>CM077345.1:59630933-60845807 GCA_039655645.1 Ammopiptanthus mongolicus
AGGTGGCTGTTCTTAAGGTTCGTGGCTGCATGTGAGAGTTTGCCAGTGATCGCGTTGGAATTAGCGCCATTGTTTCAGGTGGGGAGAGAATACTGCTATCGTTGGGAAGGCAAGAGTAGCGTAGTTGTTGTTTTTGCTATATGTAGGGAAGTCCTAAACCCTACTAGAGGTTGAACCCCGATAAAGTACCTAAAACCTAGGTTTAGTTTACCTTGGGCTATCACCGCTAAGTTGGAAGGAACCCTATCGAAGATAAATGCTTTGCATGACTGCTATGCTGCTGAATTTGCTAGTTGCTACTTGTCTACATGCCTATATGCTTACTTGTCTATTGATGTGATATATTTGCTGTGTTATTGTTATTGCTGTTGTGGTTATTGCATCTTTTGTTATGTTATGGCGGTTGTGCCTAAGTTAAGTTGTGAGTGGCTGTAAGCCCTGTGCTACCAAGTCGATACCATGGATGGTTCCGCTGCTGAGGTATGTTAGGCTGGTTAAGCTGGAGCTGTGGCTCGTATTGATGCGTGGCATTATGTGTTGATCTGCTGTTGAGCGTTTACGCGTGAGAATCTGGTATCATCTCGTTAAGGTTGGTTGTTGCATATCATAGTTGCCAAGTGGTGAGGCCGTGAGACAAGTAGTATGGGCTGCCAACGTCATGTAAGGTTAGTTGTAACTGAGTGCGGGTACGGAGAGTGGAAGGGGTGGCCAAGTGAGTGGCCTTAGGGATGTTTCCGGTCTTAGGAATAATCTACAGTGACGGATGGGGTGGTTCCTATAGTGTCGTGATGCCCGATCCAGTCCGATTTTCTCGACTAATCCTCGAGCTTTCCCCGTTCCAGGCTAACGTTTCGAGGCGACCAAGACACCCCGATCCCGGGCTCGGGAGGGGGATGCACTATTGGTCACGACGAGCGGTTCGATTTCTTGGACAAACTCCTATTCCGGTGTGGAACTCTGTGTTGTGAGATTTGGTCGACATGCTGCATGGGATTATTATCCCGGTTTAGAGATTGATCTAAGAGAGAGATTTATGGAGATGGATGCTTGTTGCATGTGTTGACTCGAGAGATGTTTGGTTGCGTGAGATTTCTGATTTATCTGTCATACTTGCTATATGAGCTATATGTTATCTGCTTACTATGTTATTGTTGTCGTTCCGATACGCATGATGGTGTATTCTTATCTCCCTGTCCTTCTCTCTGTTTGTTTGTTTCAGTTCTTCGATCATGTGAAGACGACGAGACTTCAGCTGTTGGAGATGGATCGGAGGAGGCACCCCTTCATCACGGCAGCACTGAAGATGCTGGTGCCGGGGGGAGATCGAGATCATCTGCCATGATGATAGGGGGTGGCGTGTGGACCCCTTTACGTTTTTGACGGTCTACATAGGACTGATCAGTATGCTCTTTAGAGGCGGGGCTTCACACCGCGAGGACCTTTTGGGCCCTTACAGAGTCACATTGTGTCTACAATTCACCCAGATGTGGCAGCCGCCGAGACGCCATGAGAGGGACTACATGTGGACAGCACCAGCGATTTCGCACGCTTCCAGCCGCAGAGGTTTTGTGTTGCGAGGACAGCGGAGGAGGACCGAGCAGTATCTGAGGACCTACAGGAGGTGTACGGTGGTTGTGTCCAGCTCTTCTTCTGAGTATGAGATGCTGGTGGTTTATCGGCATACTCATGGAGAGGGCCAGGGTAGTTCTGGGCATCCGCACCACTAATGGTGGGATCCTACCAATGCGTCTAGGTTGTGAGTGGAGCGCTTTTCATGTATTTTTGAGTGATGGGTGGGAAGTAGTGCTGGTGAGCTATGAGAGCTCTTTTCCTTCTGGATGTATATGTTTCTATGTCTTTCTTTTTTGTACAGCCAGTTTGTATATGTACAGTATCACAATGCCCTGCTTTTGGGGCTATGTTTATGCATGTTTTATGTATATAGTTACCTTATGTTTGCGTGTTACTGTGATTGCTTTATGCCTTTTTGTATGCGTGTCATATGTCTTCCGCTGTTTTCTTTTCTTTCGCTACGCTTCTTGAATAACGCGCTAACGCTATAATACGGTTAGGGTCGAGATAACCAAGATAATATGATTCTGACCAATATCTCTCCGTCCTCTTTGGACAATATCTCTTCGTCCCCTTTGGACAATATGATTTCGTCCCCAATTGGACAAGTTAGTTCATCCATGTAACCTTTCCACTTGCTGTGACCAATAAGAGTGCATCACCAGTCCACCCGTGACTTGGAACAGCTTAGGGATTAGTCGAGATAACCATGTTTGGTCGGGCATCACGACACGATAGGAGCAACCCCATCAGTCACATATGATTGGTCCTGAGTCCAATTACATCCCCAAGGTACATCTCAGACTGCCCATTCCACTTTCCGTACCCGCACTCAGATACACTAACCTCTTATGATTATTGTAGCCCATACTACAGTTGTACGACACCGCCACATGGCCACAATGGTATGATATGCAACATCCATCCACAATGAGTTGATACCGGAAACCTCACACCTATACACTCGGTCATAACCACGATGACTCGCATCCACACGGCCACAGCCACGATGCCCCGCGTCCACAAAGTCATACTTTGACAATCAGAACCTCAATAGTATCAACCCGACTTACTGAATAATATTTCACGGATCAACCAACCAACCAACCAACAATAATAAAATAAGCATTATTCAACATAACTAGCATGCCCATGCAACAGTTAGGCATATACACATGCAATCAACCAACAATCATATCAACACAGCCGGCACGCAAAACATACTTAAGCAATAATCGTCTAACCTAGGGTATTCGCTTAACGTTGATAGCCTAAAGATACCTATACTTAGGGTTTAGGTACTTTGTCAAAGGCTCAATAGATTGGGAGGTAAAGCAATTTGACAGGCAACTGGACCAATTCGACGAAAGATTTGAAATGGCCCAATGAATATAG
The DNA here is from genome assembly GCA_039655645.1 of Ammopiptanthus mongolicus. Lineage (NCBI taxonomy): Eukaryota > Viridiplantae > Streptophyta > Magnoliopsida > Fabales > Fabaceae > Ammopiptanthus > Ammopiptanthus mongolicus. The sequence goes on from CM077345.1 coordinate 59,633,901, forward strand.
GGGTAATCTTTCTGGATTTGATTGCTGTACCAATTCTAGTTCTTGGAGTGACTCTCATAAAAACATGGTCGTCTTCTTGAAACTCTAAGGGTCTCCTCATCTTGTCACTGTAGCTTTTCTGCCAATCCCATGTAGCCTTCATCCCTTCCCTAATCTTTTGTACTTGTTTCGTTGTTCGTTGCACCACCTCTGGTCTCAACAACTAATTTTCCCCGGTTTCGTACCAACAGAGCGGCGTCCTGCACTTTCTACCATACAATGCCTCGTATGGAGCCATGTCAATACTCGAATGGAAACTATTGTTGTACGTAAACTCAATCAATGGAAGGAAATCGTCCCCACTTCCTGTGTTTTCCAAAACACATGCTCTTAACAAGTTCTCCAATGACTGAATTTTCCTTTCAGACTAACCGTCCGTCTGTGGATGATAAGACGAGCTCGTCCTTCGCTTATATCCCAAAGAACTGTTCAAACTCTTTCAAAACCTAGAAGTAAATCTCGTATCTCGGTTCGAAATTATACTTGAAGGCACACCATGCAGCCTCACTACCTCCTTGATGTAAACCTACGTCAACCTTTCCAGAGAGTAACTTTGGTTGATAGGCAAGAAATGAGCACATTTCGTGAACCTATTCACGATTACCCAAATTGCATCATACATTCTCCGAGTCTTTAGCAAACCTGATACGAAGTCAATTGCAACACTATCCCATTTCCATTATAGGACATCTAGAGATTGTAATAACCTTCATGGCTTTTGGTGTTCAATCTTCGCCTTTTGACACACCAAATAGGATTGAACATATTCTGCCACATCTTTCTTCATCCCTGGCCATCAGAACATCCTCTTTAGGTCTTGGTACATCTTTGTGGCTCTTGGATGAAAACTCAGCTTACTCTTGTGTGCTTCTTCTAAGATCATTTTCTTTACTTTGCTGTGCTCTGGTACACATATTCACTCTCCAAATCTTAGGACTTCATCAATACTTCTCTTGAACTCTGAGGACTTACCTTCTTCTATCACCTGTTTTACTTCTCATAGGTACTGATCCTCTCCTTGCTTTTTCCATAATAAGTTTAGGAAATCACTAGAGATAATGACCATCCCTAAACTCATCTTGTCCTTAAACAACTCCACATCCAAGTTCAGATCTCGGAACTGTTCTAGCAACTCCAGCTCTTTCACCATCATTGCGGACATATGCAAAGATTTCCGACTTAGTGCATCCGCTACTACATTCGCCTTCCCTAGATGGTGCTGCATGTCGAGTTCATAGTCCTTTATTAATTCCATCCATTTTCGTTGTCTTAAGTTCAACTCCAAGCACCATAGAGATAGTGTCTACATATCTTCAGTGCAAACACTAATCGCAGTCAACTCTACATCATGGGTTGGGTAATGCCGCTCATGCACTCTTAACTGCTTGGAGGCATACGCCATTACCTTTCCTTCTTGGATCAATACACAACCCAAGCTTTGATATGATGCGTCACAGTACACATCAAATGACGTTGATGGATCTGGCAAGGCTAGTACCAGAGATGTTGTCAACCTCCCCTTCAGCTCTTGGAAACTAGCCTGACACCCTTCTGTTGATTCAAACACTTTTCCTTTTCTCATCAACCGCGTCAAAGGTAACACAATCTTCGAGAATCCTTCTATAAACCTCCAATAGTATCCTGCTAGCCCAAGGAAACTTCTGATCTCGCTCACTGTTTTAGGGTTCTCCTACTTAACCATAGTTTCCACCTTCACAGGAACTATTGCTATGCCGTCCTTGTTGAGACGTCGCCTTGCCTCATTAAAGAACCTAGTTAACTAATCCTGGTTACGTTATAACCGTTAGCGCGCTTATTAAACATACGAGGGTATTTAAAACTTTAAACATACAAACCTACTGTACTTATACTGTACATATAGTCATCATCATCAGAGTGCACAACCATAAAGAGGAAACATGGTATAAAGATATACAAACGATTTCCTCTCCTCGCCCAAAATACATCCAAAGATAAAGACTCACTGGCCATATACACTTAGTACACTAACATAATTTTCTTCATCCTGGACGACGGATACTCCTCGCTTGTTCTCATTGTACAGTCACGTAGAATCTCCCAAGATTGGGATTTGTGGCTCTCCCACCAGCATCGGGCTCGTACGGAGTTCCATCCCGCTCTTCGTCGTCTTGTTCTGCTATCGGTTCTTCTTACCATTTTAAGAAAACATACAGTATAGAGAAAACAGGGGATAAGAACTACATCTCACCATAAATAGGGATAAAGGTAAAGCAGTTAACATTAAAAGCACAATCACATGCAGTCATCATAACAACCATCCTCAGGGTTCATCAAACTTAACTATTGGTCTCACACTCTCATGCACCTAGACCTTACATGAAGACGCGACCACAGTCTTACGTCACAACGTATCCCCTACCAAGTAGGATACTCATCCCCTACCAAGCAAGATGAAAGTCAAACGTCATCCGAGCAGCAAGTTCCGTTACACCCGGTGCATTACATCCCCTACCAAGCAGGATACTCACTCCTTACCAAGTAGGGTGACACTATTCCCCATTCCCGATAGGAATAGCTGTCCCGGTGTCGGAAGGCGCATCAGAGATCTTAGAAGCTCACAGTAGACCTACCAAGCATCTATCTGTAGTTCCTGTTTGACCTCGTGTAATCCCAGATCTATGCGGCTGTGACATCACCACACGATGCAATCTAGCATGACTCCTCACGACTCATTCCGATCAATCGCTTAGCAACTCAACCTTATCACTTGACACATTGAACACTGAACACTAACACTGCCTACCAAGCAGAGTGTTCACGACTATCCATAGTCCTCAATCATTTCACCAGGTTGAGTGTAGTAGCTTATTACCACGAAATGATCTTATCTCACGCATCACCCAATTCACAATAATCATATCTTAGCTCTAGGCAGACCAACAGTCACGCATGCCATATCATTTTATCTCACAGCATATTATCATCATATCATCGAATGAGGCAATAAAGCATATACCATAACATCACCAAATAGGACGATAAAGCATATTATCACAAGCATGGTAAAACACATATTCACAAATACGGCATAGAAGCCATATAAGCGTGTTAAGCATACGATCTTGATCAACATAGTATCAACCTACGGTGATAAACCTACAATGCGTAAGCCTACATCGGTACCTTTTTCCGGTAGTTGCCAATGTGGACTTAGGTGTTGTCGATTAATCAACCGCTAATAGAGTTTAGGATCCCCTACACATATCAATGTATTCTACTCTACTCTTGCCTCCCCGACGAGTGTAATTCTTTCCCCCACCTTAGAGCAGTTAATGCAACGATCACGAACACAATCACGATCACACCAACACCACCGCCACCACCACGCAAGTCTCCACTACTACCACCACCACCGCGGCTGCCTCCTTCACCACGAGCACCGTCGCGACCTCGAACTTTGCCCTAATCACAGAAACAATGTATAAACAACCAAAACCAAGAAGATTCAAGGGAGAAGATTGAAGAACACGAAGAACACTAAGGCCGACATGTTAGAGATTCGAGCTTACCTTCGAGAAATCGAAAAACCAATCCGTGGAACTCGTAGTACTCGAAGCCCTGATCACAATGGTGTAGTTGAAATCACGATCCGATGCCTCAATCTTCCCCGGGATCACTTTCTCTCTCTAGAATTCCCTTTCCCTCTCTCTCTAGCATCTGGACTTAGGAGAAATTATGAGAATTTCGTCCCAAGAAGAAGGAAAAGGAAAACTTGAGTGGTGCTGTCAGCCTGTCCACACTTGAGCGTGGGATGACTCCATGCTTCAGTGTGGGCACACTCTAACGTGGGGAAAACTCCACGCTCGAGCGTGGAGCACTGTGTTGGAACCAAAGCGGTTATGGTCTAAGTAATCCCTTAAGTTTTGATGTTAACAAAGGAGTAATTTAAGAAGAACAAAGCTTTCTTGTGGACTAACGCTTTATCTTAAGTGTGCAGGATAAAATTCATCTAAGTCCAAAGACTTTAACTCGTCCAACCTACAAGTGTCTTATATCTTACTCTGACTGGACGGTCATAAGTGTAATCAATAGTATCCTGAGTCCAAAGACTCTTCTGATAGTGCTTTTTTTTATTTAACGTATATAACTTTGTAAAGCATTTGAATTTATTATCCTCTGTAAAAAGCTTGTATCCTTCAGACAAACATTCCTTGTAATACTCGTTCAAACATAAAAGCAAAAGCCAAACTGTCCCTGATAAAGAAGTTGACCTTCTTCTTTGAGAAAGACAAAAGGCAACTTTTTATTGCAAAGAGGATATGTCAGCTCCATTTCTAGCTAACATTCTGATAGTCTATTCTGATGATCAGAAGCTTTAAAGAGGTTATCAGACTCAACGGACCAAAGCATTTAATGCATGATCAGAACGGATCTTTTTTCATCCGTTGAAGACTGAAGATTGTTCAAAGCCATAAGGCTATAAATATCGCCACCCCTTGAAGATGCAAGGTTACCGAACTTGAGCAAAATACAAGCATACAAGAAAACACAAGCTATCTAGAGAAAAATCTGATTACAAGCTTAGTCTGTTCTTAAACTTTCATATCACTCTCTGCGTAGAGTTTTATTTCAAGAGTTCTAAGCTTTAGTTTCGAATTCTCACAGTTGGTGAGTTAGTAGAACAAAATCTTTTTCAAAACCTTAGTTGGTTGAGCCTGAAGAGGCTTGTTTGTAAAAGAATACTTAGAGAACCTGAAGAGGTTGCGAATACTTGCCTGAAGAGGTGTTGAATACTTGTAACAAAGGGTTTTTGTTATAGTGGATAAAGCTCTCAAGTAGATAGGACTGGACGTAGCTCTTTGGTGAAGAGTGAACCAGGATAATATCTCGTTGTTCTTTTCTTTCCCTTATCTTTGCTTTAGTTTATTATCTAACTAACCTTCTGGGATTGAATTGCTTGTTCATTGCGCTCTTTGCTTATCTTTGTCAAACTAAGTTAGCGTCCAACTCGGTGTTTGGAAGAGCTTTCTTTATTTTTAAACGTGTTATCGTCCAACCTTGCAAAAACTATATATCTGCTAGCGAAAAGTTTTTTAAAATCTTAAGAAACACAATTCAACCCCCCTTCTTGTGTTTCAAACAGATTCCTTCACGTTGATTGCCACGTCTTTACCACGCGTCGCGTGTGTGTTGACACGTGCACCTCCACGCGTCCCGCCTTCCATGCTCTGACGTGCAACAACCCACGCTCTGACGTCAATGGTCAACGTTTAAGCGTGGGGTTGCTCCACGTCTAAACGTTGGACGCTGATTTACTCTATTCTTTCACATTTTTCCACTTTCTGGACTCGTTCCAAGGCTAAATTGTCCCAAGTTTGAACCATGGCTTCCTCAATACATTAGGAACCTAATTAAGCTCTTAAGCATGATTAATTAATGTCCCATACACTAAACAAGAAAACGGGCTGTTACACTTGTGGATCACATGACCAAGGAATTGTACCTCTTCCAATCAGAACTCTCACTTAGACAGCTTGGCATAGAGCCGCCTGTCCTTAAGCACTTGAAGTAAAACCCTAAGACGCTCCCGTTGTTCGAGGAGTAGATAAGGATGTCATCGACGAAAACGACAACAAACTTATCAAGGTACGATCTGAAGATCCTATTCATATAGTCCATAAACACTCTTGGAGGATTAGTCACACCGAAAGGCATAACTAAATACTCGCGGTGTCTGTACTGACTCCTGAAAGTCATCTTCGATATATCATCTTCCTTCGCCCTTATCTGATGATAACTTGATCGTAGGTCGATCTTAAGAGAACTGTTGATCCCCTCAACTGATCCATAAGATCATCGATCCTTGGCAACGGGTACTTATTCTTGTTAGTTACCTTGTTGAGCTGCCGGTAGTCCACACATAACCTTGAACTCCCGTCCTTCTTCTAAACAAATAGCACTGCCAATCCCCATGGCGAAACACTTGGCCTTATAAACTGTTTATTCAACATGTCTTCCAACTGTTTCTTCAGCTCTGCCAACTCTGTTTGGGACATTCAAAAGGGTGCTATCGAAATCGCTCTATTTCCAGGTACGAGAGCGATCGCAAACTCTATCTATCTCTTGGGTGGCAACCCTGGCACATCATTTGGGAAAATTTCTTGGAACTCGCGCACCATCGACAAAGCATCAATACTGAGAGTGTCCTTATCCTCCAAGGAAAACAGAACCACACATCCTCTTGATCGTTCATCTCTCGACATACCGTCATTGGCAGGCAATAATCCAGATTGCTCTGAAAATCGAAGGGTCTTGTTGAAACAGTCTAAAACTACATGGTTGGCCGAAAGCCAATCCATGCCGAGGATAACATAAATATGTTGCATAGGCAAGTAGACAAGGTCTACAAGGAAAGACCTGTTTTCTATGATGACTGGAAATTTTAAGCACACAAGCAAGGTATTTAAGGAATCACCCTTAGATGTGGCAACAGTTAAATTATAAGGTAAGGATGAAACAGGGAAACCCAAATGATCCATACACGCTAAATATATGAAAGAGTGTGTAGCCCACGAATATAATAACACAGATAAGAATCTTCTAGATATTAGGCACTTACCTTGTATCAGATCTGGGCATCGAGAGGTCTCGGATCCTCTCACGACAAACACTCTCCCTCTGGTCTGTGGCCTACTCTGCTGACTTGCTCCCTGGGCTCTTGCTCCTTTCATCCGAGCTCTCTCGCTTTGTTGTGGAAACTGACTCCTCCAGGTATTCCCTTGTCTACAATCCTTGGCATAGTGGCCCATCTGACCACAACTGAAGCAGTTGACATGCCGAGTCCTGGGACAGTTCCTGATAAGGTGCAGTCCTCTGCAACGGAAACAAGTTAAGACTCCCTATGGTCCTTGACCTGAACTCCATCCTCCAATACTTGTAGCTTGCTGAACTGGCGATTGTAAGGCTCTGCCCTCTGCTGGAACCTTCCACCTCGACCTCTCTGGTTACTGCGAACTAGTCCACTACTTCTTGCTTGTGGCTGAACCATTCCAGTTCGATCATGTCCTTCTAGCACGGTGCACTTTTCTACCAACTCTGGAAACGACCAGATGCTTAATGGTAGTATAGCTCTCTTTAGTTCGGGTCTTAACCCGTCTTCAAACCTTCTACACACCCAGTCCTTATCTGGATGCATTAGGTAGAATTGTGAGAATGTAACTCCTTGAAAATTATAAAGTTAAAAAAAAATCTAAAATAATTGATTAGATATATTAGGCATAATTAAAGGTATTTGTTGGTGCCAAAGAGTATGGGTTTGGCATAGTTTGGGTTCCGCTGAGAATAAAAACCGGTACTGTCAGGGAAGATACCGAAGAATAAAAATCCGGACTTGATCGAGTAAATTGGGTTATAAATATTTTTAGGTGTTGGACAATGGGTGTGTTTGAAAGAGCTTATAAAGAGCTTATGAGAATAGCTTACGGAAATAAACTTATGCAAATAGTTTATGATTTACCCATAAGCTCTTTTTAGCTTATTTCCATAAGCTTGTCAGAGAAGCTTATGAAAATAAGCTATTTTTAGCTTATTTGAAAAAGAATTTATTAAATAAGCGCTTAATTAAACTGTGTACCCAAACACACCCAATAAGTCCAGAGCTCAAAAATGTGGATATAAAGATAAAGTATTATTATTTTAATCTGTATCAGCTCTGTCTGTCCAAACCGACACTAGTTCCGAGTTCCGTGTCAGGCCCAAAGCCAGGATTCCAATTTCAATATCCAAATATTTTTCCGACTCCAATCCTAAAATTTGAATTCGAATTTTTAAGCCAAATTTCAAAATTCTCACACACTTCGGAAAACCAAAGTGCTACCTTTTGGTTCAAATTTTGAAATTTAAAGCTAATTTTTGTCTCTCTCACCAATAGTCACACGGATGGGTTGTTTTTATTATTCACTTTCACTTTCACTCCCCACTGTTAGTTCAAGACAACCCATCCACTTTCTTTTAATCCTCAGTATTGAAAACAAGCTTCATGGGATAATTTTCTCACACTCCCCCCTCTCTTTCACGAAGGTCAGCCCCTCACCAACATTTTCATTCTAACATACAAACTCACTCTCTTCTTCTTCCCCACTTTCCTTCTCCAAAACTGCCACCTTATACTTCCTTTTTCTCTTCATTTTCTTCAAGAGCATCAACTTCTCTTGGCAACAAGGATCATTTTCATACCTTAGGTGAGAAAAGTCCCCACCTTTTCTATCTCCTTCACCTCTTCTTTTCATTTTCGTGTTTGACCTCCATTTGAGCTAAAGTTTGGGTTTTGCCCTTTGTTTTTGAGTTTTCTTGGCTATAGGAGTTGTGGAAGGCTTGTAGGTGGTTTGGGAGCTTCAAATCCGAGAATGAACTAGGTGGGGAGGAAGATTGGCTTCATCTATGGTGGTTTGAGTAGTTTTAGTTTCTATGTGTTAGGGGAAACCCCAATTCCCTTTTCCTTGTAAAGTTTATGGTTGTTTTGGTGTTGATTTGATTTATTTTTGGTGATTTTCGGATGAATAGTTGTTGTGGTTGGAAAGTGGATGTAAAATCCACATTGTTGTAAATTTCTTAACTAACTAATGACTTCTTATATTCTAATTAAGACTTGAAAGAGAAACTAGACAGTTTTAAAATTAGAAATAGTGAAATTGAAGTAGTAGAGAGTTGGAATTAGAACCATTAGGATCAAACCTAAAGTTTGTTAAAATATGCATAGCTTGAGCTACGGAAATCCTTTTCAAGTGAAACAAATTTTATTTGGAAGATTCTTTATAGTGGTATGAGGCTGGCAAGTTTCAGAATTTTTCCTCAATCATGTAGGTCCCAGTAAATTCTTGAATGTTGCTGCCCTGTTGTAGGTTCTGATGTAAACCAGTTCACTTCAGTAGACCTTAAATTTATTTATAGGAATGATATTTAGATGAAACCAATTGGATTTGAAATCTTATTAATAGGAATTGTTGTCTGGAAATTTGCATAGTTTTATATTACCTGTACAATTTTTCGTGCTTCCTTGAAGTTGGCTGTCCTGTTTTCTGAAATGATATAAATTAGTCCACTTTGAATGCTCATAACTTGATCTAAGAAAATTATTTTTGGAACCAAAGTGATTATGGTCCAAGTAATCCCTTAGTTTTGATGTTAACAAAAGACTAATTTAAGAAGAACAAAGATTTCTTATGGACTAACGTTTTATATTAAGTGTGTAGGATAAAACTTATTTGAGTCCAAAGACTATCTAAAGTCCAAAGACTTTATCTCGTCTAACCTTTTAAAGTGGTTTATGTCTTACTCAGACTGGACGGTAATAAGTAGAACCATGAGTCCAAAGACTCTTCCGATACTCATGTAATAGCTATAGTCCAATATTGCTTTATATGTTTAAGCGCGAATACCCTGTAAAGCATTTGAATTTATTATTCCCTGTAAAAGGCTTATATCCTTGGGACAAACATTCTTTGTAATATTCGTTAAAGGATAAAAGCAAAAGCCAGACTGTCCCCGACACATAAAGAAGTTGACCTTCTTCTTCGAGAAAGACAAAAGGCAACTTTCGATTGCAAAGAGGATATGCCAGTTCCATTTCTAGCTATCATCCTAATAGTCTACCTTGCTGATCAGAAGCGTCAAAGAGGTTATCAGACTCAACGGACCAAAGCATTTAATGCATGATCAGAACGGATCTTTTTCCATCTGTTGAAGACTGAAGCTTGTTCAAAGACAAAAGGCTATATATATACCTCCACCCCTTGAAGATGGAGGTTACCGAACTTGAGCAAAAATACAAGCATACAAGAAAACACAAGCTATCAAGAGAAATCTCTGCTTACAAGCTTACTCTGTTCTTAAACTTTCATATCACTCTCTGCGTAGAGTTTTATTCCAAGAGTTCTAAGCTTTAATTTCGAATTCTCACAATTAGTGAATTAGTAGAACACAACTCTTTTCAAAACCTTAGTTGGTTGAGCCTGAAGATGCATGTTTGTAAAAGAATACTTAGAGAACCTGAAGAGGTTGATAATACTTGCCTGAAGAGGTGTTGAATACTTTGTAACAAAGGGTTTTTGTTATAGTGGATAAAGCTCTCAAGTAGAGAGGACTGGACGTAGCTCTTTGGTGAAGAGTGAACCAGGATAATATCTCCGTGTTCTTTTATCTCCCTTATCTTTGCTTTAGTTTATTATCTAACTAATTTTATGGGATTGAATTGCTTTTTAATTGCGCTCTTTGCTTATCTTTATCAAACTAAGTTAGCGTCCAACTCGGTGTTTGGAAGAGCTCTCTTTGTCTTTAAACGAATTATCGTCCAACCTTGCTAAAACTACATATCTGCTTGCGAAAAGAATTTAAAATCTTAAGAAACACAATTCAAGCCCCCTCTTGTGTTTCAAACAGGTTCCTTCAATTGGTATCAGAGCTCAGCCTCTGGGTTGAGCACTTAGCCGTGTTGAGGAAAAGATCCTACAACAGTTATGTCAGGACCAGGTATGCCAAGCGGGAGTCAACCTATTATGGAAGGCACTTCCATGACCAGACCTTCATTCTTCAACGGAACTCACTGCCTGTACTGGAAGGAGAGATTCAAAGGCTTCATCCTAAATATTAACTCAGCTTTTTGGGCCAGAATCATAAATGGTCCTAATGTTTGTCTCAACTCTGACGGGACAGACAAAGCAGAGGACGCCTGGATTGATGCTGAAAGGGCTAGAATGGAACAAAATCATAAAGCAAGATATGCTTTAATGTGTGCTCTCAGCCCTGACGAATTCCAGAAGATTCACGCATGTGAATCAGTGAAGCAAATATGGGACACCTTTTCAAATCTCCATGAGGGGACAACCAAGGTGAAGGACTCTAAAATTATCATGCTGGTTGGCTAGTATGAACTGTTCACCATGGCTGAAGAAGAATCCATCTTGGATATGATGGGTCATTTTTTGACGATCATCAATAATCTAAAGTCTCTTGGTAAAGTCTACACTACCAAGGAAAATGTCGCCAAAATTCTTAGGAGCCTGCCTAGGAAATGGAGACCACTCGTTACTGCAATCACCCAGGCCAAAGATCTGTCTACTTTGACTCTGGATGATCTGGTTGGAACGCTTCAAGTTCATGAGCAGGAGCTTGATCTTGACAATCCTGGAAAGAAAAACAAAGGGATGGCCTTGAAAGCTCGTAAGTCCAACAACTCAAAAGCTCTAAAAGCTGATGAGTTCAATGATGAAGCTGATCAGTCTGATGATGATGTATTAGACGACGACGAGCTATCTTTCATCTCCAGAAAGATTTAGAATATGTGGAAAAAGAAAAATGGAATGAAAAGGGGGCCATTCCAAAAGAAAAACTCCAAAGATCATGTTGAACCCAAAGATAAAAGTCAGCTGGTCTGTTTTGAATGCAACAAACCAGGTCACTTCAAAGCCGATTGTCCTACGCTAAAGGACAAGAAGAAGTTCTTCAAAAAGAAGAAAAAGAACTTCATGGAAACGTGGGAGGACTTGAACTCTTCTGAAGAAGAAGAAGAAGAAACAAATGAAGAGGCTAACTTATGCCTTTGGTCCAATGAACAAGATGAAGACTCTTCGGACGATGAACAACTTGTTGTTCCTGAAGAAAGAAGTCAGGAGGTTACCTCTGAAAGAGGATGGAATGTTCCACCCATTTTCAAGGGAACAGACTATCCTCATTGGAAATCAATTTTCTAAATATACGTTCAAGCTCAAAATTATGAGTTATGGAATGTATTCACAAACGGAGATTATCGTCCAACGATTACCCTTGAGGACGGATCAACATCGTCCAAACATGAAGCAGACTGGACGAGTAAGGATATCAGACGGTGTTCGCTAAATGATCATGCCAATTGGTGTCTTATCAACGCCCTTGATCGTCCAAGACTGGAGAAGTTCTTGCAGTTCCAAATAGCTAAGGAGAAGCTAGACATCTTGGAACATCTGTTCAGTTCAAGGAATCCGTCTACCTCAAATCTTTGTCTGATGGCCAAAACTTCTTCAGATGCTGAATCAGAAGATGATGAGGTATCTGTCTCTGACTCCCTTCAAGAAGCATATGATGAACTGCTAAATGATTCTTCTCTATTACATCATCAATACATTATGCTTAAAAGAAAATTTTCAAAAATGAATAAAGAGTTGGAAGAGTCCAACAAACAAAATGAGCGGCTTGTTGAAGAAAACAATAAGCTGAAAGCTGAGAATGTCAGTCTAACTAACAAACTCACCTCTGGGTCCAGTGAACCTCATGAGGTAACTAGACTTAAACAAGAGGTATCTGATCTAACCAAAAGCATATCAAAGCTTGTTGGAGGTTCAGAGAAGCTAGACCTGATATTGAGGTATTCAAGATCACCTCATGATAAGTCTGGCCTAGGCTATGACACTGAGAAACAAGAAGCCTCTCAGAAAATATTAAGGTCCAATAAACATCATAAGGCTTCTTCGTCTCATGGAAAACAAAAAGAAAACAAACTGCATGCATCCAATACTTATTGTAAAATTTGTGGAAAGAGTGGTCACATCTCTTCAAAATGCATATACAAAAAGAAAACCAAAATGCATGGACGAAGATCTCAGATTAACCCAAAAGGACCCAAGTCTATCTGGGTACCTAAGAACATGATAATCTTTGTTGCAGATCTACTTAGCAACCCAAAAAGACCCCAGTCCTGGTACTTGGACAGTGGATGCTCACATCACATGACGGGAGAAAAGTGTATGTTCCAAAAACTACGTGAAAAGACTGGTGGATGGGTCACCTTTGGAGGCAACCAGAAAGGAAAGATAGTAGGAATTGGTAAGATTGGTAAGCATCCTCTTCCCTCTATTGATAATGTACTTCTGGTTGAAGGATTAAAACACAACTTGCTTAGCATAAGTTAATTATGTGATAGTGGGTCTGATGTTTCTTTCAAGAAAGGTGAATGTATAGTCAAGAACCCTGATGGGTCCATCTTATTCACTGCCAAGAGGCAAAATAACCTGTATAAGATTAACTTGGGGGAACTCTCAAATCAGAGTGTATCATGCCTAGTGTCTGTTGAAGATGAGCGATGGATCTGGCACAAAAGACTCGGTCATGCAAGTCTGAGATTAATCTCAAGGCCGAACAAGCATAACCTCGTAAGAGGCTTACCAAAGATCATGTATAGATCGGACGCTCTCTGTGACGCATGTCAAAAGGGAAAACAAGTTAAGAACTCTTTTGAGTCCAAGAACATTATGAGTACTTCAAGACCACTAGAATTGTTGCATCTTGATTTGTTTGGTCTAACAAGGACTGCTTCTGTCAGTGGTAAGAAATATGGGCTTGTCATAGTAGATTTTAAGTTCCTTGCTCACAAGGATGAGTCTATCAAGGTCTTTACTATATTCTGTAAGCGCGTCCAGAATGAAAAAGGCATATCTATAAACTCAATCAGAAGTGATCATGGAGGCGAATTTGAAAATGAGCTTTTCCAAAGGTTCTGTGATGAAAATGGTATTCATCACAATTTCTCTGCCCCTAGAACACCACAACAGAATGGTGTTGTTGAGAGAAAGAACCGATCTCTTCAAGAGATGGCTAGGGCAATGCTTAGTGATAATTCTGTCCCTAAGCACTTCTGGGCTAAAGCTGTAAATACTGCCTGCTACATTCAAAACAGAATATACATAAGACCCATCTTGAATAAGACTCCTTATGAATTGTGGAAAGGACGCAAACCCAACATTTCTTATTTCCTCCCTTTTGGATGTCAATGTTTTATTTTAAATACTAAGGATCAACTTGGTAAGTTTGATGCCAAAGTAGATAATGGAATGTTGTTAGGATACTCTGAAACGTCCAAAGCTTTTAGAGTTTATAACTTTAGAACATTGATTGTTGAAGAATCCATCCATGTTAAGTTTGATGACAAACAACCTGATAAGAGATTATCAGAGCTAGATGATTCTTTTGCAGATCTAAATCTGAACGATATTGAATATCATCCAATTACTAACAAAGACGAAGCATCAGATGCAATACAGGACGCTTCATCGTCTCAGCAAGTAGCTAACACCCCTCGTTTGTGGCAATTCAGGACTTATCACCCTGAGGATCAAATCATTGGCAAACCAAATGATAGAGTCCGAACTAGGTCAACCTTTAGAGAGCAAGCTGACTCAGCATTTATCTCTGAATTATAACCAAAATCTGTGGACGAGGCCCTAATGGATGAGTGTTGGATCCTCGCTATGCAAGAGGAGCTCAACTAGTTCCAACGTAGTGATGTTTGGACGCTGGTCTCCTTACCTAAAGATAAGTTTGTCATTGGAACCAAGTGGGTCTATCGCAACAAGCTGGACGAGGATGGCAAAGTTGTAAGGAACAAAGCAAGGTTAGTTGCTCAATGCTACTCTCAAGAGGAAGGTATTGACTACACTGAAACTTTTGCTCCAGTAGCTAGATTAGAAGCCATACGCATTTTACTCTCATATGCTGCACATCATAACATTATGCTTTATCAAATGGATGTAAAAAGTGCTTTCTTAAATGGTTTCATTAATGAAGAAGTATATGTTGTTCAACCACCTGGTTTTGAAGGTCAAAACCGTCCTGAGCATGTATATAAGCTTAAGAAAGCTTTATATGGACTCAAACAAGCTCCTAGAGCTTGGTATGAGAGACTCAGCACTTTCCTAATGGAGAATGGTTTCTCAAGAGGAAAAGTGGACACAACTCTGTTTAGAAAAATAAATAAAAAGGACTTTATTGTTGCTCAAATTTACGTTGATGATATTATATTTGGTGCAACTAATGAATTTCTTTGTCAAGAGTTTTCTGACTTAATGCAAAGGGAATTTGAAATGAGCATGATGGGAGAACTAAAATTCTTCCTCGGACTTCAAATAAAACAAACAACATACGGAGTGTACATTCATCGGACGAAGTACACAAAGGAGCTTCTGAAACGCTTCAAGTTGGACGATTGCAAACCTATGAACACTCCAATGCATCCAACTTCCGTACTAAACAAGGATGATAAAGATAAAAAGGTAGACCAAAAGGTATATAGAGGTATGATTGGTTCCCGCTTATATCTAACTACGTCTAGACCAGATATCATGTTTAGCATTTGTTTATGTGCTCGATTTCAATCTGATCCAAGAGAGTCTCATCTCTCAGAAGTAAAGAGAAGCTTTAGATATCTCAAAGGTTCTACTAATTTGGGTCTTCTGTATAAGAAATTTGATGAATACAGATTAGTTGGATTCTGTGATGCTGACTATGCTGGAGACAGAATAGAAAGAAAAAGCACCAGTGGAGGTTGTCACTTCATTGGAGCTAATCTGGTCTCTTGGTCAAGCAAAAGGTAAAGCACAATTGCTCTATCAACTGCTGAAGCTGAATACATTGCTGCTGCCAGTTGCTGCTCACATTTGCTATGGATTAAACATCAGTTGGAAGACTACAACGTGTTTGTAAGTAATATTCCAATCATGTGTGACAATACTGCTGCCATCAACTTGTCTAAAAATCCCATACTGCATTCTAGAGCAAAGCATATAGAAATAAAGCATCATTTCATTAGAGACTATGTGCAAAAAGGGACAATTGATATTCAATTTGTTGATATTGACCATCAATGGGTAGATGTCTTCACCGAATCATTAGCTGAAGATAGGTTCACATTCATAAGAAAATATCTGAACATGCATTTCATTGACTAAATGAGAGTCCAATGCATGCGTCCAATGCTTGCCTTAGTCTAATGTATGCTCGTCCAATATTTCTTTTTTAATGCATTAATGGAACTCAATCTTTGTTGAATGAATTATTAACTCTTATTCCCTTAACTGAGTCAGTTTTTATTTTCTTTTTCTTTTTTTTTGCCAAAAATGCTTTTTACGGTTTCAAAGTCTGAACGTGTGTCAGTCATTTAATGCACGTTGCTTCGCTTCTCTCTCTCTTTGAAAATACGAAAGGTTTTCATTCTCTCTTCTCTTCTCTTTAAAACCTAAGTCTTTTAAAAATCAAACCTTTACAAAAGCTTTCATCTTTCTTCTTTCATCTTCAAGAAAGGAAAACTCTTTCTGAAAACCCTTCTTCTTTAAAAACCTCTTTTCTAAAACAATGGCAACTTCTTCTGCTGCTGTTACTAAGGGTAAAGGAAATACCTTTAATGCTCGGACCGCTGATGTTCTGGTAGAGTTCACATTCAATCTACAATTTCTGGCTGATAATGGGATAGATGTTTTCCCAAACATCCATGCTGCTGGATGGTCGAGTTTCTTCGAAGGTTCTCCAGTCATCTACCCTATTCTGGTTAGGGAGTTCTGGACTAACCCCACAATTTCTGTGAGGGAAATCCGCAACAAAGTGCTTGACACTAAAGTGATAGTATCTGAAGCAACCATTTCAAATGCGATTGGATGCGCTCAATCTGGAATCACTGTTGAAGACAAATGGGAGGAATAAATTGGTGATGCTACCACCATCAGAGGCTGTCTTTTGAAGAACTCAGATGACAAACTCATAGCCTCAAAGATGACTGACAAGGCTAGGGTTCTTCATCAGATTCTGAACAAGTCAATCTTTCATAAGGCTGGGTCGAAGGATAATGTTTCACAGGCTCATTAATTCTGCTTGGTTCATCTGATCTTGGAAAGGCAGATAAATCTTCCCCACCTTTTCTTTTCTTTCTTCAAATATGCCATTGAAGGTTCTGGGAAGAACACATCGATCATCTATACTGCCCTTCTTTCAAAGATTTTTGAGAAACATATGGTCTATGATGACCTCAAAAATCTGGCTCCAGAACGACAGACCAAATACTATGGTATTCATGGTATTGAACGCTTGCATCAACCTGAGTTTAGTAGGCAAAGCTTGGTGATGATGCAATTGGACTGTCTCAAGAAGTCCAAGCCAGAAAGTAAGCTGAAAGGCGCTCTGACGCAAGGATCAGTTGAATCGTCTGAACAACTTGTCTCTGCTGGATGCTCAACCGAGCCTGCTCGTCCAAAAGCTAGGACTCCACCTGCTCGTCCACAGCTCACCGTCCAACTCTCTAGAAAGAGGAAGCTAATTCTAGCTCCTATTGATAAAGACGATCTGCCTATCTCCAAGGCAATCAAAGGTCCAAGGTTGGAGCCTTCCTTTGAAGCACCTATGCCCAAACCTGTCTCAACAAGGGCAAGCACTGCAAGATCCAAGGCAATAGGTAATACTAAACCTCACTCTAGTTCAGTTATTACTTCTGCTATTGATCAATCTTTTGAGATTGAAGACTTAACCCTAAACTCTCAACCATCCACAACCCTTTCAACCCCCACCTTACCTCAAACACAAACCCTTACCTCACCAACCGAACCCGAAGACTGGTTCACACCATGGGAAGATCACCCCTTCTAACCTTATGGTGCACCCTACCCCAGAATGATCTACCGAAAAAGAAAATATAGATGCATTCCCCGTATAACCTTCAGAAACGAAAGTTCCAACTGGGTTGATGTCCAACGAAGGTTCCCTATCCTTTTCCTTTGACACTCACCCCCTTCTACATCTCAACATCCCAAAAGCCCTATACCACCACCAGAACACCAATACGAAACGCCTTCCACACCACCTCCAAACCCCTCTGGACCACCCCTTGAACATGGCTACTACCCCATCCCTCACACTTCCACTGAACCTTTAGCAACTCATCTCTACACTGCTCTTGGACCTTTGGTCGTCTGTCTTGAGAAAAAGAAGTTTCCTCCAAGGGAAGTCTATCTTAATCTCATCAAGGATAAGGCATTCCAATGGTGCCACTACAACGTCCAACGGCATGTGACCGTTCTCAATGAAAAGAAGAAAGGCTGCAAAACAGAATACGAAAGGGGAGCAAGGACGTATGGTCTAACCAACTACATCCTTGATCCTGAACTGAAGTTTATTCCAAGCTATCCAACAGCATGGAAGGAGTACTCTGATGTTCGTGACTTTCTTCCATACTATGCCGTGCGCAAAGAGTGTGATATGTCTCGGAAAGCTAAGATTCATCACAACCTTCCCATGAAGTTTTGGTCAAGGACCTCAGATACAAGAGTAGGAGTTGTTCCTCCTAGAGCTTGTCCAAGGATTCTGATGCTGGATCCCAACAGAAATAAGGACACTCGCAAGAAGCTTGAAACATAGATGTTGCCTTACAAAAATTTCTTTGATCCTCTGTTTTGGAAGAAACCTCGAGATGATTCAGTGACTCTAGCTCACATCTGGAAAAAGGATCCCAGATTCAGATATGACCTAGATGCAAAGGTCTACTGGGAAAACTGGGAAATCTACTGGGAAAACCACGTCTGGAGATGCTCTCAAGAAGCATCATTGTCTGGTCTATCAATTGAGGAGAAAGAAGAGATTCTTGTCTACCCAAGACAGTATCGAATCTATGATGTGGACTTCATGATCACAGACGATATCTTTGGGGTACCTCTATATCCTAGAGATGTGCTGCCTCCACCTGCTCCCAGATGGAGAGAAAACAAGTATGATGATGTTGAGATCATACTTGAAGTGCTTCCACCTCCACCCAAACCTGTCATTGATCCTGATGCTCCTCTTCCTGCCCCTCCTAAGCCGGTTATTCCTGAAGAAATTGGGGACACCGAAATCATTTATGAGGACCCATCTTTTGAAACTCATGCTGAGGAAATGGAACAAGTTGTAGATTCAGCCCCGTCTAAGTCTCAACCTATCCCTCTCTCAGTGGTCCATCCTGCTGATCCATCTCCTTCTCAGGCTCTCAGTGTAGTTCCTGATCAAAGAGATATGGAAGCAACGAGGGCCATAGCTGAAAGTTACGCCTCTGTTATTCCTCTTGAGTTTCAAGAGTTCGTCCAATGGTCCATAGAAGCCAACAACGCAGCGCTTCTTCAGCAGATTGCGGCTATGTTTCAAAATTTTATTCCAAAACCTCCTCCTCCTCCTTCGTAAAATTGTTTTATACTTATTGCTTTCAAATATACTGACTGTGATGTGATTCTCACTCTTTTGTTTGATGACAAAAAGGGGGAGAAAATGGGTTGATTGAATATATCTTGATTGCGTGTTATAACATGTTTGGCTATCCATGCTTAAATGCTTATATCTGTCTTACATGCTTTAAATGTTTAGAATATTTGTCTTAGGGGGAGCTTTTCAGCTCTCTAGGACTCTTTGTTCAATCAAATTAGTATGTTTTGTCATCATCAAAAAGGGGGAGATTGTTGGAACCAAAGTGGTTATGGTCCAAGTAATCCCTTAGTTTTGATGTTAACAAAGGACTAATTTAAGAAGAACAAAGATTTCTTATGGACTAACGTTTTATATTAAGTGTGCAGGATAAAATTTATTTGAGTCCAAAGACCTTATCTCGTCCAACCTTTTAAAGTGGTTTACGTCTTACTCAGACTGGACGGTAATAAGTAGAACCATGAGTCCAAAGACTCTTCCGATACTCATGTAATAGCTATAGTCCAATATTGCTTTATATGTTTGAGCGCGAATACCTTGTAAAGCATTTGAATTTATTATTCCCTATAAAAGGCTTATATCCTTGGGACAAACATTCTTTGCAATATTCGTTAAAGGATAAAAGCAAAAGCCAGACTGTCCCTGACACATAAAGAAGTTGACCATCTTCTTTGAGAAAGACAAAAAGCAACTTTCGATTGCAAAGAGGATATGTCAGTTCCATTTCTAGCTATCATCCTGATATCTACCTTGCTGATCAGAAGCGTCAAAGAGGTTATCAGACTCAACGGACCAAAGCATTTAATGCATGATCAGAACGGATCTTTTTCCATCCGTTGAAGACTGAAACTTGTTCCAAGACAAAAGGCTATATATATACCTCCACCCCTTGAAGATGGAGGTTACCGAACTTGAGAAAAAATACAAGCATACAAGAAAACACAAGCTATCAAGAGAAATCTCTGCTTACAAGCTTACTCTGTTCTTAAACTTTCATATCACTCTCTGCATAGAGTTTTATTCCAAGAGTTCTAAGCTTTAGTTTCGAATTCTCACAGTTAGTGAGTTAGTAGAACACAACTCTTTTCAAAACCTTAGTTGGTTGAGCCTGAAGAGGCTTGTCTGTAAAAGAATACTTAGAGAACCTGAAGAGGTTGAGAATACTTGCCTGAAGAGGTGTTGAATACTTTGTAACAAAGGGTTTTTGTTATAGTGGATAAAGCTCTCAAGTAGAGAGGATTGGATGTAGCTCTTTGGTGCAGAGTGAACCAGGATAATATCTCCGTGTTCTTTTCTCTCCCTTATCTTTGCTTCAGTTTATTATCTAACTAATTTTCTGGGATTGAATTGCTTTTTAATTGCGCTCTTTGCTTATCTTTATCAAACTAAGTTAGCGTCCAACTCGGTGTTTGGAAGAGCTCTCTTTGTCTTTAAACGAGTTACCGTCCAACCTTGCTAAAACTATATATCTGCTTGTGAAAAGATTTTAAAATCTTAAGAAACACAATTCAACCCCCCTTCTTGTGTTTCAAACAGGTTCCTTCAATTATTTCCAAGTGAAATCAATTGAGTTTGAAATACAACATATGAGTGTATTATATTGCTAAGTTTCACAATTTTTGGCCAAAAGGATTGATCATAGTACTCCCAAAATCAGATAGGTACAATTCTGAATTTTGTTACAAAACGATCCGTTTTATGCATAACTCGATCTAGGAAAATTATTTTTACATGAAACCAGTAGGGTTTGAACCACAACATATCATAGTTTAATATTGTTAAGTTTCCTAATTTTTGGTTATATGGATCGAATATAGGGCACCAAAAACCAGATATGTTTAGTTCAGAATCTCGTTATAGAATAGTCCACTTTAACAGATCATATCTTGAACTAGGAAACTCAAAAATAGATTATTTTTTTCTTTAAAGAAAGCTTAGGATGTCTAGTTTATTTTTGTAAAACTTCATGTTTATATTCTTTGAGTATAAATTTCAATGACATATTAAAGTGACCTCGTTCAAGGAAAACTTTTTGGTTTAGGGCAGAAACTTGGAATCTATAAATCTCTAGATGTGCTTACCTAAATGGGGCGATCTTATAGTATTAGAAAGACTATAAGACATGAATTTATGTATTAGAATCTTAGCCCTTATTTAAATATAACGTGAGAGTATTGCACATGTAAACTTAAGACTATACAATAAACATGTTCCCAAATTTGTGAATGATTATGCTTGAAACCATGCTATGATTGAATGACATGAAAAATCTATGTTAATATCATGTCATGCCATCTTGAATTTTATCATGTGACTACTGTGATTGTCATTGGATCATGTTATGCATAAGAACATGTGACATGTGCATTGAGTCATGCATGACCCTAGAGTGTTGTAGAAGTTTGGCGTTAAGGGCATTCCGACTATGAGTTTTCAACTCGGAAGGGTATACCGGGGCAAGTACCACAGAAATCACTTAGTGGTCTAACGGATTGATATAGAAGATAGTCGTGTTTTGGTCATGCATGACATTGACATGGACATTATGAAGAGGAGAGAGCTACACCCCGGTGTGGGTGAGAGTTAGATAGTGGAGGTTGAGAAGACCTGAGGACGCATGTTGCGCGTAATCCACAGGGGGCCGAGTGGTAGCTCCCCGTGCCGCGGTGAACCAAATTCCCTGCATGGCGATCCCTATGAGTCACTGGATTGCTTAGGATTCGTGGAGAGTGTTCTGGTAAAGCCGTGTTGCGCAAAATAGAGATTGATGCATCTTGTTTGGCTTACTGGATACGGAACATGTACTCCTGATTGCTCATCCAACTATATGTTCACTCTATGGAGTTGAATTGAGTTGGGCTTCATGCATGTGCATTTGCATTTGACATCTTACATTTATGTTGCACATATTTTATTGATTTTCTTGCAAAATGTTTGAAAGAATATGAATATACTAGATACTGTTGTACTTGATTACTTAGTTTATAATTGCAATATTCTGCTTGAATTTCTGTATGTTTTAACACTATTACTACTCTGCTACCTTTTTGTATAGATGACATTTATCTTACCTCCTATCTGTTTTGTTTGTTTTCTTCTGTTTATGTTTTCCTAAATTAGTAGAATCTTCGGGAGGCGAGATGACAGATGTGTGTGATCGACCTAAGGACCATGTTCCATGACGATTTGGGTGGAGCACTCCCTGTTTGGGTCGTTTTGTCACTCTTCGGATCAGAGTAGTCTAGGAATGTGGGGAGTAGGTATAGTTTGTTTGGACCAGCACTGCAGGAGATGTATTGGCCAAATTGTACTTTATGTGTATCGACTCTATATACATACATAGTATTTCTTTTGAGAAACTTGTGTCAAATTTTTTTCTCTATGATATGATATAATTTATATATTTATATTATGATGACTATAATAACATGTGGCTATCCGTATTGAATTTATGTTTGTTATGAGATTACTAGGTTGTGGAGCTTGGAGGGCCTTTGTGTGTTTAATATATATATGGATTTATTTCTAGTTGATGATTGAAGGAGTGGATTAAATTAGGACAAGTGTTGTTAGAAAACGTGATGTGCAAGTATACACAGCCGTAAAACAAGTAATAAAGTAGTAAGAAAGATCATCTCACGGGGAATATAAGGTATTTTTGCTTCCAAATTTAAACCAATGGTTCTATAAGCCAAGATTATCAAGGGTCACAAATATTTCGTGTGTGATAGTGTCGAGTAAAGATATAACACATAACAATGAAAATAACGAAAAGGTTATAGCAACGGATATGGGTAAAACATCTACGGGTATGCGTCCCTTGTAATTTCAAACTAAATCAGTTATGAGACTCAAAGTGCTATAGCATCTGGCTTCAGGGAATAAAGATTTGCTTCTCAGCACTCAAAAGACAAGTTCACTAAATGCTCCTATGGCTAGGTTCATATTAGTTACGTTATCCCTTGTTTTAGCTTGTTCCAGCTAGCCTAAGAGTTGAGCATTTATGTCTAAATTACTCAAAATCAAACCACCTTTCAGTTGAAGATATAGCTCTTATCTGTATAAACTTATTCAGTAACACGTATATCTTTCAAGCATTTGTTAGCTAAGGTTTTAATTAAGTTGATCAGACTTAAAGAAAACAAAATCAAGCACAGTTTCACAGAAAACGCAAAGCAAGAATGATCGCATAACTTCACTAGAAATCCATTACAAGTTAACAACCCATAGCTAAAGCAAGCTTAGCTTATAATGAGCTTACAAACAAAATAGAAATGGGGTAGAAAGCCATTACAAAATGGAAGACGGTGGAGAGAGAGAAATGGGGATGCAGCTCTGCAGTACTACTCAGCTCGATGGAATGAAGGATGATCCCTAGGGTACTTGGTGTCCCCCTTTTTAGGGTATTTCTCTTTTTGGGTTCAAAGGCCCCTTTTCTCTCTCTACCTTTTTGGGCTAAAAGTTAGTACACAAATAATTGTCCCAAATTCCTAGGACCCGTGGCACTAAATTCCAAGACCACGTGTGGGCGCCTAGCCTCTAAATAAAGGACACAACATCATATATGAGAATGCCTTGAGCATTTATCCTTTCCTTGTGTCAGCTCACAACTACGAATGCCAAAGCATGACCGAGAGCATTGCTCCCCGCTTAACGTTTAAAACACTCAAACCTGGTATATACAAAAGACAAACACATTAACATAAAAACAACCTAAAAACAAGCTAAAATGCTAGGACTCACGCAAACCTATGCTAGGACAAACTTCACACTAAATGAAGCTTAAACACTTAAAACACAAAGATAAAATACTCAAAGATTAAGAAAACTCAAGTTAAATGAGCGTGGATAACTAAAATTTCTGATAGTTATCACACCCCCAAACTTGAATCATTGCTTGTCCTCAAGTAATGCAAGGAAAGAATCATAAGGAAAAACACAAGACTTGACATCCCACAAGTGTGCACAACACCTTTATTCAGAACATTTTGAATTTTGCAATAAACATTTTTCTCCACAAGACATGTTTTTCAAATTATCAGCAATTATGCATCTCAATCAGGCAAGTGTTTATGACAATTATCATTTTCAGCTTTCAGCACATGCTACAACATTTTCACTCTCAGAACAAACAATGTGTTCTACCTCACTCACAAAGTTCATGAAGTTCACTCAAACATCATTCAAATGTAACCCTTTTCTTGAGCTTGACATGTTGCTAACACACTACCCGACATCAAAGCCTTACACTGCTAGAGGACTTTATTTGGTTGTAATGGGGCTTAGGACATGGTAGGAATAGTTATGGGACAGTGGCTAAGACTAGGTGGAGTTTTGGGTATGCTTTTCCTCATTCTTGTTTCACCCCACAGTTTCAACATAACTCATTCCATATAGGCATTAGCACCATAGGGGGTACTCTTTTCTTAATTCCATTGTTCCTTTTTCTTCCCTTTATTGCTTATTTTCTATTTGTTTATACGACCAGAACCACTCTCTTTTGATACAACATGTTTCTACTACTGCTCTGGTGTATTTTTCTCTTCTCTTTTTTTTTTTTTTTTTTGCAAAGAAAATAACCTTGCTATACCAGCAAAGGTCACTTGTACCCTAATAACTGTATAGCACCCCCAAACTTAGATTAGTGCTAGTCCTCGAGCAACCCCAAACTTATGTTACAACATGTATGTAAGGAAAGCACACCTTCCACTGCAACTAGTTGGGACAGTTTGGTTTTTTAAAGAGGAGCTTGTAATGTATGTTCAGTTCCAAACAAAGGGCTTAAGGCACAAAGGGGTTCATACAATGGCAAACATTAGGGTGGGTTATGTAGGCTATTCTAATTTGAAAGAAAAAAAACATTGCCTCTAGCAAAATTGTGTGCAGCAGTGATATGTACAAGCATGAGAATAACAAGTCAAACTCAAAAAGAGCAGGCAAGAGAATGGCACTCAAGAAAGAAATGTTGAAACTGGGAGCCAAAAAGATCGCTACAGCATGTGCTTTAGGCCTTGAACAATTCAGTCAAACACAAAAGCCAAAAAGAGAACCATTATGCTAACTTTTCAAAAAGGCACATGTGTAGATTCCAAAACAAACAAGATTTTCATTCATCATTTTTTTTTTTAAAACAAATCACCCCATGTTGTGGGGGTGATCGTGGTGGTGCACAAAAAGGGGATAAAAGTCCTACACTTCAACAACTAAAAGACAAATAGTGGGGCCAAAGTTCGCTGGCCCCTCACTAACAACACTAACAACTGAAATTGAAACTAAGGCCCTAATGGCCGCAATACATCAACATTAATTTTTTAAAACTTGAAACAAAGGAGAGAGAGGCAGAGGGATCAAGAGAATCCTGAATAAGTTGCTACAGCATGCTGCAACAACTTGCATTGTTGCTTAAGTGCTCAGGTTCTTTACTTAGGTGCTCATCCTGATGCTCCTCCCTGCAGTATGCTTTTTCTTGGACTGTGGTGTTGTAGTCCCGACTTCCTTGCTGACTTCAACATCTGCAGTCTCTTCATTTCTTTGCTCTGACTCAGCTTCTGCATCCTTGACCTCATTCCCCCTGCCAGTGCTGCAGCATTTTCCTTGATCTTGGAGGCACCAGACTCATCTTTCTTGCTCCTTTTGGGCACAAGAGGAGGCACATCCTTTTCATCCTCAGATTCAAAGTATGCTACAACAATCTGGGTGACAGCATCCTCAGCGGATGCTTCAGCTTTCTTGTGCTTGTTGGTCTTGGAGGGGGTAGGACTTGCTGACTTTTCAGGTTGCACTTCTTCAGTGTTTTCTTCTTCAGTTTCAGCTCCCATATCAGGCAGGGGGGCTATCAAACATTTTCTTCTTTCCCTTGGGGTCTTTCTTGGTGGTGGTGGTGTGTTGCTCGTTGGGTGGCTTAGGGCACCAATCTTCAGTATCAGTGCTGTTGCTGGCTGTTTGACTACTAGGACCGGTTGGCTTAGTAGGTGAAGGTTCTTCTTCATAAGACTGTTGTATCTCTAACAGAATCTGCTCTGGGAACTGGGGAAGAGGTATAGCTTTCTTCCAGTTGTTAATCTCGAGGCCTCTCTTTTGCCACTTGAAGTGGTCATAAGCAAACCACCAATACAGCTTTTGCTCTAAGACGTGCTGCTGCAACATTTGAGTCAGAGACTCCAATTGTGGCTCTAGCCCCTCAGAGCGATCAGGCTGCTCTAAGGGTCCTGCCTCTGTTTGACTAGTTCTTGCGTGGGCCTTCTTCACAACAGTCTTGGGTGTGTAGGCAGCAAACCTATTGATGACAGCCATATCAATGCTGCCCTAATTCTGCTCTTCCCCTTCCCCTTGATGAAATTCCACACCACTCTTTAAGCACATTTTAGTGATTAAGCAGGGAAACACGAGTTGGCCCTTGCTAGCAGCAACACACTCAGAAATCACTTTTTCTATCATCTCCCCCACATTAATTTTCTTCCCAGTCATAACACAATGCAGCAACACCAGCCTTTCCTTGATCATTGTCTCAGTATGAGCAGCAGAAGACAACATATGCCTTACAAAATGGTACCAAACTTTGGCCATTGGCTTCAATGCTGATCGGGAAATTATCCCAAGAGAGAGCCACAGTGTTCCTACTATAGCTAGCTCCTCCTTGAGGACATTCAATCGCTTATCTGTCATCCTCTTAAGGAGTGGGGTGTACTAATCCTCAGTGTTCTTCAGTCCCAAATGCATGTTGATTGTTGCGGCAGAGAAGGATACCCGGGTGCCTTGCACCACCGAGTGGGTTTGGGAAGAACCTCCAAGGTTCGCATTAAATTCCTTCACCATGGGAGTGCAAAATCCAGAAGGATGTCTTGCAAATTTCCTTCGCCCCTGCTTCTCAATTAGCTCAACAATTTCAGCAGGGTGGCCAAAGTTTGGCTCCTCAGTCATGGCAAAGGCCTTCTCATAATGGAGTTCACGCTTTAGCGTGACATTGTTGTAGCGCTGAACAGCTTCAGCATCCACGAAGAGGGGGCACACCTCAAATTCATCGTTGGATGTGGGCTGGGCATTCTTCTTAACGATGGTCTTGTAACAAGGCATTGTGAAAAGTGTAACACCCTTTCCCGAGTGTCACATTCCCGAACGATTATAAGGCCAAAAATAATATTAATGTGGAAAATACAGGTTGTTTTTTTTCTTTTCATAATGAGGATGAAATGAGATTTGTTATATGAGTATTAATAATTAAACTTAGGTTCACCATGCATTTCTAAAGGTCAAAAAGAAATAAAGTGTAGAAATATAAACAATACTGAATACAGACATAGGTCTAAGCCTAACTGTAAAATAGGTACATGAATAGGTACTAGGAGATGCAGCTCCTCAAAAGGTACAACTGACGATTGGACACAGCGTGGCCAAAACAAAATAACATAAGGAGTCCCCCTCCTGACTCAAGATAGACGCTGAGCTGAGTCGTCATCACGCCCATCTTCTTAAGCAGAAACAGCAACACCAGCAGAGGATGGATACAGATATGGGTGAGATTCCCGATCATCAACACAGAAAAATAGTAGAAGTAAAAACGGGACGACATACCAGGTAACAACATACCCATCATGTATACTAAACATCTCAATATATATATATATATATATATATATATATATATATATATATATATATATATATATATATATCATTTAATCAATTAGCAGCATGTAACATCTCCAAAAATAGGATAATGATGCATATCAAGTAAATGTACTTATCAGTAGCCATGCGATGCAATGTGATGTACATGACTCAATGCCATATGCCACAAAGGGTAAAACTCTAACCCCTACTCCATGGAGCTAACAAAACATCGGAGAGAGTGAATGGGAGGACATGTTTAGTGTACGCCAGCCTTGGGCAGGATGCTACAACATTCATAACGTGCACGTATCTGGCTTTTACGGAAACACTCTACACCAAACATGAAAAGTACGGCATCTAGTCGAGGATATCAGTGTATTGCTCGGATTCGTCATGACACAGAAGAGCTACCAACTGGTCACATGTTTGCCTTTCCAACCCTGATACCTCCAAGACTATTTAAGATCATCACCGTAGGATTTGCACCCGCATCAAGGTGTAAGCTCAACTCCTAGGCTCAAGGCCTTACAACTCATGCAATGAAATGCCAATACTTACACAAAGCAGACGCGATAAAGCAATGTCTATCCATCGGATAAATCTCGTGATCCCTTCGGGATTGAGTCATCATAAGACTGAAACAATTGAACGACTTTCTCGAATCCGAATCATCGGTTCGTCATCGAACTACTGTTTCAAACCTAAAACGTTTCATGTTTGGGTTTGTGTCTTATGAATTACATCTCAAGTCCTAATTGTTATGAAGAAGGATTGAGAATCCTCTTAGATAAGTCTTTGATCCTTTCTAAGGTATTAGTTCCTTGGGTTTCAATTTGTGAAATGAATATTGATTCACTTAAGTCTTATGAAAGTCATTGATGAACTAAGTCGTCAATGGTATAGGGTATGGTCTTGTTCCACCATAGGCTATACTTAATTGTCTCATTTCTTATGCTCTAAGTTAATTGCTTAACCTAGGTTTTCATGCGTAAACTTTACGATTTGAGTTGAAAATTCTCGATTCGAGACTTTGTAAACCAAAACCTTTCCAATTGAAAACTCATTTGATTTAAAAGAACTTGGTTACTTGATCGAATTAAAGTACCTTAACTAATTTGAAAAGGTTTTTCCTCACTAACTTAGTGTAAAACCGTGATCTAATTTAGTGTAAAAGAAATGGAACTTTCATGTAGTTTTCAAACGATGATTCAATTAATTCAAACTTGAGGTCAAGGTCCTCTTTATACTTTGAGGATTGAATGTTAACTTAGTTTTAAAAAGAATGTGACATCCTACTAACCTAAGGTAACTTCACATTAATTTTACTTTCATGAAATTACTTTCATTATTTTATTTTTAAAACACTTACTTAATTGAATAAACTATGACTAAAGTAAAACACATTTTCTCCTTAGTTAAAAAAACTTAAGGCCGAAACCCTAATTGATCTTTGGATCAAAATCACTTCTTGTTTGTTTTGAAATTCAAGTTACTAAAACACTTATTAGCTTTCAAAACATTGAAGTTCAAGAACAAACTCATGTTCTTCCTCTTTTTACTAACCATGGCCGAATACCATCACTTAGGGGATGTGAAGATTTTGCTTCACTAACTTATCAAGTAATAGCTCAAGATGATCACAACATTATGATGAACAATAATCATGCATCATTCAACCATAAACAAGCATAAAAATCCTTACTTGATCTAGAGATCAAAGTATGGTTTTCAACATACATGAAAACATTTTTCCGTCCAAGCATACATCATCATACACATATACTATGCATAGAAACATTATTACAAACTTGTTCTCAAAGAGACTTTCATCAAGAAAGTAGTGAACCCAAGGCTAGCGTTTCACCCAAACAAAACATAAACAACCATTTTTATCCCCCACCAATTTTGGTGTGATGAGGTTCACTCCCACATACCTTTAATGAAGAAGTTTAAGTGAAAGGAAACTCCAAGCCCTCAAAAGAAAGAGAAGGCCAAACCTAGAGGAGAGAAAAAGGTGAGATCTTGAACTTGTTTTCATGAAAAGAAGAACTAGAAGATGATTACGCAAGTTAATAAGTAAGGAAATGAAAAGGAAAAGGATTTAGGAACTAGGTTTTGGATGGTGTTTTCTGAGGTTGAAGAACAACTTCTCCAAATCAAGAAACTTGCTTCACCAAAGTTGATCCTTAGATCGAGACAAGGTGAAGTATAGTTTTAGAATTGAAAAAGGAAATTTGGTTGGTGTTTTAGAGTGAAGAACCGAATATAGGATGAAGATAGAGAAGAGAGGATTTTTCAAAAACTCAAGAAATGGTGTGTTTGATCTTTTGGATGTGTAGAATGAAAATGGATAGGTGTTGTTGGTGGGTTATGGCCGAGTGGCCTTTAGGCTTCATGACCAAAATATTGGTCAATGTGTGATAGGAATTAGTGTAAGGAAATGAAGGGCCAAGATGTGATGAAGTACAAAGGTGTTGACACCATATTCAAAGTTGTAGAGATTAACCAAAAGTGGGTGGTTTGGCTTTTTCCATAAAAGGAAAAGTTGACAAAGGTGTAAGTTGTCATGAAATGCTAAAAGATACCTCCTCGTGAAACGTGATAAGCAGTCTCAACTTCTCTTGACTCTGGGCCAGAGTAATCTCTTGATCCCGGGCCCGATTACTCCCCAGCCCTAGCACGCTTCCCAAGGTAAAGCGGTCCCGATTAAAATAATAATATATTTATCGGCTCCGATTCAAAACAACATAGCAGGCTCAAAACAATATCTTATGATCATTAAGCTCATAATTGAAATTCAATTATGAATTTCCAATTATTAACTATTTTTACGATTATTATTAATCAGGTTGTATTCTCAGCCAAGTTATTCACACAAACAGTTAAAAGATAGATACAGGGATTTTGGGATGTTACAACACCACCCTCCGAAAAGAAATTTCGTCCTCGAAATTTACCTTAGAAGAGATGCGGAAACTGTTCCCTCATCCTATCTTCCAACTCCCAGGTGGCATCACCGGAAGTCTCGTTCCAGATAACCTTGACCAAGGATATCTCATTTCCTCGTAGATGCTTAACTCTTTTGTCTTCAATATTGACAAGCAGTGTTTCATAGGTCCGGTTATCCTTTAGCTGTATTGAATTAGGCTTTATGAAATGACTGGGATCCGGAATATATTTTCGCAATTGCGAAACGTGAAAAACATTATGAAGGTTGGATAGAAAAGGTGGTAAAGCTTTTTTTTTTTTTTTTTTTTTTTTTTTTAAGAAGGTGTGAAGCCTCGTTAAAACCTTCTGATGCAAAACCCTCCTTAGGGAAAAAACATCAAGAAGGAAAAAGAGTACTCCACCCTATATTTATTTAAAAAAGGAAAAAAAAAAGTACAAGAGTATGGGGGGACTAAAGCCAATACCCATGAAATAAAATTAGACAAACCTATAAAAAGGTAAAAAGAACCGATTTCTATAAAAATCCTCTCTAACAAATGGAGGAATCAAGTCCCACCAAACTAAGCCAAATACCTGAGTGCAATAGTTAGCAAGTTTATCTACACAAGAATTACCTTCCCTATAGATGTGAGAATAGTGAAATGACATGTTCCTAGTTATATGTAAACAATTTAGCCACCTATTTCTCAACTGCCAAGGAACAATCTTCAATGAGGAAAACGCTTGAACAACCAACATAGAGTCACATTCTAGCCATAACTTTCGCCAACCTTTGCTATTAATAGTTTCAATTGCAATAATAGCACCCATTATCTCAGCAGAAAGAGCAGAAGCAACACCTAAATGATAAGCAAAACATCCCAATATAGCTCCTGACTTGTCTCTAAAGATACCACCGCAGGCTGCTAAACCACCAGAATGAGCTGATCCATCGGTATTTACTTTGATCCAGTAACAGGGAGGGGGCTGCCAAAGCACTTCAACAATTGTAGGAGCCTTAGAAACTTTCCCAACCACCGAAAACTTCTTCATAACCATAAAATCCAAGACATCATTGTTCATAAAGCCCTTTGAAGAACTACCAGAGAGTTGAATGTTTGAAGAAACAAGATTTAAAGCAAACCTCAAAGAAATGGATTTGTTATCAAACCTCAGTTTGTTTCTGCTATGCCATATAGCCCAAATAATATTGACTATTGTAGATAAAATTACCTCTTTTGTAAGAGAACTCCAATTTCTATTGCAAAGTGATAGCACAGCCTGGATTGAAGTAGTATCGAAATGCATATTCACACAATTACCAAGCCAGCACCAGAAGCTTTGATCATAATCACAATGAAGAAATAAATGATCAGTAGTTTCATAATTAGAATTGTATAAACAACACATAGACACTATGGAGCAACCTCTTTTCCAGAGTTGATCATCAGTAGGGAATTTGTTGTGCAGTAATCTTCATAGAAGAAAAGATTTTGAAGGAGGAATGGCTGGACTCCAAATGATCTCACCCCAGGGAACAACAGGTTTACTGATGTGCAGAAAATTATAATCTTCTTTTAATTTGAGCATACCCGATGGATTTAATTTCCAGATCACTGCATCAGAAGCTTGGTCCATGGGAATATAAGTGCTGCTAATATCTACTGAAAAAGTGGAGGATCTGTGCAAAAGGGATGGAGGAATATTCCAAGATCCTTGACTGATAAAATCTTTAACAGTAGATTTAAGATTTTTATGCAGAGAAGATGGAATATCGAGGAGCTCAACAATAGGCCTAGATAGCCAAGAATCACACCAAAAATTAATGCTAGAGCCATTTCCTAAAAGCCACTTTGAATTTTCCAAAACCACATTGATGCGAGGTTTTAAACCTGCCCAGATTGAAGAGTTGATATCATGTTGAATAGGATTTCTGTTTCGAAAAACTCTAGCACTGAGCAAGGCTGACCACTGCTTATTAGAAGAAATAAGATCCCAACACAACTTTAACATAGCTGCATTATTGATAGACTTGAAAGATCTTAGACCAAAGCCTCCTTCTTTTAAGGGGGAGCAGAGTTGCTGCCAAGAAATCGTGACTATTTTCTTTGAAAGTACATTGCCAGACCAAATAAAGTTCCTCGTCCACTTATCTAGCAACTTTATTAGAGAACAAGGCCAGGCATAAATTTGAAAAGAATAGCACAACATGCCCTGGATAACTGATTTGACTAATTCCACTCTTCCCATTATGGAGAGCAAAGAACCTTTCCAGCTAGCAAGTTTCAACTTAATCTTATCAGCAATTGGTTGAAGGTGGACTTTCCTTGGTTTACCTTTAAAGAGAGGCACACCAAGATACTGAAATGGCAAATGACCAGCAGAGAAGCCTAGGATTGAAGAGATAGCAGCAACTCGGTTAGCAGACATATCACCATAATAGAATCTAGATTTATCAAAACTGATATATTGCCCCAATGCTTCATCATATCTTTGAAAGAGAGACATAATCTGCTCCAGATTAGTCTTATTTCCCCTGCAAAAAATGAGGATGTCATCTGCATACAGCACATGACTAGGCATCTTGTAACCCCGAGGACTGGCCATGAGCATAAGCTTTCCTTGTTGAACAAGTTGAGTTATACTCCTACTAAGCACATCTTCCGCTATGCAAAATAAAAGAGGAGACAAAGGGTCACCTTGTCTCACACCCTTTTTGCAAGAAAAATGACCCACAGAATTTCCATTGACTGAAATTGGCAACTTAGCATATAACAAAATAGCTTTTATCTAGCAGCAGAATTTAGCATCAAAACCAAACTCGGAAAGGACTTGCATAAGAAAATTCCAATCTAGAGAATCAAAGGCCTTTTTAATGTCAATTTTCATAGCAATGTTACCACCAAAAGATCTTTTGTCCAGAAGATTAATAGCTTCAGAAGCTACACCAATGCAATCATATATGTGCCTCCCTTTAATAAAACCTCTTTGATTAGTAGAAACAATTTTTGGAGCCACAACTACTAATCTGTCAGCTAAAACTTTGCTAATTATCTTAAATTTATAATTAGCAAGAGCAATAGGCCTATAATGAGTAATACAATCAGCACTGGGGAACTTTGGAATTAAAACCACCTGATTAGAATTGAAGTTGGGCAACATCCAACCTTGCTGGAAAAATTGAAGAACAGCTCCATAACCATCGGCCCCTATAATCTCCCAATACTTCTGATATAAGAAACCATTAAATCCATCCGGCCCTGGAGCACCAGAAGCATTCATAGAAAAAACTGCAAATTTGACTTCTTCCATGGAAGGCATTCGAGTAAGCATCTTATTATCCTCTAGACTGAATGCAGGGGAAATAACGTGATCCACCAAACCAGAATCTGGGTAGACATTATCACAAGCAAAAAGAGTAGTATAAAACTCCAGCACTTGAGCTTCAATATCAGCTTGTTGATCCAAGATAAGATTGTCTCTTTTTTAACATAGTCATGCTTTTGGATGCAGTTCTGATTTTAGTAACTCTATGGAAAAACGCAGTGTTCCTGTCTCCACGAAAATGCCAATCAATTCTAGATTTCTCTTTCCAAAATACCTCTTGAAAGTGAAAAGCCATATTCAATTCCTGTTGAGCTATTTTTTCCTGAGCAACAAAATCTTCCGATTGACCGAACATATGAATCTGTTCCTGCACTTCATTAACCCTTTGCAAGGCTGCTTCCACTTTCAAATGCACATCTCCAAAGTGAGTTTTGTTCCAATCCTTAAGTCTGAACTTTAAATTCTGCAGCTTCTTGGATAAAACAAACATCGGGCAGACACCAATATCCTCTTTCCAAGAATTAGCAACAATATCATAACAATCTTTATGATCAGCCCACATTTTAAGGAATTTAAAGGATGATTTATGAGTTTGAGTATCACTATGCAAACTTAGAAGGATTGGGAAATGGTCAGACTTACTTCTAGGCAAAGTGCAGCAAGTAACATTATTCCAAAGTTCAAACCAATCAGAGTTACAAATTCACCTGTCAAGTCTTTTTTCAACATAAGAAGTACCTCTTCTACCATTAGACCATGTATAAGAAGATCCCCTGGTCAAAATATGAGTAAGGCTGTTTGAATCAGTCCATGCTTGAAGCTCAGAACAAGAGATTCGAGCAGGCGAAGTTTTGCCTCTTTGCTCATGAGCACCTAACACAGTATTGAAATCACCAACAAAACATCAGGGACCAGGAGAGCTTTGCTGCAACTGATTCAAATCCTGCAAAAGCTGTCTTCTTGCTAGGAAAGTTGTAGCAGCATAAATTGCAGACAAATAAATCTATTGATTTTTCCGGGAGATAGAAAAAGAAACATGCTGAGATGAGGCGGCTAGGATGACAGGATCATATGCAGTATCACAGATACACCACAGGTTTGGGAGCAAACCATCTCTATCATTAACCGAGAAGCTTTTCAAATTCAAATTATTGAAATTTCTTTTGGAAAATTGTCCAAATTCATCCAAGGTTTAGCAATGAAAACAAAGTCATGCCTATTGGAGCTTAACATATTTTTAAGAACCAACCTAGTCTCATGGTTGGCCAATCCCCAGGCATTCCAGAAAATGATCTTCATTGATCATTAATTAATAGGCCTGCTTTAGACCTTGTAACTCGGACCTCTGCTGAACTAGCATGCTTTTGTCTTTGCTTCCTGAACTTTTTCTTCTGAGATTTTGAGAGAACCTTTGAGAAAACATGATCATTATTGGAGACTTCAAGATATTTATCCGCAGCTGGACCAGAAGAAGCTAAAGAATCAGTCTCCTCTAGTTGATCAATTCCATCATTATCAGAATCACTGCCCCATAATTTTCCCACCAATCTCAAGTCATTTATAGTAACAGCAGGGAGGGTGTAACACCCCCTTGGGCATTACATGAAGAACACGTGCGGAATTAAATTTAAAAGATAATTGCTGGTTGCTTTCGGAAAAAGAATAATTTACTTTAAGTCAGAAAACTCGGGTGTAAAAAGTTTCCGGCATAATAGTTTAGAAAGTGATATACACATCACAATAATAAAATTACACCATTCTTGACAATACACATAACTGGGTCTATTCACAAACCTTAAATCATCACATAAAAGTTTTCTTGAAATTGTCTTTCATACAGAAGTTCCAAACTATACAGAGGTTTTCAAAACCACATACACCAACTTTCTCAACATTATACATTAAAAATCCTAAGAGCTGGTTTGATAAAAGAACTCTACGGACAATAGAATCTACCACCTAGTATGCATCATACCACTGAGACTGGGTCTCGCCGTCGACAGTCCACACATCTTCGTTGTCGGCATTGAGAAACACAAGCTATAGGTTCCTGAAGTGACCCAAAAGACCATTGAGAAGTATCTGTACACGTATCCAAAAACACAACAGGGTGTCCAACATGTACAGGCAAAGGTGAGTAACCAATATATGGATTTAAACGCGATAACTACATTCACGACACACAAAACAGCATATGAACATATGTAGTATCAACACAGCTTAACAACAAAAGTAACACAGGGCAACACACTAGGTAACAACATATCTAACATGCATACCATAAATCGCAATATATCATATTTATCAATTAACAACATAACACATCTTGAAAGCAAAATGGTGATGTACACTAAGCAAATGTAATCATCAACAGCCATATGCCACAAGGGTAAAACTCTGACCCCTACTCCATGGAGCTAACGAACAGCCGGAGAGAGTGAATGGGAGGACATGTTCCGGTTATTGCCAGCCATGAGTAAGATGCTACAACATTCGTAACGTGCACGCATCTGACTTTACGGAAACACTCTCAACCAAACATGAAAAGTACGACATCTAGTAGAGGATATCAGTGTATTGCTCGGATTCACCACGACACAGAAGAGCTACCAACTGGTCACATGTCAGCCTTTCCAACCCTGATACCTCCAAAAAGACCATTGAAGATCGTCATCGTAAGATTCGCACCCGCATCAAGGTGCAAGCTCAACTCCTAGGCTCAAGGCCTTACAACTATGCAAATGAAATGCCAAGGCTTACACAAAGCAGATGCGATAAGCAATGTCTATCCATTGGATAAACCTCAAGGTTCTCTAAGGTTCTCTTTCTTAGGAACTATACGCGTCTTTGTATTATAAAACATTTATCTAAAACATTTATCCATCGGATAATTATCTTCTGATTCCTTTGGAATGATCCGGGCTACTTTCGGAATTGCCGACTGTCCCCAAAAACCAACATAAGTCTTTTCAGCATGCTTTGTCCTCACTCACACGCTTTCTAGGAAACTTCCCAGAAGGTCACCTATCTCACAATTACTCCAAGTCAAGCACGCTTAACTTTGGAGTTCTTATGTTCTTGGCCTCCGAAAAGAAGATGAATCTTGTTGGTATAGGTGTACCAATCAATTCTCATAAGCTTTCTTTCAACTATACAGTTCCATACCTGCATAGCCTCAGGATTCGTTTAACCGTACAATCCCATACCTGCACTACCTCAGGGTCCCTCTCGTCCCAATTATTACAAGACTGAAACAATCGAACGACTGTTTCAAAACCCAAAACGTTTCTTTTTTGTGTTTGTGTCTTATGAATCACATCTCAAACCCTAAGTATTGAGAATCCTCTTAGATAAGTCTTTGATCCTTTCTAAGATATTACTCCTTGATTTTCAATCAATGAAATAAATGTTGATTCATTTAAGTCTTATGAAGTCATTGATGCATTAAGTCATCAATGGTATAGTACATGGTCTTGTTCCACCACATACCATACTTAATTATCCATTGTCTTCAACTCTAAGTTAATTACTTAACTTAGGTTTTCACGCATAAAACTTTACGATTAAGAGTTAAAAACTCTCTTTGTAACAAAACTGTTCTCATTTGAAAACTCATTTGATTTGAAATATGTTGCACTTGCCTCAAGCAAAGTACCTTAACTATTTTTGAAAAGAGTTCTTCGGTACTTAACTTAGTGTAAAACCATGGTCTAAGTTAATGTAAAGGAAATGTAATCTCATCTAACTTCCTTAACTACGATTCATTTAATCAACTTAAGGATAAAAGGTCTCCATTATGTTTGGAAAAGAACATTGTCTTCGTTTAAAGATAAAGGAAATACCTTATGAAACTATGTTTAACTTTTCATGAAAACACTTCTTTTTTTTTACTTTTAAATCACTTGATCACTTAGATAAACTAAGGTTAAGGTAAAAGACATGTTTCACTTTGGTGAAGACACTTAAAAGTTGAAGCTTTACTTAATCTTTGGATCAAATCACTTATTATTTTCCTTTGAAACATAAGTTATATTAAAACAATTTCTTACTTTAAGAACTTTAAATGTTCAAGAACAACAAGTGTTCTTCCTTTTTCTTTGGTCATGGCCGAATGCTCTCTCAATGGGATGTGAAGATTTTGCTTCACCTATTTGACAAGTTATAGCTCAAAAGCTCACAATATAATGATGAACAATAATCATGCATCATTCAATCATAATCAAGCATAAAAATCCTTACTTGATCTAGAGATCAAAGTATGGTTTTCAACATACATGAAAACATTTTCCATCCAAGCATACATCATCATCAACATATGCTAAATCATAGTAAAGATACTAAAGCATAGATCATTATTACAATCACAACGAAGCTCCAACAGAGCTACACAAATCAATCACGAATAACATATAGTTATCGTAAAATCCCTCAGGCAAACTCCCGTTACCCGTTGTAGTTATCTTTCAAGCTATCCTCCGATCAAAAGTCGTCCGCTCGGCTCGCGAATCCTCCCGATTCCTCGTCCGATCAACCAATCACAACTACATATACATAATCAATCCAAACATCAATATTACATAACACAAATCTTCCTATTCCTACTTATATAGGATTCGGCCATGGAGCTATAAAAATAGCTAGGGATGTCCAAAAATTCCTATCTCTTGGATTCCATCCTTACTAGGTGTGCTAAGGCTAGATCAAAGCCTATTACTCCAAAACTTGAACTAAAATCCCATCCACCAACACATGGAGGTTTCGGCCAAGAAAACCCATATGAGCTAGCAAGCTCATTTGGTTTCCAACTCTTGGATCCATGATCCTCAAGTACACACAACACTAGATTAAGTCTTATTACTCAAAACTTGAATCAAAAACTCATCCTTTCTTACCATGAAGATTTCGGCCACTTTAAGAAGATGTGGCTAGAAAACTTATTTGATTTCGTGCTCTTGGATAATGAAAGAGAATGATGAAACTAGATCATAGAAATTGATTTGGTATCAAAAGGATTTTCTAAACTTTTTTATGAATTTTCAAAGTTTATGGATCAAAGTTGGATCTTCATGAATCAAGAGATTCAAGAGATGAAATAGAGAGATTAAGAAAGCTAGGATGGAGTTAATACCTCCTAGATTCAAAGTCTTGAAGAGAAACAACTTGATTTCACCAAAAACTTTCAAGTTTCAAGATCAAAATGAAGAAAAGTGTGCAGACGCATGAATAACTCTATCAACTTGGAAGAAAAAGTGAGAGAAGATGAAGAACAAGAGAGAGAAGAGAGAGAAAGAGTGATGGCCGAAATGGCTAAGACAGAGAAAGAGAGAAATATATA
Source organism: Ammopiptanthus mongolicus (assembly GCA_039655645.1). Lineage (NCBI taxonomy): Eukaryota > Viridiplantae > Streptophyta > Magnoliopsida > Fabales > Fabaceae > Ammopiptanthus > Ammopiptanthus mongolicus. The sequence continues at coordinate 59,673,139 of CM077345.1, forward strand.
TTTTGATGTCATGGCAAACTTGTAAATAACCAAAAGGGTAATTTGGTAATTCCTTAAAAGACTAGGGGCGTAAAGGTCATTTTCCCTATAAATATCTAGATATTTCTAGAAAGGTAATGATGACATGGTGAGTCACAGGGTCAGAATGGTTATTCCATAAATTCGCAAGGGCAAAACGGTCTTTTCATTCAAGGGCAAATGGTAATGATGAAAAGGGTCAAGGGCATTTTAGTCATTTCACGTCCAGATATTTTCTAAACGTAATCATTACACTGATGAGTCATAGCACACCATGTGGCTTCAATCTTATCCGTAGCGGGTCATTGAAATCTCGTATTCAGTTCCGTTCTTCACCCGATTTAGGTTTTCGCCCAAGAAAGTCATATGACGACTTATTTATTTTGAATATTTTCAAAATAACCAATATTGTTGGAAATAAAATATAAAACCTAACTGTTTCGTTCATGAGTCGAAATTAGGTCTTGATAGTAGAAAAAGACTACTATCCGTGAAAAACGCAGACCGGGCTCCGTTTGAGCTTTCGTCCAAAACTTAACCATGGCTTCCTATGGTTGTGTAAGGCATGCCTATGTTCTCAGAATATTTTATTTCGTTCTCTAAACCCTCCTATAAAATACAAACGTTTAAATACTGAAGAATTATGAAATGTGAAAATTGGGGCGTTACAGAGGGAGGTGTCTATCTCAGAGTTCAGAGCTTCAACTCGCACCTCAGATAAATTGACAGGCTATAAAGAATCAGAAACATAGGAGTTTTTTCGATGAAAAGAGTTAATCACCTTCATTGGAGACTGTTGACCAACTTCTGGAATAGAAGCATGAATTAGAGCTGGAGATGAAATCTCCTCAATCACATAAGGAGCATCATTAGGTAAAAAACCACAATCATCTCCCCTTAAATTGTTCTCAACAATTACTTCCAGCAGAGGATCAGATTGTGGTTGATTGTCTAATTCATCTTGATCAGGAGGCTTACTTGTTTCTCCTTGAAGGAGCTGACCTTTAGGAGAAGGACTATGATCAACCAATACTGCTTTTCCTTTTTCAATATGTTCATCAATAATCAAATTCGCAGAAACTTGAACATTCTTCTTTGGAATATATCTCGGAGCTACTTTCTTGATTTCTTTCTGATCAGTAAAATTTGAAGATTGCTTCCTTCCCAACTTTCTACAATTTGTATCCTGTGACCAATAATGCCACAATTAGAACAGAAGTATGGCAAATTTTCATACTGAACACCCACAAAGAATGCAAATCCTTGCCTTTCAACCAGAACCTCATCAGGCAAAGCCGAGGCTAAATCCACATCAACTAAGATTCGTGCAAAGTGACCAAGAGACCTATTAATTGTTGTATCATGCAATGGCAAAGGAACTCCGATCCCTCTAGCTATAGTAAACAGAATTTTAGGTCTCCAATATTCTTGTGGAAGACCAAAGATTCGAATCCAACACTGAGTATTAGTTTGCCGAACCAAAGAAGGATTGAAATCTTTGCACCAAGCAAAAGTCTCAAGATTCCAGGGGCAAGATTCCATGATCCCACTGACCATACTTTCCTAAGGTCTTCCACAGATGTAAAACTGAATTCATAAAAGCCTTTCCCTAGAGGAATCATCTTCCAATTACCAATTGGCTGCCATAATTTAGATAACTTGAGGTGCAAGTCAGTCAGTTTAATAGGAAAATCGCCTTTATTTAATAACACTCTACCATGCAAATTGTTCTTGCAGCTTTCTAATCCAGCTTTATACTCTTCTTCAGAAATTTGAATTGAGACTGCTTCACCCTTTAGACATGGAACCGACAATTGACTTAAGGGAATGTCGCATGCATTATTCAATGCTAGAGCAAAAGTTTTCTTTTGTGGTTGAATGGATGAAAGGGATGGTGGAGGCACGGGAACAGGGCAAGAAGAAGGCTGTAACGATGAGGAAACAAGTTCAGGGAATAAAAAAGAGCATGGGTGATCCGAGGAGGAACCCATGTTGATTGCCATGAATAAAAGATGTTACTTGATGGACAAGAAAGCACAAACCCTAGCAGAGAAAAAGTAGGATTCATAGCAAAAAGGTGGTAAAGCTATTTGGTAAGCTACTGGACCTATGCGACGAAGAATTTGATAAGGTCCAATGAATTTTGGAGTGAGTTTTCTGGATTTAAGGACCTTGCCAACCCCAGTCATTGGAGAGACTCTCAAAAATACATGATCACCTTCTTCAAATTCAAGGGGCCTACGTTTTTTATCTGCATAGCTTTTCTGTCGGTTCTGAGTTGTTCTCATCTTTTCTTGAATCAGTTTAACCTTGTCAGTTGTTTGTTGCACTAGTTCAGGTCCTAACGAAACACTTTCTCCATCCTGATACCAACATAAAGGTGTTCTGCATCGTCATCCGTATAAAGCTTCATAGGGTGCCATCCCAATACTTGAATGATAACTGTTATTGTAGGTGAATTCTATCAATGATAGAAAACTCTCCCAACTTCCATCATGTTCCAACACACACGCTCTCAACAAATCCTCTAAAGATTGTATTATCCTCTGTGATTGTCCGTCTGCTTGGGGATGGTAAGCCGAACTTAGCCGTAACTTTGTTCCTAAAGCTTCATGCAAACTCTGCCAAAATTGTGAAGTAAAACGCGGGTCTTTATCTGATATGATGCTCGAAGGTACCCCATGTAGTCTCACAATCTCATCGATATAAATCTGAGTCAGTCTCTCCATATAGTACTTGATATTGATAGGCAGGAAGTGAGCTGACTTCGTAAGGCTATCAACTATCACGCAAATGGAGTCACACCCCTTAGGTGTCCTTGGTAAACACGTCACAAAGTCCATTGCTATGCCGTCCCACTTACAATCTAGGATGTCCAACGGAAGTAACCTTCCCGCTGGCCTTTGATGTTCAACCTTTGCTTTCTGACACACCAAGCAAGATGCCACATAATCAACCATATCTCGTTTCATGCCTTGCCACCAAAACAACCGCTTCAGGTCTTGGTACATCTTTGTAGATCCTGGATGCATGCTCAACTTGCTTCTATGGGCTTCGTCCAGAATTAACCTCCTCAGCTTTGGGTTGTTTGGCACACAGACCCGTTCTCCTCGTCTTAGAATCTCATCTGCTCCTTCCTTGTACTCAGACTTCCTCGCTCTTTCTCTAGATACTGATCATACACTTGCTTCTCCCTAATCCGATCCATCAGATTACATGACACTGTAACCATGCTCACACAAAGCTTTCCCGACATACTGACCACTGACAGATGCATATCTCTGAACTGTTCCAACAACTCATGTTCTTTAACCATCATGGTAGACATATGTAACACTTTCATACTCAAAGCGTCTGCTACCATATTAGCTTTCCCCGGATGATACTGTAACTGGAAGTCGTAGTCCTTCAGAAATTCCAGCCACCGTCTCTGCCTCATGTTGAGCTCTTTCTGATCGAACGAGTACTTCAGACTCTTATGATCACTGAAGACATTGAACGTCGAACCATACAAGTAGTGCCTCCAAATTTTCAACGCAAAGACCACCGATGCTAACTCCAGATCATGGGTAGGGTAGTTCTTTTCGTGCACTTTCAACTACCTCAAAGCATAAGCTACCACTTTTCAATTCTGCATCAGAACACAACCTAACCCCTGATATGAAGCGTCACAGTACACTTCAAAAGGTTTACTCGGATCTGGTAACACCAACACTGGCGAAGTAGTCAACCTCTTCTTCAGCTCCTGAAAACTCTACTCACAAGCTTTAGTCCATTCAAAAGCTTTATCCTTTCTTATCAACTGGGTAAGGGGTCCTACAATCTTAGAAAATCCCTCGATGAACCTCCTATAATACCCAGCCAAGCCCATAAAACTGCGCATCTCAGTCACCGTTGTTGGCTTTTACCACTCAAGAACTGCTTCAACCTTTGACGGGTCCATTGCAATCCCTTCCTTTGAAATCACGTGACCCAAAAACTGCACTTCGTCGAGCCAAAACTCACACTTGGATAGCTTTGCATACAACCGTTTCTCCTTTAGAATCTAAAGGACCTCACTAAGATGTCCAGTGTGTTCTTCCTGATCTTGGGAATAGATTAGTATGTCGTCTATGAAGATAACGACAAACTTATCTAGGTAGGGACGAAAAATCCTATTCATATAATCCATGAATATGGCTGCAGCATTCATCACCCCAAAAAGCATCACAAGGAACTCGTAGCGCCCATAGGAAGACGTGCCAATGACTCACCATCGTCATGATGAAAACGAAAGTATCTAAAACGCGTTCACATTGAGAAAAGATCGTTTTGCCCCTTGGAACCGATGAAATTACATTTTCGCCTTAGTGACTCATCACCCTCATCATGACATCCAACAAAATATCTAGATATTTTGTAAATTGGAGGTGAAAAGACCAAAATGCCCTTAACTTTTCACAAAATGACATTTTTGCTCCCAAAGGAAATATTCATTTTGCCCTTAAGTAAACAATTTTTGGACACTTTGGCCCTCCCTCTTCCATGCATAAATGACCCTTGATGAGGCCATTACCCACTTTTTCTCACAACCTTCATATTCTCTCAACTTTCTCATTCATTCAAAGTGTGATCTTAGCAAAATTTTGTGTAGAAAGTGTTGGATTCTTGCACACTTTCATCACCCAAGAGGTATGACGACTCTTTTTGATCCTCTGAGCTTCATATTCTTCACTTAATTCTTGTTCTTCAATCTATGATCAACATTTTCAAAGTTTTAAGTTCAATTTTCAAAAATCTCTAGAAAGTCATAGAAAAATCCTTTTAATGTGAAATCAATTTCTATGATCTAGTCTCATCACCCTCTATCACTATCCAAGAGCATGTAATCAAATAACATGACTAGCTATATTTCCTAGGAGGTGGCCGAACCCTAAACTTTGGGGAAACAAGGGTTTTGCTTCAAGTTTTTGTATGATGTAACTTGATTTGGTGTTGTGTATACTTAAGGATCATTGATCCAAGAGTTAGAAATTTGTAGACATCCCTACCCATTTTAAGTCACCTTGGCCGAACCTAGACCCTAGGAAGCAAGGAATGATATTTTGTTACTGTTAAAGTTGTGATTTGTTGTGAAGGATCAGACTGTGTTTGATTGTCCTAAAGCGTGTACGGGTGCCAGTTGCGGAGCCGCAGTCAGTGATGCACGGGAAAGCACGCAGAAGACTATTCAGGTGGGGAGAAAGAACTGTTATCGTCGGGAAGGTAAGCGTAGTATAGAATGTATACATGTGTAGGGGAACCTTAAACCCTACTAGAGGTTGAGCCCTGGGCAAAGTACCTGGACCCTAAGTGTAGGTAATTTTGGGTTATCACCGCTAAGATGATACTCTAGATGATGTGATTATTGAGGTTGATATGTTGAATTGCTTATGTGATTATCTGTTTATCTGTTATGTTAAACTGCCTATGTGATTATCTGTTTATCTGTTATGTTGAACTGCCTATATGATTATATGTTTATCTGTCAATGTGATGATATCTATATTGGCATACTTATTGTTGTAATATTTTTATTATTGATATTGGCTGGATGATTGTTGATGAGAGTGTGGTGAGATTATGATGTTGGTCCTGACCAAGGAGCTGTGGCTCATGGACGCAAGGCGTCGTGATGTTGATTTTGATGTTGTTGTGGATGCAATGCATCGTGGTTGTGGCCTTGTGCTTAGGTGAGAGGTTCTGGTATCAACCTGTGATGGATGTTTGTTGCATATCATAACATTTCATATCATAGCATATTTGATCCCAATGGGGGATGCCCAAATGGGGGCGAGATGTGTACCACCACTCTCGAGGCGGGACGTCCAATTGGGGACTTGATATTTTTAATCCTTACGAGGATGTCCAATTGGGGACGTGATGTTATTAATCCCGACGAGGATGTCCACTTGGGGACGTGCTGAAATCGGCCGACATGCATACAGGGATGATGACATGCACATAAGGATTAGTATACTTCGTAGAGGTTTGATATGAGAGAATGACATTTGAGAAGGTTGTGCTGTATGACCCAAGAGATTGTTGTTAGTGTGTTGTAAGTTTTCTATGTGTTGTGTGCTATATGTTTATATGTTGTACTATTGCCCCTCACCCATGTTTGATGATGCATGTTTCTTATCTCCCTGTCTTTTCTCTATGTGTTTCTTTTATTTTATGAGAAGATCGGGTGAAGGAACCAGTTGCTAAGGAGTTGGATGGCACTCCTTACGAGCCTGATGTCGGTGGACGAGCCACGAACCTTAATCTCGAGGCGTTTTTAGTGTTGTAACAGAAGTGTGGCTAGTATGAGGGTTTGCTTATCTTGTAATGTACTTTTGCTTATAGGTAGTACCGATGTACTCTGTATGTGTGTATTGCTACTGTAGCCCTACTAACGGGGCAACTGCTGCCTATATATATCATATATTTTATAGCTGTGTACTCTGATATGTTGCGTGCCTTAATTTTGTTTCGTTGCCGCGTTTAATCTTTCCGCTTTGCTTCAAATTAATAAGGCTCGCTAACGATTATAATACGATTAAGGTTAGTTAATATCTTAGGTTTTTTGATGGGACGGCGGGTCGTCTCATTTAGTGGTATCAGAGCAGTTCGATTCTAAATCGGACTGTGTGGTCTAGGAAGTGTACTGGCATTGATAGTTGGATCCACATCGGATGCAGACTTTAGTTAGAAATTAGGTAGAGTGTCTGATATGCGAGTTATCTTATGTGATATTTGTTCCGTTCATTCAAGGAGTGGGGGACAAATTCGCAGCAACAATCCAAGAGGCCGAGGAGGAAGGTTCCAACAGAGGGCAAGACCTTACAATCGCCCAGGTTAACAAACAACAGCTTTTGGAAGGGGGAATACTAGTCAAGGGCAACCACGATTTTTCACGTGTTTTCGATGCGGCGGACCACATCTAGTGAAGAATTGTTCTCAAGCACCGAATGTCAAATGTTTCTGTTGTGGCAAGTGGGGCCACTATGCCAACGAGTGTCGACCAGGGGATACTAGTAGGGGTCAAATTCAACAACAAGGCAGAAGAACTCAAGATGCGGGGACAAGGCAACCCGTGGTGGGCCAGCAAGATAGGCCACAGACGACAGGAAGGGTGTTCGCCGTGGGAGGATCTGAAGCCACTCAATGTCCCGATATGATCCAAGGTAAGTGCCTAGTAGCTGGGAGACTCTTATCTGTTTTATTTGATTCAGGGGCTACACACTCTTTTATATCATTAGCGTGTATGGTGTAACACCCCAATTTTCGATGCTTTCTAAGATCGGTAAATTATATAAATAAGTTTATATTTTATCCGAGACTTAGAAAATGATTTTGGATAAACCAAGATCATATTCATCCTGTACACTATTGTAGGGAGCTACGATTAAATTTTGGGTTGAAAATTCAGACGGATCCCTGTCTACGTTTCACTGACAGTAAGATTTTACTGATCAGAAAACCTAATTTTGACTCGTGAACGAAACAGTTAGGCTTAGAATCGAATTTCCAATAACTTTGGTAAAATTGGTTTTTCGCACTAAAAAGTGAATTAATATAAGTTATACGGGCGAAATCTAAAATCGCGTAATTAATGGAGCTGAATACAGATTTACCGGAACCTACTAAAGGATAAACTTGAAGTTACATCACCTAGGAAAGCATGCCAGTGACTCACCTTGTCATCATGACGTTCTAAAATATCTAAACGCGTTCACATTGAGAAAAGACCAAAATGCCCTTGGCCTTTTTCCTAAATGACACTTTTGTCTCTAAAGGAAAAGACCGTTTTGCCCCTAGGAATTCATGAAAACCCATCCTTGCCCTCACCCTCATCATTAACTCTAGAAATATCTAGATATTTATGAAGTTTGAGGTGAAATAACCATTATGCCCTTGACCTTTTGTTTAAATGACAATTTTGCCCCTAAGTGAATTTACCCTTTTGTCCCTAAATGAACAAAACTTGGACCTTTCTATCCCTCATTTCTCACGCATACATAGCCCTCTCTAACACCCCAGTCCTTCATTTGCTTACAAACACAAAACCTTACTTGTGTTATGATTTTTAAGATCAAAAGCTTGACTTTTGATTTTCTCTCAAGTGTTCTTGGTGTTCTTGAGTGTTCCTCACTTTCTCTCAAATTTCCCATCAATCAAGAGGTAAAATCTCTTGACTCAAGCTAGTAAACTTGTTCCTTGCTTCATTGTCTTGACATCTATGTATTTCATTTTCTCAAGTGATCAATAAGCAATTTGGTGAAGCACAACTTGCTTGATCCTTGCAATCTTTCATCATTCAAGAGGTAATCTCTTCTCTCTATGATCAATCATGATCTCTTCTTCATTAATTTTGTATGATTATGAAATGAATCATCATCTTCCACTTTCATGAAACTTTCTTCAAAAATCTCTAGAAAATCATAGAAAAATCCTATGATCATGAAACCAATTTCTATGAACTCATCAAGACCTCTATGTTCATCATTCAAGAGCATGAATCAAACTAAAATTTCTTTTGTATTTTTCCCAAGCATGGCCGAACCTTATCCTATTGGATTAGATGGGTTTTGATTCAAATCTTTGACAAATGATTAGTGATTATGTCTTCATCATACTTAAGGATCATTCATCCAAGAGTTAGAAATTTTTAGACATCTCTAGCTATTTTTAAGCCTTGATGGCCGAACCTAGGTCCTAAGGGACAAGAGATTTTATTTTTGTGATTGTTAAAGTTTGGATTGATTGTGTGAAGGTGGTTGTGGTTGAGTAGTTCGGGCGACTAATTGGAGGATTAGCGAATCAAGTCGGACAACGTTCATCCAGAATATTACCTTCAAGAGGTAAGGGGAGTTTGCCTGAGGGATTTTATGATGACTATATGTTATTCGTGATTGGTCTGTGTAGTTCTGTTTGAGCTTCGTGGGATTATAATAATGTTTCCATGCTTAGTATATGTTTGTGATGCTGTATGCTTGGATGGAAAAATGGTTTCATGTATGTTGAAAACCATACTTTGATTCTCTTAATCAAGTAAGGATTTTTATGCTTGTTTATGGTTGAATGATGTATGATTATTGGTCATCATAATATCGTGATCATTTTGAGCTATTACTTGACAAGTTAGTGAAGTAAAATCTTCACATCCCACATGGTATAGCATTCGGCCATAATGGTTACAAAAGGAAGAACATCTTGTTCTTGAACTTCAATGTTTTTGAAAGCAAATAAGTGTTTTAGTAACTTGTATTTCAAAAACAAAAAAGAAGTGATTTTGATCCATAGTTAAACTAGGGTCCCTTAGGTGTTTTAGCTACGGTGAAAATGTATATGTTTTACTTTAGTCAAAGTTTGTTTAATTAAAATGAGTATTTTAAGAATAAAATGATGAAAATGATTTCAAGAAAGTAAACTTAATATGAATTTATCTTAGGTTTAGTCGGATGTCACATTCTTTCTAAAAACCAAGTTAACATTCAATCTTCAAAGTATAAAGAAGACTTTGTCCTAAAGTTTAAATTTAAATGAATCCTAGTTCGAAAATTAAATGAAATTCCATTGTCTTTTCCACTAACTTAGATCACGATTTTACACTAAGTTAGTAAGGAAAAACCTTTTCAAATTGGTTAAGGTACTTTACTTCAAGCAAGTAACAAAGTTCTTTTAAATCAAATGAATTTTCAATTAGAAAGGTTTTGGTTTGCGAAGTCTTAAAATGAGAGTTTTCAACTCAAATCGTAAAGTTTTACGCATGAAAACCTAAGTTAAGTAATTAACTTAGAGCAAAAGAAAAGAGATGATTAAGTATAGTATATGGGGGAATAAGACCATGCACTATACCATTGATGACTTAGTTCATCAATGACTTCATAAACCTTAAGTGAATCAATACTCTTTTCATTATTTGAAACTTAAGGAATTAATATCTTAGAAAGGATCAAAGACTTATCTAAGAAGATTCTCAATCCTTCTTCATAACACTTAGGACTTGAGATGTAAATCATAAGACACAAACACAAACATGAAATGTTTTGGGTTTTGAAACAGTAGTTCGATAACGGACCGGTGGTCCGGATCCATGAAAGCCGTTCAATTGTTTCAATCTTGTGATGACTCGATCTCGGAGGGATCACGAGATTTATCTTGTGGATAAAAGTTTTTTAAAACAAAGACGCGTATAGTTCCTAAGGAAGAGAACCTTAGCGAACCTTTGGGTTTATCCGGTGGATAAACATTGCTTTATCGCATCTGCTTTGTGTAAACATTAGCATTTCATTTCATGAGTTTGTAAGGCCTTGAGCCTAGGAGTTGAGCTTACACCTAGATGCTGGGGAGAATCTTACGGTGATAATCTTAAATGGTCTTTGGAGGTATCAAGGTTGGAAACGTTGACATGTGACCAGTTGGTAGCTCTTCTGTGTCGTGGAGACTCCGAGCAATACACGGATATCCTGTACTAGATGCCGTACTTGTAACACCCCGATTTTCGAATTTTCCTAATTATTCAGTATTTATGAACTTATATTTTATTCGAGGCCTTAGAAATGGCAATAAAATATTCTGACCAGATAGGAATGTCCTACACAACCATAGGAAGTCATGATTAAGTTTTGGGCGAAAGCTCAAACGGAGCCCGGTCTGCGTTTTTCACGGATAGTAGTTTTTTCCTACTATCAAGACCTAATTTTGACTCGTGAACGAAACAGTTAGGTTTTATATTTTATTTCCAACAATATTGGTTATTTTGGAAATATTCAAAATAAATAAGTCGTCATACGGCTTTCTTGGGCGAAAACCTAAATTGGGTAAAGAACGGAGCTGAATACGAGATTTCAGTGACCCGCTGCGGATAAGGTTGAAGTCACATGGTGTGCTATGACTCATCAGTGACTCATCAATGTAATGATTACATTTAGAAAATATCTGGACGTGAAATGATTAAAATGCCCTTGACCCTTTTCATAATTACCATTTGCCCTTGAATGAAAAGACCGTTTTGCCGTTGAGAATTTATGGAATAACCATTCTGACCCTGTGACTCACCATGTCATCATTACCTTTCTAGAAATATCTAGATATTTATAAGGGAAATGACCAAAATGCCCCTAGTCTTTGAAGGAATTACCAAATTACCCTTTTGGTTATTTACAAGTTTGCCATGACATCAATATATATATTTCTCTCTTTCTCTCTCTTGGCCATTTCGGCCATCACTCTTTCTCTCTCTTCTCTCTCTTGTTCTTCATGTTCTTCATGAGTTCTTGAGTGTTCATCAAAAGTTCTTCACAAAAACCCTAGTTTGATCTTCAAAAGTTGAAGTTTTTGAGTGAAAACTTATTTCTTCTTCACTAATCTTTGATCCTAGGAGGTATGATCCTCATCTTAACTCTCTCAACCTCTCTATTTCATCTCTTGAATCATTTGATTCATGAAGATCCAAGTTTAGATCTAGAACTTTGAAAATCCATAGAAAATGGTAGAAAAATCCAAGGATCATGAAACCAATTTCTATGAACCCATCATGATGTGTACTTTGAGTGTCTATAAGCATGAACCCAAAAGAAATTTTCTCCCTATTCTTCCATGGGAGGGCCAAATCCTAATCATGATGAAAGGATGGGTTTTGTTTTCCAAAGTTGTTTTTGAGAAAGTTTGACCGAAAAGAAAAAATGATGAAGCTTTGAGACGAACCCAAACCTTGTGGCCGAGACGTCGGGGCTAGTGTTTTGTGGATTGAGCACTCGGATATCGTGTCCTGTGTTTTTGATTTGAGTGGGCTTAATGCCTTTTTGAAACGAGTCGTGGACTTTATATCTCGACATTTGAAAGATTGAACACAAAGAAAACAGAAAACTCTCTTTGTACATGCATGAACCGGCAGACGTGCCATTTGAAACCAAGCTACAACTCTAGTAGTTGAGAATTTAATCAGTCAAGACCACTAGGTCTATAGGGGCATTCTGTGTTCGAGATCCCACAAGTGGCCGGTGGCGTAGCAACCCCGTGCCGTGGTAAATCGGCTGCCAAACACGAATGAACTCGATCTGAGACTGGCGTATTCAGGATATTGTTATGACGTGGTACCCTAGAACAATTGGAGTTCGGATATAAATAGAGAGGCCGACTCATGAGACCAATTGTGTTACGGGTTTTACTACGGCCTATTGCTCTATGTTGGGTAGTAGGAATCTCTGGAGTGCATGAATTAGAAAGATGATATTGAAGTCTCATGCATTATTATAACTCATGATTGTGTTTGAGATATTATATTGTGTTATATAAATAACTGTTCATATAACTGTATTTATGCTGTTTGTCGCCTGTGCGGCTATCATGATAAACTTATTATATGAGTATCTCACCTTTGCCTGTACATGTTGGATACCTTGTTGCGTTCTGATGAAGTTGACGTTGGGTTGTACCCCAATGGCTACTTTTAGCCGACCAGCTTAGGAGTCTTTTATTTTGAGCAGTCTTATATTACTGCACGCTTTTGAACTTATGTTTTCAAGTTTGTAATATGTTATATATTAGGTGAATACTGATGCGCTCTAAGAAATTTATTTCTTCACCTTGAGTTTGTATTGCCTATGCATGTAGAAAATTTTTAAAACCGCGTTTTCGAACGTAGCTACATAATTAAAGTATTTTTCCGAAAGCAACTAGCTTTTTATTTTCTTGATTTATTTCTGCATTAGAGTTCGAGTATGTAGCACCCGCGAGGGGGGTGTTACAGTACTTTTCATGTTTGGTCGAGAGTGTTTCCGTAAAGCCAGATACGTGCACGTTACATTTGTTGTAGCATCTTGCCCATGGCTAGCAATACCCAGAAATGTCCTCCCATTCACTCTCTCCGACGTATTTGTTAGCTCCATGGAGTAGGGGTCAAATTTTTACCCTTGTGACATATGGCATTAAGTCTTGTACATCGCATTGCATTGCATGGCTGTTGATGATTACATTTACTTATTGTACATCACTATTCTATTTTAGAAGATGTCTTATGCTACTAATTGATTAATATGATATGTTGCGATTTATGGTATGCATGTTGGACATGTTGCTACCTGGTGTGTCGTCCCGTGTTACTTCTGCTATTGTGCTGTGTTGATGCTACATATGTTCATATGCTGTTTTGTGTGTCGTGCATGTAGTTATCGTGTTTAAATCCATATATTGGTTATTCACCCTTGCCTGTACATGTTGGACACCCTGTTGTGTTTTTCGATACGTGTACAAATGCTTCTCAACGGTCATTTGGGTCACTTCGGGACCCTGTAGCTTAAGTTTCTTGATGTCGACGACAAAGATGTATGGACTGGTGATGACGAGGCCCAGTCTCATTGGTATGATGTATGCTAGGTAGTAGGCTCTTTTGTCCTTAGAGTTCTTTTCTTAGACCAGCTCTTAGGATTTTTAATGTTTAAATTGAGAAAGTCGGTATATGTGGCTTTGAAAACCTTTGTATGGTTTGGGACTTCAGTATGAAAAACAATTTCAGGAAAGCTTTTGTGTGATGGTAAAATGATTTATGAATAAACCCAGTTTATGTGTGTTGTCAAGTATAATGTGGTTTTATTATTGTGGTGTGTATCATGTTTCCTAAGTATTATATAGAAAGTTTTTACACCCGAGTTTTCTAACTTAAAGTAAATTATCCTTTTCCAAAAGCAACCAATAATTCTCCTTTACATTTAATTCCGCATATGTTCAATATGTAATGTCCAAGGGAGTGTTACATATGGATCATTTGAATTTACCTGTTTCATCCTTACTATACGATTTGACTGTTTGTACACCTATGGGTGAATCCCTGACAACCCTATTTGTCTGTTTACAATGCCCGATCATTTTAGAGAATCGATCTTTCCTGGTAGATCTAATCTGTTTGCCTATGCAGAAGATTGATGTTATCCTAGGCATGGACTGGCTTTCGGCGAACCAGGTGGTACTAGACTGTTCAAATAAGACCCTTCATTTTTCCGAGAAATCTGGATCTTTGCCTGCCAATGATGGTGTGTCCGGAGGTGTACAATCAGGAGAGTGCATGGTGATGTTTTCTTTGGAAGCTGTAACACCCCGATTTTCAAGCTTTTCCTAATTATATAGTATTTATGAACTTATATTTTATTTGAGGTCTTAGGAATGGAAATAAAATATTCCGAGACCATAGTCATGCTCAACGATATCGTAAGAAGCTACGATTAAGTTTTGAGCCGAAAACTCAGACGAAGCTCGGTCTGCGTTTTTACACTAGCAATATGATTTTATAGCTCAGGAGACCTTAGATGGACCCGTGAACGAGACAGTAAGTCTTAGAATTCGATTCTCTATGTTTTGGTTAAATTTCACAAAAATTAAAAAAAAATCACTTCCAGACCTCCGTTCGGGCGAAATCTTCAATCGGGTGGAGAACGGAGCCGCGTATGGACTTACCAGGTCCTGACAACGGATAATATTGATATCTCATCATGTCAAATCACTTGGGAGAGCATGCCAGATTCGTTATGACGATCGGGAATTTCGGGACGCGAAATTACCAAAATACCCCTAACTTAACATTTTCCACCTTTTACCATTTTATCCTTTGAACCAAATGACCTTTTTACCCTTAATGAGCTTTTAAGAAGGGTGGAACAGCCCTCTCAGCCCCCATTTTCACGTAGCCCAGCCCTCCAAAGTGAACCAAGAGCTTCATCTTCTTCCTCCTTGGAAAACCTCCACTGAAACTTTGAGAAATCCTTGAAACTTTGAAGACAAACTTGAATCTTTGATCAATCTTCATCCATTCTTAGGTAAGATCACTTCTATGATCTCCCAGCTTCTTGAATCTCTCTCAATCTTATGATCAAAATCCATTTTCATGAAAATCCATTTTTAGATCCAAATCTTTGAAAATTCATGGGAAATGGTAGAAAAATCCTTTTGATGGGAAACCAATTTCTTTGAACTCACTTCATCATTCTCTTCCCAAACCCAAGAGCTCAAGTCTCATCCTATCTCTAAACCCCCAAACTGGCCGAACCCTAGTAGTGGTGATGAATAGTGTTTTTCATCAAATTTTTGATTTCTAACTCTTGATTCCATCCTTAGCTTTCCTATTGTTTTTGAATCCAAGTGATGGAAACACAAATCAATTTCTAACCTCATTTTCCCTAAATGGCCGAGGCCTTTATGAGAAAAATCCATGAGCAATGTTTCATATTTTTGAGTCATAGGACTTGAAATGGTGTTAACTAAGTTCATGAATCAACCGTCCAAAAGTTTGGCACCAAATGAGATCCCTAGCCTTTTTATCCTTTCATGGCCGAACCCTATACCTTTTAGGGAAATAAAATCTATGTTTTGATGTTGTATATTGGTGTTGATTTGTTGTTTAAATTGTATTGTGTTTGATTGTCTTAGGCGACGCGAATGAGAACGGAGCCGGAGCCGAGAATCGATCGAGTTTGGATTGAACACCTTTGTGAGGTAAAGGGAGGTAGTTCATTTAAGTTTGGTAGCTTCATAGTGATTGATTGACATATGTGTTATGATATCTTGATTAATGATTAAGATAGGTGTTGAATGATATTTGAAGTTATTTTACTTGATGAGACATAATTGTATATTTGTTGATGGTTTGTGGCATTGATGCCTTGGTTGATATTACGATGATGATTATGGATTGTTGATATATATATATATATATATATATATATATATATATATATATATATATCCTGGATAAGCATAGGACTGGCTATGTCTCGACAACTTATTAAAAGACTCGAAATCCTAAATCAAAGTTTTCAAAAATGCGTTTTCAAATCAAAAGGTTTTTGGAAAACGTGTTGCTTTCCAAGGAAAGTTAAGTTTCCTTTTTGAAAAAGTTATGTTCTTTTGAAAAGAAAAAGTGGTTTTATGGAAAGTCGTGCTAAACTTATTTTTGTTTTCCAAAGTTGTTTTTAGGAAATAAAACCAAAAGGTGTTTTGTTTTCAAAAGTTGTTTTGAGGAAATAAAACCAAAAGGAAAAATGATGGACCTTTTGAGATGAACCCAAACCTAGTGACCGAGACGTCGAGCTAGTGTTTTGTGGATTGAGCACTCGAACTTCATGTCCTGTGTTTTTAAATTGAGCGGGCTTAATGTCTTTTGAAACGAGTCGTGGATTTTATGTCTCGACATTTGAAAGAATGAACGAAAAAGAAAACAGAAAACTTTCTGTGTACATGCTTGAACCGGCAGACGTGCCATTTGGAACCGAGCTACAACTCAAGCAGTTGAGAATTCAACCAGTTAAGACCACTGGGTCTATAGGGGCATTCTGTGTTCGAGATCCCACAAGTGGTTGGTGGCGTAGCAACCCCATGCCGTGGTAAATCGGCTGCCAAACACGAATGAACCCAATCAGAGACTGGAGTATTCATGATATGGTTATGACGTGGTACCCTGGAACAATTGGAGTTCGGTCCTAAATAAAGAGGCAGACTCATGAGGACAACTGTGTTACGGGTGTTACTACGGCCTGTCGCTCGATGTTGGGAAGTTAGAATCTCCGGAGTACATGAATTAGAAAGATGATATTGAAGTCTCATGCATTATTATAACTCATGATAGTGTTTGAGGTATTATATTGTGTTATATAGATAACTGCTCTTATAACTGTTTATATCTGTGGATGTTTATACTGTTGTTTGTCGCCTATGCGGCTATCAGGATAAACTTTATATGAGTATCACACCTTTTCCTGTACATGTTGGACACCCTGTTGTGTTTTTTGGAACACATGTACAGATGTTGTTCATAGGTCCCCGTGGGCACATGCGGACTCAGATGACGGAGCGTTCTGAAGAAGTTGACTTTGTGTTGTATCCCAATGGCTACTTTTAGCCGACCAGCTTAGGAGTCTTTTATTTTGAAGCAGCGATATATTATTACTGCACGTATGTTGAAATTATGTCCTTAAGTTTGTAATAGGATATATATTAGACCTGAAGCTACGTTATGTTTATATTTTTATGCATCTTAATTGTTAGCATGTGTTATGAAGTTTATTTCTTCATATAGAGTTGTTTTGCCTATGCATGCAGAAAAATTTTAGAAACCGCATTTTCGAACGTAGCAAAATAATTAAATTATTTTCCGAAAGCTACCAGCATTTTATTTTCTTGATTTATTCCGCATTTTGAGTTCGAGTACGTAGCACCCGAGGAGGGTGTTACATTAGTGGTATCAGAGCTGGTCGAGTCTTTCGGGAATCCTTGGGAAGTGAGTCTGTTGTGTTTGTGTTATGTGATCTCTGTGTGAACCTTGTTTGAATTGTTTCTTTGTTGAAGCAATGTGTGTTGACACACTAGTATTTGATACACTGTTATTTGACACACTAGCACTTGACGCTCTATTGCTTGACACACGAGTTTATGTTTCCTTATTAAGGTATGATTGGTTTGCCTTGTAGGGAAACATGAATCTTCGAGGTGGACGTGGTAGCGGTCGCGACACTGCTGACAACAATGCTGATGACAACAACATAAATCGGGCTATCCAATCTATGGCTGATATGGCGACTGCTGTTGCTCAACAAACAGCTATGATGGCTCAACAGAATCAACAGAACCAACAAAGAGCTGATCTTGCTGTTGGTGCCAGAGGGTTAGTCGATTTTCGGTGTCATGATCCTCCGCAGTTTCACGGGGACTCGGACCCGGAAAAGGCTGACCTGTGGCTACAAGAGATAGAGAAGATTTTTGCTGTCCTACACTGCCCAGAGGGAGTGAAAGTGGACTATGCCACGTTCCTGCTTCTGGGTGATGCAGAGTATTAGTGGAGAGGAACCAGACAACTGTTGGAAGTCAACAATCAGGAGATCCCTTGGGGAGTATTTCGCACCAAGTTTTTGGACAAGTACTTTCCCCAACGTGCCAGGACCGAGAAAGAGCAAGAATTTATGAAGCTGCAGCAAAGGGGTATGACTGTAGGGGAATATGCGGCGAAGTTTGAATCGCTCGCCAAGTGTTTCCGTTTTTTCTAAGCCAAACCTGATGAGGACTGGAAGTGCGAGAGGTTCGAAGGCGGTCTGTGCAACACCCTTTCCCGAGTGTCACATTCCCGAACGTTTATAAGGTCGAAAATATTTATTAATACGGAAAATACGATTTTTCTTTTTCTTTTCTTTTCATAAAGATGTAATGGGATTAGTAAAGGTAATACTAATAAATGAACTTAGGTTCACCATGCATTTCTAGAACATACTGTATTATAAATAAAGAAACAGAAAATGAAAAACAGAAACATCAACAGTACTATATACAGACATAAGTCTAATGTATGACTGACATAAGAAATACAATAAGTACTAGGAGTCATAGCTCCCAAAAGGTACTACAAAAACTGACATAGTCTGGCCGACAACAAAACTAAAATAGCAAAAGAGTCCACCTCCGAACTCAAAGGGACTGCTGAACCGAACCATCGTCGTGTCCATCTGTTCAAGCAGCAACAGCAAGTACCAGCAGAAAACATATAGATATGGGTGAGATTCCCGTTCATCAACACAATAAAACAACAGTAGTAAAAACGGGACGACTCACCAGGTAACAGTGTACCCAACATGTTAAACAGTTAAACCACATACTAAACCTCTCAATATAAATCATGTTAAACAGTTAACAGTATAATATAATACATTCTTAAACAGAACAGCGATGTATAACAGTAAATTAAACATCAACAAGCATGCAATGCAGTGCAATGTACATGACTCAATGCCAATGCCACCGGGTACTACTCTGACCCCTACTCCATGGAGCTAACAAAACATTCGGAGAGAGTGAATGGGAGGACATGTTCCGGTTTCTGCCAGCCATGAGCAAGATGCTACAACATTCGTAACGTGCACGTATCTGGCTTTACAGTAACACTCTCGACCAAACATGAAAAGTACGGCATCTAGTATAGGATATCAGTGTATTGCACGGATTCGCCACGACACAGAAGAATCACCAACGGGTCACATGTCATCCCTTCCAACCCTGATACCTCCAAAAAGACAATTGAAGATCGTCACCGTAAGATTCGCACCTGTATCAAGGTGTAAGCTCAACTCCTAGGCTCAAGGCCTTATAACTATGCACATGAAATGCCAATGCTTACACAAAGCAGATGCGATAAAGCAATGTCTATCCATTGGATAGACCTCAAGGTTCACTAAGGTTCTCTTCGTTAGAAACTACACACATCTTTGTTTTATAAAACATTTATCCATCGGATAAATATCTCGTGACTCCTTTGGAATGATCCAGACTGCTTTCAGAATCTCCGACTATCCCCACAAACCGACACAAGTCTTTTCAGCGTGTTTTGTCCTCACTCACACGCTTTCTAGGAAACTTCCCAGAAGGTCACCCATCCCATAATTATTCTAAGTCAAGCACGCTTAACTATAAAGTTCTTATGTTCTAAGTTCCTGAAAAGAAGATAAATCTTGTTGGTATGGGTAGTACCAATCAATTCTTATATGCCTTCCCTTAGCTATACAGTCCCATACCTGCATAGCCTCAGGATTCCTTCCACTATACAGTCCCATACCTGCACAGCCTCAGGATCCCTCTCATTCCGGTTATCACAAGACGGAAACAATTGAACTATTAACCTGGATCCGAATCACCGGTCCGTAATCGAACTACTGTTTCAAAAACCAAAACGTTTCATGTTTGTGTTTACGTCTTATCAATTATGTCTCAAGTCCTAAGCATTATGAATAAGGATTAAGAATCCTCTTAGATAAGTCTTTATGCCTTTCTACGGTATTAATCCTTGATTTCAATTAAGGAAGTAAGTGTTGATTCACTTAAGTCTTATGAAGTCATTGATGTACTAAGTCATCAATGGTATGGCACATGGTCTTGTTCCACCACATACAATACTTAATTAACCCTTGTCTTCAACTCTAAGTTAATTACTTAACTTAGGTTTTTCACGTGTAAAACTTTACGATTGAGTTAGAAAACTCCTTTTGTAAACCAAACAACTTTTACAGTTGAAAACTCATTTGATTTGAAACAACATTTGAACTACTTACATTATTTCTAGCATTTCTGAAACATGAAATTCGCTTAGTGGAATTACATTCGCTTAGCGAAAATTAGGCAGTAATGCCTCCTTTGGAACTCCTCTGCATCGCTCGGGGAAACATAATTCGCGTAGCGAAGTTTGTTATATTCGCTTAGCGAATATGGATTTGCTTGGCGAAAATGGAGGCGGTTACACCTCTTTTGAAACTCCTCTGGATCGCTCGGCGAAACATCATTCGAGTAGCGAAATTCTCTGGATTCGCTTAGCGAATATCAATTCGCTTAGCGAAAGTGAGGCAGTGATGCCTAACTTAGAATTCCTCTGTTTTTGCCTAGCGAAGGTAAATTCGCTTAGCGAAAAGTTGCCTTAAAACAAGACATTGACCTTATGGAACCATTTTGATTCTCTTCATGAAAACACCTCTTGTCTCATTTTGAGTCACTTGATTACTAGATGGACTAAGGATAAGGCATAAAACATGTTTCACTTTAGTGAAAACACTTTGAGATTTAATTCCATTTGATCTTTGGATCAAAGTCACTTAGGGTTTTTCTTTGAAAAACATAAGTTATTAAAACACTTTCCTTACTTGAAAACCTTGATTTGTCCAAGAACTACTCATGCTCTTCCTTTTCTCAAGGTTATGGCTAAAAGCCTATTAGGAACAAATGTGAAGATTGCTTCACCCTCAAGACGAATTACAACTCACAATGTTCATCTAATTATGACAAACAACAATTACATAACATTGCATCATAATCATGCATAAAGTCCATCACACATCATTTGCATCATAATCAAGCTTAAAGTCCATCACACATCATTTGCATCATAATCAAGCATAAAAGTCCATACTTGATCTAGTGATCAAGGTAGGTTTTTCAACATATATGAAAATGATTTTCATCCAATCATATCATCATAAACATATGCTAGAGCACACTAAAGCACGAACTACACTTATTACACATTGTTCTCCAAGAGAACCAAATTAAATGATGAACCCAAACCAAAGGGTTTCACCCACACATAAACTAAACAACCATCTTCACCACCACCATCTTGGTGTGATGAGGTTCACCCCCCATACCTGTTGAAGAGCAGATTCCCAGATCAAAGTCGGTTGATCGGTTTGTGAACCTTCTGATAATTGTCACCAACTACAAACAACCAAACAATCAAACATTAAACAACAATCCAACCAAACTCAACAATTCTCACAAAGAGGGTTTCGGCCACCCTAAAGAGAATAAAGCTAGGAATTGATTTTGGTTTTCCATTTCATGGATTCAAAGGCATAGGAAAGCTAAGCATGAAATCAAGTGTTAGAAATCAAAAATTGAGGAAAAACACTATTCATCATCACCTTGTAGGGTTCGGCCATATTGTGATTTTTGAGATATGATGAGAGTTGAATCATAAGCTCTTGGGTTTAGGTAGATAATGATAAGGTGAGTTCAAAGAAATTGGTCTCACATCAAAATGATTTTTCTACAATTTCCTATGGATTTTCAAACTTTTGGATCTAAGAAATGATTTCCATGAAAATGGATCTTGATCTTGAAATAAAGAGATATTCAAGAAGCTAAGAGATCATAGAAGTGATCTTACCTTAAAATGAAGGAAGATTGCTCAAGGAATCAAGTGATTCCAACAAGAAACCAAGCTTTTCTCAAGAATAACAATGGAGCTTCTCAAGGTTGAAGATGGAGTGTGAAAGGAGGGCTGTTTGTGTGTGAATGAGGGGCTGGATGGGGCTGAGTTCAGCCTTATAACAAGTCACTTAAGGGCAAAATGGTCATTTGCCAAAAGGGTAAAATGGTAAAAGTGCAAAAGACTAAGGTTAAGGGCATTTTGGTCATTTCGCGTCTAGGTTTTCCCGATCGTCATGACGACTCTGACATACTCTCCCAAATGTCCTGGGATGATGTGGTATCGAGCTTATTCGTTATCGAGTCTCGTTGAACCCCTTTACGACTCCAAACGCCTCCTGGTTCGATTATATGACCGAATATAATATATTATTGTTATTTTTCGGATGTCAGGACGGATTTTAACGAAGATGTAGAAAATAAAATCCCGAGACTTACTTTCTCGTTCACGAGTCCAAATTAGGTCTCGATAGTAGAAAAAGGCTACTATCCGTGAAAAACGCAGACCGGGCTCCGTTTGAGCTTTTGCCCGAAACTTAACCATGGCTTCCTATGGTTGCGTAGAACATTCCTATCTTCTTAGAATATTTTATTTCACTCTCTAAACCCTCCAATAAAATACAAACGTTAAAATACTAGAGAATTAGAAAACGTGAAAATCGAGGCGTTACAGTCTGCGCTTCGAGATCAAGGAGTCGGTGTTACCACTGGAGATCCGTACCTTTCAAGCTCTGGTGGAGAAGTGCAGGAAAGTAGAAAAGATGAGAACTGGAAGGGAGAACAAGAGTACTGTAGGAGGACCGTCTAGGTCAAGGAATCCGAACCAGTACCAGCACCAGAAAGGGAAGCAGTCCCAGAAGAAGCCATATTCCCGACTGCAAGAGAATGGTCAAAAACAGCAACCTTATCGTCCTGTCGCTTCTGCTTATGGTGGAGGGAGTGGAAACGACCAGAACCAAGGCCGAGCCCAGAGATGTTTCAAGTGTGGACAACCCGGACACCCAGCTAAGAGTTGCAAGCTGAAAGGAGTTCTATGTTTCTAATGTGGAGAGATAGGACATTTCCCGAGGGAATGCCCTACACCAAAGCCCGAGCCGACTATCAACAACATGCGGACTGCTAGACCAACAGCAAGGGGAAGAGTGTATACTATGAGTGGCGCTGATGCCTTCAAATCTGATGATCTCATACAAGGTAGTTGCATCATAGCTGGTAATCTCATAACTGTACTATTTGATTCAGGTGCGACACATTCGGTCATCTCTTTGAATTGTCTGAGACAATTAGACTTGCCTGTTTCTTCATTGTCTTTTGATTTGATTGTCACAACTCCAACTGCTAAACCTGTTACTGTAAATACAATATGTTTGAACTGTCCTAGTATTGTTCATGATAGGAACTTTCTTGTTGACTTAATATGTTTTCCTTTGACTCAATTGGATGTGATCCTAGGCATGGATTGGTTATCTTCCAACCATATCCTTTTAGACTGTGCATACAGAACCCTAGTTTTTCCTGACCCTGAGATTTCTGGATTTTTAACTGCCAACCAAGTGAGAGCTTCTTTGAAAGAAAGAGCTCAGGGATACATGCTTCTATCCTGTTTAGAAATCGAGATGGACGTTGTCTTGAGCGATGTGCCGGTTGTGAAAGATTTTCCGGAAGTTTTTCCAGAGGACGTACCAGGTTTGCTACCTGTGAGAGACATCGAGTTTGCGATCGACTTAGTTCCAAGATCCGGTCCGATTTCTACAGCTCCTTGTAGGATGTCACCTATGCAGTTAGCCGAGTGGAAGACTCAACTAGAGGATCTAATGTCCAAGCGGTTTGTGAGGCCAAGTATGTCCCCGTGGGGAGCACCAGTGTTATTAGTAAAGAAGGACGGGAGTTCCAGACTCTGCGTGGATTACCGTCAACTCAAAAAGATACCGATCAAGGACAAGTATCCTGTACCCCATATAGATGACTTGATGGATCAACTTCAGGTAGCCGCTGTCTTTTCAAAGATTGATCTGAGATCCGGTTATCACCAGATCAGAGTAAAGAACGAGGATGTATCCAAGACTGCATTTAGGACTCGTTATGGTCATTATGAGTACCTCGTGATGCCTTTCGGAGTGATGAACGCGCCTGCTATCTTCATGGACTACATGAACAGGATTTTTCGTCCATTTCTATATCGGTTCGTTATCGTGTTTATTGATGATATTCTCATCTACTCGAAAAGTCCCGAGGAGCATGAGGAACACCTGCGGCAAGTTTTGCAGATCCATCACAAGGAGGAGTTGTACGCAAAGCTACCCAAGTGTGAATTTTGGCTGGATGAAGTCAAATTATTAGGACAAGTGATTACGAAGGAAGGGATCGCCGTCGATCCTACAAAAGTAGAAGCAGTACATCTATGAAAGAGACCCAAAACTATGACGGAAATTCGCAGTTTTGTTGGATTGGCGGGTTATTACAGAAGGTTCATCGAAGGATATTCGAAGATTGTTGCGTCGTTGACTCAACTGACGAGGAAGGACTAACCGTTTATGTGGACTGTGGAAAGTTTTCAGATAATGAAAGAACGTTTGACAACCTCACCAATGTTAGTGTTACCTAAACCAGACGAACCGTACGAAGTGTATTGTGATGCCTCGCATCAGGGACTAGGATGTGTGGTTATGCAACATCGGAAGGTTGTAGCATATGCTTCGCGCCAGTTAAAGACTCATGAGAGGAATTACCCGACGCATGACCTGGAGTTAGCTGCTATGGTTTTCGTACTAAAGATCTGGAGACACTACTTATATGGATGTAAGTTCGATGTCTTCAGTGACCACAAAAGTTTGAAGTACCTGTCTGATCAAAAGGAACTTAACATGAGGCAGAGACGTTGGATGGAATTTCTTAAAGACTACGACTTCACTTTGTTGTACCACCTTGGGAAAGCGAATGTCGTTGCAGACGCTCTGAGCCGGAAGACTCTACACATCTCTGCAATGATGGTTAAAGAGCTAGAATTGATAGAGCAGTTTTGTGATCTCAATCTACCTGTGGTAGTGAATAATGAGAAGATTAGCTTGGGAATGATCAAGGTATCTAGTGGACTGATGGAGACGATCCGCGAACAACAAGCAACTGATGAGTACCTCCAAGATAAAAAAGAATTACTTGGACAAGAAAAGGCTGCAGAGTTCAGCTTGGGAACTGCTGGCATCTTGAGATGCAATGGACGAGTTTGTGTACCTAGTAACCCAGAGATGAGGAAGATGATTCTAGAAGAAGGACACAAGAGCAAACTGAGCATTCACCCTGGATTAACCAATATGTATCAAGATTTGAAACAAAAGTTTTGGTGGCCAGGAATGAATAAGCAAGTGGCTGAGTATGTAGCGTCATGTTTGACCCATCAGAAAGCGAAGGTAGAACATCAACGACCTGGAGGGATGCTTCAATCCTTGGATTTATCTGAATGGAAATGGCAGAGCATCTCAATGGATTTCGTGGTAGGATTACCAAGAACCTCTAAGAGTTTTGATTCAATATGGGCAATCATTGATAGGTTAACGAAGTCCGCACACCTCTTACTTGTTAAGATCAACTACTCAGCAGAGAAGTTAACCGAGCTGTATATCAGAGAAGTAATCAGACTACATGGAGTGCCGTCAAGCATAGTCTCTGATAGAGACCCAAAGTTTACATCAGGTTTTTGGCAAAGTCTGCATCAAGCCTTAGGAACAAAGTTGAGGCTAAGTTCAGCCTATCACCCTCAGACTGATGGACAGACAGAGAGGACAATACAATCTTTGGAAGATTTGCTGAGAGCTTGCGTTCTAGACCATGGTGGAAGTTGGGATGCTCTGTTACCCCTTATAGAATTCACCTACAATAACAACCATCATTCTAGTATAGGGATGGCACCCTATGAAGCCTTGTATGGACGAAAGTGCCAGACACCGTTGTGTTGGTACCAGGATGGAGAGAATATGATTGTAGGCCCCGAACTTTTGCAACAAACAACGGAAAAGATTAAGGAAATCCGGGAAAAGATGAAGATGGCACAGAGCAGACAAAAGAGCTACTCAGATAAGAGAAGATGACCCCTCGAGTTTCAAGAAGGTGAACACATGTTCCTGAGGGTCACACCTACGAATGGGGTAGGTAGAGCTATTAAGTCTAGAAAACTCACTCCCAAATTCATTGGACCCTACCAAATTCTTTGTCGTATTGGTCCAGTAGCTTACCAGATTGCTTTAACACGTTTTCTGTCCAATATTCATAATGTTTTCCATGTCTCACAATTTCGGAAGTATATTCTTGATTCATCCCATATAATCGAACCTGATATAGTACATTTACGAGGAAACTTGTCTTATGAGACATCGCCTGTGCGAATCGTTGATCAGAGGATCAAGTAACTCAGGGGAAAGCACATTCCCTTAGTCAAAGTCGTTTGGAACGAAGCAACTGGAGACGCAACGTGGGAGCTCGAGGACAAGATGAAATTACAGTATCCCGATCTTTTTCAAGGTACGTAATTTCGAGGACGAAATTTTTTTTAGAGGGGTAGTAATGTAACACCCCGATTTTCAAGCTTTTCCTAATTATATAGCATTTATGAACTTATATTTTATTCGAGGTCTTAGGAATGGAAATAAAATATTCCAAGACCATAGTCATGTTCAACGATATCGTAGGAAGCTACGATTAGGTTTTGAGCCGAAAACTCAGACGGAGCCCGGTATGTGTTTTTACACTGGCAGTATGATTTTACTGCTCAGAACACCTCAGATTGACCCGTGAACGAGATAGTAAGTCTTAGAATTTGATTCTCTACGTTTTGGTTAAATTTCACAAAAATTTCAAAAAAGTCACTTCCTCACCTCCGTTCGAGCGAAATTTGCAATCGGTTGGAGATCGGAGCCGCGTATGGACTTACCAGGACCCGACAACGGATAATCTTGATATCACATCATGTCAAATCACTTGGGAGAGCATGCCCGAGTCGTCATGATGATCGGGAATTTCGAGACGTGAAATTACCAAAATACCCCTACCTTAACCATTTTCACCTTTACCATTTTACCCTTTGAACCAAATGACCTTTTTACCCTTAATGAGCTTTTAAGAAGGCTGGAACAGCCCTCTCAGTCCCCATTTTCATGCAGCCCAGCCCTCCAAATTGAACCAAGAGCTTCATCTTCTTCCTCCTTGAAAAACCTCCATTGAAACTTTGAGAAATCCTTGAAACTTTGAAGACAAACCTTGAATCTTTGATCAATCTTCATCCATTCTTAGGTAAGATCACTTCTATGATCTCCTAGCTTCTTGAATCTCTCTCAATATTATGATCAAAATCCATTTTCATGAAAATCCTTTTTTAGATCCAAATCTTTGAAAATTCATAGGAAATGGTAGAAAAATCCTTTTAATGGGAAACCAATTTCTTTGAACTTACTTCATCATTCTCTACCCAAACCCAAGAGCTCAGGATCCAAGTCTCATCCTAGCTCTTAACCCCCAAAGTGGCCGAACCCTAGTAGTGGTGATGAATAGTGTTTTTCATCAATTTTTGATTTCTAAATCTTGATTCCATCCTTAGATTTCCTATTGTCTTTGAATCCAAGTGATGGAAAACCAAATCAATTTCTAACCTCATTTGCCCAAAATGGCCGAGGCCTTAATGAGAAAAATCCATGAGCAATGTTTCATATTTTTGGGTCATAGGACTTGAAATGGTGTTAACTAAGTTCATGAACCAACCGTCCAAAAGTTTGGAACCAAATGAGATCCCTAGCCTTTTTATCCTTTCATGGCCGAACCCTATACCTTTTAGGGGAATAAAATCTATGTTTTGATGTTGTTTACGGATGTTGATTTGTTGTTTAAATTGTATTGTGTTTGATTGTCTTAGGCGATGCGAACGAGAAAGGACCTGGAGCCGAGAACCGATCAAGTTTGGATTGAACGCCTTTGTGAGGTAAAGGGAGGAGGTAGTTCATTTAAGTTTGGTAGCTTCATAGTGCTTCATTGACATATGTGTTATGATGTCTTGATTAAATATTTAGAGAGGTGTTGAATGATATTTGAAGTTGTTTTACTTGATGAGGCATAATTGTATATTTGTTGATGGCTTGTGGCATTGATGCCTTGGTTGATATTATGATGATGATTATGGATTGTTGATATATATATATATATCCTGGATGAGCACAGGACTGGCTATGTCTCGATTACTTATTAAAAGACTCGAAATCCTAAATCAAAGTTTTGAAAAACGCATTTTGAAATCAAAAAGTGGTTTTTGGAAAGCGTGTTGCTTTTCAAGAAAAGTTAAGTTTCGTTTTTGAAAAAGTTATGTTCTTTTGAAAAGAAAAAGTGGTTTTATGGGAAGTCGTGCTAAACGTAATATTGTTTTCCAAAGTTGTTTTGAGAAAATAAAACCAAAAGGTGTTTTGTTTTCCAAAGTTGTTTTGAGGAAATAAAACCAAAAGGAAAAATGATGGACCTTTTGAGTTGAACCCAAAACTAGTGACCGAGACGTCGGGCTAGTGTTTTGTGAGGTCAGCACTCGGACTTTGTGTCCTGTGTTTTTTATTTGAGTCGGCTTAATGCCTTTTGAAACGAGTCGTGGATTTTATGTCTCGACATTTGAAAGAATGAACGAAAAAGAAAACCGAAAACTTTCTATGTACATGCATGAATTGGCAGACGTGCCATTTGGAACCGAGCTACAGTTCAAGCAGTTGAGAATTCAACCAGTTAAGACCACTGCGTCTATAGGGGCATTCTGTGATTGAGATCCCACAAGTGGCCGGTGGCATAGCAACCCCGTGCCATGGTAAATCGGCTGCCAAACACGAATGAACCCAATCAGAGACTGGAGTATTCAGGATATGGTTATGACGTGGTACCCTGGAACAATTGGAGTTCGGACCTAAATAGAGAGGCCCACTCATGAGGAAAATTGTGTTCCGGGTGTTACTACGGCCTATCGCTCGATGTTGGGAAGTTAGAATCTCTGGAGTACATGAATTAGAAAGATGATATTGAAGTCTCATGCATTATTATAACTCATGATAGTGTTTGAGGTATTATATTGTGTTATATAGATAACTGCTCTTATAACTGTATATATCTGTGGATGTTTATAATGCTGTTTGTCGCCTATGCAGCTATTGGGATGAACTTTATATGAGTATCTCACCTTTGTCTGTACATGTTTGACACCCTGTTGCGTTTTTGGAACACATGTACAGATGTTGTTCATAGGTCCCCGCGGGCACATGAGGACTCGTATGATGGAGCGTTCTGAACAAGTTGACTTTGGGTTGTATCCCAATGGCTACTTTTAGCTGACCAGCTTAGGAGTCTTTTATTTTGAAGCAGCCTTATATTATTACTGCATGTATGTTGAATTTATGTCCTTAAGTCTGTAATAGGATATATATTAGACATGAACCTACGTTATGTTTATGTTTTTATGCATCTTAACTGTTAGCGTGTGTTATGAAGTTTATTTTTTTGTGTTGAGTTGTTTTGCCTATGTATGCAGAAAAATTTTTGAAACCGCGTTTTTCGAATGTTGCTAAATAATTAAATTATTTTCCGAAAGCAACAGCGTTTTATTTTATTGATTTATTCCACATTTTGAGTTCGAGTACGTAGCACCCGAGGAGGGTGTTACATTAGTGGTATCAGAGCTAGTCGAGTCTTTCCGGAATCCTTAGGAAGTGAGTCTGTTGTGTTTGTGTTGTGTGATCTCTGTGTGAACCTTGCTTGAATTGTTTCTTTGTTGAAGCAATGTGTGTTGACACACTAGTATTTGATACACTGTTATTTGACACACTAGCACTTGATGCACTATTGCTTGACACACGAGTTTATGTTTCCTTATTAAGGTATGATTGGTTTGCCTTGTAGGGAAACATGAATCTTCGAGGTGGACGTGGTGGAGGTCTCGGCACTGTTGACAACAATGCTGATGACAACAACATGAATCGGGCTATCCAAGCCGTGGCTGATATGGCGGTTGCTGTTGCTCAACAGACAGCAACGATGGCTCAATAGAATCAACAGAACCAACAAAGAGCTGATCTTGCTGCTGGTGCCAGAGGGTTAGTCAATTTTCGGCGTCATGATCCTCCGCAGTTTCACCGGGACTGTGACCCGGAAAAGGCTGACCTATGGCTGCAAGAGATAGAGAAGATATTTATTGTTCTGCATTGCCCCGAGGGAGTGAAAGTGTACTATGCCACGTTCCTGCTTCTGGGTGATGCAGAGTATTAGTGGAGAGGAACCAGACAACTGCTGGAAGCCAACAATCAGGAGATCCCTTGGGGAGTATTTCGCACCAAGTTTTTGGACAAGTACTTTCCCCAACGTGCTAGGACCGAGAAAGAGCAAGAATTTCTGAAGCTGCAGCAAAGGGATATAACTGTAGGGGAATATGCGGCGAAGTTTGAATCGCTCGCAAAGTTTTTCCGTTTTTTTCCAAGCCAAACCTGATGAAGACTAGAAGTGCGATAGGTTCGAAGGCGGTCTGCGCTTCGAGATCAAGGAGTCGGTGTTACCACTAGAGATCCATACCTTTCAGGCTCCGGTGGAGAAGTGCAGGAAAGTAGAAAAGATGAGAACTGGAATGAAGAACAAGAGTACTGCAGGAGGACCGCCTAGGTTAAGGAACCTGAACCAGTACCTGCACCAGAAAGGGAAGCAGTCCTTGAAGAAGCCATATTCCCGACCGATAGGGAATGGTCCAAAACAGCAACCTTATCGTCCTGTCGCTTCTGCTTACGATGGAGGGAGTGGAAACGACCAGAACCAAGGCCGAGCCCAGAGATGTTTCAAGTGTGGACAACCCGGACACCTAGCTGTGGGCTGTAAGCTGAAAGGATTTCTACGTTTCCAATGTGGAGAGATAGGACATTTCGCGAGGGAATGCCCTACACCAAAGCCCGAGCCGACTGTCAACAACATGCGGACTGCTAGCCCAACAGCGAGGGGAAGGGTGTATACCATGAGTGGCGCTGATGCCTCCAAATCTGATGATCTCATACAAGGTAGTTGCATCATAGCTGGTAATCTCCTAACTGTACTATTTGATTCAGGTGCGACACATTCGGTCATCTCTTTGAATTGTCTGACACAATTAGACTTGCCTATTTCTTCGTTGTCTTTTGATTTGATTGTCACAACTCCAACTGCTAAACCTGTTACTGTAAATACAGTATGTTTGAACTGTCCTATTATTGTTCATGATAGGAACTTTCTTGTTGACTTAATATGTTTGCCTTTGACTCAATTGGATGTGATCCTAGGCATGGACTGGTTATCTTCCAACCATATCCTTTTAGACTGTGCACATAGAACCCTAGTTTTTCTTGACGCTGAGATTTCTGGATTTTTAACTGCCACCCAAGCGAGAGCTTCTTTGAAAGAAAGAGCTTAGGGATACATGCTTCTATCCTGTTTAGAAATCGAGAGGGATGTTGTCTTGAGCGATGTACCGGTTGCGAAAGATTTTCCGAAAGTTTTTCCAGAGGACGTACCAGGTTTGCCACCTGTGAGAGACATCGAGTTTGCGATCGATTTAGTTCCAAGATCCAGTCCGATTTCTACAACTCCTTATACGATGTCACCTACGCAGTTAGCCGAATTGAAGACTCAACTTGAGGATCTGATGTCCAAGCGGTTTGTGAGGCCAAGTGTGTCCCCGTGGGGAGCACCAGTGTTATTAGTAAAGAAGAAGGATGGGAGTTGCAGACTCTGGTGGATTACCATCAACTCAACAAGATAACGATCAAGAACAAGTACCCTCTACCCCGTATAGATGACTTGATGGATCAACTTCAGGGAGCCGCTGTCTTTTCAAAGATTGATATGAGATCCAGTTATCACCAGATCAGAGTGAAGAACGAGGACGTATCCAAGACTGCATTCAGGACTCGTTATGATCACTATGAGTACCTCGTGATGCCTTTCGGAGTGACTAATGCGCCTGCTATCTTCATGGACTACATGAACAGGATTTTCCGTCCGTTTCTGGATCGGTTCGTTGTCGTGTTTATTGATGATATTCTCATCTACTCAAAATGTCCCGAGGAGCATGAGGAACACCTACGGTAAGTTTTGCAGATCCTTCACAAGGAGGATTTGTACCCAAAGCTACCCAAGTGTCAATTTTGGCTGGATGAAGTCAAATTATTAGGACACGTGATTACAAAGGAAGGGATCGCCGTCGATCCTACAAAAGTAGAAGCAGTCCTTCTATGGGAGAGACCCAAAACTGTGACGGAAATTCGCAGTTTTGTTGGACTGGCTGGTTATTACAGAAGGTTCATCGAAGGATTCTCGAAGATTGTTGCGCCGTTGACTCAACTGACGAGGAAGGACCAACCGCTGACAAATGTGAGGAAAGTTTTCAGACGTTGAAAGAACGTTTGACAACCTCGTCAGTGTTAGTGTTGCCTAAACCAGATGAACCGTACGAAGTGTACTGTGATGCCTCGCATCAGGGACTAGGATGTGTGCTTACGCAACATCGGAAGGTTGTAGCATATGCTTCGCGCTAGTTGAAGAATCATGAGAGGAATTACCCGATGCATGACCTGGAGTTAGCTGCTGTGTTTTTCACACTAAAGATCTGGAGACACTACTTATCTGGATCTAAGTTCGATGTCTTAAGTGACCACAAAAGTTTGAAGTACCTGTTCGATCAAAAGGAAATTAACATAAGGCAGAGACGTTGGATGGAATTTCTTAAAGACTACGACTTCACTTTGCTATACGACCTTGGGAAAGCGAATGTCGTTGCAGACGCTCTGAGCCGGAAGACTCTACACATCTCTACAATGATGGTTAAAGAGCTAGAATTGATAGAACAGTTTCGTGATCTCAATCTAGCTGTGGAAGTGAACAACGAGAAGATTAGCTTAGGAATGATCAAGGTATCTAGTGGACTGATGGAGACGATCCGCGAACAACAAGCAACTGATGAGTACCTCCAAGAGAAAAAGGAATTACTTGGACAAGAAAAGGCTGCAGAGTTCAGCTTGGGAACTGGTGGCATCTTGAGATGCAATGGACGAGTTTGTGTTCCTAGTAACCCAGAGATGAGGAAGATGATTCTAGAAGAAGGACACAAGAGCAAACTGAGCATTCACCCTGGATTAACCAAAATGTGTCAAGATTTGAAACAAAAGTTTTGGTGGCCAGGAATGAAGAAGCAAGTGGCTGAGTATGTAGCGTCATGTTTGACCTGTCAGAAATCGAAGGTAGAACGTCAACGACCTGGAGGGATGCTTCAATCCTTGGATTTACCCGAACGGAAATGGCAGAGCATCTCAATGGATTTCGTGGTAGGATTACTGAGAACCTCTATGAGTTGTGATTCAATTTGGGTGATCGTTGATAGGTTAACGAAGTCCGCACACTTCTTACCTGTTAAGATCAACTACTCAGTAGAGAAGTTAACTGAGCTGTATATCAGAGAAGTAATCAGACTACATGGAGTGCCGTCAAGCATAGTCTCTGATAGAGACCCAAAGTTTACATCAGGTTTTTGGCAAAGTCTGCATCAAGCCTTAGGAACAAAGTTGAGGCTAAGTTCAGCCTATCACCCTCAGACTGATGGACAGACAGAGAGGACAATACAATCTTTGGAAGATTTGCTAAGAGCTTGCGTTCTAGACCATGGTGGAAGTTGGGATGATCTGTTACTGCTTATAGAATTCACCTACAACAACAGCTATCATTCTAGTATAGGGATGGCACCCTATGAAGCCTTGTATGGACGAAAGTGCCAGACACCGTTGTGTTGGTACCAGGATGGAGAGAATATGATTGTAGGCCCCAAACTTGTGCAACAAATAACGAAAAAGATTAAGGAAACCCGGGAAAAGATGAAGATGGCACAGAGCAGACAAAAGAGCTACTCAGATAAGAGAAGACGACCCCTCAAGTTTCAAGAAGGTGAACACGTGTTCCTGAGGGTCACACCTTCGACTGGGGTAGGTAGAGCTATTAAGTCCAGAAAACTCACTCCCAAATTCATTGGACCCTACCAAATTCTTTGTCGTATTAGTCCAGTGGCTTACCAGATTGCTTTACCACCTTTTCTGTCCAATATTCATAATGTTTTCCATGTCTCACAACTTCGGAAGTACATTCTTGATTCATCCCATGTAATCGAAACCTGATATAGTACATTTACGAGGAAACTTGTCTTATGAGACATCGCCTGTGCGAATCGTTGATCAGAGGATCAAGTAACTCAGGGGAAAGCACATTCCCTTAGTCAAAGTCGTTTGGAACGAAGCAACTGGAGACGCAACGTGGGAGCTCGAGGACAACATGAAATTACAGTGTCCCGATCTTTTTCAAGGTTCGTAATTTCGAGGACGAAATTTTTTTTAGAGGGTTAGTAATGTAACACCCCGATTTTCAAGCTTTTCCTAATTATACAGCATTTATGAACTTATATTTTATTCGAGGTCTTAGGAATGGAAATAAAATATTCCGAGACCATAGTCATGTTCAACGATATCGTAGGAAGCTACGATTAGGTTTTAAGCCGAAAACTCAGACGGAGTCCGGTCTGTGTTTTTACACTGGCAGTATGATTTTACTGCTCAGGAGACCTCAGATCGACCCGTGAACGAGACAGTAAGTCTTAGAATTTGATTCTCTACGTTTTGGTTAAATTTCACAAAAATTTCAAAAAAGTCACTTATGGGTGGAGATCGGAGCAGCGTATGGACTTACCAGGACCCGACAACGGATAATCTTGATATCACATCATGTCAAATCACTTGGGACAGCATGCCCGAGTCGTCATGATGATCGGGAATTTCGGGACGTGAAATTACCAAAATACCCCTACCTTAACCTTTTTCACCTTTTCCATTTTACCCTTTGAACCAAATGACCTTTTTACCCTTAATGAGCTTTTAAGAAGGCTGGAACAGCCCTCTCAGCCCCCATTTTCATGCAGCCCAGCCCTCCAAATTGAACCAAGAGCTTCATCTTCTTCCTCCTTGAAAAACCTCCATTGAAACTTTGAGAAATCCTTGAAACTTCGAAGAAAAACCTTGAATCTTTGATCAATCTTCATCCATTCTTAGGTAAGATCACTTCTATGATCTCCTGGCTTCTTGAATCTCTCTCAATCTTATGATCAAAATACATTTTCATGAAAATCCTTTTTTAGATCCAAATCTTTGAAAATCCATAGGAAATGGTAGAAAAATCCTTTTAATGGGAAACCAATTTCTTTGAACTCACTTCATCATTCTCTACCCAAACCCAAGAGCTCATGATCCAAGTCTCATCCTAGCTCTTAACCCGCAAAGTGGCCGAACCCTAGTAGTGGTGAGGAATAGTGTTTTTCATCAATTTTTGATTTCTAAATCTTGATTCCATCCTTAGATTTCCTATTGTCTTTGAATCCAAGTGATGGAAAACCAAATCAATTTCTAACCTCATTTGCCCAAAATGGCCGAGGCCTTCATGAGAAAAATCCATGAGCAATGTTTCATATTTTTGGGTCATAGGACTTGAAATGGTGTTAATTAAGTTCATGAACCAACCATCCAAAAGTTTGGAACCAAATGAGATCCCTAGCCTTTTTATCCTTTCATGGGCGAACCCTATACCTTTTAGGGGAAGAAAATCTATGTTTTGATGTTGTATATTGATGTTGATTTGTTGTTTAAATTGTATTGTGTTTGATTGTCTTAGGCGACGCGAACGAAAACGGAGCCGGAGCCGAGAACCGATCAAGTTTGGATTGAACGCCTTTGTGAGGTAAAGGGAGGTAGTTCATTTAAGTTTGGTAGCTTCATAGTGCTTCATTGACATATGTGTTATGATGTCTTGATTAATGATTTAGAGAGAAGTTGATTGATATTTGAAGTTGTTTTACTTGATGAGACATAATTGTATATTTGTTGATGGTTTGTGGCATTGATGCCTTGGTTGATATTATGATGATGATTATGGATTGCTGATATATATATATATATATATATATATATATATATATATATATCCTGGATAAGCATAAGACTGGCTATGTCTCGATAACTTATTAAAAGACTCGAAATCCTAAATCAAAGTTTTGAAAAACGCGTTTTGAAATCAAAAAGTGATTTTTGGAAAACGTGTTGCTTTTCTAGAAAAGTTAAGTTTCCTTTTTGAAAAAGTTATGTTCTTTTGAAAAGAAAAAGTGGTTTTGTGGAAAGTCGTGCTAAACCTGTTTTTGTTTTCCAAAGTTTTTTTGAGCAAATAAAACCAAAAGGTGTTTTGTTTTCCAAAGTTGTTTTGAGGAAATAAAACCAAAAGGAAAAATGATGGACCTTTTGAGATGAAGCCAAACCTAGTGACCGAGACATCGGGCTAGTGTTTTGTGGATTGAGCACTCGGACTTCGTGTCTTGTGTTTTTGATTTGAGTGGGCTTAATGCCTTTTGAAATGAGTCATGGACTTTATGTCTCGACATTTGAAAGAATGACCAAAAAATAAAACCGAAAACTTTCTGTGTACATGCATGAACCGGCAGACGTGCCATTTGGAACGAGTTATAACTCAAGCAGTTGAGAATTCAACCAATTAAGACCACTGGGTCTATAGGGGCATTCTGTGTTCGAGATCCCCCAAGTGGCCGGTGGCGTAGCAACCCCATGCCGTGGTAAATCGGCTGCCAAACACGAATGAATCCAATCAGAGACTGGAGTATTCAGGATATGGTTATGATGTGGTACCCTGGAACAATTGGAGTTCGGCACTAAATAGAGAGGTCAACTCTTGAGGACAATTGTGTTCCGAGTGTTACTACGGCCTATCACTCGATGTTGGGAAGTTAGAATCTCCGGAGTACATGAATTAGAAAGATGATATTGAAGTCTCATGCATTATTATAACTCATGATAGTGTTTGAGTTATTATATTGTGTTATATAGATAACTGCTCTTATAACTGTATATATCTGTAGATGTTTATACTGCTGTTTGTCGTCTATGCGGGAATTGGGATAAACTTTATATGAGTATCTCACCTTTGCCTGTACATGTTGGACACCCTGTTGTGTTTTTGGAACACATGTACAGATGTTGTTCATAGGTCCTGTTGACGAACCGGCAAGTGTACCGGATCGTTGCAAGTAATAAACAAGGTAGAGATTACCGAGGTCGAACATAGGGATTAGAGTATCAATTTGCCCAATTTATCAAGAAATTCAAGACGTTGACTAAGTCAAAAGGGGAGAGTTGTGAGGAGAGAGAAACAAAAATCAAGCACTAAATCAATAACAATTAAAAGAAGAATAATAATAAAGAATCAAGATGAGATTTGATGATGATTAAGGCTCTAAGGTCACGAATCCAGCTATCCTATCAAGCAAGCTACCCAAGTGTTTATCTTCTTATCCTTATGTCAATATTTTGATAACCAAGAACCCTCAATTATCCTAATGTCACTGCCGCTTTTCGAAAGGAAATATCTCAAATTGTAAGTTGTCAATCTGCCTATATATTCAACCTACAAATAGATTCATTAAGTTCTTGGTTCCCTATAGCGATTTCACCGCTTTCCTACTCTATGCCTAGAGGTATTCAAACAGTGTTCTTAATTCGGGTCCTAAGTACGAATCACCTGCCAGTATCATCGCACTAGACTAGTTAACCATTGCGCATTTGATTAACACAAACAATTCAGAATTTAGAAACAAGAATAGAGACAAAGGAATAAGAAAATATTACTTGAATAACTATGCCATCAAAGGAGGCTTCTTTCAATCCCTTAGAAAAGGGGATTAGTTCCTCATGCTTGTAGTAACAACACACAAACAAAAAGAATTCATCCTAGACTAGAAAGAAAAAGGGAGACGTAGCTCCAAGAGACTAGGATTTGCCAAAATCGCAATCAAAAATCATAGGAAAAGCCCTCTTCTAACTGACCTAAAACACAGTATTTATACGTTACTGGTTTTTTGCTCACTCGCGAGGCGAGAGAGACCTCGCGAGGCGAATTTCAAAAATGAATCTTT
The DNA here is from genome assembly GCA_039655645.1 of Ammopiptanthus mongolicus. NCBI lineage: Eukaryota > Viridiplantae > Streptophyta > Magnoliopsida > Fabales > Fabaceae > Ammopiptanthus > Ammopiptanthus mongolicus. Next base: position 59,710,916 of record CM077345.1, read on the forward strand.
TCTGGATTTTAAGTTATCGCGAGGCGAGACAGAGTAGCTGCTGCAGCCTTCTCAAACAGACCTTCTAGCTCGCGGGGGGGAGCATTTCTTTCACGACGCGAGACAGAGAGGTTGTTTTTCCCTGTTCAGGCAGCCTTCTGGCGCGCGAGGCGAAAATAGGATCGCGAGGCGAGAACCCTGTTTCTGCCTTTTCCTTTGTTTTCTTCATTTCCTAGCATCTTTAAGCTTCACTTTTGACTTGAAAATGAAAATAAGCAATAAGAAGAGTAATTCCGCTCAAAAACTCCTAAAATTCTTAAAAACCAAATAAAAGACTCAAACATCGCTTAGGAACAAAACAAGCCCAAATAGGGGTTTTAGCGAGGTTAAATCGCTCAATTGGTACTGAAACGTTAGCCTTTTCTGTTTGAAAAACTAGGTAAGTCGCAGGCTTATCAGGTCCCCGTGGGCACGTGAGGACTCGGATGAGGGAGCGTTCTGAAGAAGTTGACCTTGGGTTGTATCCCAATGGCTACTTTTAGCCGACCAGCTTAGAAGTCTTTTATTTTGAAGCAGCCTTATATTATTACTGCACGCATGTTGAATTTATGTCCTTAAGTCTGTAATAGGATATATATTAGACCTGAACCTACGTTATGTTTATGTTTTTATGCATCTTAATTGTTAGCGTGTGTTATGAAGTTGATTTCTTCGTCTTGAGTTGTTTTGCCTATGCATGCAGAAAAATTTTAGAAACCGCGTTTTCGAACGTAGCTAAATAATTAAATTATTTTTCGAAAGCAACCAGCGCTTTATTTTCTTGATTTATTCCGCATTTTGAGTTTGAGTACGTTGCACTCGAGGAGGGTGTTACAGAAGCCAAGGAGACTCCAAGTCTAGATGCTTTGCCGGTAGTGCGTGAGTTTCCAGATGTTTTTCTGGATGATGTGCCAAGATTGCCACCCAAGAGGGAGATAGAGTTCGCGATCGATCTTGTACCTGGAGTCGGACCAATTTTGATAGCACCCTATCGAATGTCCCCAACAGAGTTGGCAGAGCTGAAGAAGCAACTGGACGACATGCTAAAGAAGCAGTTTATAAGACCAAGTGTTTCACCGTGGGGAGCACCTGTGTTGTTCATCAAGAAGAAGGACGGTAGTGCAAGGTTGTGTGTGGACTACCGATAGCTCAACAAGGTAACAATCAAGAATAAATACCTGTTGCCAAGGATTGACGATCTTATGGACCAGTTGAGGGGAGCAACGATGTTCTCGAAGATCGATCTGAGATCCGGATATTATCAGATAAGGGTGAAGGAAGATGATACACCAAATACAGCTTTCAGGAGTCGGTACGGACACTACGAGTATCTAGTTATGCCTTTTGGTGTGACTAATGCTCCTGCAGTGTTCATGGACTATATGAACAGAATCTTCAGACCATACCTGATAAGTTTGTTGTTGTTTTCATCGATGACATCCTTACCTACTCCTCAGACAAGGAAGAACATCAAGAGCATTTGAGGGTTATACTTCAAGTTCTTAAGGACAGACAACTCTATGCCAAGTTGTCCAAGTGCGAGTTCTGGTTGGAGGAGGTACAATTCCTTGGACATATGATCAACAAGGATGGTATAGCAGTAGATCCTGCAAAAGTAGAAGCTGTGGTTAAGTGGGAAAGCCCTAAGACGGTAAGCGAGATCAGAAGCTTTCTCGGGCTAGCAGGATACTACAGGAGGTTTATCGAGGGATTCTTGAAGGTTGCGTTACCTCTGACGCAATTGACAAGAAAATGAAGAGCATTTGAATGGACAGAAGAGTGCAAGGCTAGTTTCCAAGAGCTAAAAAGGAGACTAACTACATCTCCGGTACTAGTCTTGCCCGATCCATCTATGTCGTTCGATGGGTACTGTGACGCATCGTATCAAGGTTTGGGTTGCGTACTCATGCAAGAGAGGAAAGTAGTAGCCTACGCTTCCAGACAGCTAAAAGTGCATGAATGGAACTACCCAACCCATGACCTCGAGTTGGCCTCAATAGTGTTCGCGTTGAAGATATGGAGACACTATCTCTATGGCGCTAAATTCAGTGTGTTTATCGACCATAAAAGTTTAAAGTATCTATTCGAGTTGAACATGCGGCAGAGGAGATGGATGGAATTCATAAAGGATTATGAATTTGATCTACAGTACCACCCAGGAAAGGCCAACGTGGTAGCAGATGCATTGAGTCAAAAATCTTTGCATATGTCGGTTTTGATGGTGAAAGAGTTGGAGTTGTTAGAGCAGTTTAGAGATCTAAACTTGGACGTGGAGTGGTGTAAGGATAAGATAAGTTTAGGAATGGTCACTATCATTAGTGATTTTCTGAACTTGATCTGGAAGAAGCAAGGAGAAGATCAATACCTACAGGAAAGGAACCAGATGGTAGAAGAAGACTTCAGAGTTCAAGAAAGGTGCTGATGGAATCATGAAGTTTGAAGACAGGATATGTGTGCCTAAGGATAGCAAAGTTAGGAACATGATCTTGGAAGGGGCACATAAGAGCAAGCTAAGTTTTTATCTCAGATCTACAAAGATGTACCAGAACCTAAAGGGAATGTTTTGGTGGCCGGGGATGAAGAAGGAAGTAGCGGAGTATGTCCAATCCTGTTTTGTCTGTCAAAAGGTAAAGATTAAACACCAGAAACCAGCAGGGTTATTGTAATCACTGGATGTCCCAGAATGGAAATGGGATAGCATTGCAATGGATTTTATTTCCGAACTACCAAGGACGCAAAGGAGTTGCGATGCAATTTGGGTAATTGTTGACAGGCTTACGAAATGTGTTCATTTCTTGCCAATCAACCAGAGTTATTCTTTGGAAAGATTAACCTAGATTTACATCAAGGAAGTGGTGAGATTGCATGGGGTAGCTTCGAGCATAATTTCGGACAGGGATCCAAGATTTACTTCTAGATTTTGGCAAAGTTTAAACAGTGCTTTGGGAATTAAGCTAAGGATGAGTTCAGCCTATCTTCCACAGACGGATGGTCAGTCTGAAAGGACGATTCAATCTGTGGAGGATCTTTTAAGAGCATGTGTTTTGGAAAACACAGGAAGTTGGGACGAATTCCTTACACCAATTGAATCCATGTACAACAATAGTTTCCACTCAAGTATTGGCATGGCGCCATACGAGGCACTGTATGGACGAAAGTATAGAACATCGCTCTACTAGTATGAAACCGGAGAGAAGCAATTGATAGGTGTAACACCCTGCTTTTCACTTCTATGTCTATATGTGTTAATACTTAATTATTGATGTTTGCGTATGTTGCTTATGCCTATTTTTGATGCATAGGTTCATAGTTGTAGTAGTTCGGCCTTTAGAATAATCGATCCATCCGAGTCTAAATAACCTGTTTCACGGTTTTGGCCATATCTTGAGTTCTAGACATCCGATCGAAGTGATCTTGGATGCGTTGGAAAGCTTAGATAATTATGTACAAGTCTTATTCAGGTTTCGAGGCCAAAAATACGTTTTATGATCGATTTCTAGAAAGTGGAAATCGATTGTTTAAAGGGCAAAATCGATTTCTTTGATGGAGTTGAAGCCTCAGAATCTGAAGACCTGATTCAAGGTAAGTGTCTCATCAAAGGGACTCCTTTAATAGTGTTATTTGATTCGGGTGCGTCGTATTCCTTTATATCACATGACTGTGTTGAGTACCTTAGATTACCTGTTGCCCAACTTGAATATGATCTAGTTGTTGCTATCCCCACCAATAAGACTGTTGTTACCTTATATATTTGTAAAGGTTGTTCCATTGTAATTGATGATAGAAATTTCATAGTTTATCTTATATGCTTACCCCTTAAACAACTTGATGTTATTCTTGGTATGGACTGGTTATCTGCCAATCATGTCCTTTTAAATTGCTTTGATAAAACTGTTGTTTTTGGAACTGCTGTCGATCCTAAGGATCCGAGTTTTCTGACTGCCAACCAAGTCAAGGATTCTATTAGAGAAGAAGCCGAAGTATACATGATCTTATCTTCCCTGGAAGTAGAGAGAAAGGCTGAGGTTAAGGATGTGCCAGTTGTGAGAGGGTTCCCACAAGTTTTTCCAGAGGACATTTATAGTTTGCCACCTGAGAGAGAGGTCGAGTTTAGCATAGACTTAGTGCCAGGTACAGGACCTATATCCATGGCACCATGCAGTATGTCCCCTCTCGAGCTAGCTGAGTTGAAGAAATAGTTAGAGGAATTGCTCCAGAAGCAGTTTGTTAGGCCTAGTGTGTCTTCGTGGGGAGCGCCAGTGTTGTTGGTGAAGAAGAAAGATGGCAGCATGAGGTTGTGTGTCGATTACCGACAGCTCAACAAGGTGACTATTAAGAATAGGTATCCTCTTCCTAGGATAGATGATCTTATGGACTAGCTGATAAGAGCTTGTGTGTTTTCTAAGATAGATTTGAGATCAGGCTATCACCAAATTCGGGTCAAGTCTGAGGACATTCCAAAGACTGCGTGCCGAACATGATATGGTCATTATGAGTATCTAGTTATGCCTTTTGGTGTGACTAATGTCCCTGCTGTGTCCATGGACTGCATGAACAAGATCTTTCATCCATACTTGGATAGGTTTGTAGTTGTCTTCATAGATGATATCCTAATATACTCTAAGACTAAGGAAAAACATGAGGAACACTTGAGGATAGTCTTGGAAACCCTTAAGGAAAAACAATTGTATGCCAAGTTGTCCAAGTGTGAGTTTTGGTTAGAAGAGGTGAGTTTCTTAGGACACATCATCTCTAAAGGAGGGATAGCCGTGGACCCAGCTAAGGTAGAAACCATGCTTTATTGGGAAGCACCTAAGTCAGTGACCGAGGTTAGAAGTTTCTTGGGTTTAGCCGGGTACTATAGGAGGTTTATAGAGGGATTCTCTAAGATAGCTTTGCCTATGACCCGCCTTACTAAGAAAGGTCAGATCTTTGTGTGGGACTCTAAGTGTGAGGAAAGTTTTTAGGAGTTTAAGAATAGGTTGACATCTGCACCTGTGTCAGTGTTACCCAATCCTAGTGAACCTTTTGTAATGTACTGTGATGCGTCGAAGCAAGGTTTAGGTGGTGTGTTGATGCAGAATGGTCAGGTAGTAGCTTATGCTTCTAGGCAGCTTAAGACCCATGAGAAGAACTACCCTACTCATGACTTGGAGTTAGGAGTTGTAGTGTTTGCCTTAAAAATTTGGAGGGATTACCTCTATGGAGCTAGATTTGATGTCTTTAGTGATCATAAGAGTTTGAAATACCTGTTTGACCAAAAGGAGCTGAATATGAGACAACGTAGGTGGATGGAATTTCTTAAAGATTATGAGTTTGAGTTGAGTTACCACCCAGGTAAGGCCAATGTAGTGGCTGATGCTTTGAGTAGAAAAACCTTACATATTTCAGCCTTGATGGTTAGAGAGATGGATTTGATAGAGGAGTTTAGAGATTTGAGTTTAGCTTGGGAAGTTACCCCTAAGAGCATTAGGCTAGGAATGTTGAAAATCACTAGCAGTTTGATGGATCAGATTAGAGAAGGACAGAAGATAGATGTATACCTTTTAGACCAGAGAGAGTTGATTGCTCAAGGTAGAAATCTCAGTTTTAAGGATGGGACAGATGGAATTTTGAGGTTCCAAGATAGAGTTTGTATACCTGATGTTCCAGAGCTTAGGAAGTTGATCCTTGAGGAGGGACATAGGAGTGGCTTGAGTGTTCATCTAGGAGACACAAAGATGTATCAGGATCTGAAACGGATGTTTTGGTGGCCTAGGATTAAAAAGGATGTGGCTGAGTTTGTTTATGCTTGCCTAGTTTGTCAGAAGGCTAAGATAGAGCACCAGAAACCTTCAGGTAAGTTGCAACCTTTGAGTATTCCTGAGTGGAAGTGGGATAGTGTCTCTATGGATTTTGTGTCTGGACTCCCTAGGACTCCAGCTGGTTGTGATGCCATATGGGTTGTTGCGGACAGGTTAACCAAAGCTGCCCATTTCATTCCTATGAACATGGAATATCGATTAGATAAGTTGACTGGGTTGTATATCAGAGAAATATTTAGGTTGCATGGTGTACCCTCTAGCATAGTTTCGGATAGAGATCCTAGATTTACCTCTAGATTTTGGAATAGTTTGCATGAGGCCTTAGGAACTAAGCTTAGATTGAGTTCAGCTTATCACCCACAGACCGATGGTCAATCTGAGAGGACAATCCAATCCTTAGAAGACTTGTTGAGGGCGTGTGTGCTAGAGCAGTCTGGCAGTTGGGATAAGTTTTTAACCCTTATAGAGTTCACCTACAACAATAGCTTCCATTCCAGTATTGGGATGGCACCTTATGAGGCTTTGTATAGGAGGAGGTGTAGGACACCCTTGTGTTGGAATGAGCCTGGAGAGAATGTTGTGTTAAGACATGAGGTAGTGCAAGAGACTACAGAGAAAGTGAGGATGATACAAGATAAGATGAGAGCGGCACAGAGTAGGCAAAAGAGTTACCATGATAAGAGAAGAAAAACTCTCGAATTCCAGGAGGGGGATCATGTGTTCTTGCGAGTTACTCCAACAACTGGGGTTGGCAGAGTAATGAAAGCGAGGAAACTTACTCCTAGATTCATTGGCCCTTACCAAATTCTAAAAAGAGTCGGTGAAGTCGCCTACCAAATAGCTTTACCCCCGTTCTTGTCAAACCTTCATAATGTGTTTCATGTGTCTCAACTTCGAAAGTATGTTCATGATCCAAGCCATGTGATAGTACCCGATGTCATTCCACTAAAGGATAACTTGACCTTTGAGGTGTTACCACTTCGGGTTGAAGATCGAAGGGTCAAGCAGATGAGAGGGAAGGAAATTCCCTTGGTCAAGGTCATTTGGAGTGGAGCTACAGAAGAAATTGCTACGTGGGAGTTGGAGAGCAAGCAGATGAAGGAGTCATACCCGCATCTATTTACTCAAGGTGAGTAGAAATTTCGAGGACAAAATTTTTATAAGGGGGTGGAATTGTAACACCCTGCTTTTCACTTCTATGTCTATATGTGTTAATACTTAATTATAGATGTTTGCGTATGTTGTTTATGCCTGTTTTTGATGCATAGGTTCATAGTTGTAGTAGTTCAGCCTTTAGAATAATCGATCCATCCGAGTCTAAATAACCTGTTTCACGGTTTTGGCCATCTCTTGAGTTCTAGACATCCGATCGAAGTGATATTGGATGCGTTGGAAAGCTTAGATAATTATCTACAAGTCTTATTCAGGTGTTGAGGCCAAAAACACGTTTTCTGAAAAGGAAATCGATTTGGGAAATCGATTTCCAGGTGAAGAAATCGATTTCCAAAAAGTGGAAATTGATTGTTTAAAGGGACAAATTGATTTCTTTGATAAAGAAAATCGATTTGGCCAATGGAAAATCGATTTCCATGGTTGTGGAATCGATTCCCATGCGTGTCAGAGCTTGTGTATGCGTTTGGGTTATCAGGTTATGCTGTGTACGGCCCATTCGTCCTAAAACGTTCTTAACAATTATATATACATAGCGTATGACCTAAACCTAGTATCTACACCCTATTGTACTCACTTTTTGCCTCTTCTCATCCCTAGGAGCTCACTAATCTCGTGCTCTAGAAAACCCAAAAGGACGAATCCTGCTTTGGTGTTCTTCATCAAGAACACACCGTTGTTTAGCTAGTCTATCCCTGCTACTAGAGTTAATCTCCTAAGTTAGAAACCAAGGTGAGCTTCTAATCCTAGATTTGTTTTCCCTTTCAATCCTTAACTTAAAGATCAACTCTGCTTTCCAGTGTTGCGATCGTGATCAAGTGCTGAACTCGTAAGAAGGAACCGTAGCAGAACTTAGCTCTGTTCTTTTTCCCTTAGGCTGTGAATCGTCATACCAGGTATGGGGGAGAAAATTGGTCATGAATATGTGGGTTTTGGGATAGGTTAAGATGAAGGGGTTAACCCATGACCCCTATGTGTGCATGCGTATGCCTATGAATGTTGTTATGTTGTTTTCTGGCTATATGAGTATTGATTGATGAATAATTTGAGGTTATAACCTGTTTATAACTATGAGTTCATGATTTATATGATTGTTGATGAATTGATGATTATGAGCATGTTGTTTATGACATGATATGGTGTTTTGTTAACCTTATGCTATAAGAATATAGTTATAGGGAGAAAATAAATAGACAATGTGAGATTGATGACCAAGGGTTAGTTTGAGAACACTTAGGTTATGATTTATGAGTGTTGGACTAATCAAATTGGTGATAAATAGCTCAGGCTTGAATGATATGTCAATTAGAGAACGTAGACTGGTCCGATAGCGGAGAAAACCCATTGCTGTATGATCTGACACCCAGAAATCGATTTCCAACACATGGAAATCGATTTGAATCCTCCAAGAATCGATTTCCAAGGTGTGGAAATCGATTTGGCCTTGTAGAAATCGATTTCTAGAATCGATTTTCCTTGTTCAAAATCGATTGGGGAAATCGATTTGAACATGCTGAAATCGATTTCCAGAGATTGGAAAATCGATTCTCACGTGCCCATAAGCAGTTTTGACCCCTTATGCTTGGTGGATAGTGTTATGTAGGCTTGTTATAATCTTGATAAGATATGAATTGAGGTTTAAAAATTAAGATTAAGTTATAATCTTAATAAGATATGAATTGTGGTTTAGATTTTAAGATTAAGTTACAATCTTAATAAATATATGACTTGAGGTTTAGATATTAAGATTAAGTTATAATCTTAATAAGATATGAATTGAGGTTTAGATAATAAGATTAAGTATAATACTTAATAAAGATAATGTTAAGTTAAGAATTAACTAAGAGAACAATTAATAAGTCGATGATGTTATTGGTAACGACGTACTGTTACCGATGTTGTTGGTTAAATCATTCTTGATGCTTATTGGGCAAGTTTGATGTTGATAAATCATCTTTGATGCTTGTTGGTTAAAGTTGATAGCCATGTAATGGTATTGATGATGGATGGTTGGACATGTGTTTGCATATTGATGAACATTGCATGCATCATACGTTGAAGTTGATATGTTGGGTGGAAAGCAAACGATGAATCGCGATAGTGGAAGCCACGATGGGTGTTAACCCGGCCTTGTGGGTACATTGGGTATGGAAGTTCCAGGTGACATGGGCTAGCTAACTATTGTCGGAGTAACCTAATAAATAAGCTTGAGTACCCTGACTAGCCACTATACGTTATCAGGATCAGTGAGAGTGTTCGGGGATGGCCCATGGTCTGGCATATCATCGACGTTGATAACCGGACATGTACTCCTAATCGTCTTTCCATAGTTAGAGTTGTTGGCCACATGCATACGGAGTAGTGATGTTGCATTCGCATTGACATGCATCTTTGATATATATATATATATATATATATATATATGATTATACATGTGTTGATTGATGTATGTTGTATGTCATCTTAATTACTATTATATTCCGTTTACATATATTTATGATCGTATTTCTCACCCCTATCTTTTGTTGTTCTTGTGCATATGATGTTGCATGTGCAGAGGAGGGTGAGCATGCTGACGAGGAGTGATCCCGTGGAGATCTCTCTTAGTAGTAGTAGTAGTTAGGATTTACGTTCAGTTGTTTAGTTTCATTCCGATGTATTATCGGTATATGTATACCAACTCTGATATGTGACATTGGGATTTGGGTTATGTTTATTATTAATGTTTTCCACAGTTTGTTTTTAAAGGATTTTGATTATTTCAGATTCCTACGTTTAAGTTATAGATGATGTGATGCACATTGCCCTTGAGAAAATGTTTTTAATTTAATTGTTATATTATTCTTTATTAAAGGCATGTATGATTTTACTTATGTTTTATTATATGCGGGGTAGTGGGTGTCACAATAGGCCCAAAGATAGTGCAGCGAATGACAGAGCAAGTTAAGAAAATTCGGGAAAGGATGAAAGTCGAATGGGATCAACAGAAGAGCTACAGTGACAAGAGGAGGAGACCCTTGGTGTTCCAAGAAGGCGATCATATCTTTATGAGAGTCACTCCAAGAACTGGAATTGGCAGGGCAGTCAAATCCAAAAACCTTACACCTCGATTCATTGGACCATTTCAAATTCTTCGCCGAATTGGTCCAGTTGCCTACCAAATTGTTTTACCTCCCAACCTATCCAATATTCATGATGTATTCCATGTATCCCAACTCAGAAAATACTATCCTGATCCATCACACGTGATATGTAACGGCCCGGACTGCTTTCAGGATTGCCCACTGTCCCCACAAACTAATACGGGTCTTTTCAGCGTGCTTTATCCTCACTCACACACTTTCTATAGGGAACTTCCCAGAAAGGCACCCATCCCACAAGTGCTCCAAGTCAAGCACGTTTAACTATGGAGTTCTTATGTTCTGGGCTCCCGAAAAGAAGATGCATCTTGTTGGTATAGGTAGTACCGATCAATTCTTATAAGCCTTCCTTCAACTGTACAGTTCCATACCTGCAAAGCCTCAGGATCTCTCTTATTCCGATGTGAATCCGGTTCATTCATGTGTCCCTTTGCCTAGAAGCCTGCCAGGAGCCACTTCTTGTCCGTGCCTCAAGGACGGGCGATCACTCCCCGCCCTCGTCAGCCTCAGGCGTCACATGCCCACCAGCTTCCGCTTGGTTCATCCCCGAACCACATGTTACTGGGAGAGGTCTACTCTGATACCATTTGTAATCGCCTGGACTACTTCCGAGATTGCCGACTGTCCCCACAAACCAACACGGGTCTTTTCACCATGCTTTGTCCTCACTCACACGCTTTCTAGGAAACTTCCCAGAAGGTCACCCATCCCACAGGTGTTCCAAGTCAAGCATGCTTAACTATGGAGTTTTTATGTTTGTGTAACACCCCGATTTTTGCTGTTTTCTAATAACGGTAAAAATATATATCTTTTATATTTTTATCCGAGGTTTAGAAAATGATTTTGGATAAACCAAAATCATATTCATACTCTACATTATCATAGAGAGATACGATTAAATTTTGGATTGAAAGTTCAGGCGGAGCTAGGTCTGCGTTTTCGCTGACAGTAAGATTTTACTGATCAGAAAACCTAATTTTGACTTGTGAACAAAACAGTTAGGTTTTATATTTTATTTCCAACGATATTGGTTATTTTGAAAATTTTCAAAATAAATAAGTCGTTATACGTCATTCGGGTGTAAAACCTAAATCGGGTAAACAACAGAGCTGAATATGGGATTTCCGGGACCCGCTAACGGATAAAGATCAAGTCCCTTTCAATGACAACTCACCTAGGTGAGTCATGCATGTGACTCACCAAGGTAATGATGAGTTAGTAGAAGTAAGACAATTCTGCCCTTGACCTTTTGTTTTATTTCCAATTTTGTCCCTAGGTAAAATGACTCTTTTACCCTTGGGAATTTTTGAAATTACATTTCTGGCCCTGTGACTCACCAATGTCATCATTACCTCTAGAAAAATATCTAGATATTTATAGACGAAATGACAATTATATCCTAGTCTTTTGTTAAATGACAATTTTGCCCCTAAGTAAATTTACCCTTTTGTCCGTAAATGAACAAAACTTTGACCTTTCTATCCCTCATTTCTTACGCATACATAGCCGTCTCTAACACCCCATTCATTCATTTTCTCACAAACACAAAAACCTTACTTGTGTTATGATCTTTAAGATCAAAAGCTTGACTTTTGATTTTCTCTCAAGTGTTCTTGGTATTCTTGAGTTGTTCTTCACTTTCTCTCAATTTTCCCACCAACTAAGAGGTAAACTCTCTTAACTCAAGTTAGTAAACTTGTTCCTTGCTGCATTGTCTTGACGTCTATGTATTTTATTTTCTTAAGTGATCCATAAGCAATTTGGTGAAGCACAACTTGCCTAACCCTTGCAATCTTTCATCATGTAAAAGGTAATCTTTTTTCTCTATGATCAATCATGATCTCTTCTTTATTCATTTGGTAAGATTATGCAATGAATCATCATCATCCACTTTCATGAAACTTTCTTCAAAAATCTCTAGAAAATCATAGAAAAATCCTACGATCATGAAACCAATTTCTGTGAACTCATCAAGACCTCTATGTTCATCATTCAAGAGCATGAATCAAACAAAAATTTCCTCCCTATTCTATAATGAATGGCCGAAACCCTAACCTTGTTGGTTGGGTGAGTTTTGATTCAAAATTTGACAAATGATTAGTGATTATGTCTTCATCATACTTATGGATCATTAATCCAAAAGTTAGTAAAATTTCAACATCCTTAGCCTAATTAATTAGTGAAAGGCCGAACCTACATCATAAATAATTAGCAACTCTTCTCAAAGATTAACTTGTATTATGTTGTTTGGTGAAGGATTGGTTGAGTAGTTGTAGTTTGGCGATTCGTGAAATACGATGAGCTTCAGAGGATCGTTTCAGACCAAAAACCGCGAACACCACTTGGTAGCTTCACTTTATTTGATGGAGTCAGTGATTTGTGGTGTAGAAGGAAGTGTTGAAAGAACCTTGCTTGAGTTCAAAAGGTAAGGGGAGTTTGCGTGAGGGATTTTTCCGATAACGATATGTTATTCGTGATTGGTCTGTATAGTTCTGTTTGAGCTTCGTGTGGTTGTACTAATGTTCTATGCTTAGTATATGTTTGTGATGATGTATGCTAGGATGGAAAAGTGTTTTCATGTATGTTGAAAACCATACTTTGATCTCCAGATCAAGTAAGGATTTTTATGCTTGTTTATGGTTGAATGATGTATGATTATTGTTCATCATAATATCGTGATCATTTTGAGCTATTACTTGACAAGTTAGTGAAGCAAAATCTTCACATCCCACATGGTATAGCATTTGGCCATAATGGTTACAAAAGGAAGAACATGAGCGTGTTCTTGAACTTCAATGTTTTTTAAAGCAAATAAGTGTTTTAGTAACTTGTATTTCAAAAACAAACAAGAAGTGATTTTGATCCAAAGTTCAACTAAGGGTTAGGCCCTCAAGTGTTTTTAACTAAGGTGAAAACATGTTTTACTTTAGTCAAAGTTTGTTCAATTAAATAAGTGTTTTAAAAATAAAAGGATGAAAGTGATTTCATGAAAGAAAAACTTAATATGAAGTTACCTTAGGTTTAGTAGGATGTCACATTCTTTCTAAAAACCAAGTTAACATTTAATCTTCAAAGTATAAAGAGGACTTTGTCCTAAAGGGTAGATTTAAATGAATCATAGTTCGTAAACTAAATGAAATTCCATTTTCTTTCACGCTAACTTAGATCACGGTTTTACACTAAGTTAGTAAGGAAAAACCCTTTTAAAATTAGTTAAGGTACTTTACTTCAAGCAAGTAGCAAAGTTCTTTTAAATCAAATGAGTTTTCAATTAGAAAGGTTGTGGTTCGCGAAGTCTTAAATTGAGAGTTTTCAACTCAAATCATAGAGTTTTACGCATGAAAAGCTAAGTTAAGTAATTAACTTAGAGCAAAAGAAAGGAAATGATTAAGTATAGGATATGGTGGACCATGACCATGCACTATACCATTGATGACTTATTCCATCAATGACTTCATAAGCCTTAAGTGAATCAATACTCTTTCTGTTATTTGAAACTCAAGGAATTAATATCATAGAAAGGATGAAAGACTTATCTAAGAGGATTCTCAATCCTTCCTCATAACACTTAGGACTTGAGATGTAATTCATACGACACAAACACAAACATGAAACGTTTTGGGTTTTGAAGCAGTAGTTCGATAACAGACCGGTGATCCGGATCCAAGAAAAGTCGCTCAATTGTTTCAGTCTTGTGAAGACTCAATCCAAGAGGGATCACGAGATTTATCCGGTGGATAAAAGTTTTATAATACAGAGACGTGTATAGTTTCTAAGGAAGAGAACCTTAGTGAACCTTGAGGTTTATCCGGGGGATAGACATTTCTTTATCGCATCTGCTTTGTGTAAGCATTGGCATTTCATTGCATGGTTGTAAGGCCTTGAGCCTAGGAGTTGAGCTTACACCTAGATGCTGGTATGAATCTTACGGTGACGATCTTAAATGGTCTTGGCGGTATCAGGGTTGGAAAGGCTGACATGAGACCAGTTGGTGATTCTTCTGTGTTGTGGCGACTCCGAGCAATACACTGATATCCTCTACTAGATGTCATACTTTTCATGTTTGGTCGAGAGTGTTTCCTTAAAGCTAGATACGTGCACGTTACATTTGTTGTAGCATCTTGCCCATGGCTGGCAATACTCGGAACATGTTCTCCCATTCACTCTCTCCGACGTATTTGTTAGCTCCATGGAGTAGGGGTCAGAGTTTTACCCTTGTGGCATATGGCATTGAGTCATGTACATCGCATTGCATTGCATGGCTGTTGATGATTACATTTACTTATTGTACATCACTATTATGCTTTCGAAGATGTCTTGTGCTGCAAATTGATCAATAAGATATATTGCAATTTATGGTATGCATGTTGGACATGTTGTTACCTGGTGTGTCCTCCTATGTTACTTCTACTACTGTGCTGTGGTGATACTACATATGTTCATATGCTATTTTGTGTGTCGTGCATGTAGGTATCGTGTTTAAATCCATATATCGGTTACCCACCCTTTCTTGTACATGTTGGACACCCTGTTGTGTTTTTTGATACGTGTACAAATGCTTCTCAATGGTCATTTGGGTCACTTCGGAACCCTGTAGCTTGAGTTTATTGATGTCGACTATGAAAATGTGTGGACTATTGATGATGAGGCCCAGTCTCATTGGTATAATGTATGCTAGGTAGTATGCTCTTTTGTCCTTAGAGTTCTTTTATTAGACCGGCTCTTAGGATTTTCAATGTGTAAGTTGAGAAAGTCGGTGTATGTGGTTTTGAAAACCTTTGTATGGTTTGGAATTTCAGAATGAAAAACAATTTCAGGAAAGCATATATGTGATGGTTTAGGGTTTGTGAATAAACCCAGTTTATGTGTGTCATCGAGTATAATGTGATCATATTATTGTGACGTATGTATCACTTTTCCGAAGTATTATGCCGAAAATTTTTACACCCAAGTTTTCTGACTTAAAGTAAATTATTTTCCGAAAGCAACCAGCAATTCTCTTTTAAAATAATTTCCGCACGTGTTCATGATGTAATGCCCAGGGGGTGTTACATGATAGAGCCTGAATTAATTCAAATAAGGGAGAACTTGAAATATGAAGCACTGCCTGTACGAATCGAGGACAAGAGGGTGAAAGAACTCTGCGGGAAGCAGATTCTGTTGGAACCAAAGTGGTTATGGTCCAAATAATCCCTTAAGTTTTGATGTTAACAAAGAGCTAATTTAAGATGAACAAAGATTTGTTATGGACTAACGCTTTATATTAAGTGTGCAGGATAAAACTTAATTTAGTCCAAAGACTATCCATAGTCCAAAGACTTTATCTCGTCCAACATTAATCTTGGTTTACGACTAGACGGTAATATATAGAACCATGAGTCCAAAGACTCTTTCGGTTACTTTTGTAATAGCTAGTCCAATAAATGCTTTTATACTTCAAGCGAGAATATCTTGTAAAAGCATTTGAATTTATTATTCCCTGTAAAAGGCTTATATCCTTGGGACAAAACATTCTTTGTAATTTTCGTACAAATGTAAAGCGTAAGCCAGAATGTCTCTGTCACTTTAAGAAGTTGACCTTCTTCTTTTGGAAAAACAAAAGGCAACTTTCGTTCTACTCAGAGGATATGTCAGCACCACTTTCAGCTATCATCCTGACAGTCTATCCTGCTGATCAGAAACTTCAGAAGCTATCAGACTCAACGGATCAAATGCATTCAATGCTCATCAGAACGGATCCTTTTCCATCCGTTGAAGAGTGAAGTCTGCTCAAAGACAAGAGGCTATATATACCTCCATCTCCTGAAAGTGCTAAAACATAAAAAAAAAAAAAACAGATAGAACTTGAGCAAAAATACAAGTGAAGCAACACTTAGCACTCAAAATCTTTCAAGAGATACAAGCAAACATTAGCTCAAGAAATCAAAGAGAAAATCTCAAGCTCGCAAAGCTAGCAAAGCTACTCTGATCCTCATTTTCATATTACTCTCTGTGTAGAGTTGTTTTTAAGAGTCTAAGTTTTAGTTTCGAATTCTCACATTTAGTGAGTTAGTAGAACAAACTCTTTCAAAACCTTAGTTTGGTTGAGCCTGAAGAGGCTTGTCTGTAAAAGAATACTTAGAGAACCTGAAGAGGTTGAGAATACTGCCTGAAAAGGTGTTGAATACTTTGTAACAAAAGGTTTTTGTTATATGGATAAAGCTCTCAAGTAGAGAGGACTGGACGTAGCTCTTTGGTGAAGAGTGAACCAGGATAATATCTTTGTGTTCTTTTCTCTCCCTTACCCTTACTTTAGTTTATTATCTAACTAACTAACTGGGATTGAATTGCCTTTTACTACGCTGCTTTCTTATCTTAGTCAAACTAAGTTAGCTTCCAACTTGGTGTTTGGAAGAGCTCTCTTTGCTTTTAATCGTTTTAGCGTCCAACCTTGCGAAAACTATTATCTGCTTACGAAAAGAATTTAAAATCGTCTAAAACACAATTCAACCCCCCTTCTTGTGTTTCAAACAGGTTCCTTCAATTGGTATCAGAGCTCAGCCTCTGGGTTGAGCACTTTGTCGTGTAGAGGAAAAGATCCTACTGCAGATATGTCTGGACCAGGTATGCCAAGCGGGAGTCAACCTGTTAGGGAAGGTACTTCCATGACCAGACCGCCGTTCTTCAACGGTACTCACTACCTGTACTGGAAGGAAAGATTCAAAGGTTTCATCCTTAGTACAAACTCAGTTCTCTGGAGTAGAATCACAAAAGGCCCTAACGTTTGTCTCAACTCTGACGGGACAGAAAAAGCAGAGGACGACTGGACTGATGCTGAACGGGCTAGAATGGAACTGAATCATAAAGCAAGATATGCGTTAATGTGTGCCCTCAGTCCTGACGAAGTTCAGAAGATTCACGCATGTGAATCAGCCAAACAAATATGGGACACCTTGTCTAATCTCCATGAAGGGACAACCAAGGTGAAGGACTCTAAAATCATCATGCTGGTTGGCCAGTATGAAATGTTCACCATGGCTGAAGGAGAGTCCATCCTAGACATGATGGGTCGCTTTCAGACGATCATCAACAATCTGAAATCCCTTGGAAAGGTCTACACTGCCAAGGAGAATGTCACCAAGATTCTTAGGAGTCTGCCTAAGAAGTGGAGACCTCTTGTCACTGCAATCACCCAGGCCAAAGATCTCTCTGCTTTGACTCTGGATGATCTTGTCGGGACGCTTCAAGTTCATGAACAGGAGCTTGATCTTGACCATCCTGGAAAGAATAACAAAGGGATTGCCCTAAAAGCTCATAGGTCCAACAACTCAAAAGCTTTAAAAGCTGATGAGTCCAGTGATGAAGCTGATCAGTCTGATGATGATGTATCAGACGATGATGAGCTATCCTTTATCTCCAGAAAGATTCAAAATATGTGCAGAAAGAAAAATGGAATGAAAAGAAGGCCATTCCAAAAGAAAAGCTTCAAGGGTCATGTTGAACCCAAAGATAAAAGTCAGCTGGTCTGTTTTGAATGCAACAAACCAGGACACTTCAAAGCTGATTACCCTACGCTAAAGAAAAAGAAGAAGTTCTTCAAAAAGAAGAAAAAGAACTTCATGGCAACTTGGGAGGACTTGAACTCTTCTGAAGAAGAAGAAGAAGAAGAAGAAGAAGAAGAAACAAATGAAGAGGCTAACCTATGCCTTTGGTCCAATAAGCAAGATGAAAACTCTTCGGACGATGAACAACCTGTTGTTCCCGGAGAAAGAAGTCAGGAGTCTACCTTTGAAGGAGGATGGAATATGAATGTTCCACCATCTTCAAGGGAGCAGACTATCCTTATTGGAAATCAATTTTCCAACTATACGTCCAAGCTCAAGACTATGAGTTGTGGGACATCTTCACTAACGGAGATTATCGTCCAACGATTATCCTTGAGGACGGATCAACATCGTCCAAACATGAAACAGACTGGACGAGTGATGATATCAGACGGTGTTCTCAAAATGCTCATGCTAACTAGTGTCTTGTCAACGCCCTAGATCGTCCAAGACTGGACATGGTCTCGCAGTTCCAAACAGCTAAGGAGAAGCTGGACGCTCTGGAACATCGGTTCAGACCAAGGAGCCCGTCTACCTCAAACCTCTGCCTGATGGTCAAAAGCTCTTCGGACGCTGAATCAGAAGATGACGAGGTATCTGTTTCTGACTCTCTTCAAGAAGCATATGATGAACTGCTAAATGATTCTTCTCTATTGCATCATCACTACATCATGCTTAAGAGAAAACTGTCAAAAGTGAATAAAGAGTTGGAAGAGTCCAACAAACTAAATAAACAGCTTGTTGAAGAGAATAATAAGCTTAAAGCTGAGAATGTCAGTCTAACTAACAAACTCACCTCTGAGTCCAGTGAACCCCATGAGGTAACTAGACTGAAACAAGAGGTATCTGATCTCACCAAAAGCGTATCTAAGCTTGTTGGAGGATCAGAGAAGCTAGACCTGATATTGAGGTACACTAGATCACCTCACGATAAGTCTGGTCTAGGCTACGACTCTGAGAAACAAAGTGTGTCTCAGAAAATATCAGGGTCCAACAAACATCACAAGGCTTTTCATTCCTATGGAAAGCAAAAAGAAAATAAATTGCATGCATCCAGAACTTACTGTAAGATTTGTGGAAAGAGTGGTCACACCTTTTCAAAACGCATTTACAAAAACAAAAACAAAATGCATGGACGAAGACCACCAACTAACCCAAAAGGACCCAAGTCTATCTGGGTATCTAAGAGTATGATAATACCTGTTGCAGATCTACTTAGCAACACAAAAAAGACCATAGTCCTGGTACTTGGACAGTGGTTGCTCACGTCACATGACGGGAGAAAGGTGTATGCTCCAAGAAATCCGTGAGAAGACTAGTGGATTGTTCACCTTTGGAGGCAACCAGAAGGGAAAGATAGTAGGAATAGGTAAGATTGGTAAGCATCCTCTTCCCTCTATTGATAATGTTCTTCTGGTTGAAGGATTAAAACACAACTTGCTTAGCATAAGTCAATTATGTGACAGTGGGTCTGTTGTTTCCTTCAATAAAGGTGAATGTATCGTCAAGAACCCTGATGGGTCCATCTTATTCACTGCCAAAAGGCAAAATAATCTGTATAAGATTAACTTGGGGGAACTTTCAACTCAAAGTGTATCATGTGTAGTGTCTGTTGAAGATGAGCGATGGATCTGGCACAAAAGACTTGGTCATGCTAGTCTGAGATTAATCTCTAAACTAAACAAGCATAACCTTGTAAGAGGTTTACCAAAGATTGTGTTTAGATCAGACGCTCTCTGTGATGCATGTCAAAAAGGAAAACAAGTTAAGAACTCATTTGAGTCCAAGAACATTGTTAGTACTTCTAGACCACTGGAATTGTTGCATCTTGATTTGTTTGGTCCAACAAGGACTGCTTCTGTCAGTGGTAAGAAATATGGACTTGTCATAGTAGATGACTATACTAGGTGGACATGGGTTAAGTTCCTTGCTCACAAGGATGAGTCGATCAAGGTCTTTTCTGTATTCTGTAAGCGAGTTCAGAATGAAAAAGGCATATTCATCAGCTCGATCAGAAGTGATCATGGAGGCGAATTTGAAAATGAGCTTTTTCAAAGGTTCTGTGATGAAAGTGGCATTCATCACAATTTCTCTGCCCCTAGAACACCACAACAAAACGGTGTTGTTGAGAGAAAGAAACGATCTCTTCAAGAGATGGCTAGGGCGATGCTCGGTGATAATTATGTCCCTAAGCACTTCTGGGCTGAAGCTGACAGAATATACATAAGACCAATCTTGAATAAGACTCCTTATGAACTGTGGAAAGGACGTAAACCCAACATTTCTTATTTCCACCCCTTCGGATGTCAATACTTTATTTTAAATACTAAGGATCAACTAGGAAAGTTTGATGCCAAAGTAGATAATGGAATATTGTTAGGATACTATGAAACGTCCAAAGCTTTTAGAGTCTATAACTCTAGAACTTTGATTGTTGAAGAATCCATCCATGTTAAATTTGATGACAAACTGCCTGATAAGAGATTATCAGAGCTAGATGATTCTTTTGCAGATATGAATCTGAATGATTCAGAAGCTCGTCCAATAACCAACAAAGACGAGGCATCAGATGCTACGCATGACGCATCATCGTCTCAACAAGCTGTAAACACCCCTCGTTCGTGGCAATTCAGAACTTATCATCCTGAGGATCAAATCATTGGAAAAGCTAATGATAGCGTTCGGACAAGGTCAACCTTCAGAGAGCAAGCTGACTCAGCCTTCATCTCTGAGATGGAACCAAAGTCTGTGGACGAAGCCTTATTGGACGAGTGTTGGGTCCTCGCTATGCAAGAGGAGCTCAACCAGATTCAACGAAGTGACGTTTGGACGCTGGTCTCCTTGCCTAAGGATAAGTCTGTCATTGGAACCAAGTGGGTCTATCGCAACAAGCTGGACGAAGATGGCAAAGTTGTAAGGAATAAAGCAAGGCTAGTTGCTCAAGGCTACTCACAAGAGGAAGGTATTGATTATACTGAAACCTTTGCTCCAGTAGCTAGATTAGAAGCTATACGCATCTTACTCTCATATGCTGCACATCATAACATCATGCTTTATCAAATGGATGTAAAAGTGCATTCCTAAATGGTGTAATTAATGAAGAAGTATATGTTCTTCAACCACCCGGTTTTGAAGATCAGAACCGTCCTGAGCATGTATATAAGCTTAAGAAAGCTTTATATGGACTCAAACAATCTCCTAGAGCTTGGTATGAGAGACTCAGCACTTTCCTAATGGAGAATGCCTTCTCAAGAAGAAAAGTGGACACAACTCTGTTTAGAAAAGTAAATAAAAAGGAATTTATTGTTGCTCAAATTTACGCTGATGATATAATATTTGGTGCAACTGATGAATCTCTTTGCCAAGAGTTTTTTGAATTAATGCAAAGGGAATTTGAAATGAGCATGATAGGAGAACTAAGATTCTTCCTTGGACTTCAAGTAAAGCAAACTTCAGACGGAGTATACATTCATCAGACGAAGTACACAAAGGAGCTTCTGAAACGCTTCAAGTTGGATGATTGTAAACCTATGAATACACCAATGCATCCAACGTCCGTGCTAAACAAAGATGATAAAGATAAAAAGGTAGACCAAAAGGTATATAGAGGTATGATTGGTTCCCTCTTATATCTAACTGCGTCCAGACCTGATATCATGTTTAGTGTTTGCTTATGTGCTCGTTTTCAATCCAATCCAAGAGAGTCTCATCTCTCAGCAGTAAAAAAAAATCTTTAGATATCTAAAAGGTTCTACTAATCTGGGTCTTTTTTATAAGAAATTTGATGAATATAGATTAGTTAGATTCTGTGATGCTGACTATGCTGGAGACAAAATAGAAAGAAAAAGCACAAGTGGAGGGTGTCACTTCATTGGTGCTAATCTTGTCTCATGGTCAACCAAAAGGCAAAGCACAATTGCTCTATTAACTGCTGAAGCTGAGTACATTGCTGCAGCTAGTTGCTGCTCACAACTGCTATGGAACAAACATCAGTTGGAAGACTACAACGTGTTTGTAAGCAACATCCCTATCATGTGTGATAACACTACTGCTATTAACTTGTCAAAGAACCCCATACTGCATTCTAGAGCAAAGCATATAGAAATAAAGCATCATTTTATTAGAGACTATGTGCAAAAAGGAACAATAGATATTCAATTTGTTGATACTGACCATCAATGGGCAGATATCTTCAATAAACCATTAGCCGAAGATAGGTTCACATGTATAAGGAAATATCTGAATATGCATTTCATTGATTGACTGAGAGTCCAATGCATGCGTCCAATATTTGCATTACGTCCAATATATGCTCGTCCATTGTACTTTCTGATTGCTCGTCTAATGCATTAATGGAACTCAATCTTTGTCGAATGAACTATTATCTTTTATTCCCTTAACTGAGTCAGTTTTTGTTTTCTTTGTTTGCCAAAAATGCTTTTTACGGTTTCAAAGTATGAACGTGTGTCAGGCATTTAATGCATGTCGTTTCGCTCTCTCTCTCTCTCTTTGAAAATACGAAAGGTTTTCGTTCTCTATTCTGCTTTCTTTAAAACCTAAGTTTTGTTAAAAATCAAACCTTTACAAAAAGCTTTAATCTTTCTTCTTGCATCTTCGAAAAGGAAAACCCTTCTTCTCTAAACCTCCTCTCTGAAACTATGGCAACCTCTTCTGCTGCTGGCTCTAAGGGTAAAGGAAAAACCTTTAACGCTCAGACTGCTGATGTCATGGTCGAGTTCAAGTTTAATCTACAATTCCTGGCTGATAACGGGATTGACATTTTCTCTAATATCCATGCTGCTGGATGGTCAAGCTTCTTCGAAGGTTCTCCGGTAATCTACCCTACTCTAGTTAGGGAGTCCTGGACAATCCCTATTGTCTCTGCAAGGGAGATTCGCAACAAAGTGCTTGATACTGAAGTAATAGTATCTGAAGCAACCATTTCTAATGCGATTGGGTGCGCCCAATCTGGTATAACTGTTGAGGATAACTGGGAGGAAGAGATTGGTGATGCTTCCACCATCAGAGACTGTCTGTTGAAGAACTCGGGTGACAAACTCATAGCCTCAAAAATGACTGACAAGGCTAGGGTTCTTCACCAAATCTTGAACAAGTCTATCCTTCACAAGGCTGGGTCGAAGGATAATGTATCAAAGGCTCATCAATTCTGCCTGGTTCATTTGATACTAGAAAGGCAGATAAACCTTCCCCACCTACTCTTTTCCTTTTTCAAGTATGCCATTGAAGGCTCTGGGAAGAATACTTCAATCATCTATGCTGCTCTTCTCTCAAAAATCTTCGAGAAGCATATGATCTACGATGACCTAAAGAACTTGGCTCCAGAAAGAAAAGTCAGATACTACGGAGTTCATGGCATTGAACGATTGCATCAGCCTGAGTTTAGCAGGCAAAGTTTGGTGATGATGCAGTTGGACTGCTTCAAAAACTCCAAACTTGAAGGAAAACAAAAAGGAGCTCAGACGCAAGGCTCAGAAGAAGCGTCTGAACAACGCGTCACTGCTGGACGCTCCACTAAACTAGCTCGTCCAATAGCTAGGACTCCTCCTTCTCGTCCAAAGCTCACCGTCCAACCATCTAGAAAAAGGAAGCTGATTCTAGCTCCCATTGATGAGGACGAAGAGGACGATCTACCCATCTCCAGGGTAGTCAAAGGTCCAAGATTGGAAACCTCGTCTGTTGCACCCCTGCGTAAACCTCTGTCAACAAGGGCAAGGTCAACTCGAGCAAAGACAAAAGGTAATACTGAACCTATCTCCAGTTCAGTTATTACTTCTTCTGTTGTCCAATCGTCTGCGATTGAGGACTTGATCTCTGAACCTTCCCCTACCACCCTCACCCACTAACCTACCACAAACCTAAACTCTATCCTCACCAAATGAACCCGAAGACTGGTTCACACCCTGGGGAGATCACCCCTTCCAACCTTATGGTGCTCCCTACCCCAGACAGATCTTTCCCAAAAGAAAATATAGACGCATCCCAGGAATAGACTACAGTAACAAATGATCAATTTGGGCTGAGGTCAAACGCGACTTTCCTGTTCTATTCCTTGAACACACACACCCTCTACTGAACCTCACCCCAAAAGCCCTCTTCCATTACCTGAATATGAATATGAACAACCACCCACACCACCCACCTCTGGACCACCCCCTAAACATGGCTACTACCCCATCCCACACACATCAACTAAACGTCTGGCCTCTGAGATCTACACTGCCCATGGACCCTTGGTTGTCAGCCTTGAGAAGAAGACGTTTCCTCCAAGGAAAGTCTATCCCAACCTCATCAAGGACAAGGCATTCCAATGGTGCCACTACAATGTAAAGAGGCACGTTGTTCTTCGTAATGAAGACAAGAAAGGCTACAAAACGGAATACGAAAGAAGAGCAAGGACGTTTGGCTTAACCAACTTCATCCTTGATCCTGATCTATCTTTCTTTCCAAGCTATCCATCAACATGGAAGGAGTATTCTGATGTTCGGGACTTTCTTCCTTATTATGCCGTGCGGAATGAGTGTGACATGACTCGGGAAGCTAAGATTCATCACAACTTTCCAAAGAGATTTTGGTCAAGGACATCCAGCACAAGAGTAGGAGTTGTTCCTCCTCGAGCTTGTCCAAGGCTCCCTATTCTAGATCCCAACAAGAATAAGGACCTTCGCAAAAGGCTTGAGTCATGGACGATGCCTTACAAAAATGCTTTTGATCCCTTGTTTTGGAAGAGACATCGAGATGACTCTGAGGCTCTAGCAAACATTTGGAAGAAAGATCCCCGATTCAGATTTTGACCCAGATGCTAAAGTCTACTGGGAAAACCACATCTGGAGATGCCTCCAAGAAGCATCATCATCTGGACTTTCAATTGAGGAGAAAGAAGAGATTCGTGTCTACCCAAGACAATATCAAATCTGTGAGACTGACTACATGATCATAGACGATATCTTTGGGATACCTCTTTATCCTAAAGACGTTTTGCCTTCACCTGCTCCCAGTTGGAGAGAAAACAAGTATGATGATGCTGAGATCATACTTGAAGTGCTGCCACCTCCACCCAAACCTATCATTGATCCTAATGCTCCTCCTCCTCCTCCTAAGCCGGTTACTCCTGAAGAGACTGGGGACACCGAAATCGTCTATGCGGACCCCTCCTCTGAAACTTCTGCTGAGGAAGTGGAACAAGTTGCAGACTCAGCTCAGTCCAAGTCTCAACCTATCCCTCTCTCAATGGTCCATCCTGTTGATCCATCTCCTTTTCAGGCTCTTAGTATAGTTCCTGATCAAAGAGGTGTGTACGCAACCAGGGCCACAACTGAGGGTTCCGCCTCGGTTATTCCTCCTGAGTTTCAAGAGTTCGTACAACGGACCATAGAAGCCAACAATGCGGTGCTCCTTCAGCAAATTGAGGCTATGTTCAAAGATTTTATTCCAAAACCTCCTCCCTCTTCTTAAAATTTGTTTTATTTGTTTTCAAATATACTGACTATGATGTGTTTCTCACTCTTTTAGGAAAAGGCGGAGGAGGTCTTTCTGGGGTCAGCCTTGGGAAAGATTCAGTATTAGTAACAGTCCCTCGCTTTTCAACATTGGCCTTTTTCTTTTCCATTTCCTCAACCTCAGGTGGTTCAGATTAAGCTCTTTTCTTCTTTTCTCCCATAGCAAGTACATCAGTGCCACTCCTCAAGTGAATGACTTTGCACTGTTCCTCAACACTTGAACTAGAGGTGTTTGGAGTTTTAGTAGAAGCTGGTAAGGATCCATTTTGTCTGGAATTCAAAGCTTGAGCTAACTGGCCCACATGTGTCTCCAAATTTATCATAGAGACCCCTTGGTTCTATATTTGCGCCTTTGTTTCTGACATAAAGGCTTTTAACACAGCCTCTAAAGACATCTCTTGACTAGCTGGTGGGGTTTGTTGTTGCTGTGGAAATTGTTGTTACTTTAGTGCTTGCTGTGTCATGAATCTAGGTGGGGCATTGGCATTTCTAGGAGGAAAATTTGTGTTAGAGCTCCTAGGTTGCAGTGTGTGGTTATTGTTACTACACTGATGCAGGGTTGCCAGAGCAGTTTTCAAACAAATGATCTCCTCCACAGAATACACATGATACAACATTAGTTTGGAATACTTGTTGCTCATTTCCCCCAGGTTCACTCACTGCCACTTGATTATGAGAAGTGGTTGGTTACCCATAGCCATGTTTTTCACCATATTTGTTAAAGAAGCCAACTGAGCTGAGATGGCAGTTACATCAGTTACATTATGCATTCATACTGCAAAAACAGTTGAGCTTTTCCCAGAGGTTAGCCTAGCAGTAGGCCACTAATAAATGTTAGCAGCTATATTTTCAATAAGTTCATAGGCCTCATCATAAGATTTAGTCAATAAGGGTCCTCCCGCTAAAGCATCTAGAATCATTCTTGCAGCCGGCAGCACTCCATTATAAAAACGTTCTATCTGAATACACACTGGAATACTGTGATGAGGGCATTTCTTCAACAAGTCCTTGAACCTTTCATCATCAAGCTACTTGAAAGATGTTATATCATTTCTTAACTTGGCATTCTTCATTGGTGGGAAAATTTTGTTCAGGAATTTCTCTACCATTCTATTCCAAGTATCAATGGAATTTGGCTGCAAGGCACTGAACCAGTTCTTGGCTTTCTCACTTAGAGAGAATGGAAACAGCCTCAGCTTGAAGGATTCATCAGTACATCCTTGGTTTCTAAAATTGCTAGCCACGTTCATAAATTGCTTCAAATGAAGATTAGGGTCTTCAATGGCAGCTCCACTAAATTGTCCCATGGCTTGCAACATCTGGAACATCACATGCTTGAATTCAAAATGAATAGCATTAATCTCAGTACCATTATGCCTGTGTTCATGGATTGGGGATCGAACAAGGCATAGCTCCTTATAGAGCTAGTTCAGTCATTTGCTAGAGCCATACTATCCATCTGTTCGTCCTCAGCTATTTCTGATGAAGTGTGAGAAGTCTCAGGTGAGGGAGGAGGTTCCGAAAGTAACCTCCCTAATTCAACAAAGCCTTGGTTCTGTCTATTCAACCTTCTGAAAGTTCTTTCCATTTCTGGATCAAGGCTGAATTTAGGTGAGCTCTGTCTGTGCATACAATTTTAAGTACCTGATGCTACAGCAAACACTTCAAAAATAAGTTATCCTAACTACAGAACAATCAATTTAAAACTTGGAAATAAACATCGTTACTAAACCCCGGCAACGACACCAAAAACTTGTTAGAAAATGTAATGTGCAAGTATACACATCAGTAAAACAAGTAATAAAGTAGTAAGAAAGATCGTCCCATGAGGATTATAAGGTGTTTTCGCTCCCAATTTAAACTAATGGTTCTATAAGCTAAGATTACCAGGGGTAACAAATATTTTGTGTGTGATAGTGTCCAGAAAAGATATAGCATATAACAATGAAAATAACGAAAAGGTTATAGCAACAAATATTGGTAAAACTAATACGGGTATGTGACCATTGTAATTTCAAACTAAATCAGTTATGAGATTCAAAGTGCTATTGCATCTGGCTCCAGCAAAATAAAGGTTTGCTTCTCAGCACTCAAAAGACAAGCTCACTAAACGCTCCTATGTCTAGGTTAATATTAGTTACGTTATCCCCTGTTTTAACTCATTCCAGCTAGCCTAAGAGTTGAGCATTTATGTCTAAATTACTCAAAATCAAACAACCTTTCAGTTGAAGATATAGCTCTTATCTGTAAAACAAATTCAGAAACATATATCTATTTCAAGCATTTGTGAGCTAAGGTTTTAATTAAGGTTATCAGACTTAAGGAAAACGAAATCAAGCACAGATTCACCGGAAATGCAAAGCAAGAATCATTGCATAACTTCACTAGAAATCCATTACAAGTCAACAACCCATAGCTAAAGCGAGCTTAGCTTATAATGAGATTACAAACAAAATAGAAAATGGGGAAGAAAGCCATTACAAAATGGGAGACGGTGGAGAGAGAGAAATGGGGGCGCAGCTCTGCTGTACTACTCAGCTCGATGGAATGAAGGATGATCCCTAGGGTACTTGGTGTCCCCCTTTTTAGGATATTTCTCTTTTTGGGTTCAAAGGCCCCTTTTCTATCTCTACCTTTTTGGGCTAAAAGTTAGTACACAAATAATTGTCCCAAATTCCTAGGACCCATGGCACTAAATTCCAAGACCACGTGTGGGCGCCTAGCCTCTAAATAAAGGACACGTCATCATATATGAGAATGCCTTGAGCATTTATCCTTTCCTTGTGTCAGCTCACAGCTACGAATGCCAAAGCATGACCCAGAGCATTGCTCCCCGCTTCACGTTTAAAAACCCAAACCTGGTATATACAAAAGACAAACACACATAAAAACAACTCTAAAAACAAGCTAAAATGCTAGAACTCACGCAAACATATGCTAGGACAAACTTTACACTAAATGAAGCTTAAACACTTAAAACACAAAGATAAAATACTCAAAGATTAAGAAAACTCAAGTTAAATGAGCATGGATAACTAAAATTTCTGAGAGTTTTCAACGTGTTACAAGTTAAATGAGATACTAGGGGGTGTCTCAGAGAACTTCAGCAACGCCTCAAACCTCATGGCGTATTCCCCAACTGACATCCGTTCTTGCTTCAGACTCAAGAATTCCTTTTCTTTCTCTTGCTTTACACTCCTTGGTAAGTATTTCTCGAGGAAACTTTCTCGAAATAACTCCATGTGAGGATTCTTCCTTTCGTTCCTAACAACCTTGACTTGTTCCTCCACCACGCTTCGGTTACTCCCACTAACATGAAAGAGGCATAGGTAACCTTTCTGTCTTCTCGGCAGTGTATGGATACAAATATCTTCTCAACCTCCTGCAGCCATAATTCTGCAGCATCCGGATTGTATTCCCCATGAAACTACGGGGGATTCCCCTTCATGAAGGGATATAGACCAGTGTCCACAATCTCATCCTCTCTTACTAGGTGTAACTGTTGCTGCCTTATATCTCTCTTATCTTGTCTCTACATAAATTGCGCATTCCGTTGCGTTTGTTGCAGCATGGCAACGACCAAGTCCCTCATAGGCCTCATCGCTTCAGAGGTTTCTTCACTACCTCCAGTCTTTGAGGTATCTCCATTATGGTTCTAGTCTCCTGTCTCTGCAGGGGTATCTCTTCCTCCGATCCTACCTCCTCATCCACGTCCTCTTCCGTTTCCGCGAGCCATTTAGCTTCCTATAAAAGAAATTATTATCTCCAATTCATAAGATTTACAATACTATATAAACATGTATACATACTATATGCCTCATGAATGAAACAGTTATCAGACATGATAACTCGCATATCGGACACTCTACCCAATTCTAAACATAGTTGACATCCGATGTGGATTCAACTAACAAGCCTAGTACACTTCCTAAACCTCACAGTCTGATTAGAATCGAACTGCTTTGATACCACCAAATGAGACAACTCGTTGTTGCATTAAAGAACCTACGTATTATCTAAACCTTAACCGCGTTATAAATGTTAGCGCCCTTATTAAAAAAATGAAGCGAATAAAACTTAAAACATACAACGTAAGCATCAGAATAAACATACGCAACATGATATAAAACACAACTATACACATAACTATATACAAGCATAAACAAGCCCCATCAGTTAGGCTACTGTAATATATACAAGAACTGTACAAATAAAGGTAAAACATAAAAAACGTACATAAAAAGGTACGCAAAAGACCTATAGCTAAGCTCCCAAAGCCACTCCAGCATACACCCTTCCTATTCTAAAAAATACATCAAAACATCCTCATCTCACACCTAAGACGGAGGCACTGGCTGCCCTCATACCCTCAGTGGTATAGGTGCCTAGCACTATCCTATACCTCGATATATGTGCGCCTGTAAAACCTCCTGGGCATACTCCGATGAAGAGCTCGACATGACAATCCTCCACCGCTGACAGGACCTCAAGAAGTGCTCATTGCAGCGTCTGCGTCCTTTGAAGACGAAGCCTCGTCTGCCAGTAGCGTGTGAAGCCTCGGGATATCCCTTATACTAGCGTGAGTGATGGGTCATGGCGGATACCACATCTGAGTGAACGGGAGCTGCTGGACCACTCTGAACAGTCTTGCAATGTCTCCAAACGGTAAGGCTTCGAACCGAAACTGTATACTCATAGGCCCAGTGTATATGGTCAAAAAGGTGGCATGGTCCACCTGCCATCCATCGGGATCATGGTAGATAAGCTTGAGATCCCCTAACAGCGGGATCTGAGGTGCCACGTCCAGTAGTCTCCTATGGGGATCCATTCCCATCCTCGTCATCTGTGTCTTCTCGACAGCAATCAGGAGAAACATACAGAGAAGAGTCACTACTAGAAAAGCACTATTTAGCGTCGAATATTTAGCGTCGGCCCCAACATCGACGCTATTAGCGTCGGCCAGACCGACGCAAAATGGACACAACACTATCAACAACCCATTTTTATCTTTTTATTCATGAATCAAATTTTGCGTGGGCCTGGCCGACGCTATTTTGTGAGATTTAGCATGGGCCTAGCCGATGCTAAGATGAATTTAGAGATAGCGTCGGCTGGCCGACGCTATATTTGGGGAACTTCTTCGCGCGAATCATTTTCCCTCCTCTTTTATTTTTTTCTTTTACTATTTCTCTTTCTGGATTTCATGGGTCAGCCCACTATCTGATATATTTTTTTCACATGACCAAGTAGTGGCCAAGTAGCCCGCCTCCACCGTCAACCTCCACCGTCAACAAGCTCAAAACCCAAACGTGAGGCCGCGCTCACTGTATCGCAACAGTCAACGACCGCCGTAAGTTTTCACACTCACCTTCTTTCTCGTCACTTTCCTTTTCACTCTCCTCTGAACTTAATTTTTGTATGATTCCTAATTTCCAAAATACCTCAAATTAGGTTCAATTTTCGCGAGTGGCTCTTTGTGTTCGATCGATCTCACAGTCTTTCAACCCTTAATCTCAATCTCTCAGGTATAGGTTCTTTTATTGTTCTTCAATTGTTTCAGATGTTTGTTATTCAAATATTTAAATTTGTGTTCTTCAATCATCTATTTGCTAATTATTGAATGCTTATTTTCCCTTTCACACTCTCAGATCTCAACCCCGGCTTTCAATCTCACGCCTCCCTTTGAATACTACAGATATTGTTCTTTTCTCAGGTTCTTCAACTATTTTAATTTGCTTATCTATATATTTATTGCTCTATGAATTTGGACTATGGTTGTGGTTGTTTCATTGTTTTATGGATATTTGATAATTGGTATAATTATCAATACTTTGTTTTTTTTGCCTGACCTGTTATTTTGCTTGTGTATGAATCTAAGTATAATGGGTAAGTTGTGTGCTTTTTATACTACTATATATAGCAGATTGTCATTCATGTTTATTGCCAAATTTTCTATGGTCGGAAGATCAAAGAATTGACTATAAGTTGAGTTGATTGCTTGCTGTTGGTTACCATCCTAGGTTTATTAGTTAACAATACTGTAAAATAAAAAAATTGTGTTATGCTATTTAATCTTAACAGTTGAAGTTAAAAGTGTTGAAGCACTTTACACACACTCACACACTTCGTTCTTAGAAGAGTAGAAGGGAATATAGAACTTTTAGGAATTGAATAATACTTTTACACTTGATTATTATTGAATGACAATCTGCTATATATAGCAGTATACAAAGCTAACTAACTGATACAATTCATAACTGTTTTAACTAATACTAACAGTTATTGCTTAACTAACATCTACCAACTAATTGAATTATATTCACAATACACCCCCTAATTCAGTTTGTCTAGAGAAAGCATGCCTAGCTTGTCTCTAAGTTCTTCAAATTTACTGATGTGGTGTGTATGGAGCTCTTACCTCATTAGAGGTTCTGCTTTAAGGTCTGTCTGAGTTCAGTTTGAGATGGTGCAGAGATGATGCAGAGATATTAAGCATTGGTGGAAATGATACAGATTTTAATCACAAAAAAATTGTTATAGTTATTTACTTTTTGGATGGAAAGCTATAATTTCACTTAATGGTTACCAAATACACCATAGCCATAAACCAATATCTCTTTAATGCGAAAAAGTATACTCCTGACACCATGCACTTATTGAAGCTTATGAAGAAATAGCTGGACCAAAGTTTGAATTAAAGTATAGACTTTCATAATTTAAAATATGAATTTGCTGGTCAATTGTAAATTAATCCAATGATATTTCAGATTCACTTTAGATAGCAGACATATATACTCAGCTGAACTGTACTTAGTCCTAATAATAACTGCCAGAAGTTGCCTACAAAAATGTTTTCTGCTGGTGCATCCTTCATGTGTATTGTGCAAGGAATGTGTACACAAGAATGCTAATGCAGTACCTCCTTGAGTTTCAAAATAACACAACAGTTGTAGGCATTTGGATTCTTAATGTATCATATTTTATAGCATTGATTTAACCAGAAAGCTGCTATTGATTTGATTTTTCAAATTGATCGAGCATGTTTGCTCATAATTTTCACTGTTTGGTTCTTTGTTATTTTCACTGTTTCTATTTTTTTTTTTAGTTCATATTACTGAATGTCTCAATTTTATTTTGCTGCCTCAACATGCATTAAGGAAAAACCAATGAAAAACTCAAGTCCTACTGCTACAATTATTGTAGCAGCTCCCTTCTGTTAGTACGTAGGAGACCCAACAGCTCCAAACACTTTACACAGCTTCAAAATAATCGGGCAATAACCATATAACAAGTATAAAATAGTCAAAAAGGACAACAGCTAAACTTTAAGCTTTATGCTTTAATATGACACAGAAACCCCTCATTTTGTTACACTCCAACACTAAACTTTAAGCTACACTCATTGTTTCTCCCCCATTCTAATTTCTCCTCCTCACTAGTGTTTCACTCATTCTCATCAAACCTTCTTAAGCCTCATGATATGAAGATGTGGCAAAAATCAAATTGAAACCTCATCTCTTGATGATTTATTTTCTGTTTCAAACCCTCTCCCTTTTCGATTTTTTTAATGACTCAATCTCTTTGAATACTGAACTCATTCGTATTTGTGTATTGCACTCAATTTCTATTTAGTTCCTGCTCTACTCACCGAACACCTCCTCTCAGTGTCTGCTCTCAGGTGAGTATAATTTACATATACTGTTTGGGTGATTGCACACCTATTTGACGAAATGCTCAAATTGCACACTTGTTCATGTACTGTTTTGTTCTCTGTTTGCACTCATTTTTGTTTGAATTGTGGTGGAATTTGTAATTTAAAGAGAATAGGCTTTTTGGATGTCATGTAATTTTGTGTGTTTTAATGCCCTGGATTTGGAGTATGGATACAGGTTGGGTTGGGGTTTGTCACGGTCTATATTGATCTTAAAGTGCAAGTCATGAAGAACATTATAGTGTCATAAAGGATCTTTTCAAAGGGATCATTTTCATTGTCATAGCACATTGTCACAATAGATCTTTTCAAAGGGATCACTTTCATAGTCACAAAACATTGTAGAGCTAATATCTCAAATACAAACCTGTCTGCTAGCAATTAGATCAGCTGCCAAATTTGAATGGATCAGATTAGGTACGCATGCATATGCTTGACTTAGTAACAATTAATTAAAGGAAAATGCTAGATCGCTACAATTTTTACCAGAATTTTTTACATGGCTAGGTGGCTTGCTTATTGTCTCTTAAGATGGATAGGTGGTTCTTATAGATAACTAGACCAGAATTAGGCGTGGATATGTAGATTATTTTAGGGTTTATAAAGCTTTATCTCCTCTGGTAAAAAAGTAATTTATACAAATTTAAAAATAAATGTAATAATATATGTATTAAAAAAATGTTGTTTAGATAGCACTCCACGTGACGAGTAAATTACCTCTTGCGAATTATGGGCTTAAAGGATACTGATGCAGAACATACACTTATTATATATTATCTCTCGTCTCCACATATATTATCATTTGATTTGATCATAGCTGATCTTATTTTTTAATAAATATAAGAGGATGTGAGGTGAGAATATTTGCATCAAGCATTTTCTCCTAAAATAAGATGTACCATGACGTGGATAGGTGGATCATTGATTAAACATGTACATGCTATTTTTTTTTTTTTTTGGTGATCGCATGTATAAGCTATGTTGCTATCACCAAACCTTAACATGCTACTCCGGATGCTTAACTTCAGCATTAATTTTTTCTTAAGAAAATGTAGGATGTCTGTAGCAATTAAACTCTATTTTGTTTATTGTTTATTTAACATTATTTGTTAAAATGGGTGAAGCGGAAATGAACTCGAATAGCAATAACATGCATGTAAGATATATAAATTTTGATTGACCCAAATGCAAAATCGAATTGGTGATCGCATGTATTTGATCTTATTCGTATTGTTATTGTAAAAAAAAAAATTGTGAAATGTCCAAAATACAAGGGTTAAGCTGCAAAATGTTTTTCAAGTTTGTGCAATACCTCTAGTGGCTACCCTAATGGCTTGTAATTATATGTTTGCCATATAGAAAATGGATCGTAGCTGGATGTATGATTGAGTAAATCCTGATAGGAGAGGCTTGAAAGATGAGCTTGTTAATGGAGTTGCAGAGTTTGTCAAAAAGGCTAAGGAACAACCCTACTTTTTGTCCGCGGGAGGGATCAGGTGTCCTTGTGTGAAGTGCAAGTGCATGAAGTTGTTGACTCCAAGCGAGGTGAAACTTCACTTGTACAAGTCCGGGTTTAAGCCAAACTATTGGATCTAGACTGAACATGGAGAAATGAAGTCGATTATTGGCATAGGGGGTCATCCAAGGAGTGGCTGTCATGTTGATAATGAAGATCAATTTTTGTCAATTCATCAGATGGTGTATGACGCTATTGGGCCAATTGTTGATGCCCCCCATGTCAATGCTAACGTGGAAAACGAGACATTCAATGAGGAACCCAATCCAGAAGCTCAACGGTTTTATAATACATTGATATCTGCAAACAAACCCATTTATGAAGGAGCTACCGAATCTAAGTTATCAATATCTGTTAAGCTTTTGGCAGCTAGATTTAACTACCATGTTCCTCAAAAGTGTATAGACTTTTTTACCCAAATGCTTGTCGATGTAGCTCCAACAAAACACTGCTTACCTGAAAACTATTACCAAGCAACAAAGCTGGTGTGTAAATTAGGTCTGAAGGCTGAGAAGATTGATTGTTGTGTGAATGGCTGCATGTTATACAGAAAAGGTAACAAATCAACGGAGTGCAAATTTTGTCATGCTGTGAGGTATGTTCCTCGAAAAAATGGGATGGGGAAATACAGTGATGTTCCAGTGAAGAGAATGTTCTATTTGCCAATCATTCCCAGGTTACAAAGATTATATGCATCAATGGAATCTGCGGCTCAAATGAGATGGCATCATGAGAACAAAAAGAATTCAAATGTTATGAGTCATCCATCCGATGGGAAAGCGTGGAAACACTTTGATGATGTTTATCCATATTTTGCCAGGGAGCCAAGGAATGTAAGACTGGGTCTATCTGCAGATGGGTTTACACCTTACATCCAAGCGTCTACTTCTCCATACTAATGTTGGCCGGTAATAGTTATACCTTCCAATCTCCCCCCTGAAATGTGCATGACCAAACCATACATGTTTTTGACTTGTCTTATACCTGGATCATCTAACCCAAAGGCAAAGATAGATGTCTACTTGCAGCCCTTAATTGATAATCTACAACAATTGTGGAGCCGTGGCATTTGGACTTATGATATCTCCACGAAACAAAACTTTGTCATGAAAGTGTGCTTAATGTGGACAATCAATGATTTTCCTGACTATGGTATTTTATCTGGATGGGGAACATAGGGTAAATTGGCATGTCCTTATTGTATGGAAGATACAAAGGCTTTCACCTTGAAGTACGGTGGAAAAAATTCATGGTTTGATTGCCATCGTCGGTTCCTGCCAGCAGATCATTCTTTCAGAAGAAATAAATGGGGCTTTACAAGAAACAAAGATGAGAAAGATAATCCGCCTCACATGTTCACAGGGCAATAAGTTTGGGAATATGTTCGTGATTTTACAAAAGTGACAGAGGTTGGTTGGGGCAGATTGCAAGGGTATGGTGTCTTTCATAATTGGACTAAACGAAGTGTATTTTGGGATCTTCCATACTGGAAGGACAACTTGTTAAGGCACAACCTTGATATGATGCACATCGAGAAAAATTTCTTTGATAATGTGTTTAACACTGTCATGAATGTTAAGGGTAAAACAAAGGACAATGAAAAGGCGAGAATGGATATATCTGTTTTCTGTGCACACGGGGACTTGGAGATACAACCCTTAGGGAACTGAAAGATGGGAAAGCCAAAGGCAAACTACACCTTGACACCAAAAGATGCAAAGTTAGTGTGTAAATGGATTAAGGAACTGAAGATGCCCGATGGTTATGCTTCAAACCTCGCAAGATGTGTCGATCTCACCAAAGGTAAGATGCATGGGATAAAAAGCCATGATTGTCATGTTTTCCTCGAGTGTTTACTCCCAATTGCCTTTCGTTCCTTACCAGAATGTGTATGGAAACCACTAACTGAGTTAAGTCGTTTCTTCAAAGATCTATGTTGTAATACATTGAGGATGGATGACTTGGTTAGATTGGATCAGAACATTCCCATCATCATATGCAAGTTAGAAAGTATTTTTCCACCGGGTTTCTTTGATTCAATGGAGCATCTACCGATTCACCTACCTAATGAAGCAATCCTTGGTGGTCTGGTTCAATATCGGTGGATGTATCCATTTGAAAGGTAAATGATTTTTTTTTTTTTTTGAACCATTTACATCATGATTTATTTGAACTTCATAGATTTATGGTCATTTTACATGTAGATTCATGGGAGACTCAAAGAGGGTGGTTAAAAATAAGGCTAGGGTGGAAGGTTCCATATGCGCTTTCTACTTACACCGCGAGACAACCTATTTCTGCTCTCACTATTTCAAGACCTTTAGCTTGTTGCCAACCGCAAGTTTTAGGAATGATCCTCGATCGAGACATGAGGGTATCCAACCAACGTTGCCAGTCTTGAACAAATCCGGCCGTCCTAGTGGGAAGCCTCAAATCCATTGGCTGACTGATGACGAATGGAAATCTGCTCATGTACATGTCCTGATCAATTGCAATGAGGTTAAACAATATCTTGAGTAAGTAAAATTAATATCACATCAAGTATGTGTTTGATATAGTGCGTATTGTTGATTTATTTATCAATTATGTGCTTGGTGTCAGTGCATTCTTGCAATATCACTCCATCAATGATCGAGATGCTTCCGGTCGTATACATGCAGAATTTCCCATGTGGTTGAAGACATAAGCAAGTGTGATGTACACAATTAATGTAATTATTAACAAACACACTCTAAGCTTCTGTGTATCTTCTGTATAGGTTCATGATGAGAGGAATGGGGTGACCAACACAGACATAAAATCATTAGCTTGGGGTCCCATATCAAAGGCAACATCGTGGCACATGTACTTTGTTAATGGGTACAAGTTTCACACTAAGGCTTGGAGTGAGGGTAAAAAAATCGTCAATTGCGGGGTGCACGTAAAAGGTCTTATTGAAGGAGGAGAAGATGATTTCTACGGTATCATCCAACATATCTTTGAATTGGAATATCCTGGTTTGAGTAATAAGATTGCCCTATTTATTGTGAATGGTTTGATCCAACGAAGAACAGAGGCACAAGGGTTCATCCGTAATATAATATTGTCGATATTAAGATGAGTAGACGATATGGTTGATATGATCCGTTCATCTTAGTAGAAAAAGCAAGACAAGTATATTATGTCCCTTATCCAGAAATGTGTAAAGACATGCGTGGCTGGTTTGCAGCAATCACCACAAAACCAAGGGGTCATGTGGAAGTCGAGGACATAGAGGATGAAGTGCCTTATCAGGCTGATGAGATGCCACCTGTTCTACCAATTACAGAAGTTGAACCAGTAAATGGCTTACTTGATGAAATAGTAAATGAGTTTGAACAGATAGTTGATCCTAATAGCACTCCAATGGTTGTGGATGGTCAATCAGAAGATGAAGATGTTTGTACAGAATATATTGACAAGGATAGGGAAGAGGATGAGGACGAGGAGGACGTTTACCACGAGGATGACGATGCCGAGGATTACCTTAACTTATAGGTTTAGAATATAGTGATTTTGCACTATTAAACTTTGTGATTAACTAGTTAGCAGTTTTGGCTTATATTTTTCTGATTGATGTAGATGACCATTTGAATATATATAAGAGCTTTATGTTAAAAGGTTGATAATTTAATTATTTTTGCATATGGGTTGGAGTACTTCTCGAACTCCTAAAAATATATTTTATCCGCTTATTTAAAAAAGACCTTAGGTTATATGTATGTTTATCTGTTATATTTTGCACTAGAGCAAATTTCAGGAGGAGATCGTGACGAGAGGGGCAAGATGCCATTGAAGAGGGGTCGAGGAAAGCTTCTACGACCTGGTGATCTTGCTGCACATACTATGCGGAGGCGCCGCCAGAGACCGTCGACAACTCCACTTTCCCATCCTACACCACCCCCACCCCCACCCCCACCCCCACCTTAGCTTACCCCACCACCAGCCCAGCCTACACCACCACTTTCCCAGCCGACACCACCACCTTCCCAGCCTACCCCACCACCAGTCCAGCCTACACCACCACCTTCCCAGCCGACACCACCACCTTCCCAGCCTATAACACCACCAGTCCAGTCTACCCATGGCACCTGCACCATGATCCCTACCCCGAGATACTTACCCTCTGGACCGTTCGAGTCGGATTCGTCTTCATACCGTAACACACAAGAGCTTGTGAGGCAGCAACCTCTTCAAGAGGAAGAGGTAGATAGACAACAGGAGCAAGAGCAGGAGGAAAAGGAGGAAGAGGAGGAGGGGGAGCACGACCCTTCTCTTCAGGGTTCGAGGCAGTATCGGAAGGATACTGATGGGAAGATCATCATAAGTCCTCTTGGTCGGGGGTAAGTTATAATTTTCTTTGTTTATTTATGTTTTTATTAAGCATTCAATTTTATACATATATTTGATTTGATATTTGATAGAGTTTGAATTTTTTTTAGGTGGACTCCTAGCGGAGTGGCTGCTAATTCGATTAGGGATGCCATCCGGGCACAGTTTCGGGGTCCTCACCATTGCTGGACTGAGACCCCCGATAAGGTGAGGAAATATTGGTGGGAGAGATTTAGCGTAAGTTGTGTATAATTAATTTCAATTATTTGATAACTAAGTAATTTCATCTATGTCCCCACCAACTATTTTGACTAATTCCTTTTGCAGGAGAAAGTTTCATGGGATCCTCGTCATCATGACATTATCTTCAACACTTTTAAGCAAAAATGTGCCAACGTCTTACTGATATGCTCACGAGGCGAGGAAGATGGGGAAGAAGCCTGGATGGGTGGGAGACGAGGCATGGGCTGGTCTTCTTGCCCATTGGGCGAGTGAAGACTTCCGAAAGATCCCAGCCCAAAATAAGACTAATTGGGCTTCAGCTAAAGGTGGAGCAGTCCACACCACAGGATGCAAGTCACATAATGACGTGGAACTAGACGTGGTATATATTTAACAACCTAGATGAAAAAGCAAGTGGTTGACACCCTTTAATAGTCAATTATCCATTGTCAACTTCGTGATAAAACGAAGGCCTAATTTTATTAGTATAAATGATAAGTTAGAATTTATCTAGTTTTTAACTTGTTTTAAATAGGTTTTATTAGTGGTTTTTTTTTATTTATGTTTTATTTTTATTACCTTTTGGTTTATATTTTAACTTGTAGGAAAGGAGTTGAAGAGTTGATGATTGTGATGTAAACAGATTGGATTACGGCCCCCCAGTGTTGCGCATTATGGCCATGTTTATGGCAGAATTCTGTAACAGCTCCTCATAATGGTTGAATCTGTTACTCTTTCTTAGTGGGTCTTAAAGGGAATGTAATGGCACTTGATTGGGGGTAGAACTAGGCTATAAATGGAGGCTTTCAGACCACGAAATGGCCCTCCTCTCCTTCTTCTCCATTTTTCTTGAGCAAAACTTATGTTCTTTTGTAGTTTTTCTTCATGTATGTTCAACAACTTTTCTATGGCTCTAAGTTTTGAATGAATTTCAGTTTCTATTGCTTTCTAATCTTCATCTTTTACATCTTTATGTTCTTATTGTTTAATTTATGTTTTGTTTACATTCCAACCATGTATGAGTAGTTCTTTCATCTTGGGATTGTTGATATCCCAATGATGGATTACTGTTAAGATCAGTTTCCTTTCCAAATTATTATGAGTATTGTCTATCTTAATTAAATCTTGCTTTTCATCTTGTCTGCAATCATAAGTAATATGGTTGTAAGAATCTTTTATATCAAATCATGTACTGAAAAGTGAAATTTGATATTAGAACCATAAGATTGGACAAAGGAAACAAATCATGAAAATAGATTTGGATTCTTTGAGGCCTTGATTAATATTTGTTCTAAATGAGTTTTGCTATTCTTTTTACCATGAAAATAGGTTGATTTTATGGCTTAAAACATATTATTGTACTTTGAAAGGAGACAATATTTACATTATATTATTTGGCCTTTAAGAAATTCAATGCTCATAAATTAAGGAAAGTGTAAAGAAATTGTCTTAGTGATAATTTTCATTTGGGAAGGATAACAATCCCAAGAGACTTCTTTTTCTGCTTTAAAACTATTTTATAATTTCCAGCAACAAACAATATCTTTCTAAATTCCTTTAGCTAATCATCTTAGTGAGAGAAATTGGTACTCAATTCTAAGTCCTTGTGGGAACGATATTTTACTACGCGATAAAACCGTGCACTTGCGGGCCTATCAAGTTTTTGGCGCCGTTGCCGGGGACTTAAGTCATTGATATTGACTTTTCTTTCTATAACGGTTAGACTAAATTTTATTTCTCTGTGTTTTTTGTTTCTGTTATCAGCTTCTTTGTTTTCTGCTGATTTTTCAGTGAATGCGAAGAGTCCGAAGTGTTGGTGATCTTGTTGAACCAGTGCCTGAGATAGAAAGGTTCTTCCATAGGAGAAGAAGAGAACAACGCAAGGTGAGGACTGAAACAGGAGAGTCCAGCATGGCTGAAGATACAAGGTCTTTGAAGGAGTTTGCTTCCCCTAATACCACGGGGTTGCAATCTAGCATCACTCGCCCGACAGTGGAAGCAAACAACTTTGAGTTGAAGCCCTCTCTACTTTCCATGGTGCAGCAAAATCAATTTGGAGGTGCTCCAACGGATGATCCAAATCTCCATTTGTCTATGTTCTTGGAGTTTTGTGACACTCTAAAGATGAATGGTGTCACTGCGGATGCCATAAAATTGAGGCTTTTCCCTTTTTCCTTGAGGGATAGAGCAAGAGCTTGGCTACACTCACTTCCAAACGGTTCCATAACTACATGGGATCAATTATCTCAAGTGTTCCTTTTCAAGTACTTTCCTCCGAATAAAACTGCACAACTCAGAA
This sequence comes from Ammopiptanthus mongolicus, assembly GCA_039655645.1. Classification (NCBI taxonomy): domain Eukaryota; kingdom Viridiplantae; phylum Streptophyta; class Magnoliopsida; order Fabales; family Fabaceae; genus Ammopiptanthus; species Ammopiptanthus mongolicus. The sequence goes on from CM077345.1 coordinate 59,752,246, forward strand.
ATCAAATAACAACTTTTGCTCAAAAGGATGGAGAGTCTCTCTATGAGGCATGGGAACGTTTCAAGGAATTGTTGAGGCTTTGTCCTCATCATGGGCTGGAAAAATGGTTAATAGTGCATACCTTCTACAATGGGCTCAATTACAACACCAGGATGACAGTGGATGCAGCAGCAGGAGGTGCTTTGATGAATAAAAACACCACAGAAGCTTATTCTCTCATTGAGGATATGGCACAGAATCACTACCAATGGTCAAGCGATCGTGCTCCTCAAAAGAAAGGCGGCAGGTATGATGTTGATGCTATAGACCATTTAGCTGCTAAAGTTGATGCTTTGTTTCAAAAATTTGATAAAATGAGTGTGAATGCTGTTACTCCTAATGTTGCAACTTGTGAAATTTGTGGTGTTGTTGGTCATACTGTTGTTGAATGTCAACTTGGGAATTCATCTAGTGGGGGGTCTAATAATGAGCAAGCTAACTTTGTTAACAATTTTAATCAAAAAGGGGATCCATTTTCTAGTACTTACAATCAAGGGTGGAGGAATCATCCCAATTTTTCCTATAAAAATCCTCCACTAAATCCCGTTCCCCAAGCTACTTCTAAGCCCCCTGGTTTTCAAGGACAAAGAGGTTTTAATCCTCCTCAAAAATCCAATTTGGAAAATTTGCTGGAAAATTTTGTTTTGACTCAAAGTAAGCAAAATGAGGAGTTTAAAACACAAAACCAAGTGGTGGGTGAGGCCATTAAGCAGTTAGCATCTAAGGTAGATTCTTTGACCACCCATAATAAGATGCTAGAGACCCAAATCACCCAAATAGCCTAACATGTTGGCTCTTCCTCTAGGCCACCCGGTACATTTCCAGGACAACCAGAACCTAATCCTAAGGCAAATGTGAGTGCTGTCATTTTGAGAAGTGGGAAACAACTAGAGGAACCTAAGGAAGGAGAAAAGAAAAAAAATGAGAGTGAGAGGGAAGAAGAGGACCAGCCATTACCCAAGGAGGATGAAATGAAAAGGGATGATGAAAAAGAAACACCCTATGTTGCTCCAACACCATATAAGCCACCTATACCCTTTCCCCAAAGATTGGTTAAGGCTAAAAATGAGAAGCAATTTAGGAAGTTTCTGGATGTTTTGAATAAGTTGTACATAAATGTCCCCTTCGCTGAAGCTTTGTCTCAGATGCCATCATATGCTAAGTTTTTGAAAGAAATTTTGTCAAATAAAAGAAAGCTTGATGACAATGAGACAGTAGCTTTAACTGAAGAATGTAGTGCTATAATTCAAAACAAATTGCCTCAAAAGCTCAAGGATCCAGGTAGTTTTACTATTCCATGTGTTATTGGTGATATGAGTTGTGACCATGCTTTATGTGATCTTGGGGCTAGTGTTAGCCTCATGCCTTTTGTCAATTTGCAAAAGGCTTGAGATGGGTGAATTAAAACCCACAAAACTTTCTTTGCAATTAGCTGACCGGTCGGTCAAATACCCAATTGGAATATTGGAGGATGTACCTATCAAGGTAGGTGAGTTTTTTATTCCAGCTGATTTTGTTATTTTGGAAATGGAAGAGGATGCTAAAATCCCCCTCATTCTTGGGAGACCATTCCTTGCTACAGCAGGAGCTGTTATTGATGTTAAAAATGGGAAACTCTCTTTGAATGTGGGAGATGAGAAGGTAGAATTCAATTTACCCAATGCTATGAAATGTCCTTCTCTTGAGAATTCTTATTGCAGGATAGATTTGATTGACCATTGTGTTAAGGAAAGTCCTCTCAGAAATTTTTCCAATGATGCATTGGAGGACTGTTTAGTAGGGAGTAATGGTCAAGGGGATGAAAATCAAGAGGTTGTTGCATATGCAAATTTTCTGGATGCCAACCCTTTTTCTTCAAAATTCAAGGTTGAAGAACTCAAGGTTGAACCCAAGGGTGCTCAGTTAAGAGAAGCTCCACAGGTAGAACTCAAGCCCCTTCCTTCAAATCTCAGGTATGAATTTCTTGGGCCCGATTCTACATTTCCGGTCATTGTGAATGCTAATTTGAATGATAAGGAAACTGAAAAGTTGCTTGACATTCTTAGAAAGCATCAAAAAGCAATTGGATACACTATAGATGACATTAAGGGGATTAATCCGTCTATTTGTATGCATCGAATTCTATTGGAAGATGACTATAAGCCCTCCATTGAACATCAAAGAAGGTTAAATCCTAATATGAAAGAAGTTGTAAAAAAGGAGGTGCTTAAGTTATTAGATGTAGGGGTAATTTACCCTATTTCAGATAGCAAGTGGGTTAGTCCGGTTCAAGTTGTTCCTAAAAAGGGGGGTTTGACTGTCGTTAGGAATGAGAAGGATGAGCAAATAGCTACTAGGACAGTCACGGGTTGGAGGATGTGTATTGATTATAGGAAGTTGAATAAGGCAACCCGAAAAGATCATTTTCCCCTTCCCTTTATAGACCAAATGTTAGAAAGGTTAGCAAAGCATTCGCATTTTTGTTACTTGGATGGCTATTCCGGATTTTTCCAAATTCCTATTCATCCTAGTGACCAGGAGAAAACTACTTTTACTTGTCCTTATGGCACTTTTGCCTATAGGAGAATGCCTTTTGGCTTGTGCAATGCTCCTGCTACCTTTCAACGTTGTATGATGTCTATATTCTCTGATTTCACTGAAAATATTATGGAAGTATTCATGGATGATTTCTCTGTATATGGTTCAACTTTTGATGATTGTTTGAATAATCTTGTCAAAGTGCTTAAAAGATGTGAACAGGTCAATCTTGTCCTTAATTGGGAGAAATGCCACTTCATGGTGAAAGAAGGAATAGTCCTTGGGCATTTGGTGTCTGAACGTGGTATTGAGGTAGATAAGGCTAAAATTGAGATTATAGAAAAAATGCCTCCTCCTACTTCTGTTAAAGGAGTGCGGAGTTTCTTGGGACATGCCGGTTTTTATCGTCGTTTTATAAAAGATTTTTCTAGGATCTCAAAGCCTTTGACTAATTTGCTTCTTAAGGATGTACCTTTTGCATTTGATGATCTTTGTCATGAGGCATTTTGCAGGTTAAAAGAAGCTTTGATTTCAGCCCCAATTATGCAACCACCTGATTGGAGTCTTCCATTTGAAGTCATGTGTGATGCAAGCGATTTTGCTGTTGGTGCAGTATTGGGGCAAAGAAAAGACAAAAAGACTCATGCCATCTACTATGCAAGCAGAACCTTGGATGAGGCTCAAATTAATTACGCCACAACCGAAAAAGAGTTGTTGGCAGTGGTGTTTGCCATTGACAAATTCAGGCCATACTTGGTGGGATCAAAAATAATTGTCTATTCAGATCATGCAGCCATCAAGTACCTCTTGAGCTGCAACACCCTTTCCCGAGTGTCACATTCCCGAACGTTTATAAGGCCGAAAATATTTATTAATGCGGAAAAATACGATTTTTCTTTTTCTTTTCTTTTCATAAAGATGTAATGGGATTAGTAAAGGTAATAAATATTACTAATGAGTGAACTTAGGTCCACCATGCATTACTAGGACATACATACAGTATTATAAATACAGAAACAGAAAACGGAAAACAGAAACATCAACATTACTGTATACAGACATAAGTCTAATGTATGACTGACATAAGAAAATACAATAAGTACTAGGAGTCATAGCTCCCAAAAGGTACTACAAAAACTGACATAGTCTGGCCGACAACAAAACTAAAACAGCAAAAGAGTCCACCTCCGAACTCAAAAGGACTGCGGAACCGAACCATCGTCGCGTCCATCTGTTCAAGCATCAACAGCAAGTACCAGCAGAAAAACATACAGATATGGGTGAGATTCCCGTTCATCAACACAACAAAACAGCAGTAGCAAAAACGGGACGACTCACCGGGTAACAGCGTACCCAACATGCTTACAAGGTTCTCAATATAAATCATGTTAAGCAGTTAACAACATAATAGCATGCTAAACATTTAACAGCATAATATAAGGCATCCTTAAACAATACAGCGATGTATAACAGTAAATGTAAACATCAATAGCCATGCAATGCAATGCAATGTATATGACTCAATGTCAATGTCACTGGGTACTACTCTGACCCCTACTCCATGGAGCTAACAAAACATTCGGAGAGAGTGAATGAGAGGACATGTTCCGGTTTCTGCCAGCCATGAGCAAGATGCTACAACATTCGTAACGTGCACGTATCTGGCTTTACGGTAACACTCTCGACCAAACATGAAAAGTACGGCATCTAGTAGAGGATATCAGTGTATTGCACGGATTCGCCACGACACAGAAGAATCACCAACTGGTCACATGTCAGCCCTTCCAACCCTGATACCTCCAAAAAGACCATTGAAGATCGTCACCGTAAGATTCGCACCCGCATCAAGGTGTAAGCTCAACTCCTAGGCTCAAGGCCTTACAACTATGCACATGAAATGCCAATGCTTACACAAAGCAGATGCGATAAAACAATGTCTATCCATTGGATAAACCTCAAGGTTCACTAAGGTTCTCTTCCCTAGGAACTACACACAACTTTGTTTTATAAAACATTTATCCATCGGATAAAACAATCATCCATCGGATAAATATCTCGTGATTCCTTTGGAATGATCCAGACTGCTTTCAGAATCGCCGACTGCCCCCACAGACCAACACAAGTCCTTTCAGCGTGTTTTGTCCTCACTCACACGCTTTCTAGGAAACTTCCCAGAAGGTCACCCATCCCATAATTACTCTAAGTCAAGCACGCTTAACTATAAAGTACTTATGTTCTAAGTTCCCGAAAAGAAGATAAATCTTGTTGATATGGGTAGTACCAATCAATTCTTATATGCTTTCCTTTAACTATACAGTCCCATACCTGCATAGCCTCAGGATTCCTTCCACTGTACAGTCCCATACCTGCACAGCCTCAGGATCTCTCTCATTCCAGTCATCACAAGACGGAAACAATTGAACGATTAACCTGGATCCGAATCACCGATCCATCATCGAACTACTGTTTCAAAAACCAAAACGTTTCGTGTTTGTGTTTACATCTTATGAATTATGTCTCAAGTCCTAAGCATTATGAATAAGGATTGAGAATCCTCTAGATAAGTCTTTAAGCCTTTCTAAGGTATTAATCCCTTGTTTTTCAATTAAGGAAACAAGTGTTGATTTCACTTAAGTCTTATGAAGTCATTGATGTACTAAGTCATCAATGGTATAGCACATGGTCTTGTTCCACCACATGCCATACTTAATTAACCCTTGTCTTCAACTCTAAGTTAATTATTTAACTTAAGTTTTTCACGCGTAAAACTTTACGATTGAGTTAGAAAACTCTTTTTGTAAACCAAACAACTTTTACAGTTGAAAACTCATTTGATTTAAAACAACATTTGAACTACTTACTCCATTTCTAGCATTTTCTGAAACATGAAATTCGCTTAGCGGAATTTCATTCGCTTAGCGAAAATGAGGCAGTAATGCCTCCTTTGGAACTCCTCTGGTTCGCTCGGCGAGACACAAATCGCGTAGCGAAACTTCAATTTATTCGCTTAGCGAGAATGATTTCGCTTAGCGAAAGTTCAGACGGTTACACCTCTATTGGAGACTTCTCTGGATTGCTCAGCGAGATGTAATTCGCGTAGCGAAATTTGCTGGGTTCGCTTAGCGAATATGAATTCGCTTAGCGAAAGTGAGGCAGTGATGCCCAACTAAGACTTTCCCTGTTTTTCGCGTAGCGAAAGTAAATTCGCTTAGCGAAAAGTTGCCTTAAAACAAGACATCAACCTTAGGGAACCATTTTGATTCTCTTCATGAAACCACTTCTTTTCTCATTTTGAGTCACTTGATTAGCTAGATGAACTAAGGATAAGGTATAAAACATGTTTCACTTTGGTGAAAACACTTTGAGATTTAATTCCATTCAAAGTCACTTAGGGTTTTTCTTTGAAAAACACAAGTTATTGAAAACACTTTCTTTACATCAAAACTTTGACTTGTCCAAGAACTATTCCTATCCTTCCTTTCCTCAAGGTCATGGCTAATAGCCAACTAGGAATCAATGTGAGGTTTTACTTCATCAACCAATCAAAGTATGGCTCACAACACTTACACAATCATGATAACCATAATACACATTACTACATCATAATCAAACATCCAAGTCCATCACACATTATGGTCTCATAATCAACAATAAAAAGTCCATACTTGATCTAATGATCAAAGTAGGTTTTCCCAACATACATGAAAATGGTTTTTCATTCAATCATCTCATCATCAACATATACTAAAGCACACTACAACATACTCAAGCATAAACTCATCATGACAACCTTGTTCTTGAAGAGAACTTAACAAAACTTAACACATAAAAGTGAACCCAAACTAAAGGGTTTCACCCACACATAATTTAAACAACCATCTTCACCACTACCATCTTGGTGTGATGAGGTTCTTCTCCCCATACCTGTTGAAGAGCAGATTCCCGGATCAAAGTCGGTTGATCGGTCTGTGAACCTCCTGATAGTTGTCACCAACTACAAACAACCAAACAATCAATAATTAAACAACAATCAAACCAAACTCAACAATTCTCACAAAGAGGGTTTCGGCCACCCTAAAGAGAATAAAGCTAGGAATTGATCTTGGTTTTCCATTTCATGGATTCAAAGGCATTAGGAAAGCTAAGGATGAAATCAAGTGTTAAAAATCAAAAATTGATGAAAACACTATTCATCATCATCAAGAAGGGTTCGGCCCTAATGTGCTTTTTGAGCTATGATGAGAGTTGAATCATAAGCTCTTGGGTTTAGGTAGAGATTAATGATGTGAGTTCAAAGAACTTGGTCTTACCTCAAAAGGATTTTTCTACAATTTCCTATGGATTTTCAAAGTTTTGGATCTAAGAAATAATTTTCATGAAAATGGATCTTGATCTTGAAATAAAGAGATATTCAAGAAGCTAAGGGATCATAGAAGTGATCTTACCTTAAAATGATGGAAGATTGCTCAAGGAATCAAGTGATTCCAACAAGAACTCAAGCTTTTCTCAAGACAACAATGGTGTTTTCTCTCTAAAGTTGAAGATGGTGTTCTTGGCTCTTCAAGAAGGGCTGGGCTGCGTGAATGAGAGGGTGTGAGGGCTGAGTTCAGCCTTAAAACAAGTCACTTAAGGGCAAAATGGTCATTTGCCAAAAGGGTAAAATGGTAAAAGTGCAAAAGACTAAGGTTAGGGGCATTTTGGTCATTTCGCGTCTAGATTTTTCCGATCATCATGACGACTCTGACATACTCTCCCAAATGTCCTGGGATGTTGTGATATCAAGATTATCTGTTGGCAAGTCTCGGTAAGTCCATATGTGGCTCCGTTCGTCACCCGATTGAGAAATCCGCCCGAACGAAGGTCAGGAAGTTATTTTTCTGAAATTTTTACGAAATTTAACCAAAACGTAGATAATCAAATTCTAAGACTTACTGTCTCGTTCACGGGTCCATCTGAGGTCTTATGAGCAGTAAAATCATACTGTCAGTGTAAAAACGCAGACCGGACTCCGTTTGAGTTTTTGACTCAAAACTTAATCGTAGCTTCCTACGATATCGTCGAGCATGACTATGGTCTCGGAATATTTTATTTCCATTCCTAAGACCTCGAATAAAATAAAGACATTAAAATACTGAAGAATTAGAAAACGTGAAAATCGGGGCGTTACATTCCTACCCCTCTTAAAAGAATTTCGTCCTCGAAATTCCGTGACTTAAAACTAAACCTACTCGGTCGCTGAAGATTAAGGAAAGAAATTTTCAACAAAGGAAATTTTTCTTGGTCTTGGTCTCAAAAGAAAATAACAAAAGAATTTTACCAATCTGGAATGAATATAGGAATATCCAGTATGCAAAAAGACTCTTCAGTAGGTTCGTGAGTGTAAAAATGCATAGCTAATACATGTTTACATCCATGACTCTAATAAAGTTCCTTCTTTCATAAGAACCTTCCAATAAACTTTGGAATCAAAAGATAAACAGTTTGGCAAAAATCAGACTGGATCACCTTCACCAAAAGTAAAAGTGATTAGACTAAGTTTCATCAAGAAACTTCCAGTATTGAGAAGTTGTTTATGTTATAACTCTAGAAATAGTAATAACAAAACTTTCAGTGAACTAATACGAAAATGTCCAGACCAATGGACACCATATTACCAATTCACTCAATTGTCCAATACATTGAGGAATACGTAGGAGTGTGAACACAAATGTTCCCTTGAGATCAGGCAACACTAACACAGGTGAAGTAGTCAACCTTCTCTCTAATCCTTGCAAACTTTCCTCACAGGCTTCAGTCCATTCAAACGCTTCATCCTTCCTTTGAAATCACATGACCCAAAAACTTTACTTCGTCGAGCCAAAACTCACACTTGGACAACTTTGCATACAGCTGTTTCTCCTTCAGAACCTGAAGAATCACACTATGATGTTCAGCGTGTACTTCCTGGTTTCGCGAATAGATGAGTATGTCGTCTATGAAACAACGACAAACTTATCTAGATATGGACGAAAGATCCTATTCATGTAATCCATGAATATAGAGGAGTATTCGTCATACCAAACGACATTACAAGATACTCGTAGTGCCCATAGCGTGTTTGAAACGCTGTCCTCGGTATATCTTCTGTCTTCACACGAATCTGGTGATAACCCGATCGCAAATCAATCTCGGAGAAAACTGCCGCTCCCCTCAACTGATCCATCAAGTCATTTATCCTCGGAAGATGATATTTGTTCTTAATGGTAACTTTGTTCAACTGGCGCTAATCCACACATAAGCAAGATGTTTCGTCTTTCTTTCTCACCAACAGCACAGGCGTTCCCTACGGCGACACACTTGGTCTAACGAACTGTTTTTCCAAATAAGTCCACCAACTGTTCCTTCAAGGTTTCCAACTCAGCAGGTGCCATATGATAAGGTGCCATAGACGCTAGTCCTGTTCCTGGCACAAGATCGATCGCAAACTCGATGTCCCGAACTGGCGGTACACCTGGTACGTTTTCAAGAAAGACTTCCGGAAACTCATTAGTAACATGTATTCGTTGAGCTCCTCCTCTCAAAGAAACGTTTCCTTGGTTGGCAATCCAAATCCAGAATTATTCGAATCAGGAAAACTAAGGTTTTGTTTGCACCGTCTAATGGGATATAGTTACAAGATAACCAATCCATCCTTATGATCAAATCCATTTGCGAAAGAGGCAAACAGATTAAATCAATCAAAAACGTTCTATCCACTACGGAAAATAGAACAGTTCAAACAGACTTTCGCAGTTATAACGGGCTTTGCAGAAAGTGCAAGAATTACCAAATCTAAGGGTAAGGAAAGATACAGATAAGGTTCTACCTTCCACGACAATCTGACCGTGAATCAAATCTTCCTTTTGAGAAGTCTCAGCATCATCCCCCGTATAAACTCGACTCATTGCCTTAGGCTTCGCTGCTTGCACATCGTTGACAGAATGTCTAGCTTTTGATTGCACACAGTTGCGTGAAGTATGTCCTGGCTTCCCACACTTGAAGCATATGATCCCCTTGATTAAGCATCCTCTGGTGACATGATTGTTCTTGCCACACTTCATGCATTTCTTTGGGGCGCTTCCAAATTGACTAATACTCCCACTGCTTCCCCCTACAGAACGTTGTTGTTGACCTTGCTGTTTCGAATATGGTTTCCATCGAGACCTATCATCACGACCATTGGTGCCTTTATGGAACCTAGTCGGTCCAGAGTGACGTTGCCTTCCTCCACGAGTCTTCATCAGATCTTCGATTACGAAGCATTCATCTACCAAAATCGAGAACTCTTTGACCTTAAGAGGTTGCACCTCTCCTCGAATCTCGTCCCTTAAACCTTCTTCGAATTTTGTACACTTCCACTCCTCGTCGGGATGAAGATGGAAATACCTCGAAGACTTCAGCAGGGACTCAAAACGATCAGCGTATTCTTTGACAGACATTCCTCCTTGACGTAGCTGCAGGAACTCCATGTCTTTCAACTCGTCGGAAAAGCACTCGTTTTGAAGAACTCTGCTAGCGACAACTTACAAGAAAGCAAAAACATTACTACCCTGTCCAATATTATTCCCCTTCAGAAACAATAATGCAGAGAGTAACAAACAATCGTTGTCTTCTTCAAAGAAACACAACACAGAGAACAAACAACACAAAAGGATAGACCGAAGTCATCATCCTCTCCAACATTGTTCTCTCTCAGAAACAATAACACGGAAAACAATCAGAGAAAACACAACACAAACAAGACAGACCATAACCTACAAACCCCAAAAAGACTCGGCCAGCTCTGATACCAAATAATGCAACACCCTTTCCCGAGTGTCACATTCCCGAACGTTTATAAGGCCGAAAATATTTATTAATGCGGAAAAATACGATTTTTCTTTTTCTTTTCTTTTCATAAAGATGTAATGGGATTAGTAAAGGTAATAAATATTACTAATGAGTGAACTTAGGTCCACCATGCATTACTAGGACATACATACAGTATTATAAATACAGAAACAGAAAACGAAAAACAGAAACATCAACATTACTGTATACAGACATAAGTCTAATGTATGACTGACATAAGAAAATACAATAAGTACTAGGAGTCATAGCTCCCAAAAGGTACTACAAAAACTGATATAGTCTGGCCGACAACAAAACTAAAACAGCAAAAGAGTCCACCTCCGAACTCAAAAGGACTGCGGAACCGAACCATCGTCGCGTCCATCTGTTCAAGCATCAACAGCAAGTACCAGCAGAAAAACATACAGATATGGGTGAGATTCCCGTTCATCAACACAACAAAACAGCAGTAGCAAAAACGGGACGACTCACCGGGTAACAGCGTACCCAACATGCTTACAAGGTTCTCAATATAAATCATGTTAAGCAGTTAACAACATAATAGCATGCTAAACATTTAACAGCATAATATAAGGCATCCTTAAACAATACAGCGATGTATAACAGTAAATGTAAACATCAATAGCCATAAACATCAATAGCCATGCAATGCAATGCAATGTATATGACTCAATGTCAATGTCACTGGGTACTACTCTGACCCCTACTCCATGGAGCTAACAAAACATTCGGAGAGAGTGAATGGGAGGACATGTTCCGGTTTCTGCCAGCCATGAGCAAGATGCTACAACATTCGTAACGTGCACGTATCTGGCTTTACGGTAACACTCTCGACCAAACATGAAAAGTACGGCATCTAATAGAGGATATCAGTGTATTGCACGGATTCGCCACGACACAGAAGAATCACCAACTGGTCACATGTCAGCCCTTCCAACCCTGATACCTCCAAAAAGACCATTGAAGATCGTCACCGTAAGATTCGCACCCGCATCAAGGTGTAAGCTCAACTCCTAGGCTCAAGGCCTTACAACTATGCACATGAAATGCCAATGCTTACACAAAGCAGATGCGATAAAACAATGTCTATCCATTGGATAAACCTCAAGGTTCACTAAGGTTCTCTTCCCTAGGAACTACACACAACTTTGTTTTATAAAACATTTATCCATCGGATAAAACAATCATCCATCGGATAAATATCTCGTGATTCCTTTGGAATGATCCAGACTGCTTTCAGAATCGCCGACTGCCCCCACAGACCAACACAAGTCCTTTCAGCGTGTTTTGTCCTCACTCACACGCTTTCTAGGAAACTTCCCAGAAGGTCACCCATCCCATAATTACTCTAAGTCAAGCACGCTTAACTATAAAGTACTTATGTTCTAAGTTCCCGAAAAGAAGATAAATCTTGTTGATATGGGTAGTACCAATCAATTCTTATATGCTTTCCTTTAACTATACAGTCCCATACCTGCATAGCCTCAGGATTCCTTCCACTGTACAGTCCCATACCTGCACAGCCTCAGGATCTCTCTCATTCCAGTCATCACAAGACGGAAACAATTGAACGATTAACCTGGATCCGAATCACCGATCCATCATCGAACTACTGTTTCAAAAACCAAAACGTTTCGTGTTTGTGTTTACATCTTATGAATTATGTCTCAAGTCCTAAGCATTATGAATAAGGATTGAGAATCCTCTAGATAAGTCTTTAAGCCTTTCTAAGGTATTAATCCCTTGTTTTTCAATTAAGGAAACAAGTGTTGATTTCACTTAAGTCTTATGAAGTCATTGATGTACTAAGTCATCAATGGTATAGCACATGGTCTTGTTCCACCACATGCCATACTTAATTAACCCTTGTCTTCAACTCTAAGTTAATTATTTAACTTAAGTTTTTCACGCGTAAAACTTTACGATTGAGTTAGAAAACTCTTTTTGTAAACCAAACAACTTTTACAGTTGAAAACTCATTTGATTTAAAACAACATTTGAACTACTTACTCCATTTCTAGCATTTTCTGAAACATGAAATTCGCTTAGCGGAATTTCATTCGCTTAGCGAAAATGAGGCAGTAATGCCTCCTTTGGAACTCCTCTGGTTCGCTCGGCGAGACACAAATCGCGTAGCGAAACTTCAATTTATTCGCTTAGCGAGAATGATTTCGCTTAGCGAAAGTTCAGACGGTTACACCTCTATTGGAGACTTCTCTGGATTGCTCAGCGAGATGTAATTCGCGTAGCGAAATTTGCTGGGTTCGCTTAGCGAATATGAATTCGCTTAGCGAAAGTGAGGCAGTGATGCCCAACTAAGACTTTCCCTGTTTTTCGCGTAGCGAAAGTAAATTCGCTTAGCGAAAAGTTGCCTTAAAACAAGACATCAACCTTAGGGAACCATTTTGATTCTCTTCATGAAACCACTTCTTTTCTCATTTTGAGTCACTTGATTAGCTAGATGAACTAAGGATAAGGTATAAAACATGTTTCACTTTGGTGAAAACACTTTGAGATTTAATTCCATTCAAAGTCACTTAGGGTTTTTCTTTGAAAAACACAAGTTATTGAAAACACTTTCTTTACATCAAAACTTTGACTTGTCCAAGAACTATTCCTATCCTTCCTTTCCTCAAGGTCATGGCTAATAGCCAACTAGGAATCAATGTGAGGTTTTACTTCATCAACCAATCAAAGTATGGCTCACAACACTTACACAATCATGATAACCATAATACACATTACTACATCATAATCAAACACCCAAGTCCATCACACATTATGGTCTCATAATCAACAATAAAAAGTCCATACTTGATCTAATGATCAAAGTAGGTTTTCCCAACATACATGAAAATGGTTTTTCATTCAATCATCTCATCATCAACATATACTAAAGCACACTACAACATACTCAAGCATAAACTCATCATGACAACCTTGTTCTTGAAGAGAACTTAACAAAACTTAACACATAAAAGTGAACCCAAACTAAAGGGTTTCACCCACACATAATTTAAACAACCATCTTCACCACTACCATCTTGGTGTGATGAGGTTCTTCTCCCCATACCTGTTGAAGAGCAGATTCCCGGATCAAAGTCGGTTGATCGGTCTGTGAACCTCCTGATAGTTGTCACCAACTACAAACAACCAAACAATCAATAATTAAACAACAATCAAACCAAACTCAACAATTCTCACAAAGAGGGTTTCGGCCACCCTAAAGAGAATAAAGCTAGGAATTGATCTTGGTTTTCCATTTCATGGATTCAAAGGCATTAGGAAAGCTAAGGATGAAATCAAGTGTTAAAAATCAAAAATTGATGAAAACACTATTCATCATCATCAAGAAGGGTTCGGCCCTAATGTGCTTTTTGAGCTATGATGAGAGTTGAATCATAAGCTCTTGGGTTTAGGTAGAGATTAATGATGTGAGTTCAAAGAACTTGGTCTTACCTCAAAAGGATTTTTCTACAATTTCCTATGGATTTTCAAAGTTTTGGATCTAAGAAATAATTTTCATGAAAATGGATCTTGATCTTGAAATAAAGAGATATTCAAGAAGCTAAGGGATCATAGAAGTGATCTTACCTTAAAATGATGGAAGATTGCTCAAGGAATCAAGTGATTCCAACAAGAACTCAAGCTTTTCTCAAGACAACAATGGTGTTTTCTCTCTAAAGTTGAAGATGGTGTTCTTGGCTCTTCAAGAAGGGCTGGGCTGCGTGAATGAGAGGGTGTGAGGGCTGAGTTCAGCCTTAAAACAAGTCACTTAAGGGCAAAATGGTCATTTGCCAAAAGGGTAAAATGGTAAAAGTGCAAAAGACTAAGGTTAGGGGCATTTTGGTCATTTCGCGTCTAGATTTTTCCGATCATCATGACGACTCTGACATACTCTCCCAAATGTCCTGGGATGTTGTGATATCAAGATTATCTGTTGGCAAGTCTCGGTAAGTCCATATGTGGCTCCGTTCGTCACCCGATTGAGAAATCCGCCCGAACGAAGGTCAGGAAGTTATTTTTCTGAAATTTTTACGAAATTTAACCAAAACGTAGATAATCAAATTCTAAGACTTACTGTCTCGTTCACGGGTCCATCTGAGGTCTTATGAGCAGTAAAATCATACTGTCAGTGTAAAAACGCAGACCGGACTCCGTTTGAGTTTTTGACTCAAAACTTAATCGTAGCTTCCTACGATATCGTCGAGCATGACTATGGTCTCGGAATATTTTATTTCCATTCCTAAGACCTCGAATAAAATAAAGACATTAAAATACTGAAGAATTAGAAAACGTGAAAATCGGGGCGTTACATTCCTACCCCTCTTAAAAGAATTTCGTCCTCGAAATTCCGTGACTTAAAACTAAACCTACTCGGTCGCTGAAGATTAAGGAAAGAAATTTTCAACAAAGGAAATTTTTCTTGGTCTTGGTCTCAAAAGAAAATAACAAAAGAATTTTACCAATCTGGAATGAATATAGGAATATCCAGTATGCAAAAAGACTCTTCAGTAGGTTCGTGAGTGTAAAAATGCATAGCTAATACATGTTTACATCCATGACTCTAATAAAGTTCCTTCTTTCATAAGAACCTTCCAATAAACTTTGGAATCAAAAGATAAACAGTTTGGCAAAAATCAGACTGGATCACCTTCACCAAAAGTAAAAGTGATTAGACTAAGTTTCATCAAGAAACTTCCAGTATTGAGAAGTTGTTTATGTTATAACTCTAGAAATAGTAATAACAAAACTTTCAGTGAACTAATACGAAAATGTCCAGACCAATGGACACCATATTACCAATTCACTCAATTGTCCAATACATTGAGGAATACGTAGGAGTGTGAACACAAATGTTCCCTTGAGATCAGGCAACACTAACACAGGTGAAGTAGTCAACCTTCTCTCTAATCCTTGCAAACTTTCCTCACAGGCTTCAGTCCATTCAAACGCTTCATCCTTCCTTTGAAATCACATGACCCAAAAACTTTACTTCGTCGAGCCAAAACTCACACTTGGACAACTTTGCATACAGCTGTTTCTCCTTCAGAACCTGAAGAATCACACTATGATGTTCAGCGTGTACTTCCTGGTTTCGCGAATAGATGAGTATGTCGTCTATGAAACAACGACAAACTTATCTAGATATGGACGAAAGATCCTATTCATGTAATCCATGAATATAGAGGAGTATTCGTCATACCAAACGACATTACAAGATACTCGTAGTGCCCATAGCGTGTTTGAAACGCTGTCCTCGGTATATCTTCTGTCTTCACACGAATCTGGTGATAACCCGATCGCAAATCAATCTCGGAGAAAACTGCCGCTCCCCTCAACTGATCCATCAAGTCATTTATCCTCGGAAGATGATATTTGTTCTTAATGGTAACTTTGTTCAACTGGCGCTAATCCACACATAAGCAAGATGTTTCGTCTTTCTTTCTCACCAACAGCACAGGCGTTCCCTACGGCGACACACTTGGTCTAACGAACTGTTTTTCCAAATAAGTCCACCAACTGTTCCTTCAAGGTTTCCAACTCAGCAGGTGCCATATGATAAGGTGCCATAGACGCTAGTCCTGTTCCTGGCACAAGATCGATCGCAAACTCGATGTCCCGAACTGGCGGTACACCTGGTACGTTTTCAAGAAAGACTTCCGGAAACTCATTAGTAACATGTATTCGTTGAGCTCCTCCTCTCAAAGAAACGTTTCCTTGGTTGGCAATCCAAATCCAGAATTATTCGAATCAGGAAAACTAAGGTTTTGTTTGCACCGTCTAATGGGATATAGTTACAAGATAACCAATCCATCCTTATGATCAAATCCATTTGCGAAAGAGGCAAACAGATTAAATCAATCAAAAACGTTCTATCCACTACGGAAAATAGAACAGTTCAAACAGACTTTCGCAGTTATAACGGGCTTTGCAGAAAGTGCAAGAATTACCAAATCTAAGGGTAAGGAAAGATACAGATAAGGTTCTACCTTCCACGACAATCTGACCGTGAATCAAATCTTCCTTTTGAGAAGTCTCAGCATCATCCCCCGTATAAACTCGACTCATTGCCTTAGGCTTCGCTGCTTGCACATCGTTGACAGAATGTCTAGCTTTTGATTGCACACAGTTGCGTGAAGTATGTCCTGGCTTCCCACACTTGAAGCATATGATCCCCTTGATTAAGCATCCTCTGGTGACATGATTGTTCTTGCCACACTTCATGCATTTCTTTGGGGCGCTTCCAAATTGACTAATACTCCCACTGCTTCCCCCTACAGAACGTTGTTGTTGACCTTGCTGTTTCGAATATGGTTTCCATCGAGACCTATCATCACGACCATTGGTGCCTTTATGGAACCTAGTCGGTCCAGAGTGACGTTGCCTTCCTCCACGAGTCTTCATCAGATCTTCGATTACGAAGCATTCATCTACCAAAATCGAGAACTCTTTGACCTTAAGAGGTTGCACCTCTCCTCGAATCTCGTCCCTTAAACCTTCTTCGAATTTTGTACACTTCCACTCCTCGTCGGGATGAAGATGGAAATACCTCGAAGACTTCAGCAGGGACTCAAAACGATCAGCGTATTCTTTGACAGACATTCCTCCTTGACGTAGCTGCAGGAACTCCATGTCTTTCAACTCGTCGGAAAAGCACTCGTTTTGAAGAACTCTGCTAGCGACAACTTACAAGAAAGCAAAAACATTACTACCCTGTCCAATATTATTCCCCTTCAGAAACAATAATGCAGAGAGTAACAAACAATCGTTGTCTTCTTCAAAGAAACACAACACAGAGAACAAACAACACAAAAGGATAGACCGAAGTCATCATCCTCTCCAACATTGTTCTCTCTCAGAAACAATAACACGGAAAACAATCAGAGAAAACACAACACAAACAAGACAGACCATAACCTACAAACCCCAAAAAGACTCGGCCAGCTCTGATACCAAATAATGCAACACCCTTTCCCGAGTGTCACATTCCCGAACGTTTATAAGGCCGAAAATATTTATTAATGCGGAAAAATACGATTTTTCTTTTTCTTTTCTTTTCATAAAGATGTAATGGGATTAGTAAAGGTAATAAATATTACTAATGAGTGAACTTAGGTCCACCATGCATTACTAGGACATACATACAGTATTATAAATACAGAAACAGAAAACGAAAAACAAAAACATCAACATTACTGTATACAGACATAAGTCTAATGTATGACTGACATAAGAAAATACAATAAGTACTAGGAGTCATAGCTCCCAAAAGGTACTACAAAAACTGATATAGTCTGGCCGACAACAAAACTAAAACAGCAAAAGAGTCCACCTCCGAACTCAAAAGGACTGCGGAACCGAACCATCGTCGCGTCCATCTGTTCAAGCATCAACAGCAAGTACCAGCAGAAAAACATACAGATATGGGTGAGATTCCCGTTCATCAACACAACAAAACAGCAGTAGCAAAAACGGGACGACTCACCGGGTAACAGCGTACCCAACATGCTTACAAGGTTCTCAATATAAATCATGTTAAGCAGTTAACAACATAATAGCATGCTAAACATTTAACAGCATAATATAAGGCATCCTTAAACAATACAGCGATGTATAACAGTAAATGTAAACATCAATAGCCATAAACATCAATAGCCATGCAATGCAATGCAATGTATATGACTCAATGTCAATGTCACTGGGTACTACTCTGACCCCTACTCCATGGAGCTAACAAAACATTCGGAGAGAGTGAATGGGAGGACATGTTCCGGTTTCTGCCAGCCATGAGCAAGATGCTACAACATTCGTAACGTGCACGTATCTGGCTTTACGGTAACACTCTCGACCAAACATGAAAAGTACGGCATCTAGTAGAGGATATCAGTGTATTGCACGGATTCGCCACGACACAGAAGAATCACCAACTGGTCACATGTCAGCCCTTCCAACCCTGATACCTCCAAAAAGACCATTGAAGATCGTCACCGTAAGATTCGCACCCGCATCAAGGTGTAAGCTCAACTCCTAGGCTCAAGGCCTTACAACTATGCACATGAAATGCCAATGCTTACACAAAGCAGATGCGATAAAACAATGTCTATCCATTGGATAAACCTCAAGGTTCACTAAGGTTCTCTTCCCTAGGAACTACACACAACTTTGTTTTATAAAACATTTATCCATCGGATAAAACAATCATCCATCGGATAAATATCTCGTGATTCCTTTGGAATGATCCAGACTGCTTTCAGAATCGCCGACTGCCCCCACAGACCAACACAAGTCCTTTCAGCGTGTTTTGTCCTCACTCACACGCTTTCTAGGAAACTTCCCAGAAGGTCACCCATCCCATAATTACTCTAAGTCAAGCACGCTTAACTATAAAGTACTTATGTTCTAAGTTCCCGAAAAGAAGATAAATCTTGTTGATATGGGTAGTACCAATCAATTCTTATATGCTTTCCTTTAACTATACAGTCCCATACCTGCATAGCCTCAGGATTCCTTCCACTGTACAGTCCCATACCTGCACAGCCTCAGGATCTCTCTCATTCCAGTCATCACAAGACGGAAACAATTGAACGATTAACCTGGATCCGAATCACCGATCCATCATCGAACTACTGTTTCAAAAACCAAAACGTTTCGTGTTTGTGTTTACATCTTATGAATTATGTCTCAAGTCCTAAGCATTATGAATAAGGATTGAGAATCCTCTAGATAAGTCTTTAAGCCTTTCTAAGGTATTAATCCCTTGTTTTTCAATTAAGGAAACAAGTGTTGATTTCACTTAAGTCTTATGAAGTCATTGATGTACTAAGTCATCAATGGTATAGCACATGGTCTTGTTCCACCACATGCCATACTTAATTAACCCTTGTCTTCAACTCTAAGTTAATTATTTAACTTAAGTTTTTCACGCGTAAAACTTTACGATTGAGTTAGAAAACTCTTTTTGTAAACCAAACAACTTTTACAGTTGAAAACTCATTTGATTTAAAACAACATTTGAACTACTTACTTCATTTCTAGCATTTTCTGAAACATGAAATTCGCTTAGCGGAATTTCATTCGCTTAGCGAAAATGAGGCAGTAATGCCTCCTTTGGAACTCCTCTGGTTCGCTCGGCGAGACACAAATCGCGTAGCGAAACTTCAATTTATTCGCTTAGCGAGAATGATTTCGCTTAGCGAAAGTTCAGACGGTTACACCTCTATTGGAGACTTCTCTGGATTGCTCAGCGAGATGTAATTCGCGTAGCGAAATTTGCTGGGTTCGCTTAGCGAATATGAATTCGCTTAGCGAAAGTGAGGCAGTGATGCCCAACTAAGACTTTCCCTGTTTTTCGCGTAGCGAAAGTAAATTCGCTTAGCGAAAAGTTGCCTTAAAACAAGACATCAACCTTAGGGAACCATTTTGATTCTCTTCATGAAACCACTTCTTTTCTCATTTTGAGTCACTTGATTAGCTAGATGAACTAAGGATAAGGTATAAAACATGTTTCACTTTGGTGAAAACACTTTGAGATTTAATTCCATTCAAAGTCACTTAGGGTTTTTCTTTGAAAAACACAAGTTATTGAAAACACTTTCTTTACATCAAAACTTTGACTTGTCCAAGAACTATTCCTATCCTTCCTTTCCTCAAGGTCATGGCTAATAGCCAACTAGGAATCAATGTGAGGTTTTACTTCATCAACCAATCAAAGTATGGCTCACAACACTTACACAATCATGATAACCATAATACACATTACTACATCATAATCAAACATCCAAGTCCATCACACATTATGGTCTCATAATCAACAATAAAAAGTCCATACTTGATCTAATGATCAAAGTAGGTTTTCCCAACATACATGAAAATGGTTTTTCATTCAATCATCTCATCATCAACATATACTAAAGCACACTACAACATACTCAAGCATAAACTCATCATGACAACCTTGTTCTTGAAGAGAACTTAACAAAACTTAACACATAAAAGTGAACCCAAACTAAAGGGTTTCACCCACACATAATTTAAACAACCATCTTCACCACTACCATCTTGGTGTGATGAGGTTCTTCTCCCCATACCTGTTGAAGAGCAGATTCCCGGATCAAAGTCGGTTGATCGGTCTGTGAACCTCCTGATAGTTGTCACCAACTACAAACAACCAAACAATCAATAATTAAACAACAATCAAACCAAACTCAACAATTCTCACAAAGAGGGTTTCGGCCACCCTAAAGAGAATAAAGCTAGGAATTGATCTTGGTTTTCCATTTCATGGATTCAAAGGCATTAGGAAAGCTAAGGATGAAATCAAGTGTTAAAAATCAAAAATTGATGAAAACACTATTCATCATCATCAAGAAGGGTTCGGCCCTAATGTGCTTTTTGAGCTATGATGAGAGTTGAATCATAAGCTCTTGGGTTTAGGTAGAGATTAATGATGTGAGTTCAAAGAACTTGGTCTTACCTCAAAAGGATTTTTCTACAATTTCCTATGGATTTTCAAAGTTTTGGATCTAAGAAATAATTTTCATGAAAATGGATCTTGATCTTGAAATAAAGAGATATTCAAGAAGCTAAGGGATCATAGAAGTGATCTTACCTTAAAATGATGGAAGATTGCTCAAGGAATCAAGTGATTCCAACAAGAACTCAAGCTTTTCTCAAGACAACAATGGTGTTTTCTCTCTAAAGTTGAAGATGGTGTTCTTGGCTCTTCAAGAAGGGCTGGGCTGCGTGAATGAGAGGGTGTGAGGGCTGAGTTCAGCCTTAAAACAAGTCACTTAAGGGCAAAATGGTCATTTGCCAAAAGGGTAAAATGGTAAAAGTGCAAAAGACTAAGGTTAGGGGCATTTTGGTCATTTCGCGTCTAGATTTTTCCGATCATCATGACGACTCTGACATACTCTCCCAAATGTCCTGGGATGTTGTGATATCAAGATTATCTGTTGGCAAGTCTCGGTAAGTCCATATGTGGCTCCGTTCGTCACCCGATTGAGAAATCCGCCCGAACGAAGGTCAGGAAGTTATTTTTCTGAAATTTTTACGAAATTTAACCAAAACGTAGATAATCAAATTCTAAGACTTACTGTCTCGTTCACGGGTCCATCTGAGGTCTTATGAGCAGTAAAATCATACTGTCAGTGTAAAAACGCAGACCGGACTCCGTTTGAGTTTTTGACTCAAAACTTAATCGTAGCTTCCTACGATATCGTCGAGCATGACTATGGTCTCGGAATATTTTATTTCCATTCCTAAGACCTCGAATAAAATAAAGACATTAAAATACTGAAGAATTAGAAAACGTGAAAATCGGGGCGTTACATGAGCAAGAAAGATGCTAAACCAAGATTGATTCGGTGGATACTCTTGCTTCAAGAGTTTGACATTGAAATACGGGACAAAAAGGGGACTGAGAATGTTGTGGCTGATCACCTTTCAAGGTTGAGGCAAGAAGCTAATGAGAAAAGTAGAGAAGAGCTGCCCTTTGATGATTCTTTTCCAGATATCCAGCTGTTTGCAATTTCAAAAGAGGAGGTACCATGGTATGAAGACTATGTGAATTACCTTGCATGTGGCATCCTACCCCCAGAATTGAACTACCAACAAAAGAAAAAGTTCTTTTCTGATCTCAAGTATTATTATTGGGATGATCCCTTACTCTTTAGAAGAGGTGTAGATGGCATTTTCCAGCGGTGTATCCCAGAAAATGAGGTTGAAAGTATCATATTCCATTGTCATTCTTCTGCATATGGAGGGCATGCTGGCTCATCCAAGACTGCTGCAAAAATACTTCAAGCAGGCTTTTATTGGCCTTCTCTCTTCAAGGATGTGCAGCAATTTGTGCTTCAGTGTGATCGATGCCAACGCACTGGCAATATTTCAAGAAGGAATGAGATGCCTCTGAACAGCATACTTGAGGTGGAAATTTTTGATGTATGGGGAGTAGATTTCATGGGACCTTTCCCATCATCTCTTGGTAACAAATATATCCTTGTGGCCGTCAATTATGTGTCTAAATGGGTTCAAGCTGTAGCTGCCCCAACAAATGATGCCAGGATAGTGATCAAGCTTTTCAAAAGAACCATCTTCCCTCGGTTTGGAGTGCCAAGAGTTGTGATTAGTGACGGAGGATCTCATTTCATTGCCAAGCAGTTTGAAGCTTTGTTGAAGAAGTTTGGGGTGACACACAAGATTGCCTTACCATATCACCCTCAAACAAGCGGTCAAGTGGAGGTGTCCAACTGAGAAATCAAAGTCATTCTAGAAAAGACGATTTCAACATCAAGAAAAGATTTGGCATTGAAGCTAGATGATGCGCTTTGGGCATACCGTACAGCCTACAAGACTCCCATCGGAATGACTCCTTTTAAATTGATCTATGGGAAGTCCTGTCATCTTCCGGTGGAGCTTGAGCATAAAGTCTATTGGGCAATCAAGACTCTAAATTTTGATTTGAAGGCTGCTGGTGAAAGAAGAAAGCTCCAACTTAGTGAGCTTGAAGAATTGAGATTGGATGCTTATGAGAATGCAAGAATCTATAAGGAGAGAACCAAGAGATGGCATGATAAGCATATCATTAGAAGAGAGTTCAAGGAAGGTGACCTTGTGTTGCTTTTCAATTCTAGACTCAAGCTCTTTCCGGGCAAACTTCGGTCTAGGTGGTCCGGGCCATTCCAAGTTCGTAAAGTCTTTCCGTTTGGAGCTGTGGAAGTTTGGAGTGGAGCCACAGGTGCTTTTAAAGTAAATGGACAGAGGTTGAAGCATTATGCAGCTGGAGATCCAATAGAGAAGGGAATGAGCTTCGCCCTTCAAGCACCACATTGAAAAAACAAAAAAAAACAAAAAAAAAAAAGGGGTCGAGCTAATGACCATAAACAAGCGCTTCTTGGGAGGCAACCCAAGTTTCTAGTTTATTTCTTTTGTTTCTTTTAATTTTCTTTGTAGATAGGTATTGGGGGTGGAAGAATTTGGAGTCTGGTAGTTAAAAAGGAAAATCTGTGGAAAATATGGCCTGGCAGTGTTCTTCATTATGGCCATAATTTGGCCAAACCGTGTGGCCAAGAAATCTCACAGCATGAATTACGGCCCCCATGTAACGAGTGTTACGGCCGTAATACTCCCAGAGAAAGAAAATATGAAAAAAAATTGAGCAGACCCGTAATTACGGCCCTGGCGTAATGTACATTACGGCCGTAATTCTGGCAGCGTTTTTAAAGAAGAAAAAAATGGGAGAGACAGAGGGGATTACGACCAAGGCGTAATTATTGTTACGGTCGTAATTCGGCCTCTGCGTGTTTTATCACCCACAACCCTAAAATTTTTCCTTTCTTCTTCTTCTTCCGCCCGCCTCTTCCTTCTTCCTCCCCCATTTCTTCTTTTCCCTAATCTCTCTTAATCTCCCAAATCCTTCCCTTCTTTCACCATTTTCACTAAACCCATTCTACTTCTTTCTTTTTTTTTTCTTTTCTTTTTTTTTTTTTTTCAATTTCACCCAAAATTTTCTGCATCTCTTCTCTGTTCTCGCAGCTGCGAAGTTCTCTCGAGGAGTTTTTCATTCTCTTCATCCATGGTTACAAAGAGGGCAAGAACAAGCACGGGTTCAACTTCCAGAGGTGGGTCTACCCAAAATCCTAGAAGAACCGGAGGTAATCCTGTTCCTAATCCCTATGGTATTGAATTTCGAGATAGTGAGCAGAGGGATAGGTACAATATGCTTGTTAGGAGGAAGATTTTTGCCACTAGGTATGTTGATGATAGTGCATTACAAACCCTAGGATTGCTTGATGATGTTAGATGGATGTTTGATAGGGTGGGATGGAATTATTTTATGTCTTTGAAATCTCCCACTTATGTGAAGTTAACTTTGGAATTTTTGAGTTCTATTGAAACCTAAGTCATTACAAGGAGAGAGTGTGAGAAGGGTAGGATAGCATTTAGGCTGTTTAATAATGAACATGTTTTGACCCTGTCTGAATTTAATGCTATATACCATTTGCCTGAGGGGGGTGCTAGGAGGTTGTCAAAAGATTTCCGTGATGATTATTTTTGGAATGCAATCTTTTGTAAAGTGACTTATCAGGCTGCTCTAGCCAAGGCTTCCAACATTTATAACCCCTGTTTCAAATATGTCTAAAGGTTAATGGCAAATACACTGTTTGGTAGGGGGGAAAGTGAGGGAGTGACTAGGCAAACTGAGCTCTATTTTTTGTGGGCAATGATGAAAAATTTTGATATTGATACTGGTGCTTATTTGGCAAGGCAATTTGAGCGTGTTGCTAAGGCTAGCAAGGGGGCATTGTCATTGGTGGATTAATCACCCCCATAGCAATTGCTCTTAATTATGCTAATCAAATCAGTGAGCTAGCTGAATTGCAGGGAAATACCAGAATTGATTTGGAAGCTTGTCTAGCAATAAAAATGATTACCAAGCTTAATGATGTTTACCATTTGCTACTCCCGGATGGTTCTACAATGGCATTGCCAAGTCCCGTCAGAACCACAGTGAGGCATAGAGCCAATTGGAAGTTTGCGGGAGTCATTGATGAACCGGAGGAGCCATCTTTGCAACTTCCTCCTCCTTCAGAGCCTAACAGTCCATCTTCATCTCATCATCATGCGACTCCTGACTTGAGTGCTAGGATGGCAACCATGGAGGAAGAGCAGCAACGGCAAGGGCACGTTTTGGACGGTATGAATACCATGATGTCAGCTATGTATAGTTGGCATATTTCTCAAGGCCATTTTCCTCCACTTCCATAGCTTGACAGTGAAAGAAAAGAAGAGGCACCACTGATGGTGACCTCAAGATAGGGGAGTATTGCTTTTCTCTCTTTTGTTTTATTTTGTTTCTTTATTTTATTTTATTTTATTTTTTATTTTTTTTTTTCTCTTCTTGCATATGTCTGTGTCAGTCTTCTAGCTTTTATCTTTCTTCCCATGTGCAGTCTTTGTTGGGAAAATTTTCTTGAATTGGCCTCCTTGGACATCGTTGTTTTTTCTGGCACTACTTGGTTAATTGATTGGTATCCAATGAGCACAATTGTGAATGTTGAAAGCTTTACTACTTGTTGGGGCCATACACACACAACCTAGATGGGTTTTGGCATTCGGATACTTGGGAAGAACCTTGAGAATATCTAACTAAATTTAATTTTTGATTCCCTTGGTGACACTCACTGCATATTGGTTACTGGAGAAATGTCTGTGTTGCGCTGAAAAAAAAAAAAAAAAAAAAAAACACAACTGGGCTTAGTAAAAGGAAACAATGCTTGCTGAAAAAGAGAATAGCTCAACACCCCTTTGAGGTCGTAGGTTACTAGGGAAATACTCTTTGTACCCTTTTGGAGACTGATTGGCTACTGGGAAACAAAGGCACTCCTTTGAGACCACGTGTGGCAATTGCTTTGTTTGCATATGAGTGGAGGCCCCAAGCGAAAGTGCTGGGAATCTAAGCCTAAAAATGACAAGACCAAGAGTAACCATTTAGGTCTCGCTTAATATTCTGATGCCTTGCACCATCTGCTAATGCTATGCACCCGGTTTCAATCAGTAGTATGTTGAAATTGTGAAAATTGTGTTATTGGATATCACCAAAGAACTTTGAATTGGTGTGGTTGAAACCAGGAATTTCCAAGTCTGGCCATTTGTTGTGATTTGCTTGAGGACAAGCAAAGATCTCAGCATGGGGGAGTTTGATAAGTTAGAATTTATCTAGTTTTTAACTTGTTTTAAATAGGTTTTATTAGTGGTTTTTTTTTTATTTATGTTTTATTTTTATTACCTTTTGGTTTATATTTTAACTTGTAGTAAAGGAGTTGAAGAGTTGATGATTGTGATGTAAACATATTGGATTACGGCCCCCCAGTGTTGCGCATTATGGCCATGTTTATGGCAGAATTCTGTAACAGCTCCTCATAATGGTTGAATCTGTTACTCTTTCTTAGTGGGTCTTAAAGGGAATGTAATGGCACTTGATTGGGGGTAGAACTAGGCTATAAATGGAGGCTTTCAGACCACGAAATGCCCCCCGTCTCCTTCTTCTCCATTTTTCTTGAGCAAAACTTATCTTCTTTTGTAGTTTTTCTTCATGTATGTTCAACAACTTTTCTATGGCTCTAAGTTTTGAATGAATTTCAGTTTCTATTGCTTTCTAATCTTCATCTTTTACATCTTTATGTTCTTATTGTTTAATTTATGTTTTGTTTACATTCCAACCATGTGTGAGTAGTTCTTTCATCTTGGGATTGTTGATATCCCAATGATGGATTACTGTTAAGATCAGTTTCCTTTCCAAATTATTATGAGCATTGTCTATCTTAATTAAATCTTGCTTTTCATCTTGTCTGCAATCATAAGTAATATGGTTGTAAGAATCTTTTATATCAAATCATGTACTGAAAAGTGAAATTTGATATTAGAACCACAAGATTGGACAAAGGAAACAAATCATGAAAATAGATTTGGATTCTTTGAGGCCTTGATTAATATTTGTTCTAAATGAGTTTTGCTATTCTTTTTACCATGAAAATAGGTTGATTTTATGGCTTAAAACATATTATTGTACTTTGAAAGGAGACAATATTTACATTATATTATTTGGCCTTTAAGAAATTCAATGCTCATAAATTAAGGAAAGTGTAAAGAAATTGTCTTAGTGATAATTTTCATTTGGGAACGATAACAATCCCAAGAGACTTCTTTTTCTGCTTTAAAACTATTTTATAATTTCCAGCAACAAACAATATCTTTCTAAATTCCTTTAGCTAATCATCTTAGTGAGAGAAATTGGTACTCAATTCTAAGTCCTTGTGGGAACGATATTTTACTACGCGATAAAATCGTGCACTTGCGGGCCTATCAATAAACAAATTAACAAGGCCCTAAAAACTCATTCTGTAAAAAAAAAAAAAAAGGCCTTATATGCTATCTACAATCTGTTATCATAAGTACAACATCTGCAACCAATTATAAGATGCTATGCGCCTATGACAAAAAGGCCCGACTTTTGAGAGCTGAAATTATCTTTATAAACTAATTGTTGTTCTTTTTATTTATGTGCTCCAACTGAAAGTATTTAAGAGGTAGCTTTGATTGTTATTGTTCCTGTGTCTGAGTAAAGCAGTTTCTAACTGAAAGTATTCGATTAGTCCAAGTGTTTATCTTTGCTTAAAGTCATTGCCTTTCATGTATTCCTAAAGAAAGTATTACTAAAGCAAGTCTTTGCCTTTATGTTTCAAACTTTGTTTTCACTATTACTTAAAGTCATGAATTTGACTTTGCTTTGTATTGATGTTCATTAGTAGCAACCTACAGGCTGCAAGCAACTTGATTGATATTAATGGCTGCAAGCAACCTGATTAGCTTGTTTTACTAGGTTCTGTTTTTATGTTTTATTTAGAAATTCTTGTGATTTGTTATCAGATAGTAAAATTGTATGCTCATTAATCTGTTCTTGTAAACTTATTATAGATAGCATTTAGCTTCCTTCTATGGGTTTTGTACTTATAATATCACACAGATTTGTACTTTTCTCTGGTTACATGTCATTCATTTCTATATTAATTAATAATTAAAATACATATTTCTGAGTACAGATGATATAGAATAGAATCAATTTTTACAAGTATGGGTATATTTTCCTGTGGGTGTTGCAAAATTATATACCTGTTTTTTCAGTAGATAGTCTTTTTCATGCTATGTATTCATATCCTTGCAGTTGCAGTTGCTCTCCTTAATGCTTTCATGTGGTGCAACATTTATACTTGATTTCATATGTTAGATTCAGGTTGTTTAATATGTAAGCCTGCATCAAGTGGCTGCACTATTTCAATTTGAAATATATTTGATAGGACCCCAAATTATTTCAAGAGGGTGGCAATGATAGGACCCCAAGTGAGAATTTGGGCCCAAATAGGCAATCAACACTACAGCTACCCAAACCCATTATGAGTATAATATTCCTTTTATCGCAACTGTGTGGTTTGGGTTCGCATAATATTCCTTTTATCCTCTTTTTCATTAGAGAGCAAATCTTTACTTGATACATGTCAATTCATAATGACAACTATTTGATGAAGTATAATAAATAAGTATATGCTTTTTTGGCAAGGCGTACAACTTGGACGGCCTGTGGAGCCTGATGAGCTCTTCTTGGCCACTCACAAGAGGAAGTCCGGCGATTGGGTAGATAGTCGCTCTCAAAGAACATATATAAGCTATTTTCAAAGTTTCAATTTGTGTACAATTTAGTGCTTTTTTTTTTCATTTTCGGTTTCTAATGTGCTCAATGGCTATTTTTCGTAATTGGTTGAGAATGTTAATTTAGGGCTGTCATTCTGGCAATGCTACACTAACCAAAAGATAATATCTTGTTTTCTTATTGATTATTGATTGTTTCACTTAACTGGGAGAACTATTCTCCACCATTGAATTGTTTTTCTTTGGCTCCATCAAATCCTACAAAAACATACTAAATGATCAATACACCAATATAGATAATATGATAGTGATTGGGTAGAGCTTTGTTTCAAATATGAAATATATAAGGGTGCTTCGATGCTTAACCAGTTCCTTAGGGTATAGTTGAAACTAAAAGTCTTAGCAAGCAATAGATTTTATTCCTTAGTGTATGTTGGAATGCTTTTGTTATCTTTTCCAATTTGAAGTAGCTTGCTTATGTACAATTTGGCATGCTTCTCTTCAATTTTGTTTTTGTATTGGTAGTTTGGTGGCTGCCACATTGTGCTTAATTTTGTATTGGTTGTGATTTCTTTATGTATAAAGTAGGTGTGTATTCACTAGTCATCTTGGGTGTATGTTGTTTCTGTTTGAAAATGTGAGTTCCTCTTTTTGCTTTGGATTTTGAATTGCTTTGTATCAGGAGTACTTTTCCAAAAGCTGCAAATTGAAAGTGATACAAGTTTTGAAATTCAATTTTTTCTTTAATCTTAACTGGTAGCTGAGTTTGAAATGATATAGTAGCTGATTTATGTTTTCTTTTGACCAGGACTCCTATCAACAACTGTTGAACCTGATTCGGACGTAGTTGAGTCCTCTACCAGTGGGCCGCAAGAGCTTGATGGGGCGAGGAAGCTTGAATTGTGGAAGGAGGTTGCTGGGGGCGAGACTCGGGGCCGATATTATGGCACCGCAGACTTGTCTTCGAACATAAGACGTGGTATATCGTCTATGACTCAAGAGTCCCGGGCACCTTCTAGTTGCAGTGACGGGTATGAGGGAGAGAGGGCTGCTCGAGCTGAGGAGAGAGCCACCAGAGCTGAGGAGAAGGCCACTAGAGCTGAGGAGAAGGCCGCTAGAGCTGAGGCACACTATGATAACTTGGAGGACCAATTTCACACTATGATGGAACGCATGGTAGCTCTGGAGCGCAAGTCGGGGAGTGCTTCTTGTGGTGCGAGTCAGTCTCGTCGTCATCCTGATTACGACGATGATCTTGACGACCATTCGTTAGATGAGGCATCACCATATGGTCGATGTTGCTGATGTTGTATTTGACCAAGTTTAGATATTTTCCATTTAGTTTGATGTTATGCTTGTAGTTTTTGTTTTGGCTATTGTACTTGTCTCTTTTATTGTAGACATAGAAATTTGATAATGTTGGTAATGCCTGTTACAAAGGATTATATTTTGGGGGATTTTTTTGGCCAATATTGGAATACATCATTGAGTTTGCTGTTTATACAGGTCATTTTGCACATTAGTGTTCAGGTAGTTTAAACAACAAAATAAAAAAAAATAAAAAACCAAAGACTAGCGTCCACAGGCCAGAAATATAACCGACGCTAACTAACGTGGGCTGGCTTCGACGCTAACTTTAGTGTCGGCTTTTCGACACTAAACAGCATAGTGAGGACGACGCTAACTTAGAGTCGGTCATTTTTCTAACCAGCTAAAAATGGAGTTAGCGTCGAATTAGCGTGGGCCTGGCCGACGCTAATTAGCGTCGGTCTTGTCTGGGCCGACGCAAAATATTTGCTTCGAGAAACTTAGCGTCCGCCCCGACGCCGACGCAACACCGACGCTAAGATAGCCGTTAGCGTGGGCTTTTCCATTTTAGCGTGGGCTTTTGGCCGATGCTAAAAGCTGTTTTTCTTGTAGTGAGTAAGGAGATAAGCATACAAAATCATCATATATAAAGGGAAAGGAGCAATTGTACAAAATATAAACATGTAAACACACAACACATAGCCAATAACATATTGTCAACCATCCCTCGAGTCAAACACAATACATCTCCAAAATACTTTCACCCTCAGATCAAACTTCTACTAGGGACACTAACCCCTTATGCATGTTGGCACTCTTCTTCCTCTTTGGACAATATAATTCCGTCCCCAATTGGATAAGTTAGTTCGTCTATGTAACCCTTCCGCTCGCCGTGACCAAAAAGAGTGCATCACCAGTCCACTGTCCCAGGTGGGGAAGGTTGTCTTGGTCGCCTTGGAATGTCCACCTGTGACTTGGAATAGCTCAAGGATTAGTCAGGATAACCAGGCTACGTCGGGTATCACGACACGATAGGAGCAATCCCATCTGTCACATATGATCGGTCCCGAGTCCAGTTACATCCCCAAGGTTCATCTCAGACCACCCATTCCACTTTTCGTACCCGCACTCAGGTACACTAACCTTATATGATTATTGTAGCCCATACTACAGTCGTACGACCTCGCCACATGGCCACAATAGTATGATATGCAACATCCATCCACAATGAGTTGATACCAGAAACCTCACATCTAAACACTTGTTCACAACCACGATGCCTCGCATCCACACGGCCACAGCCACGACGCTTCGCGTCCACAAAGTCATACTTTGAGCATCAGAACCTCAACGGTATCAACCCGACTTACTGAATAATATCTCACGAATCAACCAACCAACCAACAGTCATAAAATAAGCATTATTCAACACAACTAGCATGTCCATGCAGCAGTTAGACATATACACATATAATCAACCACCAATCATATCAACACAGCAGGCACGCAAAACATTCTCAAGCAATAATCATCTAACCTAGGGTATTCGCTTAGCGGTGATAGACCAAAGATACTTATACCTAGAGTTTAGGTACTTTGTCAAGGGCTCAACTTCTAGTAGGGTTTAGGGTTCCCCTGCACATGCAAACATCCTATACTACTCTTGCCTTCCCGACGATTGCGGTATCTTTCTCCCCATTACCTGAAAGCGATCGGCGTAAGCCTCAACGCAACCACCACGAGCACCACCAGCACCACCACCATACACAGCTTAGCACCACCAAGTTTCAGCTACAGCTTCTGTTGGGCTTTCATGAGACAATCCTCTTTTAAAATCATGTCTCAAGCCGTAAGAAAACCATACCCCATGGATCGCACATTACAAAACAAGAATCACACAAGGCTATTGTGTTTACCTCTTGAAGCGTGCTTTCAAGATAATCCTTGAAGGTTGCTCTGAATCAGCAATGCCACGACAGGGGCAACACCTCTACTCAGTCCACGCGAGCAAACGTCTGTTGGAGGAATGCGTCTTGTGCTAGCTGACAACTTACAGGGTTTGACGCGATGTCAAGAGTGGCGTGTGTCTCACTAATGTTTGTCTAACATAGCGGTAAGGGAGGTACGTTATCTATTTAAAGAGTAGTGCTCCTTCACCCTACTTGCCCTAATCCCTGATGAGCTTGTACACTACAAGCCCAGACTGGAATTATTTATTAAGTCATATTTAATAAACTAATTCCTCTCCAACTATTTGCTCTATGCATGTGACCCTATAAGTTCCCACTAAATTGGCAATAATATTAAATATTAAAATAATATCAAATATTAATTATAATATCAAATATTATAAACAATGAGCAGCATCTCGCGATACATCATTACTACCCAATTTATGAGAAAATCAGTCATTCGATTTTAACCTTACTACAACCAAATGACCATGTAGTATATAACTCTTCGTCCATATGTCATAATTGAACATAAGGCATAAATGTATCATCCTTGTTATGTTCAATTATATGTTCCTCGATCTCAGAGTAGAAGTGTAATCACAAACGGGCCCAATATCTCATATCGACCCATTTCCGCGTGGCTACGCATATTTCACATCTCACTCTATCGAGAGGCCCATGTCATTACTTCTGTTATGTAGAAGGGACGAATCATATCTACATCACTCACATTCCTCAACATGTTTCATTATAGGCCCAATAACTATTTTTATGATTATCCTGTTACAAATTACGTATGACAGCATCAAAACTCCATGTAGCACCCCCCTCGTGGGTGCTACGTACTCGGACTCTAATGCGGAATAAATCAAGAAAATAAAACGCTAGTTGCTTTCAGAAAATACTTTAATTAAGTAGCTACGTTCGAAAACGCGGTTCTAAAAATTTTCTGCATGCATAGGCAAACAACTCAAGACGGGGGAATAAATTTCATATCACACATTGATATTCGTTGTTCATAAAAACATAAACATAACGTAAAACCTGGTCTAATGTATAACATATTACAGACTTAGAAATAATTCAACATGTGTGCAGTAATATAATATAAGACTGCTCAAAAACAAAAGACTCCTAAGCTAGTCGGCTAAAAGTAGGCATTGGGGTACAACCCAACGTTGGCTCCTTCAAAAGTTTCCATTGTCCGAGTCCTCACGTCTCCGCGGGGACCTATGATCAACATCTGTACATGTGTTCCAAAAACACAACAAGGTGTCCAACATGTACAGGCAAAGGTGAGATACTCATATAAAGTTATCACGATAGCCGCACAAGCAACAAACAGCGGTATAAACATCCATAGATAAATACAATTATATGAACAGTTATTTATATAATACAGTACCACATCCCAAACACTATCATGAGTTATAATAATGCATGAGACTTCAATATCATCTTTCTAATTCATGTACTCCGTAGATTCTAACTTCCCAACATCGAGCGATAGGCCGTAGTAACACCCGTAACACAATTGTTCTCATGAGTCAGCCTCTCTATTTAAGTCTGAACTCCAATTGTTCCAGGGTACCACGCATGACCATATCCTGAATACGCCAGTCTCTGATCGAGTTCATTCGTGTTTGGCAGCCGATTTACCACGGCACGGGGTTGCTACGCCACCGGCCACTTGTGGGATCTCGAACACAGAATGCCCCTATAGACCTAGTGGTCTTCACTGATTTTATTCTCAATTACTAGAGTTGTAGCTCGGTTTCAAATGACACGTCTGCCGGTTCATGCATGTACACAGAAAGTTTTCCGTTTTCTTTGCGTTCATTCTTTCAAATGTCGAGACATAAAGGCCACGACTCGTTTCAAAAAGGCATTAAGCCCACTCAAATAAAAAACACAGGACACGAAGTCCGAGTGCTCAATCCGCAAAGCACTAGCCCCGACGTCTCGGCCACTAGGTTTGGGTTCATCTCAAAGGTTCATCATTTTTCCTTTGGTTTCATTTTCTCAAAACACTTTGGAAAACAAAAAATACTTTAGTTTTCTTGAAACAAAACATCCTTTTTGATCAAGAGAACATTTTTCCGTGAAAACACCTTTCTTGCAAACAAAAACCGTTTTCCAAGGTTTCACGTCTTTTTAAACTGCTTTACTGAAATAGAATATGTTTTACACGACTTTCTACAAAACCACTTTTTCATTTCAAGAAACCTACTTTTCAAAAAGGAAACTTAACTTTTCTTGAAAAGCAACATGCTTTCCAAAAACCATTTTTTAATTTCAAAACACGTTTTTCAAAACTTTGTTTTCGATTTCGAGTCTTTTAACAATTATCGAGACATAGCCAGTCCTATGCTTATCCAGGATATAAATATATGTATAGATATATATATCAACAGTTCAATATCACAATAAGATATCATCCAAGGCATCCATGCCACAGTTATATCAAATAACCAACTATGCACAACACTTAACATCCAATCAATCCAGGATATAAGTATACATATACATCAAGTCTTAATACAATTATAACACACTAATCAATCATACACCATGAGGCTACCAAACTCAAAATGAACTACCTCCCTTTACCTCACAAAGGAAGTTCAATGCAAACTCGATCGGTTCTCGGCTCCGGCTCCGGTTTCATTCTCGTCGCCTAAAATAGTCAAACACAATTCAATTCAAACAACAATTCAACATCAATAAACAACATCAAAACATAAATTTTCTTCCCCTACAAGGCATAGGGTTCGGCCATGAAAGGTAAAAAGGGTTAGGGATCTCATTTGGTTCCAAACTTTTGGATGGTTGGTTCATGAACTTAGTTAACACCATTTCAAGTCCTATGACTCAAAAATGTGAAACAAAACTCATGGATTTTCCCCATGAAGCTCTCGGCCATATAGGGCAATTTAGGCTACGAATTGATTTGGTTTTTCATCACTTGGATTCAAGGACACTAGGAAAGCTAAGGATGAAATCAAGAGTTAGAAATCAAAAATTTGATGAAAAACACTATTCATCATCACTCTTAGGTTTCGGCCACTTTGGGGTTTTAGAGCTAGGATGAGACTTGGATCATGAGCTCTTGGGTTTAGATAGAGGGTGATGAGGTGAGTTCAAAGAACTTGGTTTCACCTCCAAAGGATTTTCCTATAATTTCCTATGGATTTTCAAAGTTTTGGATCTAAGAATGAGTTTCATGAAAATGGAGGTTTGATCTTGATATTGAAAGAGATTCAAGAAGATATGAGACCATAGAAGTGATCTTACCTTAAAATGGATGAAGATTGGTCAAGAAATCAAGTGATTTCAACAAGCTTTCAAGGTTTTCTCAAGGATTCAATGGAGGTTTTTTCTCTAAGGATGTTCTTGGTGTTCTTGGGGGGCTGGGCTGCGTGGAATGAAGGGCTGAGAGGGCTGTTCCAGCCTTATAAAGAGTTCATTAAGGGTAAAAAGGTCATTTGGTTCAAAGGGTACAATGGTAAAAGGTGAAAAGACTTAAGTTAGGGGTATTTTGGTAATTTCACGTCCCGAAATTCCCGATTGTCATGACGACTCTGGAATGCTCTCCGAAGTGATTTGACATGATGTGATATCAATATTATCCATTGTCGGGTCCTGGTAAGTCCATACGCGACTCCGTTCTCCACCCGATTGAAGATTTCGCTCGAACGGAGGTCAGGAAATGATTTTTTTGAAATTTTTTTGAAATTTAACCAAAACGTAGAGAATCGAATTCTAAGACTTACTGTCTTGTTCACGGGTCCATCTGAGGTCTCCTGAGCAGTAAAATCATACTGTCAGTGTAAAAACGCAGACCGGACTCCGTTTGAGTTTTCGACTCAAAACTTAATCGTAGCTTCCTACGATATCGCTGAGCATGACTATGGTCTCGGAATATTTTATTTCCATTCCTAAGACCTTGAATAAAATATAAGTTTATAAATACTGATTAATTAGGAAAACTCGAAAATCGGGGTTACACTCCACATGTAGGAATCGTAGTGACTTCAACTCTAATGACTACTTCACTATTGTAATACCCGCGAATTTTTTTTAAATAAATTATGATACATGTTATATAATAAAATAATAATAATAAGAATAATGTTTCTTGTATAATTAATGTATTCGAAAATTTTCCTAGGAAGACTTTAAATAGATGATTTTGTTATAAATTAATTTTTGATTGTCACAACATTTATAAACTAACAAAAATAGTTTATGACATATATCTGGTAGTGTATAGTTTGACACACCCTCAGTAACACAATTAAAATTTTAATGTTCTAAAATAATTATTAGACATTCCCTAAATAATTTTGACAGTAAAGATAATTTTATTTAAGCTTTAGAAGTGCATTTAACTATGAAAAAAACTCTCTTTTACTTGCATTTTGGGTGATCCTGTAACACCCCCCTCGAGGTGTCATAGTTCTTAACCCAATTTTTATTTTTCGGTTGATTAAAATCTTTTCGAAAATATTCATTAGATTTGTTGCGGAAATTCTAATACCAATTCAATTGTTTAACAATAACAAAGGAATAAATTCAAACTCACAATTCATCATTTATAAACTCATTCAATTTCGCCTTAAGGCATACATCACTCCAATATCTTAAATACATGTCATACTGAGTCACGGTCAAAGGACCTGACTTTAAATATAAATCCTAAGAGCTAGTCTAACAAAACTCTAAGAATAATTAAGTATTCTACCTAGTCTACATCGTCCCGATGAGACTGGGCCTCGTCATCAACAGTCCATCCGTTTTCGTCGTCCACATCAAGGTACTCAGCTACAGGGTCCCACAGTGACCCAAAGGACCGTTGGGAAATATCTATACATGTGTTCAAAAAAACACAACAGGGTGTCCAACATGTACAGGCAAGGGTGAGATACTCATTCACAAGTTTATCGTAATAGTCACACAAGTAAAGCAACATACAAATAATGCATCAACACAGTCGTGCGATAAGGTATAAATATTCAATATAATATCACTTTCAAAATATCATACTTATTCATCAAGATAAGTCAAATGAATGCATGAGACTTCAATTCGACTCTCTAGTGCATGTACTCCGGAGATTCCTAGATTCCTAACTTCCCTTCCTCGAGTGATAGGCCGCGAATACTCCCATAACACAATTATTCTCGTGAGTCGGCCTCTCAATTTAGGACCGAGCTCCAATTGTTCTGGGGTAACACGTCATAACCATATCATGAGTAGTCCAATCTCTAATTGAGTTCATTCATGATGGGTAGCCGACTTACCACGACGTGGGGTCGCGAGGCCTCCGGCCACTTGTGGAGTTTCGAACACAGAATGCCTCGATAGACCTAGTGGTCGTAACTGGCTCAAATCTCAACCACTTGGGTTGTAGCTCGATTCGTAAGGCACGTCGGCCGACTCATGCATGTATGCAGGAGGTTTTCTATTCTTTGTTTCTATCTTTCCTTTTCGTTCATTCTTTCTTTTTCTGTCAAGGTACAATGCTCAAGACTCATTGTAAAGGACATATAGCCCGTTCAATTCAAATTTCAAGACACGAGGTCCAAGCTCATGATTCGCGAAGTTCTAGGCCGACATCGTGGACACTAGACTTGCATGGGACACTAAGTCCGTTCTTTCTCTTTTTCAAAACACATGACACGTAGTCCGAGTGCTCAATCCACGATGTACTAGGCTGGCGTCGCGGACACTAGACTCGCATATAGGACACAAAGTCCGTTCATGTCACAGAACTCTAGCCCGACGTCTCGGTCACTAGGTTCATTTGCTTCACCTGCGTGAAGGGGTAATCACCAGTTTCATCGATTTCATTTTCGTAATTCAAATCTCAAAAACAAAACACATGTTCTTTTTGATATAAACTAAAACTCGTTTTCGCTCTAAAAATCTTTTCCACTAAAAATTTTCTTTATAAATCATTTTCGAAGACTCAAGTTCCAAGGTTTCATTTTCAAAGGATTTTGGCTTAAAAAGCCTTTTTCTAAACGTTCCCTCATTTTAAAACAATTTTCCAAAGATTGTTACCAGGGCAAGTTTCATGACGAAACTTTTTCTTTTTTCAAATACTTTCATAAGACACTTTTCAAGTTTTTCCTTCATTGTACAACATGTTCAGAAAATAATGATAAAGCGACTTTTCACTATTTTCCTCATCAACTCTCAACTTCCTAAGTCTTATTCAAAAACATCTTGGATTCTTAACTTAGTGACTTTTTAGTAAAATTGCCCATTATAACCTTTAGCTTAGAAGGATTTCATTCCTCAAATCAAGACATTTCAAAAAAAATCTTTGATTAAGACTTTTAGTTAGCTTAATCTTCATTATTGAGCTATAGCCTGCGTTATGCTCTTAACGAGTGCAGAATATATATATATATATATATATATATATATATATATATATATATATATATATATATATACACACACACACATCAAATCTCAATCAAGGCATCCATGCCACAATTCATATTTCAATCATCCCATCATATACTTCATCAAGTTCATACACAAATATATTTATTCAAACTCAAATCAACATCATACACATGATCAATCCAAGGCAAGAATGTAACAATTCACATCACAACCAACCTCATGTGACTATCAAACTCATTGGAGCTAATATCCCCTTACCTTTAGAAGTCATCCTCCGAAGCTAAAGTCACCCGATCGGTCCACGAATTCTCCCGATTCCTCGTTCGAGTATCCGACAACAACTACAAACACACAACCACATCAATCATCAACAAATAACAACATGATTAACAACATCAAAACATTAGTTCTCCTTCCTTAAAATTTGTCTAAGGTTCGGTCAAAAATGGTGAGAAGGGCTAGGGATCTCATTTGGTTCCAATCTTTTCGAAAGTTGGTTCTTAAGCTTGATGGACACTAGTGTAAGTCCTAAGACCCAAAAATATGAAACATAGCTCATGGTTTTTCACACCTATAGGTCTCGACCATGAAGAGAGAAATGGGTTAGGAATTGCTTTGGTTTTCCATCACTTGGATTCAAAGACAATAGGAAAGATAAAGATGGAATCAAGAGTTAGAAATAAAAAATTGAACAAAAACACTATTCATCATCTTGCCCTAGGGTTCGGCCACTTTTAGAAGGATAGGCTAGGATGAGAGTTTGATCATATGCTCTTGGGTTTAGGTAGAGGATGATGAAGTGAGGTCAAAGAAATTGGTTTCCCATTAAAAGGATTTTTCTACAATTTCCTATGAATTTTTGAAGTTTTGGATCATAAACTTGAAAACTATGAAATCAAGATTTCAAACTTGAAATCTCTTCATGAAGATTAAAGATCATAGAAGTGACCTTACCTAAGGAATGATGAAGATTGATCAAGTTGCAAGCTTTTCTTTCAAGGATTTCAAGCTTTTTCTTTAAGAAGAATGGAGTTTTCTCAAGGAGGAAGGTGAAGTCTTGGAGACTCATTTTGGGGCTGTTCTTGCGTCAGAAATGGGGGCTGAAATGTCCTTAAATCAACTCACTTAAGGGCATTTTGGTCATTTCCTCCAAGGACCAAAATGTCATTAAAGAAAAGGTTAGGGGTATTTTGGTCATTTCGCGTCCAGATATTTCCGAACGTCGTGATGACTCCGGCATGCTTTCCCAAGTGATATGACATGATGTGATATCAAGATTATCCGTTAGCGGGTTCCGGTAAGTCCATATGCGGCTCTGTTCGTCACCTAATTAAGGATTTCGCTCAAAAAAAGGTCAAGAAGTGATTTTTGTGAAATTTAACCAAAACATAGAGAATCGAATTCTAAGACTTACTGTCTCGTTCATGGGTCAATCTGAGGTCTCTGGAGCAGTAAAATCTTACTGAAAGTGTAAAAACGCAGATCGGGCTCCGTCTGAGTTTTCAGCTCAAAATTTAATCATAGCTTCGTACGATGGCGTTGAGCATGACTATGGTTTCGGAATATTTTATTTCCCTCTCTAGAACCTTCAATAAAATACAAACATATAAATACTGATTAATTAGCTCTAGAGAGTTTTGAAAAATTGGGGTGTTACATTACTACCCCTCTAAAAAAAAAATTTCGTCCTCGCAATTTCGCGACTCAAAACGATACAAGATCCACTTGATCCCCAGGTTCCACATCTTGTCCATCACACCATACCCTAACAAAACGTTTATCACATCTCATCTATCCTGCCGACAGAATGTTCGTAGTTAGATTACTACACTTACTCTCAACCAGTCCTTCAAAGATCGAAACGTTTTCTTGCTCATCCACTTGAGTTGAGGGCAATCAGTTGAACTAAGTTGCTACTCGGCTCTTCAAGATTAAGGAAAGAAATCTTTCAACAAAAGAAACTCTCAACACACGAAATTTTCTTGGTTTTAATCTCATAAGAAAGTATATAGAAGGCTTTTATCTCTCGGAAACGAGTACAGGAATATCCAGTATGTAAAAAGATTCTTCAGTAGCTTCGTGAGTGTAAAAATGCATAACTAATACATGTTTACTGTAACACCCCGATTTTTCAAAGCTCTCTAGAACTATTTAACCAGTATTTATATGTTTGTATTTTATTGAGGGGTCTAGAGAGGGAAATAAAATAAACCAAGACCATAGTCATGCTCAACGCGATCGTACGAAGCTATGATTAAACTTTGAGCTGAAAACTCAAACGGAGCCCGGTCTGCATTTTTACACTGACAACATGGTTTTACTGCTCAGGAGACCTCAAATTGACCCGTGAACGAGATAGTAAGTCTTAGGATTCGATTCTCTACATTTTGCTTAAATTTCAAAAAAACACTTCCTGACCTTTTTTCGAACGAAATCCTCAATCGGGTGGCGAACGGAGCCGCATATGGACTTACCGGGACCCACCAACGGATAATCTTGATATCACATCATGTTATATCACTTGGGAAAGCATGCCGAAGTCATCACAACGTTCGGAAATATCTGGACGCGAAATGACCAAAATACCCCTAACCTTTTCTTTAATGACATTTTGGTCCTTGAAGGAAAAGACCAAAATGCCCTTAAGTGACTTAATTTAAGGCAGTTCAGCCCCCTCATTTCGACCCCAAACCCACGCAAGAACAGCCCCCAAAGAGAGCTCCAAGATTCCATCTTCCTCCTTGAGAAAACTCCATTTTTCTTAGAGAAAAAGCTTGAAATCCTTGAAAGAAAAGCTTGCATCTTGATCAATCTTCATCATTCTTTAGGTAAGATCACTTCTATGATCTCTAATCTTCATGAATCTCTTCCTATTTCAAGTTTGGAATCTTGATTTCATAGTTTTCAAGTTTATGATCCAAAACTTCAAAAATTCATAGGAAATTATAGAAAAATCCTTTTAATGGGAAACCAATTTCTTTGAGCTTGCTTCATCACCCTCTACCTAAACCCAAGAGCATATGATCAGACTCTCATCCTAGCCTATTCTTCTAAAAGTGGCCGAACCCTAAGGGAAGATGATGAATAGTGATTTTGTTCAATTTTTGATTTCCAACTCTTGATTCCATCCATACCTTTCCTATTGTCTTTGAATCCAAGTGATAGAAAACCAAATTAATTCCTAAACCATTTCTCCCTCTATGGCCGAGACCTTCATGTGTGAGGAACCTTGATTTTTGTTTCATAGTTTTGGGTAATAGGACTTGATTTAGTGTTAATCAAGCTTAAGAACCAACCATCCAAAAGATTGGAACCAAATGAGATCCCTAGCCCTTTTCACCATTTTTTGGCCGAACCTTAGACTATTTTGGGGAAGGAGAACTTAAGTTTTGATGTTGTTATTTACGTTGTTATTTGTTGATGATTGGTGTGGTTGTGTGTTTGTAGTTGTTGTCGGATACTCGGACGAGGAATCGGGAGAATTCGTGGACCGATCGGGCGACTTTACCTTCGGAGGATGACTCCTAAAGGTAAAAGGAGATTAGCTCCAATGAGCTTGATAGCTACATGAGGTTGGTTGTGATGTGAAGTTGATGATTGTCCCTAGTTGATGCATTATGTATATATACTTGAATATGTGAATATGAATTGTGGCATGGATGCCTTGAATGAGATTTGATATATATATATATATATATATATATATATATATATATATATATATATATATATATATATATATCCTTGAGTGGTTAAGAGCATAGCACTGGCTATAGCTCAATAATGAAGGTTAAGCTAACTAAAAGTCTTAATCAAAGATTTTTGAAATGTTTTGATTTGAGGAATGAAAAGCTTCTAAGCTAAAGGTCATAATGGCCAATTTTACCAAAAAGCCACTAAGTTAAGAATCCAAGATATTTTTGAATAAGACTTAGGAAGTCGAGAGTTGGTGAAAAAAATAGTGAAAAGTTGCTTTATCATTATTTTCTAAACATGTTGTACAAAGAAAGAAAACCTTGAAAAGTATTTAGTTTGTCA
Organism: Ammopiptanthus mongolicus; assembly: GCA_039655645.1. NCBI lineage: Eukaryota > Viridiplantae > Streptophyta > Magnoliopsida > Fabales > Fabaceae > Ammopiptanthus > Ammopiptanthus mongolicus. Next base: position 59,794,602 of record CM077345.1, read on the forward strand.
AGAAAGTATCTTATGAAAGTATTTGACGTTCCGAAAACAAAAATGTTTCTTCATGAAAGTTGCTCCGGTAACAATCTTTAGAAAAATGTTTTAAGACGAGGGAACCTTTAGAAAAGGCTTTTCAAGCCAAAATCCTTTTAAAATAAATCCTTGGAACTTGAGACTTCGAAAATGATTTGAACAGAGAAGTTTCCATGGAAAAACAAGTTTTTGAGCGAAAACGAGTTTTGATTTATACCAAAGAGAATATGAGTTTTGTTTCTGAGTTTTGAACTACGAAAATGAATATGATGAAATTGGTGATTACCCCTTCACACATGTGAAGCACATGAACCTAGTGATCGAGACGTCGGGCTAGAGTTCTATGACATGAACGGACTTTGTGTCCTATATGCGAGTCTAGTATCCGCGACGTCGGTCTAGTACATCGTGGATTGAGAACTCGGACTACGTGTCCTATGTTTTGAAAAACAGAAAGAACGGACTTAGTGTCCCATGCAAGTCTAGTGTCCGCGATGTCGGCCTAGTACTTCGCAAATCAAGAGCTTGGACTGCGTGTCCTGAGATTTGAATTGAACGGGCTATATGTCCTTTAAAGTGAGTCATGAGCCTTGTGCCTTGACAGAAAGAGAAAGATTGAACGAAAAGAAAGAATAGAAAACATCCTCCATACATGCATGCGTCGGCTGTCGTGCCATACGAACCAAGCTACAACTTACGTAGTTGAGAATTGAGCCAGTTAAGACCACTAGGTCTATAGGGGCATTATGTGTGTCGAAACTCCACAAGTGGCCGGAGGCCTCGCGACCCCGTGCCATGGTAAGTTGGCTACCCAGCACGAATGAACTCGATCAGAGACTGGACTATTCATGATATGGTTATGACATGGTACCCTGGAACAATTGGAGCTCGGACCTAAATTGAGAGGCCGACTCACGAGAACAATTGTGTTACGAGTGTTACTGCGGCCTATCGCTCGATGAAGGGAAGTAAGAGTCTCCGGAGCACATGAGTTAGAGAGTCAAATTGAAGTCTCATGCATTCATTTGACTTATCTTGATGAATGAGTATGATATTTGAAAGTGAAATTATCCCATTGTGATAGTATATTGAATATTGATATTTTATCGCATGACTGTGTTGATGCATTATTTGTATGCCGCTTTACTTGTGTGGCTATTATGATAAACTTGTGAAAGAGTATCTCACCCTTGCCTGTATATGTTGGACACCCTGTTGTGTTTTTTGAACACATGTACAGATTTTTCCAGCGGTCCTCTGGGTCACTGCAGGACCCTGTAGCTGAGTTCCTTGGTGTCGATGACGAAGACGAGTGGACTGTCGAAGACGAGGCCCGGTATTATTTGGGCGATGCATGCTAGGTAGTATGTTTACTGTTCTTAGAGTTTTGTTAGACCATCTCTTAGGATTTTGATATTTAAAGTCAAGTCCTTTGACCGTGACTCAGTATGAAATGTATTAATATATTGAAATGATGTATGCCTTAAGGCGAAGTTGAATTAGTGATATAAATGATGAGTTTGAATTTGTTTCTCTGTTGTTGTTAAAATTTTAATTGGTATCAGTATTTCCGCAACAAGTTTAATGAATATTTTCGAAGAGGTTTTAATTAACTAAAAAAGAGAATTTGGGTTTCGAACTGTACACTTCGAGGGGGTGTTACATTTAAAACCATGACTCTAATAAAGTCCCTTCTTTCATAAGAACCTTCCAACAGATCAGGGAATCAAAAGATAAACAGTCTGGTAAAATTTTTAGACTGGATCACAGTTACCAACAGTAAAAGTGATTCGACTAAGTTTCATCGAGAAACTTTCGGTATCAAGAATTTGTCTTTGTTACAACTCAAGAAATAGTCATAACAAATCTTTCGATGGAATGACATGAAAGTGTCCAGGCCAAAGGTTATTATTAAACCAATCCACTCAAATATCTAATACAATGAGGGTTATACAGGAGCGTGAGTACAAATGCTCGTCCAGGATCGCATACCCTAAGAATTTTACCACCATCGAGTCAAACTCGTACTTTAGTAACTTCATGTCAACTTTCCTCGCGTAGGGTCCGTAACACTTCACTTAGAGTCTCCTCATGTTCTTCGTGACTCTTAGGGTAAACGTGAACATCGCCGATGATGACGAATCTCACAAGAACCAAACGAAATTCCATTTCATGCTGTCCAATCCGGCCAACTTCATAGGTAATATTCTACACAAACGATGGAGATCTAATTGAATCTAGAAACTAGATCAATCGAAAACTCAACGTCCCTTTGCAACACAACTCGGAATATCCTCAGAAAATTTATCCTGAAATTCTTCCCAGACAGGCACATCGTTCAAATGTCCGACACAATCCCGAAAGGGCTAACGACGTGTCGACATGAATACAAGTACCTTTCTCTAAACATGAGTTCTCACAAGGCCTTAACCTGATTAGAACTCAACAAAACGCACACCCTAGTGTGTCAACGCACATTGTTTTGTCAAGGAAACAATTTCAACACGGTCCTACTCTTTTGGAGAAATAAAACTAACTCCTGAAACTTATCATTCATCTTTTACTCATCCCTCGACTATCGAGAAAATTATTCCCTCTTTCACTGGCCTGCTAGTCCGTCATTCTCTACTACCAATTCTTCACAAAAGACTTATTTCCAGTCTTACTTTTAAGCATTACTTTAGTGATCAAGCACTTAAGTTCACTTTCCTTATTTGTCAAACACTTAGACTAATCCTCATTCCGGTACTACTTGCCTTGATCTCATCAACAAGTTCTAATGTACTCTGAATCCCAATAAGTTCACTTAAGAGTTCCAACATCTAAGTGAAAATCCAAACTTAATATCAAACTCAGTCCAAGTCCTCAAATTTTAGAAGCATCAAACAAGGGGTCAACCATATCCACGGATAGTGGTCATTGCGTCTGAGTCTAAACTCATCTGTCTTACTTATCTCTGCCGATCACTGCCTTAAGTTCTATTAATCAAGACAATACTCCCATCCATATAGGATTCCTTTTGATTCTTTCCTCTACTGATACCAGTCCTAAGGACACTCGTTCTATAGCCAAAGTTCACATTTCAAGTCTGATTCACTCAGTCTCTGATTCATTCGCAACCTTTGAAAAGTTATACTTAGGTATTTTACGAATTCTCCACCAACATCAACATGGATTACAGTCTACCCATAGGTGTAGCCTTTCATCTATCCTAATGGGGAAAATATCCTATCAATCAAATTCACAACAGCGGAGGCTCCAATCGTTTTCTTAAAATATTATCCGAAGAAACTTCACACAGTACCACACTTTCATTGATTTATCGGAATTCCGTTCCAATCTCTCAACTCCTTTAGAGCACATATCATTATCTTGCCATTCTTTTGGTTGCTTACTAGCTACATATATATCTAATCCAAAATCTTTTTGGTATTCTTCCACCTGCCTAAGGTACGCTTATTTCTTCGGCAAATTTCCTAACATTCAAACTTTATTCACATACCAAGGAGTCTTCACTCGCTTGATAACTAAAAGTCTAACATCCTTCACTCATAAAGTAAAGGTCATATTCAAGCCTATTCGCTAGAACTGACTAAGGAGCTGTCTCAAAGCTTACCTTAGATGTTACCTCTTAATAACTCGTATAACTTTTCTCATAAAAGTCTTAACGTATCTCAAACATCAGATCCAACCAATCCAATTGGTTGTATTCCAAAAGAAACAAGTCATCACAGATTGTTCTTACTCTTACTGTTCTTTATGAAAACAAAACACAAAGTAAACACAACAAAAATATCATGAATCCATAACCTAGATCCCAAAAGACATCAACCAGCTCTGATAACACTATTGTAACACCCCCTCGAGGTGTCACTGTTCTTAACCCAATTTTTTTTTTTTTGGTTGATTAAAACCTTTTCGAAAATATTCATTAGATTTGATGTGGAAATTCTAATACCAATTCAATTGTTTAACAATAACAAAGGAATAAATTCAAACTCACAATTCATCATTTATAAATTCATTCAATTTTGTCTTAAGGCATACATCACTTCAATATCTTAAATACATGTCATACTGAGTCACGGTCAAAGGACCTGAATTTAAATATCAAAATCCTAAGAGCTGGTCTAACAAAACTCTAAGAATAATTAAGTATTCTACCTAATCTACATCGTCCCGATGAGATTGAGCCTCGTCATGAACAGTCCATCCGTCTTCGTCGTCCACATCAAGGTACTCAGCTACAGGGTCTCGCAGTGACCCAAAGGACCGTTGGGAAATATCTGTACATGTGTTCAAAAAACACAACAGGGTGTCCAACATGTACAAGCAAGGGTGAGATACTCGTTCACAAGTTTATCGTAATAGCCACACAAGTAAAGCAGCATACAAATAATGCATCAACACAGTCATGCGATAAGGTATAAATATTCAATATAATATCACTTTCAAAATATCATACTCATTCATCAAGATAAGGCAAATGAATGCATGAGACTTCAATTCAACTCTCTAGTTCATATACTCTGGAGATTCCTAGATTCCTAACTTCCCTTCCTCGAGCGATAGGCCGCGAATACTCCCATAACACAATTGTTCTCATGAGTCGGCCTCTCAATTTAGGTTCGAGCTCCAATTGTTCTGGGGTAACACGTCATAACCATATCATTAATAGTCCAGTCTCTGATTGAGTTCATTTGTATTGGGTAGCCGACTTACCACGGCACGGGGTCGCGAGGACGCCGGCCACTTGTGGAGTTTCGAACACAGAATGCCCCTATAGACATAGTGATCATAACTGGCTCAAATCCCAACCACTTGGGTTGTAGCTCGGTTCGTATGGCACGTCGGCCGACTCATGCTTGTATGTAGGAGGTTTTCTATTCTTTCTTTCAATCTTTCTTTTTCGTTCATTCTTTCTTTTTCATTCATTCTTTATTTTTCTGTCAAGGCAAAACGCTCAAGACTCATTGTAAAGGACATATAGCCCGTTCAATTCAAATTTCAGGACACGAGGTCGAAGTTAATGATTCGCGAAGTACTAGGCCGACGTCGCGGACACTAGACTTGCATGGGACTCTAAGTCTGTTCTTTCTCTTTTTCAAAACACAGGACACGTAGTATGAGTGCTCAATCCACGATGTACTAGGCCGGCGTCGCGGACACTAGACTTGCATATAGGACACAAAGTCCATTCATGAAACAGAACTCTAGCCCGACGTCTCGGTCACTAGGTTCATGTGCTTCACTTGCGTGAAGGGGTAATCACCAGTTTCATCGATTTCATTTTCGTAGTTCAAATCTCAAAAACAAAACACATGTTCTTTTTGGTATAAACTAAAACTCGTTTTCGCTCTATAACTCTTTTCCACAAAAACTTTTCTTTATAAATCATTTTCAAAGACTCAAGTTCCAAGGATTCATTTTCAAAGGATTTTGGCTTAAAAAGCCTTTTCTAAAGGATCCCTCGTTTTAAAATTTTTTTCCAAAGATTGTTACCAGGGCAACTTTCATGAATAAACTTTTTCGTTTTTGGAATATCAAATACTTTCATAAGACACCTTTCAAGTTTTTCCTTCTTTGTACAACATGTTCAGAAAATAATGATAAAGCGACTTTTCACTATTTTCCTCACCAACTCTCAACTTCCTAAGTCTTATTCAAAAACATCTTGGATTCTTAACTTAGTGACTTTTTAGTAAAATTGGTCATTATAACCTTTAGCTTAGAAACTGTTCATTCCTCAAATCAAGACATTCCAAAAAAAATCTTTGATTAAGACTTTTAGTTAGCTTATTCTTCATTATTGAGCTATAGCCAGTGCTATGCTCTTAACCAGTCTAGGATATAAATATATATATATGCACATCAAATTTGAATCAAGGCTTCCATGCCACAATTCATATTCCAATCATCCAGGCATATACTTCATCAAGTTCATACACAAATATATTTATTCAAACTCAAATCAACATCATACACATGTTCAATCCAAGGCAAGAATGCAACAATTCAAATCACAACCAACCTCATGTGACTATCAAACTCATTGGAGCTAATCTCCCCTTACCTTTAGAAGTCATCCTCCGAAGGTAAAGTCGCCCAATCGGTCCACGCATTCTCCCGATTCCTCGCCCGAGTATCCGACAACAACTACAAATACACAACCACACCAATCATCAACAAATAACAACATAATTAACAACATCAAAACATAAGTTTTCCTTCCCTAAAAATGGTCTAAGGTTCAGCCAAAAATGGTAAGAAGGGCTAGGGATCTCATTTGGTTCCAATCTTTTGGAAGGTTGGTTCTTAAGCTTAATGAACACTGCTGTATGTCCTAATACCCAAAAATATGAACATGGCTCATGATTTTTCACACCTATAGGTTTCGGCTATGAAAATAGAAATGGGTTAGGAATTGATTTGGTTTTTTATCACTTGGATTCAAAGACAATAGGAAAGATAAGGATGGAATCAAGAGTTAGAAATCCAAAATTGAACAAAACACTATTCATCATCTTCCCCTAGGGTTCGGCCACTTTTAGAAGAATAGGCTAGGATTAGAGTTTGATCATATGCTCTTGGGTTTAGGTAGAGGATGATGAAGTGAGCTCAAAGAAATTGGTTTACCATTAAAAGGATTTTTCTACAATTTCCTATGAATTTTTGAAGTTTTGGATCATAAACTTGAAAACTTGGAAATCAAGATTTCAAACTTGAAATAAGAAGAAATTCAGGAAGATTAAAGATCATAGTAGTAACCTTACCTAACGAATGATGAAGATTGGCCAAGTTGCAAGCTTTTCTTTCAAGGATTTCATGCTTTTTCTCTAAGAAGAATGGAGTTTTATCAAGGAGGAAGATGAAGTCTTGGAGACTCATTTTGGGGCTGTTCTTGCATGAGAAATGGGGGCTGAAATGTCCTTAAATCAACTCACTTAAGGGTATTTTGGTCATTTCCTCCAAGGACCAAAATGTCATTAACGAAAAGGTTAGAGGTATTTTGGTCATTTCGCGTCCAGATATTTCCGAACGTCGTGATGACTCCGGCATGGTTTCCCAAGTGATATCAAGATTATCCGTTAGCGGGTCCCGGTAAGTCCATATGCGGCTCCGTTCGTTACCCAATTGAGGATTTCGCTCGAAAAAAAGTCAATAAGTGATTTTTGTGAAATTTAACCAAAACGTAGAGAATCGAATTCTAAGACTTACTGTCTCGTTCACGGGTCAATCTGAGGTCTCTAGAGCAATAAAATCTTACTGACAGTGTAAAAACGCAGACCAGGCTCCGTGTGAGTTTTCGGCTCAAAATTTAATCGTAGCTTCGTACGATAGCGTTGAGCATGACTATGGTCTCGGAATATTTTATTTCCCTCTCTAGACCCTTCAATAAAATACAAACATATAAATACTGATTAATTAGCTCTAGAGAGCTTTACAAGTCCCATTTAGAGGGTTTTGGAACCCTCGTTAGAAAAGAAAGAAAAAGAAGGAGAAAGAAGAAGAAAGGAAAAGATGAAAAGAGGAAGAAGAAGAAAAGAAAGGGGCAAAGAAAGAAGAAGAAGATGGAGGCAAAAATGGAGTACCGAGAGGTGAGGGATTTGTGATTTATTTTGGGTAATTTTCTTGGGTATTAGTGTGGTATATGAAATGGGTTGGTTATGCTTAAAATAATGATGTTTATGAGTTGTTTTAAGTGAATTCCTTCCATGAGAATCATTTGGAACATGTTTACTTTGATTATTCTTTGATTTATATGTTATTTGTGAGTTGTTATAGTGGTTTGTTGGTTGAAAATCATGAAAGTGGGGTTTTGGGAGGAAAATGGCGAAACAGTAGCGTTCTGCCGCATTTCTAGCCAGCGTTAGGCGCTGAGTGTGCAGCGCTGAGCGCTGGAGCACCCGAAAAGGGGTCAGGGAAGATGATACCAATGCTGGATGCTGGTAACCTAGCCCTGGGCGCTAGAGACAGAGACAACAAACTTTAAATGTGCATATCTTTTTTATTTCTTATTTGTTTTGGGTAAATGACCCCTTTGTGGAAAGCTCTTTGAATCTACTTCCATATGAAACAAGTTTACGATTTAAATTCTAAATATTTTAAAAGTTATGGTTGAAATAGTGAACAAAGGTTAGGACCAATGTTCAAGAAAATGTCGATGTCTCATAATATCAAATTTTATTATACTTAACATCGAAAAACATGCTTTCTGGATATATGATGAGATTGATTTGAGAAATAATAAATGTGATTGGTGCTATCATTTCTTGAATGTGATTGAGGTTATTTATATATGATAATGCTCTGGTTAAAGTATTGAAATAATTTATGTTGATATGACAATGAGTTGATATATATATATATATATATATATATATATATATATATATATATATATATATATATATATATATCAGGTGTGGAAATTTAATATACATGGATTATGTTGCAAGGTTATATGAGTAATGATAATTGGATTGAGGTATGTAGTAATGGAAGTATTCTTGAATTAACAATGTTAATTTTCAGTTTTACATGTTATCATTCTCTTAAAATTGTTTATATATTTAAGTGTGTGTTGTAGCAATCATAGGGAAGAGGTGAGCATAAAGGTTAAAGGTAGATGAATGTTATAATGACTATAATGGGTGTAAATACCGTATTCCTTAGTAATTATACCGAGGAAAAGATACTAGCTTAACTTATGATAATGTGATTAGGAGGCATGTCATGAAGATGAGTAACTATATGCTATTGTTATATCACTTGTATTTTTTTTATTTCAGCCTTACATTTGGGATATGTGTGTGAATATTTTACAAGTGAAAAAGATTTTGCACATTGCAGAATGTACATACATATATGAATGCTATATGCATACTTCTAATCTTGTCTTCATAAACATGTAATTATGTGTGGATATATATGAGGAACAAGAGAAAACTGATGCACATTGGAATGTGCTCACAAAGTTGTGGCTATGGTATTGACTATAATGGATCGAAATTATGCTAAACTTTGATAAGATGATTTGGATGAATAATATTGATGTGTACCTCTTGAGTTTATCTCTGATAATTGTTATTAAATTATTTATTGTACTTGTTCACAATGGGTGTGTTTGAATGGAATGACGATACTAATGTCTATGTGTGATTGAGATGTGAATTTAGTTTAAATATGATATAAGTGGAACTAAATTATATGGTTAAAGTTTATGTTATTAATGATATGAAGCGTTGTATGGATGGATTACCATTGATAATATGATAAATGTTGTTATGTGTAGTTGATTATGTTGGTAAATGATAAATATGACATATGTTGTTTATGAGATGTTAGATTGGGGAAATAATTTCGATGTATATTATGATAAAGTATTTATATGCGATGATAATCGATGTATGTGGTTTGTAACCTATTAAAAGTACTAGGTGGAATGGATTGCCAAGATATGGTTATGATTCTTTGGGTAGGCTGACCAGGGAGCGGAAGGCTCCGGTATATAAATATCACTGCCGGGGACGAGGGGACCTCGTTAGATACCCCAGGCATTGGGAGGGATGTTTGGTGTTTGCTAGAGGGTGCAGTATCTCCGGGGTAGGAAATCAAAAACCGTCGGGGTAGGATGTCCTCAGTGAACCCACCTCTTTGGATACCCAAAGATTCGATGATATTATGATATGTGATATGTGTTCATGAGATATGTACTGATCCCTTGTGAGGGACTTGAGATATAAGAAATAAATGAAGTGCAAGGCATTCCACAAGTACTCGACGAATGGACGATATGTCCCATTGAGCTATGTTTTCTATATGAATGTTTTTATGTATTTTATTGCGGTATTTATTTGAGTTGGATTATGCGTTGATATGAGTGAGTGCTTGTGTGACTGTGTGATATTGTTTTTTTTTTTCTTCTCTTGTATGCTTGCATGTGTTTGGGGGAATTCCCTCACTGATTTAGTGGACTCACCCCACGTTTAACATTTCAGTTGCAGGTATCTGCGAAGACGTCCGAAGCCTTGGATGCCATGTGGACAGTTTGAGGGATTGTACCCTTAGTTTTAAAGTTGTTTTTGGTTTAGCAGGACTTTGCAATTTTTTTTATGTTGTTCGTTACTCTGATGTATTATATTCCTTATGTAATTAATGAATATAATCTTTTACTTTGGATGAAATGGATTTATGTATGCTTGTGAGGCTGCGAAGGGGAAAATAGAATCTTTCCCTTTCGGCTGGTCATGGCTACGAAATTTGGGTCATGACAACTATGGTTGCCATGAGAAGCGCTTATGAGACTTACATAACTATTATGCAACATTATCATAGTGGGTGTGACGTCCCCAAGTCCCACTCGAGAAAATCTCATAATATTAGAACTCATTTATACATAACTTAGCGATATTATTATGCATTTATTAAAACCAACGATAACATGCATTCAATATAAAGTGCACAATATTAGAGTAAACGTAGCAGGATAAACGAAAATACAACATAGACATCAAAAGGACTCTGACACTCAGCTCATATACTCTCTCCATCCCCTCTCAAAATACATCAAAAAGATCTCACCTCACATCCTACGACAGACGCACTGGTGACGTCACGTCCTCAATGACGTGAAAGTCAAGAGCTACCCTGTCCTTCCCTATATATGCGCCTATAAACCCGTAGGAGCACATAATCCGAGGAAGAACTAGACATAACGATTCGCCTATGCCTAATGGCCCTCAAATACCGCTCTGACCTCCGACGTTGTCCTCTCAGCACAAAGCCTCTATGACTCGTTACGTGAGATGATGCTGGGGCAGCCCATATAAAATCCAGCTCTTGCGACCTGGGTGGGTGCCACATCTGGGGAAATGGAAGAAACTGGACTACTCTGTACGGTCCCATGATGTCCGCTCGTGGTGAAGTACCGCCCCGAAACAGCAAGCTCACTAGTCCGGTGCACACGGTCAAAAACGTAGAGGGGTTCACCTGCCACCCCTGCTCGTCGTGGTAGACGATCTCAAGCTCGCCCAGCATCAGGATCCCTGGTGCTGTCTGGAGGAAGGGATGCATCCTCGGGTCCATAATCACCTCCAACTAACTCGTCGTCTCCTTGCAGATCGAAAGCATAACACATAAGAAAATATAGGGAGATAAGATATACAACACATCTATAACAGGGATGATGCAATGTAGAACATATAGCAAACACAACCGTCTCTCAATACTACGACACTACGGTCATTCCCTAGCTAGATGTACACGTACTCTTTCTATGCATGCCGGTCGGTACTAAACATCCTACTAAGGGCAACATCATGTCCGCATATCGGACAACAAGTTGATTCGTTCCGGTAATCCGTTCCGCTCGTCGTGACCCATAAGAGTGCATCACCGCTCAAGTGTCCTTGACAAAAAAGGTTAACTGGGCCTCCTCGGAAGATCCACCGACAACTGGAAAGACTCAGGGCTCTAGTCGGGATAACCAAACTTAGCCAAGACTGCCACGACACGATAGGAGCTACCATACTGGTCTCATGTGGGTACACCTGCATCCAGTATATCCCCAAGGTCTCTCAGACCGTCCCTTCCGTTTTCCACACCCGCACTCGATGCACCAACCTCGTATGCCTCTCAACATACGGCTCGCCACTTGGCATCAAATGCATATGCTATGCATGTCATTCATCTCTCTTGAGCTGATATTGCAACACATGCAAACTTGCTCTTAGCAACATGAGCTCCAAGCTCCAAAGGTAAACACACGAGCTCTAAGCTCCCATCATAACCTTACAAGCTCCATTATAACCTCAAATCTTAACTATCAACTCAAATGTCCACAACAGGATCAAAGCCCTAATCATGCTAAACCTCCATATCTCATACATACATTTCCAGTTATAATGCAACGGTTCATCATTTGTCAACATGCTCAAAAGGCAGTAAATAGCATACATACCATTATCATTAACACATCATGCATCTCTTGCAATCATCAAATATCATAAATAGCAGGTACGCATATATCAACACATAACACATACTTTGTCAGGGTTCAACCTCACATAGGGTTTAGGGTTCCCCCACAAACACAAAACATACAAAACAGCTAGAATCTAACACAAGACATCCACAATTTTTTTGATATTCAAACCAATAGTCTTAACACAACGGCCATACATGACCTTACAAATCTCAAAACATTACATAGTAGTTTTTGAAATCTTAAGGAGAATAAAAAAAAAAAAAGAAATTTGGAAACTTCATTAAAACAGTTTATGAAGTCCAGAGGTACATAATAAAGGTTCCCAAAATACATATTGAGTCCAAGGGTAATTTCCTTCGAATCTTCAATATCCTCCAAGGGACCTAAACCTGCTTATCTGAAATAATAGGGAGCCTAGTGAGAAAAATAATTCTCAGCGAGATTTTGCTTCAAGCAAGAATATATGAATAATCAATATCTTTTAAGCAATTGAAAATGAATTTGAGCATGGGCATTTTAAAACATAAAACATTCACTGGGGAACTTCAAGTGTGAGGGACTTTAAGTACTCTAGTTTAAAAATATTTTGATATGGCAGTCAGAGCTCTATGACAACAATCAGGCGTCCCTTAATTGCTAGTACCATATCCTAGCCTTCAAGAAGATGAAGGACTTATGAAAAACATGTCTCACCCACAATTACTATTGTGGCCATAATGGCTAAATTTAGTTTCGAAACTTTATGCTTCACCAAATATAGACCACTTTAAATTCTTAATGCCATTCTATAATTCATTTTCTCAAAATTCGTATCCATTCACAAAGGGGACAGCAAGTGTCCATGGCAGTAAGCACCAAACCATCATTTATAATTAGCAAAACTATCACAATTTGAAAAGAAAGGTTACCATCCCCACCATTTAATTCACAGCATAAAAAATCCATTTAAGAAAAATTAGGAGCTATTTAAGACTCAACCAAAACTGAACATGTCAATAAAATACTGATAACAAGTTTAACAAATATCCCTAAACCAAATTCACACAACTTAGGGGATTTTCCTTTTCAAAATCTGTCAGCAGGAGTTTTCATCAACTTACAACAGAGTTTTCAACATCCAAACTGAGTCAAATTTCGAAATTTAAAAGCCTATACTGTCACAAATTTTGTCTATTTTCTAATGGCATAGGAATTAACTTAATCCAATATCATTACAATTTTTTACAAATTTAACATCATAACAGTATCAGTTCAGATTTTACTACATTAACAGCAACTTGAATGTTGTTTTTCTCCCCCAATACTTAATTCAATATATCCATTCCAGAGTCTATTTCGAAGGGAATTAAGTCTAGTTCTCAATGGTACAAGAATTAACTCAATCCAACATCAGTACAATTTATTACAAATTAAACATCACAACAGTATCAGTACAGAGTTTACTACATTAACAGCAACTTGCATGTCGTTTTTATCCCTCAATACTTAACAAAATTTATCTATTACAGAGTCTATTTCGAAGGGAATTAAGTCTAGTTTTCAACGGTATAAGAATCACTTCGAAATAAGCTCGGTGGAGGAAGTTATGGATGAAATACTGACAGGGGTGCAAACGGGTTTAAGAGATTTTTACAGCACCCTTATGAATTTTTCATCAAAATCAACCTCTATACAACATGCAACCAAAAATCAGTTGTTCAACATCAATTATGAGTTCAATCATGCATTTTACAGAATTAATTGAAACATTTAACAAGAAATTGGGATTTATGGTTACCCAATATTACAAACAACAAAACTCACATGACTATGTAATAGAATCAAGGTTGTTATTGTTGGTCTATCTTGAGTTCCTTCCTCAGCTGACCTTTACTCCCCTTTTGATCACCAACTACAGTGGTTCCTAGCTCTCAATCAAGGACGATGGCAACCCTTCTAGCCCTTTTGAAAATTTCATACTTGTAGGTTGTTAGAGGAAGGATTTTCCTAGCAACACTACCTCTATTTGGCTGAACTCGTTGAGGGGTTTAGAGGTCTTGCATTTCTGCCCTCTTTGCTTGGTTTGGGTGTTTATGACTGGGTAAGTGTATGGAGTAGGATGTTAGAGAAAGATTGATGTAGGTTTTAAGCTGGTGTTAGAAGAAATGGAGAAAGGAAAGTGGTGGTGGTGGGGTGAAGGTTGGCCGAATTTTGGAGAGGATGAGAGGAAGGGGAAAGGTTTTTCCATGACTCTAAAATGAAACGAAAGAAAAGAGATGTTCAGCCTTCTTGGCTGACCAAAAACCTCATCTTGAGGGGGAAGAGATGATTGGTTCACCAATTGGGCAAGATTTCCTCAAAAGGTGTTGGTTCTTTCATGGATTTTCTAAGGATAGAGATGGATAAGGAGGATTAAAATAAATGGGTGTGTGTGTGTGATTAAAAGGATAAAATTCTAGATTAATAATAATTAACCCAACTTAATTGTACATAAAGAAATTTCTATTCCCTCTTTAATCAACAAATAATCACTTCATAATTCAATCAATCATTTAAGTGCACATTTATGAAATATAAAAGGATCCAATCACACCTGTGGTAAAAAAAATAAATCAATAAATAAATATAAATATAAATATAAATATAAATAAATAAATCTGAAATGAAAAGACTAGAATACCCTTGGGGAAGGATATTACATTTCTCTCCCCTTTAAAGGAATTTTGTCCTCAAAATTTAGACAACTTACCTACTCAAATAAGTAAGGATATTCTTGGCGTAAGTCATATTCTTGGCGTAAGTCATCCTCAAGCTCCCAAGTTGCCTCCTTCAGAGTTGACCCTTCCCAAGTAACTTTCACCAAAGGAATTGTTTTGTTTCTCAGGGTTTTCAAGCTACGACCAATCACTATGAAACGAGGACAAAGTTTCTTGGACCGAAGGGCTCTTCCAATGCCTATTGTGGGGGCTATTCTTAGAAATACATGGTCACCTTCTTCAAATTCTAAGGGTCTCCTTCTGTTGTCGGCATAACTCTTTTGTCGACTCTGCGCAACTTTAAGCTTATCGCTAATGATTCGGATTTTCTCCGTGGTCTCCTGAATTAACTCAGGCTCTAAAATCGCTTTGTCACCTACTTCAGCCCAACAAAGTGGAGTTCTACACTTACGACCATAAAGTGCTTCATAGGGTGCCATACCTATGCTGAAGTGATGACTGTTATTGTAGGCAAACTCCACTAAGGATAGGTGATTATCCCAATTCCCTCCATCCTCCAAAATACAGGCTCTAAGCATATCCTCTAAGGTTTGGATGGTTCTCTCTGTCTGACCATCTAACTGGGGGTGGTAGGCAGTACTAAGGTTCAACTGAGTACCCAAAGCTTTGTGAAATGCCTTCCAGAACCTAGAAGTGAACTTAGGATCTCTATCAGACACAATACTAACTGGCACACCATGCAACCTCACTATAATACTCTTATGAATACCTTTGCTAGTTTAGCCGTATTATATGAGGTCTTAACAAGTAAGAAGTGGGCGGACTGTAACACCCCCTCTCGGGTGCTACGTACTCGAACTCGATTGCGGAAAACATCAAGAAAATAACTCACTGGTTGCTTTCGGAAAATACTGTAATTAAGTAACTACGTTCGAAACGTGGGTCTAAAAATTTTCTGCGTGCATAGGCAATCCAAACTCAAGACAAAGAAATAAACTGTGAAACATACATCAATATTTCAGGTTTATACTAATATAATCATGACATAAATTCAGGTCCAATATATCCTATTACAGACTCAAGACATAAGTTCAATATACGTGCAGAAAATAATATAAGATGGCTTCAAAATAAAAGACTCCTATGCTGGTCGGGCTAAAAGTAGCCATTGGGATACCATCCCAAAGTCAGCTCCGATTCCCAGAGGAATTCGGAGGGATCCTCTATTCAGTTCCTTCAAAAGTCTCCGTCATCCGAGTCCTCACGTGTCCGCGGGGACTATGATCAACATCTATACATGTGTTCCAAAAACACAATAGGGTGTCCAACATGTACAGGCAGAGGTGAGATACTCATTTTATAAGTTTATCACGGTAGCCGCACAAGCGACAAACAGCATAAACATCCACGGATAAATACAGATATAAAATCAAGTATTCATACAACACAACATAATATCTCAAACACTATCATGAGTTATAATAATGCATGAGACTCCAATATCTTCTTTCTAATTCATGTACTCCAGAGATTCTTACTTCCCTTCATCAAGCGATAGGCCGCAATAACACCCGTAACACAGTTGTTCTCATGAGTCGGCCTCTCATTTTAGGTTTGAACTCCAATTGTTCCAGGGTACCACATCATAACCATATCCTGAATAGTCCAGTCTCTGATTGAGTTCATTCGTGTTGGGCAACCGATTTACCACGGCACGGGGTTGCTACGTCACCGGCCACATGTGGAGTTTCGAACACAGAATGTCCCTATAGACCTAGTGGTCTTAACTGGCTCAATTCTCAACTACATAAGTTGTAGCTCGTTTTCAAATGGCACGTCTGCCGGTTCATGCATGTACGTAGAAAGTTTTTCTGTTTTCTTTTTCGTTCATTCTTTCATTTGTCGAGGCATAAAGCTCACGACTAGTTTTAAAGGACATTAAGCCCGTTCAAATCAAAACACAAGATCCGAAGTCCGAGTGCTCAATCCACAAAACACTAGTCCGACGTCTCGATCATAGGTTTGCATTCGTCTCAAAAGGTTCATCATTTTTCCTTCAATCTTATTTTCTCAAAACAACTTTTTTTAAAACAAAACTCAATTTCATTTTCTTGAACTAAAACATTTCTTTTCCAATGAAAACATTTTCCGGGGAAAACACTTTTTCGTGCACAAAACCGTTGTTTAAAGGTTCCACGTCTTTCTAAAACGTTTTTATGAAACAAAACTCACTGTGTAAAGCTTTCCTCAAAACAAAATTTTCCTTTTCAAAAGAACACAACTTTTCAAAAAGGAAGATAACTTTTCTTGAAAAAGCAACATGTTTTCCCAAAAACACCTTTTTGATTTAAAAATCCGATTTTCAAAACTTTGATTTCGGTTTTCGAGTATTTTAATTATTTGTCAAGTCATAGCCAGTCCTATGCTCTTTACTAGTCCAGCATATATATATATATATATAGGTATCCAACAGTCCAATATCACATCAAAAGTTCATCCAAGGCATCAATGCCACAAATCATCATCAAGTATACAAGTATGCTTCATTAAGTAAAACAACTTCATATCTCATTCAAACATATCTCCAAATCATCAATCAAAACTACCACATCACATTTATCAATCAAACATTATGAAGCTACCAAACTCAAATGAAATACCTCCCTTTACTTCTCTAAGTTGCTCAATCAAAACTCGAACGATTCTCGGCTCTGGTTCCGGTTTCGTCCGTGTCGCCTAAAACAATCAAACACAATTCAATTCTCAACAACAATCAACACAAGAAAACAACATCAAAACATAAATTTTCTCCTCCTATAAGGTCCAAGGTTCGGCCACAAAGTTAAAAAGGGTTAGGGATCACATATGGTTCCAAACTTTTGGATGGTTGGTTCATAAGCTTGGTTAACACTAATACAAGTCCTAATACCCAAAAATTTGAAACAAAACTCAAGGTTCTACTCATTGAAGGTCTCGGCCATAAGGAGAAAAACATGGCTAGGGATTGATTTGGTTTTCCATCACTTGGATTCAAAGACAATAGGAAAGGTAAGGATGGAATCAAGAGTTAGAAATCAAAAAATTGAAGAAAAACACTATCCACTCATCTTCCTAGGGTTCGGCCACTTTTATAAGAATAGGCGAGGATGAGAGTTTGATCATATGCTCTTGGGTTTAGGTAGAGGATGATGAAGCTAGCTCAAAGAAATTGGTTTCCCATTAAAAGTATTTTTCTACAATTTCCTATGAATTTTTGAAGTTTTGGATCATAAACTTGAAAACTATGAAATCAAGATTTCAAACTTGAAATAGGAAGAGATTCATGAAGATTAGAGATCATAGAAGTGATCTTACCTAAAGAATGATGAAGATTGATCAAGGATTCAAGCTTTTCTCTTAAGGATTCAAGTTTTTCTCTAAGGAAAAATGGAGTTTTCTCTCAAGGAAGAAGATGAAGTCTTGGAGGCTCACTCTTACTGGTTTGGGGTGTGAATGAGGGGGTTGACCAGCCCTTAAAACAACTCACTTAAGGCCATTTTGGTCTTTTCCTTCAACGGTACATGGTAATAATGAAAAATGTTAGGGGTATTTTGGTCTTTTCACATCCAGATATTTTCAAACGTCATGATGACTCTTGCACGCCTTCCCATGTGATGTGACTTGATGTGACATCAAGATTATCTGTTAGCGGGTCTCGGTAAATCCATATACAGCTCCGTTCTTCACCCAATCCAAGATTTCGCTCGAATGAAGGTCAGGAAGTGATTTTTTTTAAATTTAAATAAAACGTAGGAAATTAAATTCTAAGACTTATTGTCTCGATCATGGGTCAATCTGAGGTCTCCTGAGCACTGAAATCTTACTGTCAGTGTAAAAACGCAGACCGGGCTCCGTTTGAGGTTTCGGCTCAAAATTTAATTGTAGTTTCGTACGATAACGTTGAGCATGAATATGGTCTCGGTTTATTTTATTTCATTTTCTAAGACCTTGAATAAAATATAAACTTAATCACTCTACTTAATGATATATAAAAGCAATGAAAGAAAACGGGGTGTTACATTACTACACCTCTAAAAAAATTTCGTCCTCGAAATTACGTACCATGCAAAAGATCGGGATACTGTAATCTCATCTTGTCCTCGAGCTCCCACGTCATGTCTCCAGTTACTTCGTTTGAAACAATCTTGACCAAGGGAACTTGTTTTTCCCTGAGTTGCTTGATCCTCTTATCGTCGATTCGCACAGGTGATGTCTCATAAGACAAGTTTTCTCGTAAATGTACTATATCAGATTCGATTACATGGGACGAATCAGGAATATACTTTCTAAGTTGTGAGACATGGAAAACATTATGAATGTTGTATAGAAAAGGTGGTAAGGCAATCTGGTAAGCTACTGGACTAATACGTCGAAGAATTTGGTAAGGTCCAATGAATTTGGGAGTGAGTTTTCTGGACTTAATAGCTCTACCTACCCCATTCGTAGGTGTGACTCTCAGGAACACGTGTTCACCTTCTTGAAACTTGAGGGGTCGCCTTCGTTTATCTGAGTAGCTCTTTTGTCTGCTCTGTGCCGTCCTCATCTTTTCACGGATTTGCTTAATCTTTTCCTTTGTTTGTTGCACAAGTTCGGGGCCTATAATCACATTTTCTCCATCCTGGTACCAACGCAACGGTGTCTGGCACTTTCGACCATACAAGTCCTCATAGGGTGCCATCCCCTATGTTAGAATGATAGCTGTTGTTGTAGGTGAATTAGATAAGAGGTAAAAGATCATCCCAACTTCCACCATGGTCTAGAACACAAGCTCTCAGCAAATCTTCCAAGGATTGTATCGTTTTCTCTGTCTATCCATCAGTTTGAGGGTGATAAGCTGACTCAGCCTTAGCCTTGTTCCTAAAAGCTTGATGCAGACTTTGCCAAAAACGTGACGTAAACTTTGGGTCTCTATCAGAGACTATGCTTCACGGTACTCCATGTAGTCTGATTACTTCTATGATATGCAACTCAGTTAACTTCTCCACAGAGTAGTTGAACTTAACAGGTAAGAAGTGTGCTGACTTCGTCAACCTATCAACGATCACTCAAATTGAATCATAACACTTAGAAGTTCTCGTTAATCCTACCACAAAATCCACTGAGCTGCCCTCCCATTTCCATTCGGGTACATCCAAGGATTGAAGCATTCCTCCAGGTGGTTGATGTTCTACCTTTGCTTTCTGACAGGTCAAACATGATGCTGTATACTCAGCCACTTGCTTCTTCATTCCCGGCCACCAAAACTTCTGTTTCAGATCTTGGTACATTTTGGTTGATCCAAGGTGAATGCTCAGCTTGCTCTTGTGTTCTTCTTCCAGAATCATTTTCCTCATCTCTGGGTTGCTAAGTACACAAATTCGTACATTGCATCACAAGATGCCATTAGTCCCTAAGCTGAACTCTACAGCTTTTTCTTGTCCACGTAACTCCTTTTTCTCTTGTAGGTACTCAGCAATTGTTTGCTGTTCGCGGATCGTTTCCATCAGTCCACTAGATACCTTGATCATTCCCAAGCTAATCTTCTCGTGGTTCACTTCCACAACTAGATTGAGATCACGAAACTGTTCTATCAATTCTAACTCCTTAGCCATCATTGTAGAGATGTGTAGGGTCTTCTGACTCAGAGCATCAGCAACGACATTTACTTTCCTAGGGTGGTATACCAAAGTGAAGTCGTAATCCTTAAGAAATTCCATCCAACGTCTCTGCCTCAACTTAAGTTCCTTCTAGCCGAACAGGTACTTCAAACTCTTGTGGTCATTGAATGTTGCGAATTTGCATATTTCAAAACCAAAAACGTAGCAGAAAAATTCCCACCAAAAGATCCAAGCGAATGGTCATGACTCATGATTTACACGACACGCAGGCCATATTTCAAAATAACCAAAGAAAGAAGAAAAAGCACTAAGGCTGTAACACCCCGATTTTCTTAATCTTTTTATTTAACTAGTATTTAAGTAATTGTATTTTATTAGAGGGTCTAGAAAATTAAATAAATTATTCCGAGGCCATAGTCACGCTCTATGCTATCGTAGGAAGCTATGGTTAAGTTTTGGGTCGAAAACTCAGACGGAGCTCGGTCTGCGTTTTTCCTTGACAGTAGTGCTTTACTACTATCGAGACCTAATTTGGACTCGTGAACGAGACAGTTAGTCTTAGAATCACGTTTCCTATATTTTCGAAAAAGTTTGTCCTGACGTCCGAAAATAAAAATAATATTTTTATATTAGGGCAAAAAATCGATCGGGTAGACGATTCGAGTTGTCTTAGGGTTTTTCGAGAACCTTGAGCCAATGATTTTCATACTTGGGCTATGTTAAATCATTTGAGGATTTTCAAATTATCGGGACGTGAATTGACGAAATTACCCTTGATTAGTTTTTACTAATTGCCTCTGTACCTTTCTTAACCCTCAAGTCTTCTTAAATATCAAAAAAAATTACCTCACCCACTCACCTTTTCTCCCCCTCATTCACGTGGGCTGCTGGCTGGTGGCTGCTGCTTTTCTTCTTCTTTCTTCTTCCTTCTTCTTCCTCCATTTTCAACTCCATTTTTCTCAAGCTTCCTCAAGCTTTTTCAAGAAGGTTTGTGAAGCAAAGTTGCTCCTCTCATTCTCCTCTACCACCTAGAAGGTATAGATTTCATCCTTGAGCTCTCAATCTTTATTTTCTCCATTTATTTTCATGAATTTCAATTTCTAGATCTAAACTTCAAAAATCTCTAGAAAATTGTAGAAAAATCATTTTGAGACCAAACCAATTCTTATGAGCTAGTATCATCCCCTACTATCATAATCCAAGAGCTTGTAATGAAATAAAATCTCTAGCCTATTTATCTAAAAGGGGCTGAATGGGTACTTAAGGGGAAAATGGGTTTTTGTTGTTCATTGTTCTTGATTCCATATGTTTCATCCCTTAATCATGTAATCCAAGTGACTAGGAGGCCAAATCAAAATCTCACCTATTTTTCATGGTGATGGCCGAAACCCTACTTTGTTGGTTTAAGGGGTTTTGGTTCAAATCTTTGATAATTGTTCATTGATTATGCATTAGGTATGCTTAAGGGTCATTGATCCAAGAGTTGGTAGAATTTCAATATCCCTAGCCTATTTAATTAATTAAGGTCAGTAGCTAATCCTAGAGATTAGGTAGATTATGGTTCCATTATTTTAATTTCTGGTTGTGTTTTACTGTATAGAATCCGACAGGACTCGAACGCTCGATCGCGCACTCGATTGACTGCTGTAGAGCCGCATTCGGAATCTCTCGGGAAAGAACCACAATATCGTCGGGGAGGCAAGCTTTAAATAATATATATTGACATGCGTAGGGCGACCCAAACCCTATTAGAGGTCGTTTGGCCGTTAGGTTGATTTTACTGCATATTGAGGTTGTCTGTGCTGTGATTGGATATTTGATATATTATATGTGATATGTGTATGATGTCTATTATATACTATAATTGATTAAATGTTATTTATTTGTAAGTTGACTTTACTGTTGAAAATATATTCTGACTGTTGTTGATGTCTGTTGTGACCGCTGATTGTCTGAGTAGAACTAGGCATTAATTTCTGATAAATCGGGTGATGAATGTGTGGTGAGAAAGTCGAGGTTATATATATATATATATATATATATATATATATATATATATATATATATATATATGTCGTAGTGCTCAACCTACTGATATAGTTGATCAATTTGTTGTTGTGATGTGAGTTGATACCCGGTTAAGCCGGATGAAAGTTGGTCATGGTTGTATATAAGTCGTGGTTGAGGCACTAAGTGTTGATCCTGAGATGAGTCAGTGAGATTCATGTTGTATAGTTGTTATTCATCACTGTGTTGGCATACGGGCGATTTTGATCTTACCTGCGGGGAGATGGTCGTACCGATTAGTTTGGCGTAGGCGCGATTTCGATCTTACCTGCGGGGAGGTGGTTGTACCCATTAGTCGAATTGTAGATGGACGGGCGCATATCTCGACCTAGCCTGCGGGCGGGGGGATATGTCGTTACCTAAAGTTGAGTTGTTAACGAACGGGCGAATGCTCTGACCTAGCCTGCAGGCGGGGGAAGATATCATTACCGTGAGTTGCGTTGTTGACGGGCGAATATTCCGACCTGGCCTGCGGGCGGGGGAATATGTCGTATCCATGAGACGATTTGGGCCTGCGGGCTTTAGACCAAACCCTACATTATGGGGGTGGCATAGTGATGATTGCGACACCTTGATCCGTTGGGGATGTCGCGTCGTGATCGCGTCCATATAGTCATTTGTTGCATGAGTGTGAGGGACAGTATTTAAGGGAAAAATTATTCGGAAGTCGTTTGGTTGTAACTGTCATGTTTGTGAGTGTGCTATCTGTATAGATTATTTATATCGTTGTTTTTCCCATGTATGACATATTACTGTTTCTTATCCCCTGTACTTTTCTATGTTGTATTTCTTTGTTCTCGACTGTACGAGAAGACCCTGATGAGGAGTTTCCAGAGGAGATTGACGGAATACCTGTTGAGCCTGATGCCGGCGGTAGAGCCTCGAATCCCAATGCTGAAGGACCTTGAGCGCCAAGAGATGAAGTCGGAGTGCATTTTTTGTGCTGATGTTATGTTTTTAGTTTTTATTTATTTCGTACTCTGAAGTATTTTATATTTGGTATTAGTGTTGTAACGCCCCAATTTTCACGTTTTCTAATTTTTCAATATTTTAACGTGTTTATTTTATTCGAGGTCTTAGGAATAGAAATAAAATATTCCGAGACCATAGTCATGCTCGACGATATCGTAGGAAGCTACGATTAAGTTTTGAGTCGAAAACTCAAACGGAGTCCGGTCTGCGTTTTTATACTGACAGTATGATTTTACTGCTCAGAAGACCTCAGATAGACTCGTGAACGAGACAATAAGTCTTAGAATTCGATTCTCTACGTTTTGGTTAAACTTCGTGAAAATTTCAGAAAAATCATTTCCTGACCTTCGTTCGGGCGGAATTCTCAATCAGGTGACGAACGGAGCCACATATGGATTTACCGGGACTCGCCAACAGATAATCTTGATATCCCAACATCCCAGGACACTTGGGAGAGTATGCCAGAGTCGTCATGACGATCGGGAAAATCTAGACGCGAAATGACCAAAATGCCCCTAACCTTAGTCTTTTGCACTTTTACCATTTTACCCTTTTGGCAAATGACCATTTTGCCCGTAAGTGACTTGTTTTAAGGCTGAACTCAGCCCCTCACACTCTCATTTTTCGCACAGCCCTCTCAAAAAGAGAAGAACACCATAGTTACTCTTGAAGAAGCACCATTGTTGTTCTTGAAAAAGCTTGGTTTCTTGTTGGAATCACTTGATTCCTTGAGCAATCTTCCTTCATTTTAAGGTAAGATCACTTCTATGATCTCTTAGCTTCTTGAATATCTCTTTATTTCAAGATCAAGATCCATTTTCATGAAAATCATTTCTTAGATCCAAAACTTTGAAAATCCATAGGAAATTGTAGAATAATCATTTTGATGTGAGACCAATTTCTTTGAACTCACCTCATCATTCTCTACCTAAATCCAAGAGCTTATGATTCAACTCTCATCATAGCTCAAAAAGCACTTTATGGCCGAACCCTTCTTGATGATGATGAATAGTGTTTTCATCAATTTTTGATTTCTAACACTTGATTTCATCCTTAGCTTTCCTAATGCCTTTGAATCCATGAAATGGGAAACCAAGATCAATTCCTAGCTTTATTCTCTTTAGGGTGGCCGAAACCCTCTTTGTGAGAATTGCTGAGTTTGATTTGACTGTTGTTTAATGATTGATTGTTTGGTTGTTTGTAGTTGGTGACAACTATCAGCAGGTTCACAAACCGATCAACCGATTTTGATCTGGGAATCTGCTCTTCAACAGGTATGGGGAGAAGAACCTCATTACACCAAGATGGTGGTGGTGAAGATGGTTGTTTAAATTATGTGTGGGTGAAACCCTTTAGTTTGGGTTCACTTTTATGTGTTAAGTTTTGTTAAGTTCTCATGGAGAACAAGAATGTCATGATGAGTTTATGCTTTGGCATGTTGTAGTGTGCTTTTGCATATGTTGATGATGAGATGATTGAATGAAAAACCATTTTCATGTATGTTGGAAAACCTACTTTGATCACTAGACCAAGTATGGACTTTTATTGTTGATTATGGGACCATAATGTGTGATGGACTTGGATGTTTGATTATGATGTAGTAATGTGTATTATGGTTATCATGACTGTGTAAGTATTGTGAGCCATACTTTGATTGGTTGATGAAGTAAAACTTCACATTGATTCCTACTTGGCTATTAGCCATGGCCTTGAGGAAAGGAGGGATATGAATAGTTCTTGGACAAGTCAAGTTTTGATGTAAAGAAAGTGTTTTCAATAACTTGTGTTTTTCAAAGAAAAACCCTAAGTGACTTTAAATGGAATTAAATCTCAAAGTGCTTTCACCAAAGTGAAACATGTTTTATACCTTATCCTTAGTTCATCTAGCTAATCAAGTGACTCAAAATGAGAAAAGAAGTGGTTTCATGAAGAGAATCAAAATGGTTCCCTAAGGTTGATGTCTTGTTTTAAGGCAACTTTTCGCTAAGCGAATTTACTTTCGCTAAGCGAAAACAGGGAAAGTCTTAGTTGGGCATCACTGCTTCACTTTCGCTAAGCGAATTCATATTCGCTAAGCTAACCAAATGAGTTTTGCTACGCGAATTACGTCTCGCTGAGCGATCCAGAAAAGTCTCCAAAGGAGGTATAACCGCCTCCATTTCGCTAAGTGAAATTATACTCGCTAAGCGAATAAAGTGAAATTTCGCTACACGAATTCTGTTTCGCCGAGCGATCCAGAGGTGTTTACAAAGAGGTGTAACCGTCTATACTTGCGCTAAGCGAATACATATTCGCTAAGCGAATACAATACGTTTCGCTACGCGATGGATGTTTCGCCGAGCGATCCAGAGGAGTTCCAAGGGAGGCATTACTGCCTCATTTTTGCTAAGCAAATAGAATTCCGCTAAGCGAATTTCATATTTCAGAAAATGCTAGAAATGAAGTAAGTAGTTCAAATGTTGTTTCAAATCAAATGAGTTTTCAACTGTAAAAATTGTTTGGTTTACAAAAGGAGTTTTCTAACTCAATCGTAAAGTTTTACGCGTGAAAAACCTAAGTTAAGTAATTAACTTAGAGGTGAAGACAAGGGTTAATTAAGTATGGTATGTGGTGGAACAAGACCATGTGCTATACCATTGATGACTTAGTACATCAATGACTTCATAAGACTTAAGTGAAATCAACACTTGTTTCCTTAATTGAAAAACAAGGGATTAATATCTTAGAAAGGCTTAAAGACTTATCTAAGAGGATTCTCAATCCTTATTCATAATGCTTAGGACTTGAGACTTAATTCATAAGACGTAAACACAAACATGAAACGTTTTGGTTTTTGAAACAATAGTTCGATGACCGACCGGTGATTCGGATCCAGGTTAATCGTTCAATTGTTTCCGTCTTGTGATAACCGGAATGAGAGAGATCCTGAGACTGTGCAGGTATGGGACTGTACAGTGGAAGGAATCCTGAGGCTATGCAGGTATAGGACTGTATAGTTAAGGGAAGGCATATAAGAATTGATTGGTACTACCCATACCAACAAGATTTATCTTCTTTTCGGGAACTTAGAACATAAGTACTTTATAGTTAAGCGTGCTTGACTTAGAGTAATTATGGGATGGGTGACCTTCTGGGAAGTTCCCTAGAAAGCGTGTGAGTGAGGACAAAACACGCTGAAAAGACTTGTGTTGGTTTGTGGGGACAGTCGACGATTCTGAAAGCAGTCTGGATCATTCCAAAGGATGCACGAGATATTTATCCGATGGATAAATGTTTTATAAAACAAAGATGTGTGTAGTTCCTAAGGAAGAGAACCTTAGTGAACCTTGAGGTCTATCCAATGAATAGACATTGCTTTATCACATCTGCTTTGTGTAAGCATTGACATTTCATGTGCATAGTTGTAAGGCCTTGAGCCTAGGAGTTGAGCTTACACCTTGATGCGGGTGCGAATCTTACGGTGACGATCTTCAATGGTCTTTTTGGAGGTATCAGGGTTGGAAGGGCTGACATGTGACCAGTTGGTGATTCTTCTGTGTCGTGGCGAATCCGTGCAATACACTGATATCCTCTACTAGATGCCGTACTTTTCATGTTTGGTCGAGAGTGTTACCGTAAAGCCAGATACGTGCACGTTACGAATGTTGTAGCATCTTGCTCATGGCTGGCAGAAACCGGAACATGTCCTCCCATTCACTCTCTCCGACGTTCTGTTAGCTCCATGGAGTAGGGGTCAGAGTAGTACCCAGTGACGTTGACATTGAGTCATATACATCGCATTGCATTGTATGGCTATTGGTGTTTACATTACTGTTATACATCATTGTACTGTTTAAGAGCACCTTACTTTATGCTGTTAACTGCTTAACATGATTTATATTGAGAACCTTTGTAAGCATGTTGGGTACGTTATTACCCGGTGAGTCGTCCCGTTTTTACTACTGCTGTTTTGTTGTGTTGACGAACGAGAATCTCACCCATATCTGTATGTTTTCTGCTGGTACTTGTTGTTGCTGCTTGAACAGATGGACGCGACGATGGTTTGGTTCCGCAGTCCCTTTGAGTTCGGAGGTGGACTCTTTTGCTGTTTTAGTTTTGTTGTCGGCCAGACTATGTCAGTTTTTGTAGTACCTTTTGGGAGCTATGACTCCTAGTACTTATTGTATTTCTTATGTCAGTCATACATTAGACTTATGTCTGTATATAGTAATGTTGATGTTTCTGTTTTTTTTTTTTGTTTTCTGTTTCTGTATTTATAATACAGTATTTTCTAGAAATGCATGGTGAACCTAAGTTCACTTATTAGTATTATTTATTACCTTTACCATTATATCTTTATGAAAAAAAAAAAAAAAAGAAAAATCGTATTTTCCGCATTAATAAATATTTTCGGCCTTATAAACGTTCGAGAATGTGACACTCGGGAAAGGGTGTTGCAAGTGTCGTAGGCTCTACTGATGGAGCCAATACTATTATGTATGTATACTTTTATTATGGTATCAGTATGTATTATATGTTTTAATATTTCCGCAAATTTTAAACTACTATGCTACGCTATAACTCTAATAATTATAAGTGTGGTCACCAATGGGACCTCCTAGGAAGGGGTTGTCTCATTTTATGGTATCAGAGCAGTTCGATTCTAATATCGGACTGTGTGGTTTAGAAAGCATATTAACATTAACAGTTATGTCCACATTGGATACTAATTGTGTTAGGGAAAGGGTAGTGTGTTCGATGCGTATGTTATCGAGAGTGATAACTATTTTGCTTGTAGGGCACATGATATATATATCGGTTGATTTATATTGAATATTGCTTTATTCTTACTGGGAATAGCTAAGGATCTGGGGAATTTTGCTAAGTGAAATTAATCTCACTACTCGAAATATTGTTTCGCTAAGTGAATTATTCCTCGCTGAGCGATCCAGAGAAGTTCCAATCATTGTCTCAATTTCCCTAAGCGAAATTGATCTCGCCGAGCGATCTAGAGAAGTTCTAATCACTGTCTCAATTTCGCTAAGCGAAATTTATCTCGCTAAGCGATCCAGAGAGGTTTCAAATGGTGCATCGCTGTCTCAATTACGCCAAGCGAATGGATCCTCGCTAAGCGAAATGCACTCAGTTTCGCTAAGCGAATTGAGTCTCGCTGAACAAAATTCATTCTATTTCGCTAAGTGAATGGAGTCTCGCTAAGCGAAACCTTGTTTTTGCCTTTTTCCTTGTTTTTGTTTCTTTTTCTGAAAAGCTGAATAAGCCGCAAGCTTATCATATGTCTTATGAATCGAAGCTAATATTTTTCCTTGCCAGGGAGAAATGGTTCGCGGATGACCTAGAGGACATGGCGGAAGGGCCACAGCGAGTGCCGCTGAACTAGGAATTGGATACGAAGCAAGTTCCCATGCTGCCGATGGGATAGAATCAACTGAAACCCTGAGGACAGTTAGGGAACTGGCAACGGCAATGCTGCACCAAACGCAGCAGAACGCTCAACTGCTACAGTTGACCATGCAACAACAGCAGAGACAAAATCAGCAAGGTGAAGTTGTGAGGGAAGACACCGGGCTGAATACCTTTTTGAAGGGGAAGCCGCCGCAATTCAATGGCGACTTCAACCCAGAGGGAGCTGAACTCTGGCTACAAGAGCTGGAGAAAATCTTTGCGGCGATTCACTGCCGTGAGGACAGAAAGGTAACATATGCATCCTTCATGCTGATAGGAGGTGCAGAACTGTGGTGGAAAGGCAAGCAGAGGATGCTTGAAGCTGAAGACAGACTCATCAACTGGGAACTGTTTCAGGAATGCTTTCTGGAGAAGTATTTCCCCAGGATGATGAGAAGAGAAAAAGAGAAAGAGTATATGGGTCTGAAGCAAGGGACTATTTCTGTTGGGGAGTACTCTGCAAGATTTGAAGCGCTGCTCAAATTTTCTGAATTTTACCAGAGGTTCCCTGACGAAGAATGGGTTTGCCGTCATTTTGAGGATGGTTTGAAATATGAATTGCAAGGGTGATTGCACCACTGAACATCACCCGACTGCCTGAGATACTGGAGAGATGTTCTGTCATTGAGAACATATACAAAAAGCGAGAGCTGCAGCAAGGCAGAACTGGAGGGCCTACTCGGAGGTTTGACTAGAGAGGTCGAGGCGGAAAGGGAAGATTCCAAGCGGGACGGAGACCTTATGACCGTCAGACCGCAAGACAGACTGAAGGACAACTCCAACCAAGTGGTTGCTTCAGGTGTGGGGGAGCACATACAATTCGGGATTGTCCGATAAAGGAAACTCGCCAGTGTTTCTGATGTGGCCAAGTGGGTCACATAGCGCCAAAATGTACACGAGGGGCGAGATACAACACAAGCGGGAAGGGCCCAGTGATCAGAACCCAAGGAACCGGACAGCAAGCAGCGAGACCACAAGCCACCGAAAGGGTGTTTACCATACGAGGAGTTGAATCCTCTCAATCCCCTGATCGGATACAAGGTATGTGCCTAGTGTCAGGTAAACTCTTATCTGTATTGTTTGACTCGGGAGCTACTCATTCTTTCATATCCCAAGAGTGTGTGGATCATTTGAAGTTGCCTGTCTCTTTACTTCCCCATGACTTAACTGTTTCTACTCCTACTAGTAATTCTTTGACAACCATAACCGTCTGTTTAAATTGTCTGATTGTCATTGAAAATCGAACTTTTTCTGTTGATCTCATTTGCTTACCTATGCATCAACTCGATATAATTTTAGGCATGGATTGGCTTTCGGCTAACCATGTAGTGTTAGACTGTTCTAAAAAAACCTTATCTTTTCCTGAGCAATCTAGATTTGCCTGCCATGGATAGTAAGATAGGTAGTAAATCTCAGAAACACATGTTACTGCTCTCTGTGGAAGCTAAGGAATCTCCTAAGTTAGATTCGTTGCCTGTAGTGCGGGAGTTTCCGGAAATTTTCCCTGATGACGTTTCGGGTTTACCACCAGAGAGAGAAATAGAGTTCGCTATAGATCTGGTACCGGGAACTAGACCGATTTCGATAGCAGCTTATCGAATGGCTCTAGCAGAGTTAGTGGAGCTAAAAAAGCATTTGGACGATATGTTGGATAAGGAGTTTATAAGACCGAGTGCTTCACCTTGGGGAGCACCGGTGCTGTTCGTCAAAAAGAAGGACGGAAGTTCGAGACTGTGCGTGGATTATCGACAGCTGAACAAGGCGACAGTTAAGAATAAGTATCCGTTGCCTAGGATTGACGATTTGATGGACCAGTTGAAAGGAGCAGTAATGTTTTCGAAGATTGACTTAAGATCTGGTTATCACCAGATTCGAGTCAAGAGGG
Source organism: Ammopiptanthus mongolicus (assembly GCA_039655645.1). NCBI lineage: Eukaryota > Viridiplantae > Streptophyta > Magnoliopsida > Fabales > Fabaceae > Ammopiptanthus > Ammopiptanthus mongolicus. The sequence goes on from CM077345.1 coordinate 59,825,310, forward strand.
AGGATATACCGAAGACGACGTTTAGGAGCCGGTATGGACACTACGAGTACCTGGTTATGCCTTTTGGCGTAACTAATGCTCCAGCAGTGTTCATGGATTACATGAATCGGATTTTCCGACCGTTCTTAGATAAGTTTGTCGTTGTGTTTATCGACGACATTCTTATTTATTCCTTTGATCGGGAAGAACATCAGGAACATCTTAGGATTGTGCTTCAAGTGTTAAAGGACCGACAACTTTATGCAAAGTTGTCCAAGTGTGAATTCTGGTTAGAAGAAGTACAATTCTTAGGTCATGTGATTGATCGTGATGGGATAGCTGTAGACCCAGCAAAGGTTGAAGCTGTAGTGCAATGGGAAAGCCCTAAGTCGGTGAGTGAAACATGGAGTTTTCTGGGCTTAGTGGCTATTACCGAAGGTTCATCGAAGGATTCTCGAAGATCGCGTTGCCAATGACGCAGTTAACAAGGAAGGGAATATCCTTTGATTGGACGGATGAATGTGAGAAGAGTTTTCAGGATCTGAAAAGGAGGCTGACTACGTCACCAGTATTGACGTTACCGGATTCTTCAGGACAATTTGACGTGTACTGTGATGCGTCATACCAAGGACTGGGTTGTGTCTTAATGCAAGACCGGAGAGTGGTAGCATATGCTTCACGGCAGCTAAGAACTCATGAGAGGAATTATCCGACTCATGATTTGGAGCTAGCAGCTATAGTGTTTGCTTTAAAGATATGGCGACACTATTTATATGGAGCTAAGTTTATAGTGTACAGTGACCATAAGAGCTTAAGGTATCTATTTGATCAGAAAGAGTTAATTATGAGGCAAAGGAGATGGATGGAATTCATAAAGGATTATGAATTCGATCTACATTACCATCCAGGAAAAGCGAATGCAGTAGCGGATGCGTTAAGTAGGAAATCCTTACATGTATCTGCTATGATGGTGAAAGAACTGGAACTGGTTGAACAGTTTAGAGATTTGAATCTAGGCATGGAATTATCCAAGGATAAGATACACCTAGGAATGGTCACAGTAACCAGCGAATTTTTGAAGACAATCAAGGAGAAGCAGGAGGTTGATTAGTATGTTCAGAAAGTAAAGGAACAAGTGACGGAAGGCAGAACTTCTGAGTTTAGGATGAATCAAGATGGAGTCTTGAGGTATGGTGATAGGATTTGTGTGCCGATGGATATAGAACTAAGAAGAATGATCTTAGAGGAAGGGCACAAGAGTAGGTTGAGTTTTCATCTAAGAGCGACCAAGATGTACCAAGACTTAAAGAAAATGTTTTGGTGGCCTGGAATGAAGAAGGAGGTAGCCGAGTATGTGTTGGCTTGCTTGGTGTGTCAAAAGGCGAAGATAGAACACCAAAAGCCAGCAGGACTGCTACAATCTTTAGATATCCCAGAATGGATATGGGATGGAATATCTATGGATTTCGTGGTTGGTTTGCCGAGGACTAACAAGAGGCATGATGCCATTTGGGTAATAGTGGATAGGTTAACGAAGTGTGCTCACTTCTTACCTATTGGCGAAAGTTATACATTAGAAAAGTTAACCCAAATCTACATCAAGGAAGTAGTAAGGTTGCACGGAGTGCCTTCTAGTATTGTTTCAGACAGAGACCCTAGATTTACATCTAGATTCTGGAAGCAATTACATGAGGCTTTGGGAACTAAGTTAAGGTTGAGTTCTGCTTATCATCCTCATATGGATGGTCAGTCGGAGCGAACGATTCAATCGTTGGAAGACCTCTTAAGAGCGTGTGTTTTGGAACACACAGGAAGTTGGGAAGAGTTCTTACCATTGATTGAGTTCACCTATAACAATAGTTTTCATTCAAGTATAGGTATGGCACCTTAATAAGCGTTGTACGGCAGGAAGTATAGAACGCCATTGTGTTGGTATGAGAATGGAGAAAGTCAAGTGTTAGGACCGGATGTGGTACAGCAGATGACGAAAAAAATCAAGAGGATACGGGAAAAGATGAAAATCGCACGGGACAGACAAAAGAGTAACAGCGATAAAAGGAGAAGACCGTTAGAATTCCAATTCCAGGAAGGAGACCATGTTTTTCTAAGAGTGACTCCGAGAACTGGAATCGGCAGGGCAATAAAATCTAGAAAGCTTACTCCTAGGTTCATTGGACCTTTTCAAATTCTTCGCCGAATCGGTCATGTGGCCTATCACATCGCTTTACCCCCAAACTTATCCAACCTTCATGACGTCTTTCATGTCTCTCAGTTGAGAAAGTACTACCTCGATCCATCACATATCTTAGAACCAAAGTCAATACAATTAAGAGATAACCTTGAGTATGAAGCTCTACCTGTAAGGATCGCGAATAGAAGGATTAAGGAACTCCGAGGTAAACATATTCCGTTGGTCAAGATCATATGGGATGAAGCTACCGGAGATGCTACCTGGGAACGCGAAGAGGACATGCAACGGCAATATCCAAGCCTATTTTAAAAAGGTACGTCGAATTTCGGGACGAAATTCTTTTTAAGGGGGTAGTAATGTAACACCCCGATTTTCTTAATCTTTTTATTTAACTAGTATTTAAGTAATTGTATTTTATTAGAGGGTCTAGAAAATTAAATAAATTATTCCGAGATCATAGTCACGCTCTACGCTATCGTAGGAAACTATGGTTAAGTTTTGGGTCGAAAACTCAGACGGAGCTCGGTCTGCGTTTTTCCTTGACAGTAGTGCTTTACTACTATCGAGACCTAATTTGGACCCGTGAACGAGACAGTTAGTCTTAGAATCACGTTTTCTATATTTTCGAAAAAGTTTGTCCTGATGTCCGAAAATAAAAATAATATTTTTATATTAGGGCAGAAAATCGATCGGGTAGACGATTCGAGTTGTCTTAGGATTTTTCGAGAACCTTGAGCCAATGATTTTCATAATTGGGCTATGTTAAATCATTTGGGGACTCCTACAAACGTCGTGAGGATTTTCAAATTATCGGGACGTGAATTGACGAAATTACCCTTGGTTAGTTTTTACTAATTGCCTCTTTACCTTTCTTAACCATTAAGTCTTCTTAAATATCAAAAAAATTACCTCACCCACTCACCTTTTCTCCCCCTCATTCACGTGGGCTGCTGGCTGCTGGCTGCTGCTTTTCTTCTTCTTCCTTCTTCTTCTTTCTGCTTCCTTCTTCTTCCTCCATTTTCAACTCCATTTTTCTCAAGCTTCCTCAAGCTTTTTCAAGAAGGTTTGTGAAGCAAAGTTGCTCCTCTCATCCTCCTCTACCACCTAGAAGGTATAGATTTCATCCTTGAGCTCTCAATCTTTATTTTCTCCATTTATTTTCATGAATTTCAATTTCTAGATCTAAACTTCAAAAATCTCTAGAAAATTGTAGAAAAATCATTTTGAGACCAAACCAATTCCAATGAGCTAGTATCATCCCCTACTATCATAATCCAAGAGCTTGTAATGAAATAAAATCTCTAGCCTATTTATCTAAAAGGGGCAGAATGGGTGCTTAAGGGGAAAATGGGTTTTTGTTGTTCATTGTTCTTGATTCCATATGTTTCATCCCTTAATCATGTAATCCAAGTGACTAGGAGGCCAAATCAAACTCTCACCTATTTTTCATGGTGATGGCCGAAACCCTACTTTGTTGGTTTAAGGGGTTTTGGTTCAAATCTTTGATAATTGATCATTGATTATGCATTAGGTATGCTTAAGGGTCATTGATCCAAGAGTTGGTAGAATTTCAATATCCCTAGCCTATTTGATTGATTAAGGGCAGTAGCTAATCCTAGAGATTAGGTAGATTATGGTTTCATTATAATTTCTGGTTGTGTTTTACTGTATAGAATCCGACAGGACTCGAACGCTCGATCGCGCATTCGATTGACTGCTGCGGAGCCGCATTCAGAATCTCTCGGGAAAATCACTAAGGTGGGGGAAAGAACCACAATGTCGTCGGGGAGGCAAGATTTAAATAATATATATTGATATGCATAGGGCGACCTAAACCCTACTAGAGGTCGTTTGGCCGTTAGGTTGATTTTACTGCATATTGAGGTTGTCTGTGCTGTGATTGGATATTTGATATATTATATGTGATATGTGTATGATGTCTATTATATACTATAATTGACTAACTGTTATTTATTTGTAAGTTGACTTTACTGTTGAAAATATATTTTGACTGTTGTTGATGTCTGTCGTGACCGATGATGTTTGAGTAGAACTAGGCATTGATTTCTGATAAATTGGGTGATGAATGTGTGGTGAGAAAGTCGAGGTTATATATATATATATATATATATATATATATATATATATATATATATATATATATATATATATATATAGTTGTGCTCAACCTAGTGATATAGTTGATCAGTTTTTTGTTGTGATGTGAGTTGATATCCGGTAAAGCCGAATGAAAGTTGGTCATGGTTGTATATAAGTCGTGGTTGAGGCACTAAGTGTTGATCCTGAGATGAGTCAGTGAGATTCATGTTGCATAGTTGTTATTCATCACTGTGTTGGCATACTGGCTATTTTGATCTTACCTGCGGGGAGATGGTCGTATCGATTAGTTTGGCGTAGGGGCGATTTCGATCTTACCTGCGGGGAGGTGGTTGTACCCATTAGTCGAATTGTAGACGGACGGGCGCATATCTCGACGTAGCCTGCGGGCGGGGGGATATGTTGTTACCGAAAGTTGAGTTGTTAACGAACGGGCGAATGCTCTAACCTAGCCTGCGGGCCGGGGAACATATCGTTACCGTGTGTTGCATTGTTGACGGGCGAATATTCTGACCTGGCCTGTGAGCGGGGGAATATGTCGTATCCATGAGACGATTTGGGCCTGCAGGCTTTAGACCGAACCCTACATTATGGGGGTGGCATAGTGATGATTGGGACACCTTGATCCGTTGGGGATGTTGCGTCGTGATCGCGTCCATATAGTCGTTATTTGCATGAGTGTGAGGGACAGTAGTTAAGGGAAAAATTATTCGGAAGTCATTTGGTTGTAACTGTCGTGTTTGTGAGTGTGCTATTTGTATAGATTATTTATATCGCTGTTTTTCCCATGTACGACATATTACTGTTTCTTATCCCCTGTACTTTTCTATGTTGTATTTCTTTGTTCTCGACTGTACGAGAAGACCCTGATGAGGAGTTTCTAGAGGAGATTGACGGAATACCTGTTGAGCCTGATGCCAGCGGGAGAGCCTCGGATCCCAATGCTGGGGGACCTTGAGCGCCAAGAGATGAAGTCGGAGTGCATTTTTTGTGCTGATGTTATGCTTTAGTTTTTATTTATTTCGTACTCTGAAGTATTTTATATTTGGTATTAGTGTTGTAGGCTCTACTGATGGAGCCAATACTATTATGTATTTATACTTTTATTATGGTATCAGTATGTATTGTATGTTTTAATATTTCCGCAAATTTTAAACTACTACGCTACGCTATAACTCTAATAATTATAAGTGTGGTCACTAATGGGACCTCCTAGGAAGGGGTTGTCTCAAAGGCCATAACCATTCAGCATACACAACCAAATACATAATAACAATTTAATAATAAAATATTATAAAATTTATTATTATTATTATTTATTATTATTATTATTATTAAGTGATTTCAAAAACCACTCGAAACAACGCTTCTGATATCGTCATAATCGATTACCATAATCGATTATTGCTATTCTGATTCCATAGAAAATGACTACAATACTATCATAATCGATTACCATAATCGATTACGGCTATTCTGATTCTCATAAAATGACTACTATACTACCATAATCGATTACTGTCATCGCAAGTCAAAACAAGGATTTCAGGGAAACGTTTGTCGCAAAACACTTTTACGATTTCCAAATATAACATGTTAAAGATCATATCTTTTTCAAAATAAAAACATGTTATGACAAACAACACGCAAACACGCAAAAAGAAACATGGTTTCGCAAGTGGCTCTGATACCACTGTTGGGAATTTACGTATTTCAAAACCAAAAACGCAGCGGAAAAATTCCCACCAAAAGATCCAAGCGAATGGTCATGACTTATGATTGTAGTGTTTACCTCTTGTAGCGTAGACCGTTGATAAAACTTTGTCTATCACAAGCATCACACGAACGATGCCTCTACGGTATCCACACGAGCAGACTTCGTGAGCGTCCAATGTCACGAACAAGAAGCGGCCTCCGTCTCACAGTGCTAGCTACGAAAAACGAGACCTACAACTCACTATTCACTCTGATGTGCGGCTAGGGTGATGTCACGCATGATGACACAAATCCTTAAGCGGTCTACTTATAGTAGCACCTCCTTATTGAGTTAGTGAGCTGGATTTGACCTAAGCGCCATGCACCATGCGCTATGCCCAATAGAAAAATGAGAGTCCAACTCTCTTTTCAATGCTCCTTTCAATCTACTCTTATGTGTGTGACCTTGTAGGCTCCCATAACGTTGGCATTGATATTAAATCCCATTTAATATTACAAGCAGTGAGCGGTATCTAGCAACATATCACTGCTACCCAAGTAATGAGAATGCCAGTGATTTGACATAACCTTATTACGACCAAATAACTGTGTAGTAAATGTTCCTTCATCCATATGTCATAATTGAACACAAGGCATAAATGTGTCACCCTTGTTAAGTCCAAATACATATTCCTCGATCTCCAAGGAGACGTGTAATCACAAACGGGCCCAATATCGCATATTGGCCCATTTCCGCCTGGCGACACATATTTAACATCTTACTCTATCGATAGACCCATGACATTACTCCTGTTATGTAGGAGGGATGAATCCTATCTACATCACTCACATCCTTCAACATGTTTTATTGCAGGCCCAATAACTACCTTTGTGATCATCCTGTTACGGATGACGTTTGATAGCATTAAAGCCTACAACTCCACATGTAGGAATCGTAGTGACTTCATGTCGAAAGACTACTTCACTATGGTCGCCATAAGAAGCGCTTATGACACTTACATAACTATTATGCAGCGTTCCGTAGTGGGTCAATCCAGTACAAATATTACTCCTAATATTTGCACCTGTGTGTTGACTTGATATCGCATATCTATGACCCGTGAGATGTGGTCATCAGTTTGCTCACATAATAGTCTCTATGTATTATTGTTGTCCTAATTAACAATAATACTCGACTACAAATATTTTAAGAATAGTGTTCTATAGTTTAATAGGATCTCACGATCAAGTCACATTTGATGTTCCATTAAACGAACTGCCTATTCTAAGGACTTTATTATGTTAAATACTAATAACATAATAAATTAATGCTTATTCATATATCAAATATATGATCAAAGTCATGATGCAAATGATGATCTATTCAAAATAGATTGGCCACTAGGGCTTACACCAACAATCTCCCACTAGAACTGGAGCCAATCGAGCATCAATCTAACACCCATCGATCAAGTGTGAGTGTCATACTACTATAGAGCACGATACTCCATTAGCGGATTCTTCAGTGTTGTCACTCTGCACATCTTCACATCTTTTCTATCAATCATCTATCGAATGAGATGGAAGCGCCTAAGTATATGTCTGGATCTGAGGTGAGATCAAGTTTCCTTTGCTTATGCGAATACTCCATCATCATCGCAATGAGATCAATGGAGTTCGCAAAGTTAGGAACTATGCTTTGTTCATAAATGAACTTCCCGATCCAAACGGCCTCTAAATCTGCATTTGAGGCAACTATATACGCGACCGCTGTGATAAAATAAGTAACTGTCTTACGCGTGAAGCCTTTTCAAGTTCACAGTGCCACCATTTAGGCAAAACAAAAATCCAGACTGTGATCTGGAATCATCTTTATCGGTTTGGAAACGGCATCGATGTAGCACCTTACAACGACCTCTTCCCCACCTTCATTTGTCAAGAATGTATCTTCAGTTCTTGTCATGTAATTAAGAATGTTCTTGACTACAGTTCAGTGACCTTCACTAAAATCAATTTGGTACCTTCCTGTCATGCTCAAAGCATGCATATTTAAAGTGCTCAGAGCATGCATATTTAAAGTGCCTGAGCACTTTGTCAGCATATGTATTTGGAATAAGGTTGAGCATCCTCAACGATCTATCTCTATAGATCTTGAGTCCTAACACTTAGGAGGGCTCGCCTCGGTCCTTCACTGAGAAACATTTCCCTAACCATGTTTGTACTTTTTGTAGTGTAGGGATATCGTTTCCGATAAGCAGTATGTCATCCACATACAATACGAAAAATACAATCTCACTCCCACTAACATCTTGTACACACAAGGTTCATCCTCGTTCTTGATGAATCCTAATTGTCTTACAACTTCATCAAAACGAAGATTTCAGCTTCTGAAAGCTTGCTTTAATCCATAAATGGATCTCTGCAATTTACTCACCTTGCCAGCATCCTTTGGATCGACAAAAACCTTGGGTTGTGTCATATACACATCCTCGATAAGTTTCCTGTTTAGGAATGCAGTCTTGATGTCCATCTGCCAGAATTCGTAGTCGTAATATGCAGCAATAGCAAGTAGAATCCGAACGGATTTAAGCATTGCAACTAGGGAGAAGGTCTCTTCATAGTTTACACCATAAATTTGTTTGAAACCTTTCGCGACCAGTCGCATCTTAAAGGTTACCTTACCATCCATGTCAGTCTTCTTCTTGAAGACCCACTTGCACCCTATGGGTTTTATCCCTTTGGGTGGCTCAAACAAGCTCTAAACCTGTTTAGTGTACATGGATTCCGTGTAAGATCCCATGGCCTCAAGCCACTTCTCAGATTCTGGGCAAATTATGGCCTCCTGGTAGGTTACAAGCCCAACTTGATCCTACAACAATTGCAGGATCATATCACTTGCCAACATTTGGCCTAAAGGAAAACCCAGTTTACCAAATTCTAAATGTACTCAATAGTATGAAGCACATGATAACTGTCTAGATTTCCCTTCTGCTAGTTTGCAACTGAAAAGGGGACGAGAAGCCTTGATGTTCTTATGCATTGCATGCTCTCAATAGAGCATCATGAGGTGCATGATCATATCACTCTCCTTCATGGTTGCAAGCATAAGGAATCCTACATCCAGGACATCGATTTGATACTTCTCATAAGCATCCTTTTAGATCCTACTAGGAAGTGGTTGCTCAGAAATCATTTGCTCGAGAATATATAACATCTTCTCATACTTGAGGACAATCCTCAAATTCCAGTACCAATCCAGAAATTTAACTCTGGATATCTTGTCCTTCGGACATTTCGCAGTTAATTCAGTGTAATGCCATGGTAATTCTAAATACAGAAACATCCCGAAGACTTGGATCATGATAAAACATATTTAATAAGGTCTTTTATTAAATATGCCTCCCACTATTTTTCTAAAATCAGTGACCCTCACCATTGACTCGGAAAATCTCGTTGGAAGATTTTCTAGTAGGACCAAGATCCATATTTCACTTCATTCTGAGTCAGCTTTGGCTGATCACCCAAAACTTGGCTATTTAGGTAGGAAACTCCTTTCCAATTGCATCTCATGCAACTCTTGGATCAGTTGGGTGAATAACTCTTTATTCTAATTTATCTAATAAATTGATGCCCAACTTCTTTGCCTCTAAGCCATTTCAATCCTATTGAATTCTCTTAGTTAAGTCAAACCCAATGGTTGGCAATTGGATATTACAATTATCCCATTGCGTCGCACCAAAATATAGTAAGTTGTCCTGCTTTGGCAGACCCACACTTATTCGATTCTGGCCTTGACGAGTGCCATGCATAGGAAGGCATTCTCAAACGTGACTTAATATTTCTTTTGAGGGATTTTTTATAAATTTGATCTCACCATAAGGTAAGCTGTTTAACCTACTATATACTAATGTAACACCCCCATTTTTTCGTGCTTTCTAAGGAAAATAAACTCTATTAACGAGTTTATATTTTTATCTGTGTCTTAGAAAATGATTTTAGGGAAAACTAAAATCATATTCATGCTCTGAGTAATCGTGGGAGCCTACGGTTAAATTTTGGGCCGAAAACTCAAACGGAGCCCGGTCTACGTTTTCACGGATAATAGTGTTTTACTACTATAAAGACCTCATTTTGACTAACGGTCAGAACCATTAGTCTTAGAATTCGATTCTTCACATTTTCGAAAAAATGTGTCCTGACCTTCGAAAATTAAAATAATATATTATATTCGGACCAATACTCGAACCGGGAGACTTTTGGAGCTGTTGATGGGTCTATCGGGACCCGCTAACGGATAATTTTGAAGTCATATCAGGTCAACCTCATCTCATGATGGTTCCAGAAAATATCGAGACGCGAAATGACCAAAATCCCAGTAGTCTTTTAAGGAAATGACCAAGCTACCCTTTCACTTAATTACAAGTTTGCCATTACGGTGAAATTTTTTCTATTTCACCCCCACATAAGGCCTTACTGCCAGAACTCTTCTCCCCCCTAACACACCCATTTCTCACCATTTTTCATTTCTTCAAGCTTTCCTTCCAACTTTTCTTCATAAATCTTCAAGTTTTCAGTGGTTTTTGTTGATTCCTTCTCTAGTTTCATCATCTAGGAGGTATTCCCCTCAACTTTCATCTCTTATTCTCTCTTTAATCTGCATGATTCGTGATGGTTTAGTTTTAGATCTACAACTTTCTATGAACCTAGTTCATGATTGTCTACCTAAATCCAAGAGTTGGAAACCATAGGGGCTTCCTAGTAATATGGGTATTTTTGGCTGAAACCCCTATGTGTGAGTGGGTAGAGTTTTGGTTCAAGTTTTGGTGTAATAGGCTTTGATCTAGCCTCACCACACCTAGTAAGGATGGAATCCAAGAGATTAGAAATTTTGGACATCCCTAGCTATTTTATCTAGCTAAGGCCGAACCTAGGAGGGTGTAAAAGATAGAGTTTTTTGTGATTTAAAGTTGATGTGTTGATTGATTGTGTGTGTGTAGTTGTCGACGAGTAATCGAACGAGGAATCGGATCGATCAGACGACTTTTCACTTACCGGCAAACTACAAGAGGTAAGGGGAAATGCCTAAGGGATTCTCACTGCATGTCATCATATTTGATCCGTATATATGTAATTAAGTTGTGTGGTGATTGATTTATTTACTTTCGGCAATTATTTGATTTGTTGATAATTGTTTGTTAATATGTGTTATAGTAGTTGAATATGAGTCTTAACTGTATTATCTGCTATAAACATATTATGATGTTGATTGTTGATTGGGAAGCCTGACAGTGGTCAATGCTCAATTAATTAATGGGGATAAAAGCTTTAAAAAGATTTGTATTAAATAATAAAGATTTATTTGGGAAGGGACTTGGTTTTTGGGAAGGGACTTTCAACCAAAATTAAGTTTTTATCAGATTTCGTTGGTTTTCAAACCATTTTCAAACAGAAAAGTTTTTCTGTAAAACAAGTTTTCCCAACGGTGTAAAATCCAACAACTTGGATGAGTTGCGGAGTTTTTCGTTTTGGATTTGTGTTTGACAGAATGAAAAACGATGTATAAACGATGAAAACGTGAACCTAGCATACGAGACGTCGGAATGCTAGTATTCTGTAAAAATAGCACGAGAAGCCGTGCAACGGCGTTATGGACTGCGTGTCCTATGGACTATTTGTCCTCCTCTTATTATGAGAAAACGTGATTAAAGGTGATTGATGTTTTCTATATTGGTATCGTGAGTGAATCCATATATTGGTATCTCACCCTTATATCTTTAGATGAGTTCCAAGATGCTACCGGAACATTCGGGAATCCATTTCCTGACGCTTGAGGGCACGGAAGGAGTGTGACGTACGAGAAGTCACCGTGTTTTAGTAGTAAGACCAGCTATAGGATATGTCCTATTTTATTTTGAACAATGGTTCGTTAATTGCTCTCGCTACTGAAAGCCATGACATGTTGTGTATGCGTCTGCATAAGGCCTAAGTATTATATTATGATAACTTATTATGTATACTTTGCTTGACGTTTATTTCCGTGCGTATCTACGTTACGTTTATGTGTAGTGAGCTAAGTTAGAAAAAAAAATTTATCATGGATTTTCACAATAAGTTAAATACTTAGAAAAATCTTATTTTCCGAAAGTAACCAGCACAATTAAATTAAGTTTATTTTCCGCAACGGGTAATCATGTGGTGCTTCAGAAGGGGGTGTCACATTAGTGGTATCAGAGCTGGTCGAGTCATTCGGGAATCTTTGGGAAATAGGTCTATTGTGTTGCTGTTGTGTGTTCTCTGGTTGAGAATTGTTTGAATTACTTCTTGGAAGTAATGTGTGTTAACTAGTGATCACATGTTCCATATTTATGGTTGCCATTTAACTGAGTTTATCTTGCAGGTCAGTTATGGAACCAGAAGGTGAACATGGACGTGGACAAGGTCGTGGACGTGGACGTGGCCGTGGACGCGGTCGTGGTAGGGGTCGTCGAGGTGGTCCTGTCGAATGCCCTGATCATCCTGAGGAGCACTACTATGAGGGTGTAGTGGACTATACTGCACAAGCAGTGGAGAATGTTGCAGCTGCTATTGCTCTGCAAACAGCTGCTATGGCTGCTCAAAAACAGCAAGCTGCTGAAGGTAGAGGTCTGACGGCATTTCGACATCAGAATCCTCCACAGTTTCGTGGGGATGCTGAACCTGAGAAAGCTGACCAGTGGATACAAGAACTGGAGAAGATTTTTGAACTCATCTTGAGTCCATAGGGTGTTAAAGTTCGGTATGCTGCTTTCCTACTGATGGGAGATGCAGAGTATTGGTGGAAAGGCACCAAACAACTGCTAGAAGCTGACAACCAGGAGATTACTTGGGAAATGTTCCGAAGCACATTTTTGGAAAGTGCTAGGGTCGAGAAGGAACCAGAATTTCTCTGTCTGCTGCAAAGGGATCTTTCTGTAGGGTAGTATGCAGCGAAGTTTGAGTCGCTTGCTAAATACTTCCGTTTCTTTCAGACTCAACCTAACGAAAGCTGAAAATGTGAGAGACTCGAAGCAGGGTTAAGGTTCGAGATCAAGGAATCTGCGCTGCCCTTGCAGATTAGGAATTTTCAAGCTCTAGTGGAGATGTGCCACAAGGTGGAGCAGATGAGGAAAGGAAGAGATAACAGAGGGAATGCTGGAGGGCCCTCTCGGTTTAAGAGCCCGTTTCAAGCTCAGAGTCAAAAGGGGAAGCAACAACAGAGGAAACCATATTTCCAACCTCAGGGGAGTAACCCAAGTCAACAACCATACCGTTCGAATCCTGCTGCATAAGGAACTGGAGGCCAACAAGTCCAAGGCCAAGTTAGGAAATGCTTCAAATGTGGAGATCAGAACCATATGGCTGACACCTGTCCGACGAGAACAGCTAAGTGTTTCAACTGTAATCAACTGGGACACTTAGCAAAGGTTTGCAATGCGCCAAAGCGTGGATTTGCTGTTAATCACGCAAAGACCAATAAACTGACGACGACGGGGAGAGTTTACACCATGAGCGGTACTGAAGCTTCGAACTCCGACGATCTCGTACAAGGTGGTTGCGACATAGCGGGTAACCTCTTGACTGTACTTTTCGATTTGGGTGCAACCCAATCCTTTATTTCGATGGATTGTGTGAAACTGTTGAAATTACTTGTCTCTTCGTTATCTTATAATCTTATTGTTTCAACCCCAACTGCTAAGCCAGTTATTGCCAATTCTATATGCTTGAACTGTCCTATTATTATTCAGGATAGATATTTCCTTGTTGATCTGATCTGTTTGCCTCTAATATAATTAGATGTAATTTTAGGCATGGATTGGTTATCTTCCAACCATATTCTCATAGACTGTGCTCACAAAACCTTAGTCTTTCCTAAGGATGAGATTTCTGGATTTTTATCTGCTAACCAAGTAAGGGCTTCTTTTAAAGAGTGAGCACAAGGATACATGCTATTGTTTTCCTTAGACGTAGAGAGTGAGTTAGATCTACAGTCCATACCAATCATCAATGAGTTTCCGGAGGTGTTTCCTGAAGATGTACCTAGGCTACCACCTATTCGAGACGTTGAGTTCGCGATTGATCTGGTACCGGGCACTGGACCAATATCCATGGCACCATATCGTATGTCACCATCAGAGCAAGAAGACTTGACAAAGCAATCAGTGGAACTGATGGAAAAGGAATTTATTAGACCGAGTATATCACCGTGGGGAGCTCCAGTTTTACTGGTAAAGAAGAAAGGCAAAAGTTCTCGCTTATGCGTAGATTTTCGTCAGTTGAACAAATTAACGATCAAGAACAAGTATCCTCTTCCAAGGATTGATGATTTGATGGACCAGTTACGTGGAGTGGCCGTTTTCTCGAAGATAGATCTACGGTCAGGCTATCATCAGATTCGTGTGAAGGCGGAGGATGTTCCGAAAACAACATTTCGAACACGCTACGGGCATTATGAATATCTCGTGATGCCGTTCAGAGTGACGAATGCTCCTGCTATATTCATGGATTACATGAATAGTATTTTTCGTCCTTATCTAGATAAGTTTGTCATTGTCTTTATAGACGACATTATAATCTATTCTCGTGATGAAGAAAAACATGCTGAACATCTCAGTATGGTTCTCCAAATCTTAAAGGAGAAACACTTATATGCGAAACCTGAAAAGTGTGAATTTTGGTTAGACCAAGTTCAATTTTTAGGACACGTTATCTCGAGCGAAGGAATCGCAGTGGATCTGTCAAAGGTTGAAGCTGTTTTGTAATGGGAGAGACCTAAGACAGTAACAGAAATCCGTAGTTTCGTGGGTTTAGCTAGATACTATAGGATATTCATTGAGGGATTCTCCAAAATAGTAGGACCTCTTACCCAACTAACTCGGAAGGATCAAGCGTTTATCTGGACTAAAAAGTGCGAAGAAAGTTTCCAGGACTTAAAAAGAAGGCTGACTACTTCACCTATGTTGGTACTACCTGATCCCATGGAACCCTTCGAGGTATACTGTGATGCTTCACATCAAGGGTTAGGTTGCATATTGATGCAGAACCGAAAGGTAGTAGCGTATGCTTCCAGACAACTGAAGAATCATGAGAGGAATTATCCTACGCATGACCTGGAACTAGTGGCAGTGGTTTTTGCATTGAAGATCTGGAGACATTATTTGTATGGAGCAACCTTCAATGTCTTCAACGATCACAAAAGCCTAAAATACTTGTTTGACCAGAAAGAACTCAACATGCGACAAAGACACTGGTTGGAATTTCTGAAGGATTATGATTTCCAATTACAGTATCACCCTAGAAAGGCAAACGTGGTAGCGGATGCCTTGAGTAGAAAGTCAATACATGCATCTGCAATGATGGTCAAAGAGCAAGAATTGATAGAACAATTCCGAGATATGCGGTTGACGATCAAGACGTCGCCGGGGAAACTTTGCTTAGGTATGATTACAGTTTCCAATGGATTGATGGAACAAATAAAGGAAAAACAAGAAAGTGATCAGTACCTACAAGGAGAAAGAGAATTAGTGCGACGAGGAGCAGTATCGGAATTCAGAGAAGGAACAGATGGAATCGTAAGAGTCGGTGAAAGGATTTGTGTACCGGACGATTCAGAACTTAAGAAATTGATTTTGGAAGAAGCTCACAAGAGTAAACTGAGTTTACATCCAGGAGCCACAAAGATGTACCAAGATTTAAAGAAGTTATACTGGTGGTATAGGATGAAGAGAGACGTAATGGAATACATTGCCTCGTTCTTAGCCTGTCAAAAAGCTAAGATAGAACATCAAAGACCGACAGGAATGTTACATTCTTTAGATATCCCGGAATGGAAATGGGATGGTATCGCGATGGATTTCGTGACGAGTCTACCAAAGACCCGGAAGGGACATGATGCCATATGGGTAAAAATTGATCGACTGACCAAGTCGGCTCACTTTTTGCCCATCAACATTAAGTACTCAATGGAAAGATTGACTCAGTTATACATCGGCGAAATTGTCAGATTACATGGAGTACCTTCAAGTATTATTTCGGATCGTGATCCAAGGTTTACATCAAGATTCTGGCAAAGTTTCCACGAGTCACTAGGAACGAAACTCATATTGAGTTCAGCATATCATCCACAAACGGATGGGCAGTCCGAAAGGACGATCCAGTCTCTTGAAGACTTGTTGAGAGCTTGTGTGCTAGAACACCTCGGTAGTTGGGATGAATTTCTACCATTGATAGAATTCACCTACAACAACAGTTTCCACTCGAGTATAGGAATGGCACCCTATGAAGCCTTGTATGGTCGACGGTGCAGAACGCCTTTATGTTGGTACCAGGATGGTGAAAGCCTGCTGTTAGGGCCATATATCGTGCAACAGACAACCGAGAAGGTGAAGATGATTCAAGAAAAGATGCGGACGACTCAAAGTCGACAAAAGAGTTATGCGGACAAGAGACGACCTCTCGAGTTTGAGGAAGGCGATCATGTGTTTTTGAGAGTCAAGCCTACGACTGGGGTTGGTCGGGTAATTAAATCCAGAAAACTCACTCCGAAATTCATTGTACCTTACCAAATTCTTCGTCGGGTAGGTCCAGTAGCCTATCAAATTGGTTTGCCACCTTTTCTTTCAAACATTCATAATGTTTTCCATGTTTCACAACTAAGGAAGTACATTCCTGATCCATCTCATTTTCTTGAGCCCGATGTAGTACAGTTAAAAGAGAACTTGTCTTATGAGACTTCACCCGTGCGAATCTCGGATAAGATGACTAAGCAGCTTATGGGTAAAAAAATTTCTTTAGTCAAGGTTATTTGGGACGATACAACGGGAGAAGCAACTTGGGAAGCTGAGGACAAAATGAGGGTGTAATGCCCCTATCTTTTCACAGGTATGTAATTTCGAGGACAAAATTATTTTTAGTGGGGTAGTAATGTAACACCCCGATTTTTTCGTGCTTTCTAAGGACAATAAACTCTATTAACGAGTTTATATTTTTATCTGTGTCTTAGAAAATGATTTTGGGGAAAACTAAAATCATATTCATGCTCCGGGTAATCGTGGGAGCCTGCGGTTAAATTTTGGACCGAAAACTCAAACGAAGCCCGGTCTATGTTTTCACGGATAGTAGTATTTTACTACTATAAAGACCTCATTTTGACTAACAGTCAGAACCATTAGTCTTAGAATTTGATTCTTCACATTTTCAAAAAAATGTGTCATGACCTTCGAAAATAAAAATAATATATTATATTCGGGCCAATACTTGAACCGGGAGACTTTTGGAGCGGTTGATGGATCTACCGGGACCCGCTAACGGATAATTTTGAAGTCATATCAGGTCAACATCATCTCATGATGGTTCCAGAAAATATCGGGACGCGAAATGACCAAAATACCACTAGTCTTTTAAGGGAATGACCAAACTACCCTTTCACATAATTACAAGTTTGCCATTAAGGTGAAATTTTTTCTATTTCACCCCCACCTAAGGCCTTACGGCCAAAACTCTTCTCCCCCCCTAACACACCCATTTCTCACCATTTTTTATTTCTTCAAGCTTTCCTTCCAACTTTTCTTCATAAATCTTCAAGTTTTGAGTGGTTTTTGTTGATTCCTTCTCTAGTTTCATCATCTAGGAGGTATTCCCCTCAACTTTCATCTCTTATTCTCTCTTTAATCTCCATGATTCGTGATGGTTTAGTTTTAGATCTAGAACTTCAAAAATTCATAAGATATTATATAAAAATCTTTTTAATACCAAACCACTTTCTATGAACCTAGTTCACGATTGTCTACCTAAATCCAAGAGTTGCAAACCATAGGGGCTTCCTAGCAATATGGGTATTTTTGGCCAAAACCCCTATGTCTGGGTGGGTAAAGTTTTGGTTCAAGTTTTGGTGTAATAGGCTTTGATCTAGCCTCACCACACCTAGTAAGGATGGAATCCAAGAGATTAGAAATTTTGAACATCCCTAGCTATTTTATCTTGCTAAGGTCGAACCTAGGAGGGTGTAAAAGATAGAGTTTTTTGTGATTTAAAGTTGATGTGTTGATTGATTGTGTGTGTGTAGTTGTCGACGAGTAATCGGACGAGGAACCCGATCGATCAGACGACTTTTCACTTACTGGAAACTACAAGAGGTAAGGAGGAAATGCCTAAGGGATTCTCCCGATGACTGCATGTCATCATATTTGATCTGTATATATGTAATTAAGTTGTGTGGTGATTGATTTATTTACTTTTGGCAATTATTTGATTTGTTGATAATTGTTTGTTAATGTGTTATAGTAGTTGAATATGTGTCTTAACTATATTATCTGCTATAAATATATTATGATGTTGATTGTTGATTGGGAAGCCTGACAGTGGTCAGTGCTCAATAAATTAATAGGGATAAAAGCTTTAAAAAGCTTTGTATTAAATAATAAAGATTTATTTGGGAAAACGTTGGGTATTTTCAAGGACGCTGTTTTTCTAAAGAAAAAAAGGATCCAAAAGTAATTTATGAAGTTATTAGAAAAAAATTATTTTTAAGAATAAATTAATCTTTATGTGGAAAAAGTAAAATTAACAGGAAAAAGTCAAGTTTTTGGAACTTAGAACGTTTTGACGCTAAAAACGATGTTTTAATTCCGAAAAGATTTACGAAAAACGTTTTTGAAAACAGAAATGTTGTTCTGGAACGACGTTTTGGTCTCAGCTATTTCCTTTCAAAACTTGGTTTTTGGGAAGGGACTTTCAACCAAAATTAAGTTTTTATCAGAGTTCGTTGGTTTTCATACCATTTTCAAACAGAAAAGTTTTTCTGTAAAATGAGTTTTCCCAACGGTGTAAAATCCGACAACTTGGATGAGTTGCGGAGTTTTCGTTTTGGATTTGTGTTTCACAGAACGAAAAACGATGTATAAACAATGAAAACGTGAACCTAGCATACGAGACGTCGGGATGCTAGTGTTCTGTAAAAATAGCACGAGAAGTCGTGCAACGGTGTTATGGACTGCGTGTCCTATGGACTATTTGTCCTCCTCTTATTATGAGGAAACGTGATTAAAGGTGAATGATGTTTTCTATTACCACAGACCTTGGGCTGGTGCATCGGTCTAGTGCTCCGCAATTGAGCACTCGAACATTTCGTCCTGTGTTAATAGTGAAAGGTTTTAAAACGGTGTAATTGATGAATAGTCGAGAGCCTTGAGCTACGACAACGAAAGAACGAACACAAAGAAAAGTGTCAAGACTTGAAACGTTTTTTCATGCATTAAAATATTCGGTAGACGTGCCAACGTTGTTAATCTGGATATCCTAATGGTAGGATATTCAAGACGATGAGTAACATTGTGCCTTGTTGGACAATGGTGTACATACGAACGATGAATATTGTGCCTTGAGTTGGACAATAGAGTATGACCATTTACAAATTTATCAAGTACAGCTGAATGTAATTCCATGTAAATGCAATCTCATTGTATTCATGTACCTCTGAATAAGAACTTAGGTGCTGGTCATTGTGCCTAGGGCCAATGTACCTTGAGCCTGATCAGCTCAGTTCTTATACAACGGTGTTTGAATTCTCCGAAGATTAAGTAGAGAATTAGATGATGAATATTGGAGTGTCATGCATTTTTATAAATGACAATGACTATCGAGTATGAGACCCCATGATATACTACTTGTTTATTAGTAGGACCTTACGCATTATGATTATTCATGCCTATGTGTTATTGATGTGATATACATGTTGTTATCGTGAGTGAATCCATATATTGGTATCTCATCCTTACATCTTTAGATGAGTTCCAAGATGCTATCGGAACATTCGGGAATCCCTTTCCTGACGCTTGAGGGCACAGAAGGAGTGTGACGTACGAGAAGTCACCGTGTTTTAGTAGTAAGACCAGCTATAGGATATGTCCTATTTTATTTTGAACAATGGTTCGTTAATTGCTCTGGCTATTGAAAGCCATGATATGTTGTGTATGGCCGTCTGCATAAGGCCTAAGTATTATATTATGATAACTTATTATGTATACTCTGCTTGACGTTTATTTTCGTGCTTATCTATGTTACATTGATGTGTAGTGAGCTCAGTTAGAAAAAAAAAAATTTATCATGGATTTTCACAATAAGTTAAATACTTAGAAAAATCTTATTTTCCGAAAGCAACCAGCACAATTAAATTAAGTTTATTTTTCGCAACAGGTAACCATGTGGTGCCCCAGAAGGGGGTGTCATAACTAACATGCATCTCACACATATATAGCATGAAACAAATATGACATGGTTATGGCCCCTAACGCATTGATTCTCCCAAGCCAATGAGAGAATCTAATCTAAAACCTAGTAGCGTACAAGCTTCACCGAGCATGATCACCTACGTCCTCTTCTGAAGTCGTCTTCTTGTCTCCACCATAACATTATAATAGGAAGAAACCTCTTTTACATTCGAGGGGAATAAGGTGAGAAAAGAATGTACATATGGAAATTAAGAGAAAGGCACGACACGCAGGCCATATTTCAAAATAACCACAGAAAGAAGAAAAAAGACTAAGGCCATAACCATTCACCATACACAACCAAATACATAATAACAATTTAAAAATAAAATATTATAATATTTATTATTATTATTATTATTATTATTATTATTATTATTAGTGATTTCAAAAACCATTCAAAACAACGCTTCTGATATCCTCATAATCGATTACCATAATCGATTACGGCTATTCTGATTTCGCAGAAAATGACTACTGTACTACCATAATCGATTACTGTAATACCATAATCGATTGCATAATCGATTACATAATCGATTATGTAATCTATTATACGGACGTTCAGGCAAACTCTTTGCATAATCGATTACCTAATCGATTATTATGGTTCTGACCAGAATTTGCCTTGCTTCCACGACGATTAGGCATCAACATTTGAACCCTCCTAATCGATTATGACACGTCTGGACGTAAGGTTCGCATGACAGCAACACTTGCTGTCATTGCAAGTCAAAACAAGGATTTCAGAAAAACTTTTTTCGCAAAACACTTTTACGATTTCCAAATATAACATGTTAAAGATCATATCTTTTTCAAAATAAAAACATGTTATGACAAACAACACGCAAACACGCTAAAAGAATCATGGTTTTGCAAGTGGCTCTGATACCACTGTTGGGAATTTGCGTATTTCAAAACCAAAAACGAAGCGGAAAAATTCCCACCAAAAGATCCAAGCGAATGGTCATGACTAATGATTGTAGTGTTTACCTCTTGTAGCGCAGACCGTTGATAAAACTTTGTCTATCACTAGCACCGCACGAACGATGCCTCTACGGTATCCACACAAGCAGACTACGTGAGCGTCCAACGTCACGAACAAGAAGCGGCCTCCATCTCACAGTGCTAGCTACGAAAAACGAAACCTACAACTCACTATTCACTCTGATGTGCGGCTAGGGTGATGTCACGCATGACGGCACAAATCCTTAAGCGGTCTACTTATAGTAGCACCTCCTTAAGTGAGTTAGTGAGCTGCATTTGACCTAAGCGCCATGCACCATGCGCTAGGTCCAATAGAAAAATAAGAGTCCAACTCTCTTTTCAATGCTCCTTTTAATCTACTCTTATGTGTGTGACCCAATAGGTTCCCATAACGATGGCAATAATATTAAATCCCATTTAATATTACAAGCAGCGAGCGGTATCTAGTAACACACTACCCAAGTAATGAGCATGCCAGTGATTTGACATAACCTTATTGCGACCAAATAACTGTGTAGTAAGTGTCCCTTCGTCCATATGTCATAATTGAACACAAGGTATAAATGTGTCACCCTTGTTAAGTCCAATTACATATTCCTCAATCTCCGAGTAGACGTGTAATCACAAACGGGCCCAATATCGCATATTGGCCCATTTCCACGTGGCCACGCATATTTCACGTCTTCCTCTATCGAGAGGCCCATGACATTACTCCTGTTATACAGGAGGGACGAATCCTATCTACATCACTCACATCCCTCAACATGTTTCATTGCAGGCCCAATAACTACCTTTATGATCATCCTGTTACGGATGACATTTGATAGCATTAAAGCCTCCAAGTCCACATGTAGGAATCGTAGTGACTTCAAGTCGAAGGACTACTTCACTATGGTCGCCATGAGAAGCGCTTATGACACTTACATAACTATTATACAACGTTCTCATAGTGGGTCAATTCAGTACAAATATTACTCCTAATATTTACACCTATGTGTTGACTTGATATCGTATATCCATGACCCGTGAGATGTGGTCATTAGTCTACTCATATAATAGTCTCTATGTATTATTGTTGTCTTAATTAACAATAATACTCGACTACGGATATTTTAAGAATACTGTTCTATAGTTTAATGGGATCTCACGATCAAGTCACATTTGATGTTCCATTAAACGAACTGCCTATTCTAAGGAATTTATTATGTTAAATTCTATTAACATAATAAATTAATGCCTTATTCATATATCAAATATATGATCAAACTCATAATGCAAATGATGATCTATTCAAAATAGATTGGCCACTAGGGCTTACACCAACAATCTCCCACGAGCACTATAGCCAATTGGGCATCAATCCAACACCCATCGATCTAGTGTGAGTGTCATGCTACTATGGAGCGTGATACTCCATTAGCGGATTCTTCAGTGTTGTCATTCTGCACATCTTCACATCTCCTCTATCGAATGAGATGCAAGCGCCTAAGTATATGTCTGGATCATTGGCGAGATCAAGTTTCCTTTGCTTTTGCGATTACTCCATCATCATCACAACGAGATCAATGGAGTTCGCAAAGTTAGGAACTATGCTTTGTTCATAAATGAACATCCCGATCCAAACGTCCTCTAAATCTGCATTTGAGGCAACTATATACTCGACCTCTGTGATAAAATAAGTAACTGTCTTACGCTTGAAGCCTTTTCAAGCTCATAGTGTCACCATTTAGTCAAAACAAAAATTCAGAATGCGATCTGGAATCATCTTTATCGGTTTGGAAACATCGTCGATGTAACACCTTACAACGACCTCTTCCTCACCTTCATTTGTCAAGAATGTATCTCCAGTTCTTGTCATGTAATTAAGAATGTTCTTGACTACAGTTCAGTGACCTTCACTGAAATCAATTTGGTACCTTCCTATCATTCTTAAAGCATGCATATTTAAAGTGCCTGAGCACTTTGTCAGCATATGTATTCGGAATAAGGTTGAGCATCCTCAGCGATCAATCTCTATAGATCTTGAGTCCTAACACTTAGGAGGTCTCGCCTTGGTCCTTCACCGAGAAACATTTCCCTAACCATGTTTTTACTTTTTGTAATGTAGGGATATCGTTTCCAATAAACAGTATGTCATCCACACACAATACGAGATGTAACACCCCCCTTGGGTATTACATGAAGAACACGTGCGGAATTAAATTTAAAAGATAATTGCTGGTTGCTTTCGGAAAAAGAATAATTTACTTTAAGTCAGAAAACTCGGGTGTAAAAAGTTTTCGACATAATAATTCAGAAAGTGATATACACATCACAATAATAAAATCACACCATTCTTGACAATACACATAACTGGGTCTATTCACAAACCTTAAACCATCACATAAAAGTTTTCTTGAAATTGTCTTTCATACAGAAGTTCCAAACTATACAGAGGTTTTCAAAACCACATACACCAACTTTCTCAACTTTATACATTAAAAATCCTAAGAGCTGGTTTGATAAAAGAACTCTACGGACAATAGAGTCAACTACCTAGTATGCATCATACCACTGAGACTGGGTCTCGTCGTCGATGGTCCACACATCTTCGTCTTCGGCATCGAGAAACACAAGCTATAGGGTCCTGAAGTGACCCAAAAGACCATTGAGAAGTATCTGTACACGTATCCAAAAACACAACAGGGTATCCAACATGTACAGGCAAAGGTGAGTAACCAATATATGGATTTAAATGCGATAACTACATGCACGACACACAAAACAGCATATGAACATATGTAGTATCAACACAGCATAACAACAGAAGTAACACAGGGCAACACACTAGGTAACAACATATCCAACATGCATACCATAAATCGCAATATATCATATTTATCAATTAACAGCATAACACATCCTGAAAGCAAAATGGTGATGTACACTAAGCAAATGTAATCATCAACAGCCATATGCCACAAGGGTAAAACTCTGACCCCTACTCCATGGAGCTAACAAACAGTCGGAGAGAGTGAATGGGAGGACATGTTCCGGTTATTGCCAGCCATGAGCAAGATGCTACAACATTCATAACGTGCACGTATCTGGCTTTACGGAAACACTCTCGACCAAACATGAAAAGTACGGTATCTAGTAGAGGATATCACTGTATTGCTCGGATTCGCCACGACACAGAAGAGCTACCAACTGGTCACATGTCAGCCCTTCCAACCCTGATACCTCCAAAAAGACCATTGAAGATCGTCACCGTAAGATTCGCACCCGCATCAAGGTGTAAGCTCAACTCCTAGGCTCAAGGCTTTACAACTATGCAAATGAAATGCCAAGGCTTACATAAAGCAGATGCGATAAAGCAATGTCTATCCATTGGATAAACCTCAAGGTTCTCTAAGGTTCTCTTTCTTAGGAACTATACACGTCTTTGTATTTATAAAACATTTATCTAAAACATTTATCCATCGGATAATTATCTTGTGATTCCTTTGGAATGATCCGGGCTGCCTTCGGAATTGCCGATTGTCCCCACGAACCAACACAAGTCTTTTCAGCATGCTTTGTCCCCACTCACACGCTTTCTAGGAAACTTCCCAGAAGGTCACCCATCTGACAATTACTCCAAGTCAAGCACGCTTAACATTGGAGTTCTTATGTTCTAGGCTTCCGAAAAGAAGACGGATCTTGTCGGTATAAGTAGTACCAATCAATTCTCATAAGCTTTCCTTCAACTATACAGTCTCATACCTGCATAGCGTCAGGATTCCTTTAACCGTACAGTCCCATACTTGCACAGCATCAGGGTCCCTCTCGTCCCAATTATTACAAGACTGAAACAATCGAACGACTGTTTCAAAACCCAAAACGTTTCTTGTTTGTGTTTGTGTCTTATGAATCACATCTCAAACCCTAAGTATTATGAAGAAGGATTAAGAATCCTCTTAGATAAGTCTTTGATCCTTTCTAAGATATTACTCCTTGATTTTCAATCAATGAAATAAATGTTGATTCATTTAAGTCTTATGAAGTCATTGATGCATTAAGTCATCAATGGTATAGTACATGGTCTTGTTCCACCACATATCATACTTAATTATCCCTTGTCTTCAACTCTAAGTTAATTACTTAACTTAGGTTTTCACGCAAAAAAACTTTACGATTAAGAGTTAAAAACTCTTTTGGTAACAAAACTGTTCTCATTTGAAAACTCATTGGATTTGAAATACGTTGCACTTGCCACAAGCAAAGTACCTTAACTATTTTTGAAAAGAGTTCTTCGGTACTTAACTTAGTGTAAAACCATGGTCTAAGTTAATGGAAAGGAAATGTAATCTCATCTAACTTCCTTAACTATGATTCATTTAATCAACTTAAGGATAAAAGGTCTCCATTATGTTTGAAAAAGAACTTTGTCTTCGTTTTAAGATAAAGGAAATGCCTTATGAAACTATATTTAACTTCTCATGAAAACACTTCTTTATTTTACTTTTAAATCACTTGGTCACTTAGATAAACTAAGGTTAAAGTAAAAGACATGTTTCACTTTGGTGAAGACGCTTAAAAGTTGAAACTTTACTTAATCTTTGGATCAAATCACTTATTGTTTTCCTTTGAAACATAAATTATATTAAAACAATTTCTTACTTTAAGAATTTTAAATGTTCAAGAACAACATGTGTTCTTCCTTTTTCTTTGGTCATGGCCGAATGCTCCTTCAATGGGATGTGAAGATTTTGCTTCACCTATTTGACAAGTTATAGCTCAAAAGCTCACAATATAATGATGAACAATAATCATGCATCATTCAATCATAATCAAGCATAAAAATCCTTACTTGATCTGGAGATCAAAGTATGGTTTTCGACATACATGAAAAAATTTTCCATCCAAGCATACATCATCATCAACATATGCTAAAACATAGTAAAGCATACTAAAGCATAGATCATTATTACAATCACAACGAAGCTCCAACAGAGCTACACAAATCAATCAAGGATAACATATAGTTATCGTAAAATCCCTCAGGCAAACTCCCCTTACCCGTTGTAGTTATCCTCCGAGCTATCCTCCGATCAAAAGTCGTCCGATCGGCTCGCGAATCCTCCCGATTCCTCATCCGATCAACCAACCACAACTACATACACATAATCAATCCAAACATCAATATTACATAACACAAATCTTCCTATTCCTACCTATATAGGATTCGGCCATGGAGCTATAAAAAATAGCTAGGGATCTCCAAAAATTCCTATCTCTTGGATTCCATCCTTACTAGGTGTGCTAAGGCTAGATCAAAGCCTATTACTCCAAAAATTGAACCAAAATCCCATCCACCAACACATGGAGGTTTCGGCCAAGAAAACCCATATGAGCTAGCAAGCTCTTTTGGTTTCCAACTCTTGGATCCATGATCCTCAAGTACACACAACACTAGATTAAGTCTTATTACTCAAAACTTGAGTCAAAAACTCATCCTTTCTGACCATGAAGATTTTGGCCACTTTAAGAAGATATGGCTAGAAAACTTATTTGATTTCATGCCCTTGGATAATGAAAGAGAATGATGAAACTAGATCATAGAAATTGATTTGGTATCAAAAGGATTTTTCTACAATTTTTTTATGAATTTTCAAAGTTTATGGATCAAAGTTAGATCTTCATGAATCAAGAGATTCAAGAGATGAAATAGAGAGATTAAGAAAGCTAGGATGGAGTTAATACCTCCTAGATTCAAAGTCTTGAAGAGAAACAACTTGATTTCACCAAAAACTTTCAAGATCAAAATGAAGAAAAATGTGAAAAACACATGAAGAACTCTATGAACTTGGAAGAACAAGTGAGAGAAGATGAAGAACAAGAGAGAGAAGAGAGAGAAAGAGTGATGGCCGAAATGGCCAAGAGAGAGAAAGAGAGAAATATATATTTTGATGTCATGGCAAAGTTGTAAATAACCAAAAGGGTAATTTGGTAATTCCTTAAAAGACTAGGGGCGTAAATGTCATTTCCCCTATAAATATCTTGATATTTCTAGAAAGGTAATGATGACATGGTGAGTCACAGGGTCAGAATGGTTATTCCATAAATTCTCAGGGGCAAAACGGCCTTTTCATTCAAGGGCAAATGGTAATTATGAAAAGGGTCAAGGGCATTTTAGTCATTTCATGTCCAGATATTTTCTAAACGTAATCATTACACTAATGAGTCACTGATGAGTCATAGCACACCATGTGACTTCAATCTTATCCGTAGCGGGTCATTGAAATCTCGTATTCAGCTCTGTTCTTCACCCGATTTAGGTTTTCGCCCAAAAAAGTCGTATGACGACTTATTTATTTTGAATATTTTCAAAATAACCAATATTGTTGGAAATAAAATATAAAACCTAACTGTTTCGTTCACGAGTCAAAATTAGATCTTGATAGTAGCAAAAGACTACTATCCGTGAAAAACGCAGACCGGGCTCCGTTTGAGCTTTCGCCCAAAACTTAACCATGGCTTCCTATGGTTGTGTAAGGCATGCCTATGTTCTCAAAATGTATTATTTCGTTCTCTAAACCCTCCTATAAAATACAAAAGTTTAAATACTAAAGAATTGTGAAATGTGAAAATTGGGGCGTTACATTCCTACCCCTCTTAAAAGAATTTTGTCCTCGAAATTTGTGACTCAAAACTAAACAAGATTTCTTAATCCCTAGCTTCCACATTGTACCCCATACATAATTCTTCCCTAGGTAATATTGTAACCTAATGACAACTTCATACTTATTCTCCGTTTTATTTACCATTAAAATCAAATCATTTATCATCAATCCATACTTTAATATCTTACCTTAGTTTCTTCACATGTGAGAAGTATAATTAAACTTAACCACTTTTCTTTCAACACTAATCCACTTGGGAAAATCTTCCTTTGACATCTTTAACTCTTATTGTTAACCCCAAGATTTAAACTACAATACACATTTCTTTTACAATACCTCCATCATTTCCAATCCAAGATATCCAATCTTAGTCTTATTCCTTTTGAACGTAGTCCACTTCTCCAACTTACATCATAATCATGCACCTCGATCTTACAGAACCTGATTGCATCTCTTAATGCAACTACAACCAAAAGAAATCGCATCGGGTAAATTTACCCAAATTCATAAGACTTGAATTTTTCTAACAACTTAGTTCTACTCAGAAACTCTTCTTTTCTGCTTATATCCAGCTTAGGTAAAACTACTAAGAACATTTTCTTATAATTCTTCAAACTCATACAATTAATCTTAACTACAGACATTGATCATTACCCTAGGTCTTTCAACTACTATTCTGCCTTGGTCAATACGTGACTCATAGTAATTGTCTCACTTTCTCAGATTGATCTTAAAGATTCACATCTTATCAATCACAACTATATCTTCTACAAAAGTTCCATCACTTCTTGTCTATTCTGCTGAAAGGATGTTCGCAGTTAGCTACTATACTTACTCCTAACCAACCTTCCAAAGATCAAAACGTCCTTCTTACTCGTCCACTTGAGTTAAAGATGATCAGTTGAACTCGATCTCTACTCGGTCCTTGAAGATTAAAGAAAGAAATTTTCAACAAGGGAAATTTTTCCTGGTCTTACTCTCATAAGAAAGTATACAGAAGAATTTACCACTCTGAAAGAATGCAGGAATGTCCAGTATGTAAAAAGATTCTTCAGTAGGTTCGTGAGTGTAAAAATGCATAGCTGATACATATTTACAACCATGACTCTAATAAAGTCCCTTCTTTCATAAGAGCCTTCCAATAGATTTGGGAATCAAAAGATAAACAGTCTGGCCAAAAAATTAGACTGGATCTCATTTACCAAAAGTAAAAGTGATTAGACTAAGTTTCATCAAGAAATTTTCAGTATCAAGCAGTTGTTTATGTTATAACTCAAGAAATAGTCATAACAAATCTTTTAGTGACATAATATGAAAATGTCCAGACCAATGGACACCATTTAACCAATTCACTCAATTGTCTAATACAATGAGGAATATGTAGGAGTGTGAACAAAAATGTTCCCTTGAGATCAGGCAGTACTAACACAGGTGAAGTAGTTAACCTTCTCTTTAATCCTTGGAAACTTTCCTCGCAGGCTTCAGTCCAAGTCCTCAAAAATCGAAAGTATCGAAACAAAGAGTCAACAATATCTTAAGATAATTGTGGTTGCAGCGAGTCCAAACTTATCTTTCTTACTTATCTATACCGGTCAATGTCTTAAGTTCTATTAACAAGACAATACTCCCATCCATATAGGATTCCTTATGATTCTTTCCTCTACTGATACCAGTCCTAAGGACACTTATTCTATAATCAAAATTCACCTTCCAATTCTGGTTCACTCAGTCTCTGATCATTCGCAACATTTGAAAGTTTATACTGATGTATGTATCATACTCTTCACCATCATCATCTTGGATTACAAGTCCACTCATAAGGTGTAGCCTTTCATCTGTCCTAACAGGGGCAATTATCCTATCAATCAAATTCACAACAGCGGAGGCTCCAATCGTTTTTTTAAAATACTATCAGAAGAAACTTCACGTGATTACCACACTTTAAGGGAAATCATCGTTGAACTATCATCAGGCTCCTAAGTCCTATCCTTTCGAACAAAGATCCTCATCAGGTGTAACTACTCTAGGAAGTCCAATCAGATTGACCTATTCAAGTCATTACAGCTCCTTTTACTGTCAACAGGCTATGGGTAGTCAGTGTGACAACTTATCATTGAGTATCCGGAAAACTATCACTATTGTATAGGCTAACTTAAATTATATGATTAAACCAACATCGAATCATCACAGCACAGTTATACAAATTCTCATTTTTCCAATCATCAAGTCTTCATTCTCCTACTCCATTCCCATGACTTAAGCAGTCATCTAAAAATACGAAGGAATTAGTAATTTCTTAGTGGTTTTCCGATAGATTTCTGCGTCCGAGAATGCTTAAGCTCACAATCACCGTCATAACTATTCTCGAGGTCCACTAAGGTCTTACTACACTTCCAATGCTCTACTTGGATTCCATTCCAGCCTTTCAACTCTATTAACGAGCATGTCGTTATCTTGCCATTCCTTTAATCGCTCACTAGCTACCAATGCATCTAGTTTAAAAACTTTAGGTATTGTTCTATCTGTCTAAGGCATACTTGTCCAAATGTCTGACACAATCCCAAAAGGATAAACAACGTGTCAACATGAATACAAGTACCATTTACTAATCATGAGTTCTTACAAGGCCTAAACCCAATCAGAACCCATCGAAACACACATGCTTGTGTGTCAACGCACATTGTTTCGACAAGGAAACAATTCACTCAAGTTCAGCCAGAGATCACACAACAAAATCACAATAGACCTATTCCCCAAGGTTCCCGAAAGACTCGACTAGCTCTGATACCACTAATGTAACACCCCCCTTGGGTATTACATGAAGAACACGTGCGGAATTAAATTTAAAAGATAATTACTGGTTGCTTTCGAAAAAAGAATAATTTACTTTAAGTCAGAAAACTCGGGCGTAAAAAGTTTTCGGCATAATAATTCAGAAAGTGATATACACATCACAATAATAAAATCACACCATTCTTGACAATACACATAAATGGGTCTATTCACAAACCTTAAACCATCACATAAAAGTTTTCTTGAAATTGTCTTTCATACAGAAGTTCCAAACTATACAGAGGTTTTCAAAACCACATACACCAACTTTCTCAACATTATACATTAAAAATCCTAAGAGCTGGTTTGATAAAAGAACTCTACGGACAATAGAGTCTACTACCTAGTATGCATCATACCACTGAGACTGGGTCTCGTCGTCGACAGTCCACACATCTTCGTCTTCGGCATCGAGAAACACAAGCTATAGGGTCCTGAAGTGACCCAAAAGACCATTGAGAAGTATCTGTACAGGTATCCAAAAATACAACAGGGTGTCCAACATGTACAGGCAAAGGTGAGTAACCAATACATGGATTTAAACGCGATAACTACATGCACGACACACAAAACATCATATGAACATATGTAGTATCAACACAGCATAACAACAGAAGTAACACAGGGCAACACACTAGGTAACAACATATCCAACATGCATACCATAAATCGCAATATATCATATTTATCAATTAACAGCATAACACATCTTGAAAGCAAAATGGTGATGTACACTAAGCAAATGTAATCATCAACAGCCATATGCCACAAGGGTAAAACTCTGACCCCTACTCCATGGAGCTAACAAACAGTCGGAGAGAGTGAATGGGAGGACATGTTCCGGTTATTGCCAGCCATGAGCAAGATGTTATAACATTCGTAACGTGCACGTATCTGGCTTTACGGAAACACTCTCGACCAAACATGAAAAGTACGACATCTAGTATAGGATATCAGTGTATTGCTCAGATTCGCCACGACACAGAAGAGCTACCAACTGGTCACATGTCAGCCCTTCCAACCCTGATACCTCCAAAAAGACCATTGAAGATCGTCACCGTAAGATTCGCACCCGCATCAAGGTGTAAGCCCAACTCCTAGGATCAAGGCCTTACAACTATGCAAATGAAATGCCAAGGCTTACACAAAGCAGATGCGATAAAGCAATGTCTATCAATCGGATAAACCTCAAGGTTCTCTACGGTTCTCTTTCTTAGGAACTATACACGTCTTTGTATTTATAAAACATTTATCTAAAACATTTATCCATCGGATAATTATCTTGTGATTCCTTTGGAATGATCCGGACTGCCTTCGGAATTGCCGACTGTCCCCACAAACCAACACAAGTCTTTTCAACATGCTTTGTCCTCACTCACACGCTTTCTAGCAAACTTCCCAGAAGGTCACCCATCTCACAATTACTCCAAGTCAAGCACGCTTAACTTTGGAGTTCTTATGTTCTAGGCTTCCGAAAAGAAGACGGATCTTGTTGGTATAGGTAGTACCAATCAATTCTCATAAGCTTTCCTTCAACTATACAGTCCCATACCTGCATAGCCTCAGGATTCCTTTAACCGTACAATCCCATACCTGCACAGCCTCAGGGTCCCTCTCGTCCCAATTATTACAAGACTGAAACAATCGAACGACTGTTTCAAAACCCAAAACGTTTCTTGTTTGTGTTTGTGTCTTATGAATCACATCTCAAACCCTAAGTATTATGAAGAAGGATTGAGAATCCTCTTAGATAAGTCTTTGATCCTTTCTAAGATATTACTCCTTGATTTTCAATCAATGAAATAAATGTTGATTCATTTAAGTCTTATGAAGTCATTGATGCATTAAGTCATCAATGGTATAGTACATGGTCTTGTTCCACCAAATATCATACTTAATTATCCCTTGTCTTCAACTCTAAGTTAATTACTTAACTTAGGTTTTCACGCAAAAAAACTTTACGATTAAGAGTTAAAAACTCTTTTGGTAACAAAACTGTTCTCATTTGAAAACTCATTGGATTTGAAATACGTTGTACTTGCCTCAAGCAAAGTACCTTAACTATTTTTGAAAAGAGTTCTTCGGTACTTAACTTAGTGTAAAACCATGGTCTAAGTTAATGGAAAGGAAATGTAATCTCATCTAACTTCCTTAACTATGATTCATTTAATCAACTTAAGGATAAAAGGTCTCCATTATGTTTGAAAAAGAACTTTGTCTTCGTTTTAAGATGAACTTCGTCTTCGTTTTAAGATAAAGGAAATGCCTTATGAAACTTTATTTAACTTCTCATGAAAACACTTCTTTATTTTACTTTTAAATCACTTCATCACTTAGATAAACTAAGGTTAAAGTAAAAGACATGTTTCACTTTGGTGAAGACGCTTAAAAGTTGAAACTTTACTTAATCTTTGGATCAAATCACTTATTGTTTTCCTTTGAAACATAAGTTATATTAAAACAATTTCTTACTTTAAGAATTTTAAATGTTCAAGAACAACAAGTGTTCTTCCATTTTCTTTGGTCATGGCCGAATGCTCCCTCAATGGGATGTGAAGATTTTGCTTCACCTATTTGACAAGTTATAGCTCAAAAGCTCACAATATAATGATGAACAATAATCATGCATCATTCAATCATAATCAAGCATAAAAATCCTTACTTGATCTAGAGATCAAAGTATGGTTTTTGACATACATGTAAACATTTTCCATCCAAGCATACATCATCATCAACATATGCTGAAACATAGTAAAGCATACTAAAGCATAGATCATTATTACAATCACAACGAAGCTCCAACAGAGCTACACAAATCAATCACGGATAACATATAGTTATCGTAAAATCCCTCAGGCAAACTCCCCTTACCCGTTGTAGTTATCCTCCGAGCTATCCTCCGATCAAAAGTCGTCCGATCTGCTCGCGAATCCTCCCGATGCCTCGTCCGATCAACCAATCACAACTACATACACATAATCAATCCAAACATCAATATTACATAACACAAATCTTCCTATTCCTACCTATATAGGATTCGGCCATGGAGCTATAAAAAATAGCTAGGGATGTCCAAAAATTCCTATCTCTTGGATTCCATCCTTACTATGTGTGCTAAGGCTAGATCAAAGCCTATTACTCCAAAACTTGAACCAAAATCCCATCCACCAACACATGGAGGTTTCGGCCAAGAAAACCCATATGAGCTAGCAAGCTCATTTGGTTTCCAACTCTTGGATCCATGATCCTCAAGTACACACAACACTAGATTAAGTCTTATTACTCAAAACTTGAGTCAAAAACTCATCCTTTCTTACCATGAAGATTTCGAACACTTTAAGAAGATATGTCTAGAAAACTTATTAGATTTCGTGCCCTTGGATAATGAAACGAGAATGATGAAACTAGATCATAGAAATTGATTTGGTATCAAAAGGATTTTTCTACACTTTTTTATGAATTTTCAAAGTTTATGGATCAAAGTTGGATCTTCATGAATCAAGAGATTCAAGAGATGAAATAGAGAGATTAAGAAAGCTAGGATGAAGTTAATACCTCCTAGATTCAAAGTCTTGAAGAGAAACAACTTGATTTCACCAAAAACTTTCAAGTTTCAAGATCAAAATGAAGAAAAATGTGAAGAACACATGAAGAACTCTATGAACTTGGAAGAACAAGTGAGAGAAGATGAAGAACAAGAGAGAGAAGAGAGAAAGAGTGATGGCCGAAATGGCCAAGAGAGAGAAAGAGAGAAATATATATTTTGATGTCATGGCAAACTTGTAAATAACCAAAAGGGTAATTTGGTAATTCCCTAAACGACTAGGGGCGTAAATGTCATTTCCCCTATAAATATCTAGATATTTCTAGAAAGGTAATGATGACATGGTGAGTCACAGGGTCAGAATGGTTATTCCATAAATTCTCAGGGGCAAAACGGCCTTTTCATTCAAGGGCAAATGGTAATTATGAAAAGGGTCAAGGGCATTTTAGTCATTTCACGTCCAGATATTTTCTAAACGTAATCATTACACTGATGAGTCACTGATGAGTCATAGCACACCATGTGACTTCAATCTTATCCGTAGCGGGTCATTGGAATCTCGTATTCAGCTCCGTTCTTCACCCGATTTAGGTTTTCGCCCAAGAAAGTCGTATGACGACTTATTTATTTTGAATATTTTCAAAATAACCAATATCGTTGGAAATAAAATATAAAACCTAACTGTTTCGTTCACGAGTCAAAATTAGGTCTTGATAGTAGAAAAAGACTACTATCCGTGAAAAACGCAGACCGGGCTCCGTTTGAGCTTTCACCCAAAACTTAACCATGGCTTCCTATGGTTGTGTAAGGCATGCCTATGTTCTCAAAATATATTATTTCGTTCCCTAAACCCTCCTATAAAATACAAACGTTTAAATACTAAAGAATTGTGAAATGTGAAAATTGGGGCGTTACATGAGAAATACAATCTCACTCCCACTAACCTCTTGTATATACATGGCTCATCCTCGTTCTTAATGAATCCAAACTGCTTTACAGCTTCATAAAAACGAAGATTTCAGCTTCTGAAAGCATGCTTTAATCCATAAATGGATCTCTGCATTTTAGACACCTTTCCGGCATCCTTTGGATCGACAAAAACCTCGGGTTGTGTCATGAACACATCCTCGAGAAGTTTCCCATTTCGGAATGTAGTCTTGACGTCCATCTGCCAAAATTCAAAGTCATAATATGCAGCAATAGCAAGTAGAATCCGAACGGATTTAAGCATTGTAACTGGGGAGAAGGTCTCTTCATAGTTTACAACATAAATTTGTTTGAAACCTTTCGCAACCAGTCGCATCTTAGAGGAGTTCACCTTACCATCCTTGTCTGTCTTCTTCTTGAAGACCCACTTGCACACTAGGGGTTTTATACCTTCGGGTGGCTCAAACAAGGTCTAAACTTGGTTATTGTACATCGATTCCATGTCAGATCCCATGGCCTCAAGCCACTTCTCAGATTCTGAGCCAATTACGGCCTCCTGGTAGGTTACAAGCCCAACTTGATCCTGCAATTCGCAACAATTGCAGGATCATATCACTGGGCAACATTTGGCCTAAAGGAAAGCCCAGTTTACCAGATTCTCAATGTACTCAATAGTATGAAGCACATGATAACTGTCTGGATTTCCCTTCTACAAGTTCGCAACTGAAAAGGGGTCGGGAAGCCTTGATGTTCTTATGCATTGCATGCTCTCAATAGAGCATCATGAGGTGCATGATCATATCACGCGCCTTCATGGTTGCAAGCATACCGCATCCTACATCCAGGACATCGATTTGATACTTCTCATAAGCATCCTTTTAGATCCTAGTAGTAAGTGGATGCTCAAAAATCATTTGCTCGAGAATATACAACATTTTCTCATACTCGAGGACAATCCTCAAATTCCTGTACCAATCCAGAAATTTAACTTTGGACATCTTGTCCTTCGGACATTTCGCAGTTAATTCAGTGTAATGCCATGGTAATTCTAAATACAGAAACATGCTGAAGATTTGGATCATGATAAAACATATTTAATACGATCTTTTATTAAATACGCATCCCACTATTTTTCTCAAATCAGTGACCCTCTCCATTGACTCGGAAAATCTCATTGGAAGATTTTCTAGTAGGACCAAGATCCATATTTCACTTCATTCTGAGTCAACTTTGGCTGATCACCCAAAACTTGGCTATTTAGGTAGGAAACTCCTTTCCAATTGCATCTCTTGCAACTCTTGGATCAGTTGGGTGAATTAATCCTTATTCCAATTTATCTAATAAATTGATGCCCAACTTCTTTGCCTCTAAGCCATTTCAATCCTATTGAATTCTCTTAGTTAAGTCAAACCCAATGGCTGGCAATTGCATATTACAGTTATACCATCGCATCGCACCAAAATATAGTAAGGTGCCCTGCTTTGGCAAACCCACACTTATTCGATTCTGGCCTTGACGAGTGCCACGCATCTGAAGGCATTTTCAAACGTGACGTAATATTTCCTTTTGAGGGATTTATTTATAAATTTGATCTCACCATAAGGTAAACTGCCTAACCTACTATATACTAACATGCATCTCATACATATATAGGGTATAACAAATACGACATGGTTATGGCCCCCTAACACATTGATTCTCTCAAGCCAATGAGAGAATCTAATCTAAAACCTAGTAGCGTACAAGCTTCACCAAGCATGATCACCTACCAAGTCGTCCTCTTCTGAAGTCGTCTTCTTGTCTCCACCATAACATTACAATAGGAAGAAACCTCTTTTACATTCAAGGGGAATAAGGTGAGAAAAGAATGTACATATGGAAATTAAGAGAAAGGCACGACACGCAGGTCGTATTTCAAAATAACCAAAGAAAGAAGAAAAAGGACTAAGGCCATAACCATTCACCATACACAACCAAATACATAATAACAATTTAATAATAAAATATTATAATATTTATTATTATTATTATTATTATTATTATTATTATTATTATTATTAAGTGATTTCATAAACCACTCAAAACAACGCTTCTGATATCCTCATAATCGATTACCATAATCGATTATTGCTATTCTGACTCCTCAGAAAATGACTACAGTACTATCATAATCGATTACCATAATCGATTACGGCTATTCTGACTTATCAGAAAATGACTACTGTACTACCATAATCGATTGCATAATCGATTACATAATCGATTATGTAATCGGACGTTCATGCAAACTCTTTGCATAATCGATTATATAATCGATTACCTAAACGATTACATAATCGATTATTGGGGTTCTGACCAGAATTTGCCTTGCTTCCCCGACGATTAGGCATCTGTTGGGAATTTGCTTATTAAAAACGAAAAGCGCAGCGGAAAAATTCCCAATAAAAAGGATCCATGCGAATGGTCGTGACCTATGATGTAGTGTTTACCTCTTGTAGCGTAGCTTTACCGCGATCACTGCAAGGGAAGAACAGTCCTTCTCAAACGATCACGAGCACTACGAACAACGCTAACACCAGTACCACAATGGAGCAGCACCTTTACATGGTCCACGCGAACAAAACACCGCCGGAGAAAACGCCGTGCCAGCTGAAGGCAAGGGTGAGGGGGTGCGCCTACCAAGGTGGTGTGACGGCCACTAGGTTATGCGCAGTAAGTGCTCCTTAGCGCTTAAGTGACATGCACAGCATTATAAGCTGTCACCCACTTAACCTAACCTCATTGGGCTTGTACACTACCGGCCCAATCTTATAATTAATATTATTAAATCATATTTAATAAATTAATTCATTCTCCGACTATTTGCTCTATGCGTGTGATCCTATAGTTTCTCAATAAATTGGCAATAATATTAAATCACATTTAATATTACAAATAATGAGCGGCATCTAGAAATACATCATTGTTACCCAATTAGTGAGAATATCGGTGATACGATATATACCTTACGGTAACCAAAATAACCGTGTAGTAAATGTCCCTTCGTCCATATGTCTTAATTGAACACAAGGCATAAGTGTGTCATCCTTGTTTTGTTCAATTATTTGTTTCTCAGTTCCCGAATAGACGTGCAATCACAAATGGGCCCAATATCTCATATTGGCCCATTACAGCATGGCCATGCACTTTCACATCTCACTCTATTGAGAGGCACATGACATTACTCCTGTTATGTAGGAGGGATGAATCCTGTCTACATCACTCACATCCCTCAACATGATTCACTATAGGACCAATAACTATCTTTATGATCATCCTGTTATGAATAACGTTTGGTAGCATTAAAGCCTACAACTCCTCATGTAGGAATCGTAGTGACTTCAAGTCGAAGGACTACTTCACTTTGGTTACCATGAGAAGCGCTCATGACATTTACATAACTATTATGCAGCGTTCTCATAGTGGGTCAATCCAGTATAAATATTACTCTAATATTTATACCTATGTGAAGACTTGATATCTAATATCCATGACCCGTGAGATGTGGTCATCAGTCTACCCACATAATAGTCTCGATGTATTATTGTCGTCCTAATTAATAATAATACTTGACTACGGATACTTTAAGAATAGTATTTAAAATGTTCAATAGGGTCTCACGAAAAAGTCATGTGCTTGATGTTCTATTGAACTGAAATAACTATTCTAAGGACTTCACTTCGTTTAAATAATTAATAGTATAAACTAAAATGCCTCATATATAAATATATATGAATCAAAGTCATGATACAAATGTAATTCTCAAAGAAGACTAATGGCCTCCAGGGCTTACACTAACAGCATCAACATTTGAACCCTCGTAATCGATTACATAATCGATTATGACGCGTTTGGACGTAAGGTGCGCATGACAGTAGCACTTGCTGTCATCGCAAGTCAAAACAAGGATTTCAAAAAAACATTTTTCGCAAAACACTTTTACGATTTCCAAATATAACATGTTAAAGATCATATCTTTTTCAAAATAAAAACATGTTAGGACAAACAACACGCAAACACGGAAAAAGAATCATGGTTTCGCAAGTGGCTCTCATACCACGGTTGGGAATTTGCATATTTCAAAACCAAAAACGTAGCGAAAAAATTCCCACCAAAAGATCCAAGCGAATGGTCATGACTCATGATTGTAGTGTTTACCTCTTGTAGCGCAGACAGTTGATAAAACTTTGTCTATCACGAGCACCGCACAAACAATGCATCTACGGTATCCACACGAGCAGACTTCGTGAGCGTCCAACGTCACGAATAAGAAGCGGCCTCCGTCTCACAGTGCTAGCAACGAAAAACGAGACCTACAACTCACTATTCACTCTGATGTGCGGCTAGGGTGATGTCACGTGCAACACCCTTTCCCGAGTGTCACATTCTCGAACGTTTATTAGGCCGAAAATATTATTTAATGCGGAAAATACGGTTTTCTTTTTTTTTTCTTTTCACAAGATGTAATGGGATTTAGTAAAGGTAAATTATACTAATAAACGAACTTAGGTTCCCCATGCATATCCAGAACATGCTGTATAATAAACACAGAACAGAAACAGAAATGTCAACATTACTGTATACAGACATAAGTCTAATGTATACCTGACATAAGAAAATACAATAAGTACTAGGAGTCGTAGCTCCCAAAAGGTATTACAAAAACTGACATAGTCTGGCCTACAACAAAACTAAAACAGCAAAAAGAGTCCGCCTCCGGGCTCAAGGAAACTACTGAACTGAACCATCGTCACGTCCATCTGTTCAAGCAGCAACAGCAAGTACCAGCAGAAAACATACAGATATGGGTGAGATTCCCGTTCATCAACATAACAAAACAGCAGTAGTAAAAACGGGACGACTCACCGGGTAACAGCATACCCAACATGCTTACAAAGGTTCTCAATATAAATCATGTTAAGCAGTCAACAACATAATATCATGCTAAACATTTAACATCATAATATAAGGCATTCTTAAACAATACAGCGATGTATAACAGTAAATGTAAACATCAATAGCCATGCAATGCAATGCAATGTATATGACTCAATGTCAATGTCACTGGGTACTACTCTGACCCCTACTCCATGGAGCTAACAAAACATTCGGAGAGACTGAATGGGAGAACATGTTTCGATTTCTGCCAGCCATGAGCAAGATGTTACAACATTCGTAACGTGCACGTATCTGGCTTTACGGAAACACTCTCGACCAAACATGAAAAGTACGACATCTAGTAGAGGATATCAGTGTATTGCATGGATTCGCCATGACACAGAAGAATCAGCAACTGGTCACATTTCATCCCTTCCAACCCTGATACCTCCAAAAAGACCATTGAAGATCGTCACCGTAAGATTCGCACCCGCATCAAGGTGTAAGCTTAACTCCTAGGCTCA
This sequence comes from Ammopiptanthus mongolicus, assembly GCA_039655645.1. Taxonomy (NCBI): domain Eukaryota; kingdom Viridiplantae; phylum Streptophyta; class Magnoliopsida; order Fabales; family Fabaceae; genus Ammopiptanthus; species Ammopiptanthus mongolicus. Next base: position 59,865,950 of record CM077345.1, read on the forward strand.
AGGCCTTACAACTATGCAAATGAAATGCCAATGCTTATACAAAGCAGATGCGATCAAGCAATGTCTATCCCCCGGATAAACCTCGAAGTCTACTAAGGTTCTCTTCCTTAGGAACTATACGCGTCTTTTGAAAAACAAAACCTTTATCCACCGGATAAATCTCGTGATCCCTCCGGGATCGAGTCATCACAAGACTGAAATAATTGAACGACTGATCGGGGTCCGAATCACCGGTTCGTCGTCGAACTACTGTTTCAAAACGCAAAACGTTTCATTTTTGTGTTTATGTCTTATGAAGTCATTGATGTACTAGGTCATCAATGGTATAGTATATGGTCTTGTTCCACCACATACCATACTTAATTATCCCTTGTCTTCAACTCTAAGTCAAATTACTTAACTTAGGTTTTTAATGCGTAAAACTTTACGAGTTGAGTTAAAAACTCCTTTGTAAACCAAAACAACTTCTCAATTGAAAACTCATTTGATTTGAAACAACTTTTGAACCACTTACTCTATTTCTAGCACTTTCTGAATACAGGAAATTCGCTTAGCGGAGTTAAATTCGCTTAGCGAAAATGAGGCAGTAATACCTCTTTGAAAACTCCCCTGTATCGCTGGGCGAGAAATGGCTCGCTCAGCGAAATTCGCTTCATTCACTTAGCGAAGATTATTTCGCTTAGCGAAAAGGAGGCAGTGATTCCTAACTTGTATTTTCTCTGTTTTCACCCAGCGAAATTGGATTCGCTTAGCGAAAATTGCCTTGAAACAAGACATTAACCTTGTTAAAGAAAAGCCTTATGGAACTATATTGATTCTCATGAAACTTTTCAATAATCCACTTTTAAGTTACTTGATTAACTAGATGAACTACAGGTAAGGTATAAAACATGTCTCACTTTGGTGAAAACACTTTGAGATTGAAACTTTGTTTGATCTTTGGATCAAAATCATTTATGGTTTTTGTTTAAGGCATAAGCCACTAAAAATATTTTTCTTACATCAAAACTTGAATGATTCAAGAACTACACATTACCCTCCTTTTCTCAAGGTCATGGCTAAAAGCCAACTAGGAACCAATGTGAAGTTTTACTTCACCAACTAATCAAATTATGGCTCACAAAACTTACACAATTATGATCAACAATAACACACAACATTGCATCATAATTAAGCACCTAAGCACAAAAGTCCATACTTAAGCACATAAGCACAAAAGTCCATACTTGATCTAATAATCAAAGTAGGTTTTTCATCATGCAAGAAATCATTTTCTCACCTAGACAACATCATCATAAAACACATGATAAGGCACACAAGCATAACTACAAATATCACACATTGTTATCCAAGAGAACTTAACACAACTTAACCATTAAAAGTGAACCCAACTAAAGGGTTTCACCCACACATAACTTAAACAACCATCTTCACTACCACCATCTTGGTGTGAATGAGGTTCATCCCCCATACCTGTTGATGAGCAGATTCCCGGATCAAAGTCGGTTGATCGGTTTGTGAACCTCCTGGCAATAGTCAACAACTACAACAACATAACAATCAAACATTAAACAACAATCAAAGCCAATCTCAACAATTCTAACAAAGAGGATTTCGGCCACCCTAGGTTAAAAGGCTAGGAATTGATCTTGGTTTGCCATTTCATGGATTCAAAGGAACTAGGAAAGCTAAGGATGAAATCAAGTGTTAGAAATCAAAAATTGATGAAAACACTATTCATCATCATCAAGTAGGGTTCGGCCAAAAAGGGATTTTGGGCTATGATGGAAGTTGAATCATAAGCTCTTGGGTTTAGGTAGAAATTGATGATGTGAGTACAAAGAACTTGGTCTTACCTCAAAAGGATTTTTCTACAATTTCATATGGATTTTCAAAGTTTTGGATCTAAGAAATTCTTTTCATGAAAATGAAGATTAATCTTGAAATAAAGAAAGATTCAAGATGCTAAGAGGTCATAGAAGTGATCTTACCTTGAAATGAAGGAAGATTGCTCAAGGAATCAAGTGATTCCAACAAGAAATCAAGGAGCTTCAAGACCAACAATGGTGTTTTCTCTCAAGAACAACTATGGAGCTCTATGTTTGGAGGGGCTGTGCGAAAATGAGAGAGTGAGGGGCTGAGTTCAGCCTCTTAAGAGCTCATTTAAGGGTAAAAAGGTCATTTGCCCAAAAGGATAAAATGGTAAAAGTGTAAAAGACTAAGGTTAGGGGCATTTTGGTCATTTTGCATCCAGATATTTCCGAACATCATGAGGACTCTGGCATACTCTCCCAAGTATCATGGGATGATGTGATATCAAGATTATCTGTTGGCGAGTCCCGGTAAATCCATATGTGGCTTCGTTCGTCACCCGATTGAGGATTCCGCCCGAACGAAGGTCAGGAAGTGATTTTTCTGAAATTTTTACGAAATTTAACCAAAACGTAGAGCATCGAATTCTAAGACTTACTGTCTCGTTCACGGGTCCATCTGAGGTCTTCTGAGCAGTAAAATCATACTGTCAGTGTAAAAACGCAAATCGGACTCCGTTTGAGTTCTTGACTCAAAACTTAATCATAGCTTCCTACGATATCGTCGAGCATGACTATGGTCGCGGAATATTTTATTTCCATTCCTAAGACCTCGAATAAAATAAAGACATTAAAATACTGAAGAATTAGAAAACGTGAAAATCGGGGCGTTACATCATGCATGACGGCACAAATCCTTAAGCGGTCTACTTATAGTAGCACCTCCTTAAGTGAGTTAGTGAGCTGCATTTGACCTAAGCGCCATGCACCATGCGCTAGGCCCAACAGAAAAATGAGAGTCCAACTCTTTTTTCAATGCTCCTTTTAATCTACTCTTATGTGTGTGACCCTGTAGGTTCCCATAACGTTGGCAGTAATATTAAATCCCATTTAATATTACAAGCAGTGAGCATTATCTAGCAACACACTACCCAATTAATGAGAACGCCAGTGATTTAACATAACCTTATTGGGACCAAATAACTGTGCAGTAAATGTCCCTTCGTCCATATGTCATAATTGAACACAAGGCATAAATGTGTCCCCCTTGTTAATTGCAATTACATATTCCACGATCTCCGAATAGACGTGTTATCATTAACGGACCCAATATCGCATATTGGCCTATTTCCGCGTGGCCACGCATATTTCACGTCATACTCTATCGAGAGGCCCATGACATTACTCCTGTTATGTAGGAGGGACGAATCCTATCTACATCACTCACATCCCTCAACATGTTTCATTGCAGGCCCAATAACTACATTTATGATCATCCTGTTACGGATGACGTTTGATAGCATTAAAGCCTACAACTCCACATGTAGGAATCGAAATGACTTCAAGTCGAAGGACTACTTCACTATGGTCGCCATGAGAAGCGCTTATGAAACTTACATAACTATTATGCAGCGTTCTCATAGTGGGTCAGTCCAATACAAATATTACGCCAAATATTTGCACCTGTGTATTGACATGGTATCGCATATCCATGACCCGTGAGATGTGGTCATCAGTCTACTTACACAATAGTCTCTATGTATTATTGTTGTCCTATATAACAATAATACTCGACTACGGATATTTTAAGAATAGTGTTCTATAATTTAATGGGATCTCACGACCAAGTCACATTTGATATTACATTAAATGAACTGCCTATTCTAAGGACTTTATTATGTTAAATACTAATAACATAATAAATTAATGCCTTATTCATATATCAAATATATGATCAAAGTCATGATGCAAATGATGATCTTTTCAAAATAGATTGGCTACTAGGGCTTACACCAATAATCTCCCACTAGCACTAGAGCCAATCGGGCATCAATCTAACACCCATCGATCTAGTGTTAGTGTCATGCTACTATTGGGCATGATACTCCATTAGCGGATTCTTCAATGTTGTCATTCTGCACATCTTCACATCTCCTCTATCATTCATCTATCGAATGAGATGGAACCGCCTAAGCATATGTCTGGATCCCTGGTGAGATCAAGTTTCCTTTGCTTATGCGATTACTCCATCATCATCGCAACGAGATCAATGGAATTCGCAAAGTTAGGAACTATGCTTTGTTCATAAATCAACTTCCCGATCCAAACGGCCTCTGAATCTGCATTTGAGGCAACTATATAATCGACCGCTATGATAAAATAAGTAACTGTCTTACGCTTGAAAGCTTTTCAAGCTCACAGTGTCACCATTTAGGCAAAACAAAAATCCAGACTGCGATCCGGAATCATCTTTATCGGTTTGGAAACAGCGTCGATGTAACACCTTACAACGACCTCTTCCTCACCTTCATTTGTCAAGAATGTATCTTCAGTTCTTGTCATGTAATTAAGAATGTTCTTGACTACAATTCAGTGACAAATGGTACACGCAAGAAATAGGCCAATTCTGCAGCTTTTTGTTCAATTTCTCGTGGAGTCAAATTCTCGTCAATACGAGTCAAGGGAATGGCCCCCTGTCCTATGATTTCCTAAGGTTCGTTGACGATCCATGGCTACAATCCCAGGGAAGTTCACAGCTCAACCCATAGACGGAAAGCTTCCACCATGATCCGGCTAAGACCCTCTCCCCACCTATCCATTGTTGAGGTAACTGAAATCAATTTTATACCTTCCTGTCATGCTCAAAGCATGCATATTTAAAGTGTCTGAGCACTTTATCAGCATATGTATTCGGAATAAGGTTGAGCATCCTCAGCGATCTATCTCTATAGATCTTGAGTCCTAACACTTAAGAGGTCTCGCCTTGGTCCTTCACCGAGAAACATTTCCCTAACCATGTTTTTACTTTTTGTAGTGTAGGGATATCATTTCCGATAAGCAGTATGTCATCCACATACAATACGAGAAATACAATCCCACTCCCACTAACCTCTTCTACACACAAGGTTCATCCCTGTTCTTGATGAATCCAAACTGTCTTACAGCTTAATCAAAACGAAGATTTCAGCTTCTGAAAGCTTGCTTTGGATCGACAAAAACCTCGGGTTGTGTCATGTACACATGCTCGAGAAGTCTCCCGTTTAGGAATGCAGTCATGACGTCCATCTGCCAGAGTTCATAGTCGTAATATGCAACAATAGCAAGTAGAATCCGAACAGATTTAACCATTGAAACTGGGGAGAAGGTCTCTTCATAGTTTACACCATAAATTTTTTTGAAACCTTTCGCGACTAGTCGCATCTTAAAGATATTTACCTTACCATCCATGTCAATCTTCTTCTTGAAGACCCACTTGCACCCTATGGGTTTTATCCCTTCGGGTGGCTCAAACAAGGTCTAAACCTGGTTAGTGTACATGGATTCCGTGTCAGATCCCATGGTCTCAAGCCACTTCTCAGATTCTGGGCCAATTATAGCCTCCTGGTAGGTTACAAGCCCAACTTGATCCTGCAACAATTGCAGGATCATATCACTGGCCAAAACTTGGCCTAAAGGAAAGCCCAGTTTACTAGATTCTCAATGTACTCAATAGTATGAAGCACATGATAACTGTCTGGATTTCCCTTCTGCTAGTTCACAACTGAAAAGGGGACGGGAAGCCTTGATGTTCTTATGCACTGCATGCTCTCAATAGAGCATCATGAGGTGCATGATCATATCTTGTGCCTTCATGGTTGCAAGCATAAGGCATCCTACATCCAGGACATCGATTTGATACTTCTCATAAGCATCCTTTTAGATCCTAGTAGGAAGTGGTTGCTCAGAAATCATTTGCTCGAGAATATACAACCTTTTCTCATACTTGAGGACAATCCTCAAATTCCTGTACCAATCCCGAAATTTAACTCTGGATATCTTGTCCTTCGGACATTTCGTAGTTAATTCAGTGTAACGCCATGGTAATTCTAAATGCAGAAACATGCAAAAGATTTGTACCATGATAAAACATATTTAATAATGTCTTTTATTAAATACGCCTCCCACTATTTTTCTCAAATCAATGACCATCACCATTGACTCGAAAATCTCGTTGGAAGATTTTCTAGTAGGACCAAGATCCATATCTTTAATGCAAACACTATGGCTGCTAGTTCTAGGTCATGGGTCGGATAATTCCTTTCATGAATCCTTAATTGCCTTGAAGCATAAGCCACCACTCTTCCTTCTTGCATAAGCACACAACCTAACCCTTGGTACGAAGCATCACAATATACTTCAAATGTCCCTAAAGGATCAGGTAATACCAAAACTGGAGATGTAGTCAACTTCCGTTTAAGCTCCTGAAAACTTTGTCCACATTTTTCCGTCCATTCAAAGGTTTTTCCCTTCCTAGTCAATTGTGTCATAGGCAATGCAATCTTAGAAAATCCTTCAATGAACCTTCTGTAGTATCCAGCCAAACCCAAGAAACTTCTGACTTCACTAACCGTTTTTGGGCTTTCCCATTTCAACACAGCTTCTACCTTTGCAGGATCCACTGCTATTCCCTCTTTGTTGATTATATGCCCTAAGAACTGAACTTCCTTCAACCAGAACTCACACTTAGACAACTTCGCATAAAGTTGCCGGTCCTTCAAAACTTGGAGTACAATCCTAAGATGTTCTCGATGCTCTTCCCGATTAGGGGAATAGATGAGAATGTCATCGATGAAGACGATAACAAACTTATCTAAATAGGGTCGAAAAATCCTATTCATGTAATCCATGAACACGGCTGGAGCATTTGTCACGCCAAAGGGCATAACTAAATACTCATAGTGTCCATAGCGAGTTCTGAATGCATTTTTTGGTACATCTTCCTTCTTAACTCGAATCTGATGATAACCAGATCGTAAGTCGATCTTAGAGAAAACTGCAGCTCCTTTAAGCTGATCCATTAAGTCATCAATCCTTGGCAATGGGTACTTATTCTTAATGGTAACCTTATTCAGCTGTCGATAATCAACACACAACCTTGAGCTTCCATCCTTCTTCTTTACAAACAGCACCGGCGCTCCCCATGGTGAAACACTTGGCCTTATAAACTCTTTCCCTAACATCTCATCCAGTTGCTTCTTCAACTCAGCTAACTCCGACCGAGACATTCGATAAGGTGCTATCGAAATAGGCCCCGTCCCTGGTACTAGGTCTATGGCAAACTCCACCTCTCTCTCTGGTGGTAAACCTGGAACATCTTCAGGAAACACTTCTGGAAAGTCCCGCACTATAGGCAAAGATTCTAAGTGGAGATCCCCTTTCACATCCATAGAAAGCAGCATCACATATTCTTGAGCTTGATTCTTTTGTAAAACATCTCTGTCACCGGCAGGCACTAATCTTGATTGCTCGAAAAAGATAAGAGATTTCTTAGCACAATTTAAGAATACATGGTTAGCCGAAAGCCAATCCATGCCTAAAATCACATCTAGTTGTTGCATGGGTAGACAAATCAGATCAACTAAGAAATTCCTATTTTCTACTACAATAGGGCATTTTGAACAAACAGACATAGTAGTCAAAGGACTACTAGTAGGAGTAGAAACAGTCAAATTATAAGGTAACAAAGAAATAGGCAATTTCAAGTGATCCACACATTCCAAAGAAATAAAGGAATGAGTCGCCCCTGAGTCAAACAAGACAGATAAGAGCTTCCCCGAAACTAAACACATACCTTGTATTAGATCAGGAGATTGAGAGGATTCAGTTCCCCTCACGGTAAACACTCGTCCCACAGCTTGTGGCTTTGCTTGTTGATTTGCCACTGGTGGTCTTGTCCCAGCTCCCTGAGGTCTGCTTCCTTGCCTTACTGCACCGGGCCTCTCCGTCATTCCTTGCCTGCAAAACCGAACAATGTGGCCAGACTTGCCACATCGATAACAAACTGAGCTCCCGCCTTGTCCCGTACTTAGACAATCTCTAGCGAAGTGTGCCCCTCCACACCTATAGCATCTTAGCGGTCCTTGTGGTCCTTGTCCCTGGCTTCCTCCAACATTCACAACTTGTTGCACTGGTCGGTTGTAAGGTCCTTGTCTTTGTTGAAACTTTCCTCCTCTTCCCTTCTGATTGTCATTGCGTATTGGTCCACCGCTCCTTTGTTGGACAATTCCGCTACGGTCGTGTCCTTCTAACACTGTACACTTTTCTACTAACGCCGAAAAGTTACAGATCTCGAAAGGCAACATCACCCGCTTTAGCTCCGGCCTCAATCCTTCCTCAAACTTCCTACACACCCACTCTTCATCTGGATGTATTTGATAAAATTGAGAAAACTTTAACAGTGCCTCGAAACGCATGGCATACTCACCAACCGACGCTCCTCCTTGCTTAAGGTTCATAAACTCTCTTTCCTTTTCTTGCCTGACACTCTTTGGGAAATACTTGTCCATAAAGCTTTCTCGAAACACCTGCCATGTGATAACTCTTCCTTCAGCTTCCAGCAATCTCTGTTTGTTCTTCCACCAATGCTCCGCTCCTCCAACCAACATGAATGAAGCATAAGTCACTTTCCTGTTTTCCCGACAATGTATCGCTATGAAGATCTTCTCAATCTCTTGGATCCACAATTCAGCGGCTTCCGGGTTGTATTCTCCATGGAATTGGGGAGGATTTCCTTTCATAAAGGCATTCAGACCAAGCTCCACCATTTCCTCCTCTCGCACCGGATTCGGTTGTTGAGGTTGTTGTCGCGCTTCTCTCTCTTGTTGCATGTATTGAGCGTTTTGTTGAGTCTGTTGTAATATTGCTGCCACCAAATCCCTCATAGTTCTCATAGCTTCAGCCGTCTCCTCACTACCTCCAACTCTCGAGGTTTCTCCGTGATGATTGTTATCCTCAGCTTCCACCATCCTACCTCTACCTCTTCCCATGTTCCCTCTTCCACGTCCGTTCCCTCGAGCCATTGGTTCCTATAAAAGCAACCGTTAGCTCACCTTTCTATATATATAACATAACAAAGCAGTACTAGCATTTAGTTAGCACATAGTTCACAAAAGCAGTCAAACAAACATTCATCCGACATGCATTCTACCCATCTCTAATCATAGTCAATATCCGAGGTGGATCCAACTAACAAGGCCAGTACACTCCCTAACTCGCAGTTCTCGATTCTAATCGTACTAAACAGTGAGGTCCACATAACCCAACAGTCCGGTTTAGAACCGAACTGCTCTGATACCACCAAATGAGACGTCCCGCCTCATTAAGTAACCTAATTATCTAATCCTAAAACATGCGAAAAATTTAAAACTTTAAACATATATTAAATACATACAACACATTGGTAGGTTTAAGTATATGCATCCATAAAGTACCTTCGTCAGATTAAATAGCTTAATGGCATACTGCCTATATAACATCTGCTAAATGAAAAATACATAAGAAGTCATATCAAAATAACTAATAAAACATGTTACCTCTCGTCCCAGCCCACCTCACCAAATACATCAAAATATAACCACTCGAACTCTCATGCCTACTGAGACGCACTGGCCGGACACTCATATCAATAAGGATGATATAGTGGCCGTGAACTACCCTCTATCCCAGGTCTCTCACTGCTGGTGTCTACAGCTCTCCCGCCGGCATCGGGTTCATAGGGAGTGCCATCCTCCTCTGGAATCGTTTCCTCAACTGCAACATCTTCTCCACGTACCAAGAGAGAAAACATACATATAGAAAATAGGGAGATAAGGATCTAAAACAAACATCATATATGGGAAAGAAATCATAGGATAACATATATTAACATCACACATATAAGCATGTACACAAACATCTCCCACTTATATCACTCATACTCATCGCCTATGCTATATGTATCTCAAATCTACATGTATGTCGGCCGATATCTCAAAACTCGTTCTCGGTCTCGGAGAACCTTAGTTAGCTGTCCAGGGAACCTTTCCGCTCGCCGTGACCAATAAGAGCGCATCCCCACTCCAACTCTCGGGAGGGGTATCTTGGTCGCCTCGGAATGTCCACCTGTGACGTGGAATACTCAGGGTCTAGTCGGGATAACCAGGCTCCAGCGGGCATCACGACACGATAGGAGCAACCCCATCCGTCACTTGTGATAAGTCCCGAGCACGATTACATCCCCAAGATCACGAAGATCGTCCCTTCCGTAATCCGTACCCGCACTCAGGTACACTAACCTCGTGTGTCCCATACCACACGGCTCGCCACTTGGCACATGATTATGCTATGCATGTCAACCAACCTTTGTGCCACCAATATCTCAATACTCATCTCAATCCTTACATCACTTTATCTACCATACTCTAGTATCCATCATGTTTTCCTTACACATGCATTGTGGCACTTTCATTTATTATCAACATCATCATCAATCATAAAGCATGCAGACATAATATTTAATATCTTAATATACCACCTTAAGCATATAATATTATAAAATTCATACTATCAAGCATACCATTCTAAACTTATAAACACATAAATCACATAGAGCACATATTCACAATCACACCAAATATATCAATCATTCATCCAGTAATAGTTGTCTAGCCTAGGGTATATTCTTATCGGTGATAGCCCAAAGATACCTATACCGAGGGTTTAGGTACTTTGTTAGGGCTCAACCTCTAGTAGGGTTTAGGGTTCCCCTACACATGTCAATATATGCTATTCTACTCTTGCCTTCCCGATGAATGTGTGATTCTTTCTCCCCACCTGATTTACACTACGCGTATGTTCTGCACACGAACAGCCTTGAGCCTCGAACTCACGAGCAAAACGATTGGAACCTCGTGTACACCTTCTTAGGACTCAAACCAAGCTTGATGTGGCTTCCTTGATTTTGAACTAGTCCAACAAGTGGATTTGAACTAGATTACGGTCAAGATAGACTTCCGATTCTTGATGGTCTATGGTTTTTCTTATGCTCTTGGAAGACTAATTTTGTATAAGCATGACATAGCTTTAATTTGGCAAAGTTTGGGCAGCTTGATTGTCCTATCTGTGAGAGTCCTAGAGTTGGCGATCAAGCTAGGTGAATAAAGAGGTTTAATATGTCCAAAGTGTAGAGAAGAGACAAAATGGGACTTTTAAAAGGATGGTTACTTCAGTTACTGGGTGTGAAAAATTTAGGGCCTTAAATAGAAGGAGTTATAGTCTTAAGATTGAAGAAACCTTGATATAATAATTTTAATGCAAGCTGTATTACCAGAATGAGGTGGCAGCGGTGGGTTTAGTATGAACATGACTATGTAAAGCTATAATGGTGAGTAGGCAAAGCTATATGGTGAAGAAGTAAGTGTTCATCCGAAATTTCTTATGTGGCCTGCCGTATTCCACTTTTCTTATACAGGTATCATCATTAGATTCATTAATTCGGTTTGTCCAACTAGTTGATGTAGATTGAATCATGGCTAGGCTACATGAAGCTTACTCATATTTAAGCAAGCAGGAGGTGGCACTAAATCAAACTATGTAGTAGTCCACCTAATAGAAATATCACATGGTTTGTCTTAGCACAATATTTTTCAATCGGTGGATTTATTTCCTTCCCTTTTTATCTTTCTTTATCTCAAGGTAAGGTAGCGTGATTAAGCAAAGCTACTCCCTATAGGCTGGTCTTAGATGTCACATTGTTAGATTGCTTAGAGGAGGTGTCATGCTAGTAATAATATGTCACGGTTCTTTTGTTACATAATTTGGTTTATAGATAAATGAATCATGGAAGCTACATGCTATAAGGCTTATACGGCTGAAACATGCAAGGAAAGAAAATTTAAGCAAGAGGTGTCATCTTCTTAAGGCATGTTTATGGCTTCATTAGGTGATCTGTCACATGGTTGTCTTAGGAAAAAAAAATGCAAGCACTAGGCTTAATTCTTGACCGTCTAGATGTTATAAAAAAATTATTTTATTCAACTAGGACTAAAGGTGCTAACTAGATCATAATTAAGTGATTAAACTTTAAGTATTTGCTTAGCCAAGTGATTTATCCACTCACAGAAAATTAGGATGTTACAAGTGTCATGCTTCTTTACAGTTTTAAAATTTATCTTTGGCCTAGCTCTCTTATTAAGACCGTTGATAGATGGATTAAGAACTTTGTTTGGTCTGGTAATGTAAATGTCAAGAAGGTTGCAACAGTGGCTTGGAGCAAATTTTGTTCCCCCATTTGTGGGCTTTTTGATCAAACTGACCCTGTTTTAGAAACTATTTACCAATATAACCTCATTTTTGAACTATTTACTAAACTAACCAACTTTTTGCCAGCATGACATTTTTTATTATTTTTTTCTGACACCAAAGACGCAAACGCTGGTCAAAGTAGCGTTTTTAGCAGTCCAGGGACCGCCACTGCCCGAGGCACCGCTACTTGTAATAGCGCCTTTGCCCAGAGCGAGCCACGTGGCGGCCTGGGCAAAGGCTGTCCCCCACGCCTAACCCCCTATAAAACCCCTTCCCCATTCCCCAACTCTAACCTTCCCCCACCCTAAACACTAAACCATTTACCCCCTTTTATTTGGAAGGTTCATATACCATTTTATTTAATGTATTTAATTAATTTAAATGGAGTATTTGTTTTGTTTTATAAATTTGAGTGATTAAATTATTTAATTTTTGTTCATGTTAAAATTATTATTAGATTTATTATTATAATATTATTAACAATGTCAAATAATCCATTGTTTATGTTTTAATATTGCAGATCGTACGTGATGAGTGAAATTATTGCTTTCGTGTACTCAAATGGGAGGATGTTTGACGGTCCAGAAGGAATCACGTTTGAAGGAGATAAAAAATGTATGAAAATAAAAAATGGAGTCGGGTTTGAACTTCTAAAGACAAAGATTTATGACAGATTGAAATTGCTTTCAAATCAAAGTATTTCCAGAATATTAGCCAGAGTTATGTGTAGTAAAAATCCGTCAAAATATATGGTATATGAGATTAACGATGATGAGGATAGGGAGTGCATGATGGATGCCTTTGATCAGAATGATGATTCAATCACAATTCTTAAGTTATATGCTGAAATTGATGTGGCTAGAAGTTCAAGAGTCCCTGTGCAATCGCTTGGCAGTAATTTGGAATTGCAAAGATACGATGTAGACATTGGATCATCGGGGGAAGATGAGGATTGGAATAGTGAAATGGAGGTTGATTCTACTAATGACGAAGAGGAAGGTAAAATCCCGGAAAGCGATGACTCCGACACTGACGATGATACTCAACTTGATTCCAATGTAATGTCGTCTGCATTGGTTGGCTCACGTTCGATGATGGTTTCTCCAGTTTCATCAGCACAACCTCCAAAATTTGTTCCCACTCAACAAGCAGGTTTGATGTTGATATTATTGTTTATTTAATTATTGTTATTAAAAAATATTTATTGTTGTTGTTATTATGATTATAATGTGTTTACATACAGGCCAATCACATGGTGCTTTCTTCAATTCATCACCCCATCACGGTAAAGATAACTTAACACAGCTGAACCCCAACTATACTGACCGATTACAGCAAAGTTCTCTAACAGTGTCAGATACCTCAACGGTACGTACCTGCCGGAGTGATCGATGAACATCAATCCACCAAAAAGCCTCAGTATATAAGCTCTCGTATATTTAATCCGATCCTATATGTTGACCATGTCAACGTCGACATTATCGAAATGTTGTTCCAACCATAACATACTTAACCGAGCTCCGGTCATATCTTGGGGGCGTGGCTCCACACCTAACATATATGTCACATATTATATCCAATTACTATAAGTGGAACTGACAACCGCCATCCCATCTATGCGTAGGCCAAGCAAGATCGCAACATCCTGTAGAGTTATAGTACATTCTCCACATGCCATGTGAAAGGTATGAATCTCTGGCTTCCAACGTTCTACCAAAGCATTCAATAGTGCATGATCCACACGGAATGATCCCAGTTGTGCCACCCCCAAGATACCTGCTTGCTCAAGATATATCTTTATGGCCTCCAGAACATCTCCAACCCAGTCTTGAAACTGTGTAGCTCGCCTGACCTTCACTAAATGATCAGCTTCACCATTCCATATATGCTGGGAAACATGATATTCTTACAATCCCAACAACGAATCTTCCTCCGGACCAGGATTAATCACATCTGGCTGTTGTGAATACGAACTTGTCACCATTTTACCTAACATAGCGAAAAAATAGATAATTAATAATACTAATTATATTATTGGTAATGAAAACATTGAAAACAATAATAACTATAATTAACAATACTAAAATAATAACATTAACATTAAAAACAACAACAACACTAATATTAATAATGCTAATAACAAAATAATAAAAATATTAATAATACTAATAATAAAATAACAGCATTAATAACAATAATATTAATAAAGTTTTACACAAATTATAACAATTTATATTATTCATAAGGAAAAGTATAAATATTACTAATAATAAAATAATAACATTAACAACATTAATAAGACTAATATTAAATAATAAAGTGTTAGAAAAATTATAACCATTAATAACAATAAAATGATAACATTAACAACAATAATACCACTAATGTTAATAATAATAAAATAATAACATTAACAACATTAATAACTCTAATATTAATAAAGTGTTACAAAAATTATAACCATTAATAACACTAATTATATTATTCATAAGGAAAGAAATATAAATAATACTAACAATAAAATGATATTATTAACAACATATATACCACTAATGTTAATAGTAATAAAATAATAACATTAACAACATTAATAACACTAATATTAATTAATAAAGTGTTAGAAAAAATTATAACCATCAATAACAATAAAATGATAACATTCACAACAATAATAACACTAATAAAATTAAAAAAATTAATAATATAAATATCTTCAACAGCAAAGTAGGAGAATTGGTTGAGGTTGAGAAAAAGTAGAGAAAGAGAGTAAGAGAAGTGTAAAGTGTGTGAGAAAAAGTGTGAGGAGAAGATATATATATATATATATATATATATATATATATATATATATATATATATATATATATATATACAGGGGATGGGAAGGGATATATATTGATTTGTCCTCTGTTGTTTCTGTCTTCTCAATTCTCAAGGGCAGTTTTAGTAGTCAAACCAGGGATGTGATTATGGCAGCTATTGTTCATTCCTTATGCATGATTTGGTACTGCAGAAATCAATTTAGGTTCCAGAATTTATCAATTACTTTTAGAAGAGCTGTGAGTCTTATAACAGCATCTACTAATCTTTCTGGCAAAATCTCTAAACTTGTTGGAATTTTCTATAGTAAAGGCTTTCAAAATTGAAGGACATCCTAATATAGCTCCCTTCATTAAACTTGTTGAATGGTTTCCTCCTATTGGCCAATGGATTAAATGTAATACTGATGGAGCTGCAAAGGGCTCTCCTGGCCTAGCCTCTGCTGGTGGTATCTTTAGAGGTCCTTCAGGTGGCTTTCTTGGTTGTTTTTCCTGTTATATTGGTATTTCATCGGCTTTCCATGCTAAGTTGGTAGCTGCCATGATTGCCATTGATGAAGCTTCCAAGAGAGGTTGGCATAGACATTGGTTGCAATGTGACTCTAAATTGGTTTTGGAAGCTTTTAAGTCCATTTCTTTAGTGCCTTGGAGTCTAAGAAACAGGTGGAAGAATTGTCAATTAATTATATCAAATATGGTATTTCAAGCATCCCACATACTTGAATCATGGGAAGACAATACTAATGCTGACAAATTAGATGCTACTGGTCTTTTGAATCATGGTTTCATTTGGTGTAATCATCTTCCTTCTATTATTAGGAAGATTTTCATAGGAATAATTTAGGCTTGCCTAACTATAGATTTTGTTAGTAGTTGGTATATGGTGAAGGAATCTGTTTGAAACACAAGAAGGGGGTTGAATTGTGTTTCTTACGTTTTTAAAACTTTTCGCAAGCAGATATATAAGTTTTCGCAAAGGTTGGACGTTAAAATGATAACGGACGCAAGGAGCGTTTCCAAACACCAATTGGACGCTTACTCAGAAGGAAGGATTAAGATAAAAGAAACAAGCGAGATAAAAAAGCAATTCAATCCCAAGGAGTTAGTCAGAAAATAAACTAAAGCGAAAGCAAGGGAAAGAAAAGGAACACAGAGATGTTATCCTGGTTCACTCTTCACCAAAGAGCTGCGTCCAGTCCTCTCTACTTGAGAGCTTTCTCCACTATAACAAAAATCTTTTGGTATAAGTATTCAACACCTCTTCAGGCAAGTATTCTGCACCTCTTCAGGTACACTAAGTATTCTTTTTACACAAGCCTCTTCAGGCTCACCCAACTAGGTTTTGAAAAAGGTTTTGTTATACTAACTCACTGAGTGTGAGAGTTTGAAACTAAAGCTTAGAACTCTTGAACAATACTCTACGCAGAGAGTGATATGAAAATTAAGAGCAGAGTATGCTTTGCGAGCTTTGATGTTTTTCTCTTGAATGCTTGTTGTTTTATATGCTTGACTATTTTTCAATTTTTGATTCAGTTGTGCATCACTTCACTTGTCTCTGATTCTGTATCTTTTACAGCGAAGGTATTTATAGCCTTCTTGTCTTTGATCAACTTCAGTCTTTAACGGTTGGAAAAGAATTCGTTGTGATTGAGCATTAATTGCATTAGTCCATTGAGTCTGATAGCTTGTTGAGGCTTCTGATCAGCAAAGAAGACTATCAAGTTTGATAGCTAGAAATGGGACTGACATCTTTTCCTTGTACTCGAAAGTTGCCTTTTGTCTTTCTTTCTAGAGAAGGTCAAATCCTTTTTATGTTAGGGATAGTCTGGCTTCAGCTTTTGATGGTACGAAGATTACAAGGAATGTTTGTCTAAAAGGATATAAGCTTTTTACACATAGAATAATATATTCAAAAGCTTTTACATATGTATTCGCACTAAAACAAATAAAGCTTATTGGACTTTTAACGATTAGAACACAAAAATAGAAAGATTCTTTGGACTCAAGATACTATCGTATAAAAAGATTTATTATCGTCTAGACTGAGCGAGAACTAATCCAGTTTGTGGTTTGGACGAGCGCAAGTCTTTGGACTTATATATATATATATACATATATATATATATATATATATATATATATATATATATATGTATATATATATATATATATATTCCTGCACACTTAAGATAAAGCGTCAATCCAGAAGAAAATCTTTGTTCTTCTGAAATTAGTCCTTTGTTAACATCAAAACTTAAGGGATTAGTAGACCATAACCATTTTGGTTCCAACAATCTCCCCCTTTTTGATGATGATAAAACTACTAATTTGATTGAACACAGTTTCCTAAAGAGCTGAGAAGCTCCCATTAAGACAAAGATTTATAAGCATATAAAGCATATATGGATAGGAACAGAGTCTATTCTAGTAAATTCATATTCATATGAATGCAAGCAATTAAACAATTTATAGACTACTATGAAATTACTTTGCAATCAATTATCCCTTCCTTTCTCCCTCTTTTTGTCATCAGACAAAGAGAGAACACATCATAGTCAGTGTAGATAAAAAGACTGAAAGGAAAAAGATTTATTTTTAAGAAGGTGGAGGAGGAGAAGGTTTAGGAAGAAAGTTCTGAAACATGGCTGCAATTTGTTGAAGCAGAACTGCATTGTTTGCTTCTATAGACCTTTGGACGAACTCTTGAAATTCCAGAGGAATAACAGAGACTGAACTTTCAGCAGTGGCCTTTGTTGCCTCAATATTTCTCTGATCAGGAACGACACTTAGTGCCTGAGAAGGAGAAGGATCAACAGGATGGACCACCGAAAGAGGAATAGGTTAAGACTTAAAGGGTGCTGAGTCTGCAACATGTTAAACGTCCTCTACTTGCTCTTCAGGACAAGGGTCCTCATAGATGATCTCTATGTCCCTAGTTTCTTCAGAAATAACTGATATTGGTGCAGCAGGGGGTGCCTCAGAGTTAGGATCTTCTTGAATGACTGGTTTAGGTGGAGGTAGAAGTACATCAAGAATAATCTCAGCATCATCATACCTATTTTCTCTCCATCTGGGTTTAGGGACTGGAAGCACATCTCTTGGATACAACGATATTCCAAAGATGTCATCCATTATCAGGAAATCAGCATCAGAGATTCTGTATTGTCTTGGAAATACACGAACCTTCTGTTTTTCTTCGACTGATAGACCAGATATGGACGCTTCTTGAGTGCATCTCCAGATGAAGTTCTCCTAGTAGATTCGATCGTCTGGGTCAAATATTTGGAGAGGATCCTTTTTCCAGATGTGGGCTAGATCTACTGAGTCGTCTCTTGGTCTAGTCCAGAAGAGAGGGTCAAGGGCAGTTCTATAAGGCAGCGTCCAAGTTTCAAGTTTTTTTCGTCTATCTTTGTTTTTGTTTGGGTCCAGAATAGGAATTCTAGTACAAGCTCTAGGAGGAACAACTCCTACTCTTTTATTTGAACTTCTGCCCCAAAATTTCTTTGGCAGATTGTGATGGATCTTGGCTTATAGTGACATATCACACTCCTTTCTGGCAACGTAATATGGCAAGAAGTCCTTAACATCAAAGTATTCTTTCCAGGCTGATGGATAGCTTGGAATGAACTTGATGTCTCGATCAAGAAAGATGTTGGGCAAACCATATGTCCTTGAACATTTTTCATCACTGGTTTTGCAACCTTCCTTTTCTTCATTAAGGAGTACCACATGCCTGTTAACGTTGTAGTGGCACCATTGGAACGCCTTGTCCTTAATGAGATTTGGATAGATCTTCTTTGGAGGGAACTTTTTCTTCTCAAGACAGACGACCAAGGGTCCATGAGCATTGTAGAGTTGGGTTGGGAGAGGACCGGTGGGTGTGTAAGGGATGGGATAGTAACCATGTTCAGGGGGTGGACTAGAGGGGTTTTGAGGTGGAGGAGAGGGTGTTTCATATTGGTATTCTGGTGGAGGAATAGGACCTTTAGGATGTTGAGAGGTGGAGGGAGGTGAATGTTTAAAAAACAGATCAGGGAATCTTCTTTTAACGTTAGCCCAATTAGAGCTTTCGTTGGCAAAAGTGATTCTGGATATGCATCTGTATTTTCTCTTTGGGTAAAACATTCTGGGATAAAGTAATCCATAAGGTTTAAAGGGATGGTTTCCCCATGGTGTAAACCAGTCTTGAGGTTTAGATGGTGAGGGAGATGATGGTCTTTGTGGTGAAGGGATGGTTTGTATGTGAGGTGAGGTGAAGGGTGAAACGGTTAAGGACGGTTGAGAGTCCAAGGTCAAGTCTTCAACCTCAAAGGGTTGCTCTATGACAGGAGTAATAACTGAACTAGATTGGGTTTCAGTATTACCTTTTGTTTTAGATCTAGTGGTCATTGCCCTTGTTGCAGTAGGTTTAGGCCGAGAGGCTTCAGAAGTAGACTCCCTTCTAGGACCTTTGATCACCTTAGAGATAGGTTGATCGTCCTCATTGCAACACCCTTTCCCGAGTGTCACATTCCCGAACGTTTATAAGGCCGAAAATATTATTTAATGCGGAAAATACGGTTTTCTTTTTTTTTTCTTTTCACAAGATGCAATGGGATTTTGTAAAGGTAAATAATACTAATAAACGAACTTAGGTTCGCCATGCATTTCTAGAACATACCACAGAACAGAAACAGAAATGGAAACGTCAACATTATTATATACAGACATAGGTCTAATGTATAACTAATACAATAAGAAATACAATATGTACAAGGAGTCGTAGCTCCCAAAAGTACTACAAAAACGATATAGTCTGGCCGACAACAAAACTAGACCACAAAAAGAAGGTCCTCCTCTGGCTCAAAGGAACTACTGGACTGAACCATCATCACGTCCATCTGTTCAAACAGCAACAGCAAGTACCAACAGAAAACATACAGATATGGGTGAGATTCCCGTTCATCAACACAGCAAAACAGCAATAGTAAAAACGGGACGACTCACCGGGTAACCACGTACCCAACATGCTTACAGGAATTCTCAATGTCAAACATATTAAGCAGTTGACAGCATAATATCATGTTAAGCAGTTAACAGCATAAAATAAGGTATTCTTTAATAGTACAACGATGTATAACAGTAAATGTAAACATCAATAGCCATGCAATGCAATGCAATGTATATGACTCAATGTCAATGTCACTGGGTACTACTCTGACCCCTACTCCATGGAGCTAACAAAACAGTCGGAGAGAGTGAATGGGAGGACATGTTCCGGTTTCTGCCAGCCATGAGCAAGATGCTACAACATTCGTAACGTGCACGTATCTGGCTTTACGGTAACACTCTCAACCAAACATGAAAAGTACGGCATCTAGTAGAGGATATCAGTGTATTGCACGGATTCGCCACGACACAGAAGAGCTACCAACTGGTTACATGTAAGCCCTTCCAACCCTGATACCTCCCAAAAGACCATTGAAGATCGTCACCGTAAGATTCGCACCCGCATCAAGGTGTAAGCTCAACTCCTAGGCTCAAGGCCTTACAACTATGCAAATGATATGCCAATGCTTACACAAAGCAGATGCGATCAAGCAATGTCTATCCCCCGGATAAACCTCGAAGTCTACTAAGGTTCTCTACCTTAGGAACTATACGTGTCTTTTGAAAGCATAACCTTTATCCACCGGATAAATCTCGTGATCCCTCCGGGATCGAGTCATCACAAGACTGAAACAATTGAACGACTGAGCGGGGTCCGAATCACCGGTCCGTCATCGAACTACTGTCTCAAAACCCAAAACATTTGTAAACCAGAACAACTTCTCAATTGAAAACTCATTTGATTTAAAACAATCTTTGAAACACTTACTTGCTCTATTTTTAGCATTTTCTGAACATGGAATTCGCTTAGCGAAATTTCATTCGCTTAGCGAAATTGAAACAAGAATGCCTCTTTTGGAACTCCTCTGGTTCGCTCGGCGAGACACAAATCGCGTAGCGAAATGCATTGGATTCGCTTAGCGAATATGAATTCGCTTAGCGCAATTTCAGACGGTTAAACCTCTTTGTAAATGCGAAATGTATTGTATTCGCTTAGCGAATATGAATTCGCTTAGCGAAAGTTCAGACAGTTAAACCTCTTTGTAAACGCCTCTGGATCGCTCGGCGAAACAGAATTCGTGTAGCGAAATGCATTGTATTCGCGTAGCGAAAATAATTTCGCTTAGCGAAATGGAGGCGGTTATACCTCCTTTGGAGACTTCTCTGGGTCGCTCAGCGAGACGTAATTCGCGTAGCGAAACTCGTTTGATTGGCTTAGCGAATATGAATTCGCTTAGCGAAAGTGAGGCAGTGATGCCCAACTTAGGCTTTCCCCTGTTTCCGCGTAGCGAGATAAAATTCGCTTAGCGAAATGGTTGCCATAAACAAGACATCAACCTTAGGGAACCATTTTGATTCTCTTGATGAAACCACTTCTTTTCTCATTTTGAGTCCCTTGATTAACTATATGGACTAAGGATAAGGTATAAAATATGTTTCACTTTGGTGAAAGCACTTTGAGCTTTAATTTCCATTCAAAGACACTTAGGGTTTTCTTTGAAAAACACAAGTTATTGAAAACACTTTCTTTACATCAAAACTTGACTTAATCAAGATCTACTCATGTTCTTCCTTTTCTCAAAGCCATGGCTAAAAGCCAACTAGGAATCAATGTGAAGTTTTACTCCATCAACCAAACAAAATATGGCTCACCATACTTACACAATCATGATAACCATAATACACATTACTACATCATAATCAAACATCCAAGTCCATCACACATTATGGTCTCATAATCAACAATAAAAGTCCATACTTGACCTAGTGATCAAAGTAGGTTTTTCAACATACATGAAAATGATTTTCATCAATCATATCATCATCAACTTATGCTAAAGCACACTACAACATACTCAAGCATAAACACATCATAACAATCTTGTTCTCCAAGAGAACTTAACAAGACTTAACACATAAAAGTGAACCCAAACTAAAGGGTTTCACCCACACATAAACACAAACAACCATTCTCACTACCACCATCTTGGTGTGATGAGGTTCTTCTCCCCATACCTCTTGATGAGCAGATTCCCGGATCAAAGTCGGTTGATCGGTTTCTGAACCTCCTGATAATCGTCAACAACTACACAACACAACAATTCAACATTAAACAACAATCAAAGCCAAACTCAACTATTACAACAAAGAGGGTTTCGGCCACCCTAGGTTAAAAAGGTTAGAAATTGGTTTTGGTTTCCATTTCATGGATTCAAAAGCATTAGGAAGGCTAAGGATGAAATCAAGTGTTAAAAATAAAAAATTGATGAAAACACTATTCATCATCACCCAAAAGGGTTCGGCCAAAAATGCTTTTTGAGCTATGATGAGAGTTGAATCATAAGCTCTTGGGTTTAGGTAGAGATTGATGAGGTGAGTTCAAAGAACTTGGTCTTACCTCAAAAGGATTTTTCTACAATTTCCTATGGATTTTCAAAGTTTTGGATCTAAGAAATTATTTTCATGAAAATGAAGATTGATCTTGAAATAAAGAAAGATTCAAGAAGCTAAGAGATCATAGAAGTGATCTTACCTTGAAATGAAGAAAGATTGCTCAAGGAATCAAGTGAATCCAACAAAAACTCAAGCTTTTCTAGGTGAAAATGGAGTTTTCTCTCAAGAACAACTATGGAACTCTATGGTGTGAGGGGCTGTGCGAAAATGATGAAGTGAGGGGCTGAGTTCAGCCTCTTAAAAGTTCACTTAAGGGTAAAAAGGTCATTTGCCAAAAGGGTATAATGGTAAAAGTGTAAAAGACTAAGGTTAGGGGCATTTTGGTCATTTTGCGTCCAGAAATTTCCGAACGTCATGACGACTCTGGCATACTCTCCCAAGTGTCCTGGGATGATGTGATATCAAGATTATCTGTTGGCGAGTCCCGGTAAATCCATATGTGGCTCCGTTCGTCACCCGATTGAGGATTCCGCCCGAACGAAGGTCAGGAAGTTATTTTTCTGAAATTTTTACGAAATTTAACCAAAACGTAGATAATCGAATTCTAAGACTTACTGTCTCGTTCACGGGTCCATCTGAGGTCTTCTGAGCAGTAAAATCATACTGTCAGTGTAAAAACGCAGACCGGACTCCGTTTGAGTTTTCGACTCAAAACTTAATCGTAGCTTCCTACGATATCGTCGAGCATGACTGTGGTCTCGGAATATTTTATTTCTATTCCTAAGACCTCAAATAAAATAAAGACATTAAAATACTAAAGAAATAGAAAACGTGAAAAATCGGGGCGTTACACTCATCTTCCTCGTCAACAGAAGCTAGAACCAGCTTCCTTTTTCTTGAGGGTTGGACAGAGACAGTTGGACGAGCAGAAGAAGTTTTAGCTTTTGGACGAGCAGGCATTATTAAGCGTCCAGCAGAGACTTGTTGATCAAACGCTTCATCAGAACCTTGCGACTGAACACCTTTTAGCTTTCCTTCTTTCTTGGACTTTTTGAGACAGTCCAATTGCATCATCACCAAGCTTTGCCTACTAAACTCTGGTTGATGCACACGATCAATGCCATGAACACTAAAATATTTGAGTTTCTGTTCTGGAGTCAGGGACAAAAGATCATTGTAGACCAAAAGCTTCTCAAAAATTCTTGAAGGCAAAGCAACATAAAGAATAGTAGTATTCTTCCCAGACACTTCAATAGCGTACTTGAAGCAAGTGAAAAGAAGGTGTGGAAGGTTGATTTGCCTTTCCAGAATCAAGTAAACTAGGCAGAATTGGTGTGCCTTCGAGACATTGTCCTTCGAACCATCTTTGTGAAGGATGGACTTGTTTAGAATCTGATGAAGAACCCTAGCTTTATCAGTCATTCTTGAGGCTATAAGTTTGTCAGATAGGTTCTTCAAAAGACATTCTTTGATGGTGTCAGAACCACCAAGTTTTTCTTCCCATTTATTTTCACAGGTGATTCCAGATTGGGCATGGTGTTGGAAATGTTTGCTTCAGAGACAATGACTTCAGTGTTGAGAACCTTGTTTCTGATTTCCCTTGCAGAGATTGTAGGGTTTGTCCAGAATTCCCTTACAAGAGCTGGGTAGATGATTGGAGAATCTTCAAAGAAACTTGACCAACCAGTAGCTTGAATGTTTGGGGAAATGTCTATCCCGTTATTAGCGAAGAATTTCAGATTGAACTTGAACTCAACTAAGACATCAGCAGTCTGAACATCAAGGTTCTTTCCTTTTCCCTTAGAAGCAGCAGTGATGGGGGATGAGGATGCCATTGCTTCAGAGAGGGTTTGGGTTTTTTTTTTTGCAAAGAGTTTTTCTTTTCGAAGGAAGAAGGAGGTGAGGAGTTGTGTAAAGTTGGTTCCTTTAAAGAGAGAGTCTTTATAGGCAAAAAACCGTTCGTATTTTCAAAAACAAATTTTTAAAAGAGGAGAGAAGGTGGTGAGGCGACGTGCATTAAATGACTGACACATGTTCTAGGCTTTGAAACCGTAAAAAACAGTTTCGGAACTGACTCAGTTAGGGAATGAGAAATAAATTTTCATTCGATAAAGATTTAGTTTAATTAATGCATTGGACGAGCAATCAACATATATTGGACTAACATGTACTGGACTAAGCCAAATATTGGACGCATGCATTGGACTCATAATTGATCAATGGAATGCATGTTCAGATATTTCCTTATGAATGTCAACCTATCTTCAGCTAAAGGTTTGGTGAAGATATCTGCCCATTGATGGTCAGTATCAACAAATTGAATATCAATTGTTCCTTTTTGCACATAATCTCTAATGAAATGATGCTTGATTTCTATATGCTTTGCTCTGGAATGCAGTATGGGATTTTTAGACAAATTGATGGCAGCAGTGTTATCACACATTATTGGAATGTTACTTACAAACACGTTGTAGTCCTCCAACTGATGTTTAATCCAAAGCAGTTGTGAGCAGCAACTTGCGGTAACAATGTACTCAGCTTTAGCAGTTGATAGGGCAATCGTGCTTTGCCTTTTGCTTGACCATGAGACTAGATTGGATCCGATAAAGTGACAACCTCCACGGGTACTTTTCCTTTATATTCTGTCTCCAACATAGTCAGCATCACAGAATCCAACTAATCTGTATTCATCAAATTTCTTATACAATAGACCCATATTAGTAGAGCCTTTGAGATATCTAAAGATTCTCTTTACTGCAGAGAGATGAGACTCTCTTGGATCAGATTGAAATCGAGCACATAGACAAACACTAAACATGATATCCGGTCTGGACGCAATTAGATATAAGAGGGAACCAATCATAACTCTGTATACCTTTTCGTCTACCTTTTTATCTTTGTCATCCTTGTTTAGTACGGACATTGCATGCATCGGGGTATTCATCGATTTGCAATCATCTAACTTGAAGCGTTTTCGAAGCTCCTTTATGTACTTCGTCTGATGAATGTACACTCCGTCTGATGTTTGCTTTACTTGAAGTCCGAGGAAGAATTTTAATTTTCCCATCATACTCATTTCAAATTCTTTCTGCATTAGCTCAGAAAACTCTTGATAAAGAGATTCATCAGTTGTACCAAATATTATATCATCAACGTAAATTTGTGCAACAATAAAATCCTTTTTACTTGCTTTTCTAAAAAGAGTCGTGTCTACTTTTCCTTTTGAGAAACCATTCTCCATTAGGAATGTGCTGAGTTTCTCATACCAAGCTCTAGGAGCTTGTTTGATTTCGTATAAAGCTTTCTTAAGCTTATATACATGCTCAGGATGATTTTGATCTTCAAAACCAGGTGGTTGAACAACATAAACTTCTTCATTAATGAAATTGCTCAATAAAGCACTTTTTACGTCCATTTGATAAAGCATGATGTTATGATGTGCAGCATATGAAATTAAAATGCGTACGGCCTCTAGTCTAGCTATTGGAGCAAAAGTTTCAATATAATCAATACCTTCCTCTTGAGAGTAGCCTTGAGCCACTAACATTGCTTTATTTCTTACAACTTTACCATCTTCGTCCAGCTTGTTACGATAGACCCACTTGGTTCCAATGACAGACTTATCCTTTGGCAAAGAGACCAGCGTCCAAACGTCACTACATTGAAACTTGTTAAGCTCATCTTGCATAGCGAGGATCCAACATTCATCCATTAAGGCTTCGTTCACAGACTTTGATTCTAGTTAAGAGATGAAGGCTGAGTCAGCTTGTTCCCTGAAGGTTGACCTTGTCCGGACCCTATCATTTGGTTTGCCAATGATTTGATCCTCAGGGTGATAAGTCTTGAATTGCCACAAACGAGGGGTGTTGACAACTTGCTGAAACGATGATGCGTCCTGAGTTGCGTCTAATACTTCGTCTTTGTTAAGCATTGGACGATCTTCTATATCATTCAGACTAATATCTGCAAAAGAATAATCTAGCTCTGATAATCTCTTATCAGGCTATTTGTCATCAAACTTAACATGGATGGATTCTTCAACAACCAATGTTCTAGAGTTATAGACTCTAAAGGCTTTGGACGTTTCAGAGTATCCTAACAATATCTCATTATCTACTTTGGCATCAAACTTACCAAGTTGATCCTTAGTATTTAAAATAAAACATTGACATCCGAAGGGGTGAAAATAAGAAATGTTGGGTTTGCGTCCTTTCCACAATTCATAAAGATTCTTATTCAAGATAGGTCTTATGTGTATTCTATTTTGAATGTAGCAGGCAGTATTTACAGCTTCAGCCCAGAAGTGTTTAGGAACAGAATTATCACTGAGTATTGCCTTAGCCATCTCTTGAAGAGATCGGTTCTTTCTCTCAACAACACCATTCTGTTGTGGTTTTCTAGGGACAGAGAAATTGTGATGAATACCGCTTTCATCACAGAACCTTTGGAAAAGCTCATTTTCAAATTCACCTCCATGGTCACTTCTGATTCAGCTTATATATATGCCTTTTTCATTCTGAACGCGCTTACAAAATATAGTAAAGACTTTGATAGACTCATCCTTGTGAGCAAGGAACTTAACCCATGTCCATCTAGTATAGTCGTCTACTATGACAAGCCCATATTTCATACCACTAACAGAAGCAGTCCTTGTTGGACCAAACAAATCAAGATGCAACAGCTCTAGTTGCCTTGAAGTACTAACAATGTTCTTGGACTCAAAAGAGTTCTTAACTTGTTTTTCTTTTTGGCACGCGTCACAAAGAGCGTCCAATCTATACACAATCTTTGGTAGACCTCTTACGAGGTTATGCTTGTTTAGTCTTGAGATAAATCTTAGGCTTGCATGACCAAGTCTTTTGTGCCAGATCCATCGCTCATCTTCAACAGACACTAGGCATGATACACTTTGATTTGAGAGTTCCCTCAAGTTAATCTTATAAAGATTATTTTGCCTTTGGACAGTGAATAAGATGGACCCATCAGGGTTCTTGACCATACAATCTCCTTTATTTAAGGAAATATCATACCTACTGTCACGTAATTGACTTATGCTAAGCAAGTTGTGTTTTAATCCTTCAACCAGAAAAACATTATCAATACAAGGAAAACGATGCTTACCAATCTTACCAATTCCAACTATCTTTCCTTTTTGGTTGCCTCCAAAGGTGACCCATCCACCAGTCTTTTCACGTAGTTCTTGGAATATAAACTTTTCTCCCGTTATGTGACATGAGCATCCACTGTCCAAGTATCAGAACTGGGGTCTACTTTGTGTTGCTAAGCAGATCTGCAACTGGGATTATCATACTCTTAGGTACCCAGATAGACTTGGGTCCTTTTTGGTTAGTCTATGGTCTTCGTCCGTGCATATTATTTTTCTTTTTGTGTATGCATTTCGAAAAGATATGACCACTCTTTCCACATAAGTTGCAATAAGTATTAGATGCATGTTGTTTGCTTTCTTTTTGCTTTCCATGAGATTGAAAAACCCTATGATATTGATTGGTTCTTGATATTTTCTGAGAAGCTTATTATTTCTCAGAGTCATAGCCTAAGCCAGACTTATCGTGAGGTGATCTTGAATACCTCAATATCAAGTTGAGCTTCTCTGAACCTCCAACAAGCTTTGATACGCTTTTGGTTAGGTCAGATACCTCTTGTTTAAGTTTGGTTACCTCGTGAGGTTCACTAGACTCAGAGGTGAGTTTGTCAGTTAGATTGATATTCTCAGCTTTCAACTTATCGTTTTCTTCAATGAGTAGCTTATTTTGCTTGTTGGTATTTTCCAACTCTTTATTTATTTTTGAAAATTTTCTTTTAAGCATGATATATTGATGATGTAATAAAGAAGAATCATTAAGCAGTTCATCATATGCTTCTTGAAGAGAGTCAGAAACAGATATCTCATCTTCTTCTGATTCAGCGTCTGATGAAGTGTTTGCCATTAGACAGAGGTTTGAGGCAGAAGGACTACTTGGACTGAACAATTGCTCTAAGGTGTCCAGCTTCTCTTTAGCAGTTTGGAATTGCAAGACCATCTCCAATCTTGATCGATCATTTAAGCTACATAAGCAATATATTGATTTTCTTCTCCATCAACGGGCTCGATGTGATAGAATCGTACTTTGCAACGATCAAGACTGGTAAGCCCATCGGTCCACACAGTTGTCCATGTACCAGTAGAAGATTCGGCAGCTACCGCAGCACCTGCTTCTTCAGGCGGAACTCCGGGCTGAGGAGTTGATGAGGCACCAGTTGGCACGAGCATTTAATAAATACCGTCTGATATCCTCATTCGTCCAGTCAGCTTCAGGTTTTGGACGTTGTTGATCCGTCCTCAAAAGTGATTGTTGGACGATGATCTCCATTAGTGAATATATTCCACAACTCATAATTTTGAGCTTGGACGTATATTTGAAAAACTGATTTCCAATACGGATAGTCCGTTCCTTTGAAGACGGGTGGAACATTCCATCCTCTTTCAGAGGTAGCTTCCTGAGTTTTGGGAACAACAAGTTGTTCATCATCCGAAGAGTCTTCATTTTGGACGCTGGACCAAAGATAAAGATTAGCTTCCTCATTTGTTTCTTCTTCTTCTTCTTCAGATGAATTGAGATCTTCCCAGGTTGCCATAAAGTTCTTTTTCTTCTTTTTGAAAAACTTCTTCTTATCTTTTAACATGGGGCAGTCAGCCTTGAAGTGGCCTGGCTTGTTGCACTCGAAACAGACCAGCTGACTTTTGTCTTTGGACTCAGCATGATCTTTGAAGTTTTTCTTTTGAAACGGCCTTCTTTTCATTCCGTTTTTCTTTCTCCACATGTTTTGAATCTTTTTGGAGATGAAGGATAACTCGTCATCGTCTGATATTTCATTATCAGATTGATCACCATCATCACTAGACTCATCAGCTTTTAGAGCTTTTGAGTTGTTGGACTTCTGAGCTTTCAAGGCAATCCCTTTATTTTTCTTTCCAAGATTATCAAGATCAAGTTCTTGCTCATGAACTTGAAGAGTTCCTACCAGATCATCCAGCGTCAGAGTGGAGAGATCTTTGGCCTGAGTGATTGCAGTAACAAGTGGTCTCCATTTCTTAGGCAAGCTTCTAAGAATTTTAGTGACATTCTCCTTGATAGTGTAGACTTTCCCAAGGGACTTTAGATTGTTGATGATCGTCTGAAAATGACCCATCATGTCCAAGATGGACTCTCCTTCGGCCATGGTGAATAATTCATACTGGCTAACCAGCATGATGATTTTTGAATCTTTTACCTTGGTGGTCCCCTCATGGAGATTTGACAAGGTATCCCAGATTTGCTTTGCTGATTCACATGTATGAATCTTATGAAATTCATCAGGACTGAGAGCACACATTAAGGCACATCTGGCTTTATGATTTTGTTCCATCCTGGCTCTTTCAGCTTCAGTCTAGTCTTCTTCATCTTTTTCTGTCCGATCAGATTTGAGACACACATTTGGACCATTCATGATTCTGGCCCAAAGAACTGAGTTTGTACTTAAGATAAAGCCTTTGAATCTCTCCTTCCATTACAAGTAATGGGTTCCGTTAAAGAACAGAGGTTTGGTCATGTAAGTACCTTCCATAACAGGTTGACTCTGGCTTGGCATACCTTGTCCTGCCATATCTGTTGTAGGATCTTTTCCTCTACACGACTAAGTGCTCAACCCAGAGGCTGAGCTCTGATACTAATTGAAGGAACCTATTTGAAACACAAGAAGAGGGTTGAATTGTGTTTCTTACGTTTTTAAAACTTTTCGCAAGCAGATATATAAGTTTTCGCAAAGGTTGGACGTTAAAATGATAACGGACGCAATGAGTGTTTCCAAACACCAGTTGGACGCTTACTCAGAAGGATTAAGATAAAAGAAACAAGCGCGATAAGAAAACAATTCAATCCCAAGGAGTTAGTCAGAAAATAAACTAAAGCAAAAGCAAGGGAAAGATAAGGAATACAGAGATGTTATCCTGGTTCACTCTTCACTAAAAAGCTACGTCCAGTCCTCTCTACTTGAGAGCTTTCTCCACTATAATAAAAACCCTTTGTTATAAGTATTCAACACCTCTTCAGGCAAGTATTCTACACCTTTTTAGGTACACTAAGTATTCTTTCTACACAAGCCTCTTCAGGCTCACCCAACTAAGCTTTGGAAAAGGTTTTGTTCTACTAACTCACTGAGTGTGAGAGTTTGAAACTAAAGCTTAGAACTCTTGAACAATACTCTATGCAGAGAGTGATATGAAAATTAAGAGCAGAGTAAGCTTCGCGAGCTTTGATGTTTTTCTCTTGAATGCTTGCTGTTTTGTATGCTTGACTATTTTTCAATTTTTGATTCAGTTGTGCATCACTTACTTGTCTTTGATTCTGTATCTTTTACAAAGAAGGTATTTATAGCCTTCTTGTCTTTGATCAACTTCAATCTTCAGCGGTTGGAAAAGATTTGTTCTGATTGAGAATTAAATGTATTAGTCCATTGAGTCTAATAGCTTGTTGAGGCTTTTGATCAGCAAAGAAGACTATCAGGTTTGATAGCTAGAAATGGGACTGACATCTTTTCCTTGTACCCGAAAGTTGCCTTTTGTCTTTCCTTCTAGAGAAGGTCAAATCCTTTTTATGTCAGGGTTTAGCTTTTGATGGTATGAAGATTACAAGGAATGTTTGTCTAAAGGATATAAGCTTTTTACACATAAAATAATATATTCAAAAGCTTTTACATATGTATTCGCGCTAAAACAAATAAAGCTTATTGGACTTTTAACGATTACAGCGCAAAAACAGAAAGATTCTTTGGACTCAAGATATTATCGTTGACTTATTATCGTCTGGACTGAGCGAGAACTAATCCAGTTTGTGGTTTGGACGAGCGCAAGACTTTGGACTTAAATAGTCTTTGGACTTATATATATATTCCTGCACACTTAAGATAAAGCGTTAGTCCATAAGAAAATCTTTGTTCTTATGAAATTAGTTCTTTGTTAACAACAAAACTTAAGGGATTAGTGGATCATAACCACTTTGGTGCCAACATATGGGTCTTGGCTTTAGTCCCCCCATTATTTTGTATTGCTTTATTCTTTTTAATAATATTTTAGGTATGCTACAGATGATGGATATGTCTATTGGTGCCAACCTAGTTGGGATGAATAGTCTTATTGTGATGCCTTAGCATTCCGTAGCCTTTTACCAAAATAAAAATAAAAATATAGAAGTCCAAAAAAAAAAAGCAATGCAATATTTTTTCATGTCAAATACTACATAAATACTTATTTGTTACTCTTTTAAATTATTATTTTCAACATTTAAAAATAAACAATATTATAAAATAATCACACATAGAGCCTGTTTGGTAAGTCTCACCCGCTAGCTTATAGCGGGCGGGTTAGTAGTCCTGTTTAGTTAGCGCATTTGTCATTAGCAATTAAAGTTTTTTACGAGTTTAAAGCGTTTTTTCCCAGCCGCTACTTCAAATAGTATTTGAGTTTATAACTTATAACGTCAGATTTTTTTCTCTCTTTTACCCTTAATATTTCATTTTAATTCCACATTAACCCTCTTCAATTTATAATAAAATATTATATGATAATATAACATATAATATATTTTAATTTCATATTTACCCTCTTCAATTTATAAATATTTTATTGTAACATTATAATATAGTACAACGTATTATTTTAGTACAACATTTATTTGATAATATAAGAGATATATATATATATATATATATATAAAATAAAAGAAGGGATCAAGTTATTCCAAGAGTAACTTTAAGAGAGCTACTCTCAATCTCATCCATCCATTTATTTTAATTCAATAGATCTACATTAATTCATTAAAGAAGTCACATGACCTTTGTTGGATTAGAAGAAATGGATGGATGAGATTGAGAATAACTCTTTTAAAATTACTATTGGAGTAACTTGATCCCTTCTCATATAATAACATAGTTTTATATGATAATATAACGTATTATAGACAGGTAAGATTACCATTTATATAATTTTTTTATATATAATAATGTTTCAACATTTTTTTATATAATAGTAATGTTCAACATATACGATACTAACGTATATATAACTTTTTTATATATAAACAATAAACAACATTTATATAAAAAGATAAAGACACATGTTCATTTATGTCGTTTTATATTTATCAGCTAGTTTAACTGCTAGTTTTATCACACTATCCATTGTCTGCTACCTCATTTGCTATCCGCTATAAGCTCATCCGTTATCAGCTAGATTATCCACTATTCGCTATCCGCTAATTTTACCAAACACACTCATAATATCCCCTGAAACAAAATCTAATTATATTATAAATGAAATGGATCTACAATTCTTCATCATGGGAGCCAAATATGGGAGTAAAAAACAAAGGTTAAATTACTCTGTTGATGTCTCTATTTTAAAAATATTTAAGTTGGTCTTTTACTTATCAAATATTAAATAATTTGATCCTTTCCGTTAAGTTAAATAAATTAAAACAAATGAGGGACCACATGTTGAATAAATTAAAACAAATGCGTGATCAAGTTAAATAAAATATAGGGATCAAGTTGAATAAATTAAAACAAATAAGAGATCAAAAGAGTAATTTAGGCATAACTTAACGGTGAAACTTAATGAAAAGGACCAAATTGATTAATATTTGGCAAGTAAGAGACCAACTTGAATATTTTTAAAATAGAGGGACCAATTTAAATAAATTAAAAAAAAAGTAATTTATCCTAACAAAAAAAAAAAGGAAATTATTAATATAATTCCCAAAAAGTCGGTGCACGTCTTTCTTTCTCTGTTTTCTTCCCTTTCTAAATGCCCTCCAGTATACAGTTTTACACCGCCCTCGCCACAACCAGATGTTGTCTCTAAAGCCGCCATCTCAAACTCCTTCACCCACACTCTGTCTCCAATCTCCATCACCATGAATAACCATCCAATCTAAGCTACTCTTCGTCAAGTGTTTTCATTTTCTCTCCTTTTCCAGTCCAAATACTCACTCCCAATTAATCTAAACACAACCAACCAAAAACAATAACAATAATAATAATAATAATAATAATAATGCATTTTTGTAAGCTACGCCTACCTTTCACCAAATAATTCCATAGAGAGAGTGTGTGTGTGTGTTTGTAAGAGAAAGAGAGAGATGGGGCAAGAGAACCTTTCAGCTCAGAAGAGAACCCACAGCGGCAGCTTGCCCACCACCACAGCCGCCGGCGGCAGATCCCGCGGCGGCGCATTGTCTGGCCTGCCACGTGGCCGCCAGATCCATAAGACCTTCAACAACATCAAGATCACCATCCTGTGCGGCTTCGTGACAATCCTCGTCCTCCGCGGCACAATCGGCGTCAACCTGGGAACCTCCGAGGCCGACGCCGTCAACCAGAACCTCATCGAAGAGACCAACCGAATCCTCGCCGAGATCCGATCCGACGCTGATCCCACCGATCCCGACGACAACAACGAAACCTTCTTCAACCCTAACATCACCTTCACTCTCGGCCCCAAGATCCAAAATTGGGACCAGGAACGCAAGGCCTGGTTGGATCAGAACCCTGAGTACCCTAATTACATCAAAGGTAAAGCTCGTATCTTGCTCCTAACTGGGTCCCCACCAAAACCATGTGATAACCCAATTGGGGATCATTACTTGTTGAAATCCATTAAGAACAAGATTGATTATTGTAGATTGCATGGAATTGAGATTGTGTACAATTTAGCACATTTGGATAAGGAGCTTGCTGGGTATTGGGCTAAATTGCCTATGATCAGGCGTTTGATGCTGTCACACCCAGAGGTTGAGTGGATTTGGTGGATGGATAGTGATGCTTTTTTCACTGATATGGTGTTTGAGCTTCCTTTGTCTAAGTATGATGACTATAATTTGGTACTTCATGGGTACCCTGATTTGTTGTTTGAGCAGAAGTCTTGGATTGCTGTGAATACTGGAAGCTTTTTGTTCCGGAATTGTCAGTGGTCATTGGATTTGCTTGATGATTGGGCTCCAATGGGTCCTAAGGGACCTGTTAGAGAAGAGGCTGGGAAGATCTTGACGGCGAATCTCAAGGGAAGGCCGGCGTTTGAAGCAGATGATCAGTCCGCGTTGATATACTTGTTGCTGTCCAAGAAGGATCAGTGGATGGAAAAGGTGTTTCTTGAGAATTCTTATTATTTGCATGGATATTGGGCTGGGTTGGTCGATCGGTATGAGGAGATGATCGAGAAGTATCATCCAGGGTTAGGTGATGAGAGGTGGCCATTCGTAACGCATTTTGTGGGTTGTAAGCCTTGTGGGAGCTACGGAGATTATCCGGTGGAGAGGTGCCTGAGTAGCATGGAGAGGGCTTTCAATTTTGCTGATAATCAGGTGCTGAAGCTCTATGGCTTTAGGCACCGTGGTCTGTTGAGCCCTAAAATCAAGAGGATCAGAAATGAGACGGTTACACCTTTGGAGTTTGTAGACCAGTTTGATATAAGAAGACATCCTACAGGGAGCACTGAATCAAAAAGCTAGTGACTGGTGAGAAGAAAACATGTTTAAAGGTGATGTTATAGGCAATAATTAATTAGAGGTGGAGTTTGCTTTGGTGACAGTGCACATGTAACTTCCGTTTGTTCTGTTTGTCTTGGTGCTACCTTGAGAACGTTATAGGATAGAATTCTTTCATAAGTTATCTTCTTGCTGCCATGTTTGAGTTATCAGTAAACAAATTTTATTTACTGATCTGCTGTATACTGAGCTTCCATTACCATTTTCTCTTCTCAGCCATGAATTCATGAACCTAATATACTTCCTTGTCCTCTTCAATTAATGAATTTGTTGTAACATGAGTGACCATCAGTTTCTGTTTCTGTTATACATTTTACCAGCACAGTTAAAATATATGATTTTCAACAGAGCTAATGTGAAGTAGTCTGCTCAATTTAATATTTGGAAGTAAATCCTTTCGATATATGGCATGCAATTTTGACTTCTGGACATTCACATTTACCCTAGTAATAACTGTGAAATTAGAATGATAGGGTGCTTTGACATGTAATGGGAGGATGAATATCTATACCGTGAAGCAGCATTCTTGTACTGTAGCACTGCCTCGTCTCATGGGTATTCTTAGTAATAACAACATATACCGATAGATGATATTTGAATATCCTGTTTCACATGGTTCTTCTTTGTTGCATAATACTGAATTCTAGGGTTTTCTAAATTTGTATATTTCATGTCATATGTTCAGCTTTCATTAGGAGTTTGCACTTCTGCAAGCACTCTACAAAACTGTGCATGAAACTAAAAAGTTTGAAACATAAACATTGATTCCTTTCAAATTTTATTTGCTTCACTAGCATGTCAAAGCATCACATTTAGCGTATATTAAGAAAAGAAATATTACGGAGTAATTTGACAAATACCATTTAAGAGCACAGAATAATAATATTTCTGAAGTCGATGGTAACTCAGTTTAGTTCAAAGAAGTTTTAAGAGTTTCTTAGCATCCTGTGCCATATCATCTTTCATTGTTAACGCCCTTAATTATCATGTCTCCCTAAATATGACCGTATAATTTGTGGTCATGAAATCCCTAGCCAATACAACTAACAACAATTTAGCCTCCAGAACACTTTCCAGATGAGGCAAGTGCACAACAGAACCAGCAGTATCAGTAAAAGATGCAGCTAACAAAAGTTGCGTGTGGTCGGCATCCCATTTAATTCAGGTGTAAGTAGAGAAAATCTTGTTATAAATTTGGTGCATTTAAATTAAGCTCACTAGGCCAATAAATCACTTATGCATACACCCAACTCAGGTATCCTAGATTCATATAAGAATTTAATAATTTAAGATAAATTATAGTTATTTAATATAACATTTGACATTTATTAATATCTTGAAAACATATCTTACCTTCAAATAAAGCAGTTCAATAAGGTACTCGTTAACTTTTTAAGAAATGCTCAACCTTACCAAATAAATTTTGTAGAATTACATGAACAAATGAGATGAAGTTTTCCTCTTTGAATTTTATCAAATGGTTAGCAAAAAGCTGTTTTGAAGTGATTTTGTCTCTAAACTTAAAAAATAAAGGTATTTTGATTCTTGCGTCATTTAGTCAATTAATGTCACAATATAATATATCAACCAGTTTTAGGGGTTAGTAAAAAGTTGTTTTAGAGGTACAAGTTGGTTCGGGTTGACCTGGTCAACCTGAAAAATTGAACCAAATCAATTAAATTAGTTCAGTTTGATTTGGTTTATCGGGTATAATCAAGTTTTACCCGACTTCACTAGCTCCAACTTCGGTTTTTGTTTTTCCAACCCGATAACCTGAACCAATCACCCAATTAAAATTATTTTTTAATAACTTCCACAAATTTAAAGCGGTGTATTTTGGACTTTTGTAGACCTTGCATCTGATTTAGGACATACTTTCCTAATTTTCATCTTTTCTCTTGTCCTCCTTCATACTAGACTGCCTTCAACCATAGTCCACTGCCTTTCTTCTTACGTCGCCGACAACTTCAACCTTTGATTTTGTTGACTTGATGAAACTTGACATCCAGTTAATTATTATGTTTAGTGTGTATTTGTATTTATCCTTTGTTGAAGTTGGAACTAATATCAATTCCAATTTTTGTTATGTATTATTGTTGTCTTAAGTATTAACTTTAATTTTAAGGTTTATGTTACTTAGTTGTCAACTCAAGTATGGTACTTGCATAATTTATACTAAAAATTTGTTGATCTTCTCTTTAGGGGTTGCTTTTTATCAATAGTCTAATTGCCTTTTCCCCAGCTGACTGAAATTTACTTATGATAATAATAAAAGTTTTAAACTGCATTTTGAGAAAGAAAAAAACAAATTCATGGGGAAACCCGTAACCCGCAAACCAACTCGTTGGTGTTTGGGTTGGTTGGGTTTGGATTTGACACCTTGAAATTGCACAAATTGGACCAAACTACTTTGGTTGGTTCGATCTTTTTTTTTTTTTTTTTTTTTTCTCTTCTCAACCCGTCCAACCCAACCAGATAGCGCCGTTAAGTCCATTAGAACACTCAAACTCACCCACTACCTCCAACGTGAAAGAAGCTCAACCCATCTATCACCAATAAATTCAAACCTAAAAATCAAGCCCCCTATATCCCCTTCTCTAGAGACAACACAAACCCACCACGACCTTGGTCTTTGCCTGCCACTCTCCATTTTGAATTTGTAGTCCATAATTGACTATAATAGGCCTTGATCCTTGACACCATTTGAATTGAAGCTCTCAACAGCATAGTTTTTCCTTTTGAAACCATTGGTTGCTTCTAAAATTGTTTATACGATCTGGAACACTTAAAAAGTTGTATAATTTAATCTTGTGGGATCACAAACTACCTGGAAGCGGTGGAGGCGGCAATTAGAGTTCAAAAAGATTGGCCATAGCAGTGGTGACCCAATGGTGGTCGGAAAGAATGTCAATGATGGTGCATCGATGGTCCAATAATGTTAGGGTGTTGGTCTTGGCAGAGGATGATATTGGACTGGATGTCCTGACACAAGGAAGTCTAGTTGGTGTATGTTTTTAGGTGATGCTCTAGTCTTTTTGAATTTCCTAAAAACAAGAGTCGGTCTCTAAGTCATCCACTGATCACGCATGTCTGTTGCATGCTCTAAGATAATTTGGTTTCCTGGTATTCTTACAGAACTTGGTTTTCCTCAAGCCCAACCAACTCCATTACATGTTGACAACACTCTAGTTCCATACACATTGCAGCAGATCCAATTTATCAAGAACGAACAAAATACATAGAAATCGACTGACACTCTATCCGGGAGGCCTACGACTACAGAGTTATCACTATACCTCATGTCTCCACATCCGTCCAGCTTGCTAATATCTTCACTAAGGCATTAACCCGTCAGCGACACAATTTTCTAGTTGGAAAATTGATGCTTCTAGATTTTCCAGCATCAAACTAAGGGGGATGTCAACGGAAATGCCAACTTTCTGTTGCAGCACAATACAGCTAAACATTTAAAAACCATTTAAAAGCCCGTCTGTAATTGTAAATTTGTTATTCTCTCCTTAATTAGGATAGCACAGCCGTAGGATATTATAAATCTGTTATTCTCTCCTTAATTAGGATAGCACATTAACTGTAAGATAGATATATAAGGTAGTTTAGATAATTTACAGGGCTGAAGATCAGCTTCCATTAAACAATATTTATTTGTATTAAACAATATTTATATTGGATTTTCCAGAGAGGAAAAGACAGATTTTGGCATACTTTTCTTACTTTGACAACTGTTAGGTCTCCAAACGTTTGTGATGACTATGCGCTAAAGAGTTTTGATGTATCCAAACATTTCGTTTAAATGATTTTAATGAACTGTGTGAATATTGCTGATGATCTACTTAAGTGTGCAGATTATAAGCGTCTTATATAATATGTCTCAAGAGCATCTCTAGTCACATGTTGAAGCATCAGAAAGACAAGCATAAGCGTTTATACGACGAAGACAAAGACTAAAGCAGTCTCTCCTTTTAAAATGTTTGACAATTGCTCTTATCAAAGAACAAAGTTCTTATCCAGAGTACAAGAAGCGTTTGATCAAATTCAAGGAAGAATATTGCTTTGGAACAATATTAATGAAGTGTCCGATATCTCTTTAAAGCAAAGAAGTCTTGACAAGACATCAGTTGAATATATTCAAGAAGAATTTAAGCCATCCTTATCATCTGATATCCACACATCAAGCGTTTGAGCCAGACATAAACAAAGTACAAGTTTCGAGCGTCTCATATCACTTTTGAAGGAATCATACGAAGAAGCGTCTTAACAAGAAACTAAGCTGATCAGAAGAAATATTAAATATGTTATGTGCATATTTAATAATATTATCTGGATGGATAGTACTACCTATAGCACGCAATAACAGTCTAAAAATAACTGATGTTCTGACTTGTTACGAGAAAGAAGAAGTCCACGCTACAAAACCTGAAGCTGCTTTGAATAGTTTTGCTGCTTTGAAAAGTAGTGTACGGTTACACTAAGCTTATCCTTAAATGGTCCAATGTCTTACAGAGCGATTACTTTGCATTTAATGTCATGCTTTAGACAAGACAACTTCAAAGAAGTCATAGAAGGAGACTCGTCTCACAACGGTTCTTTACATTGTTCAAGACAAATGAAGACATGATTCAAGAAATGTTTCTCAACATATCTTTTGTCATGAGAAGCCTATTTAAAGGAAACTCTATTGAAGTTAAAGCAGAGACGCACAATCAAAGAAATATACAAGGCTAAAAAGCTCACCTCAATCGGAGAGAACACAACTAGAAAAACACAAGATATCATTTCAAAAGCTGATAGCTACAATCTCTCTTTTCTTCCACACTCTTTGTAATATTTCATAGAAGAAGTTTTTCTTAGTGCTGTTATCCGATTGACTAGCATACTGTAATCTGAAGAAGGCCTGGAGAGGCTAACTAAAGAATACTCGTTGAGCCTGGAGAGGCTAGGTGTGCAAACAATACTCATTGATCGTTGAGCCTGGAGAGCTGGTGTGCAAACAATACTTGATCCTAGAGAGGCTAGGTGTGCAAAGAATACTCATCTGTAATCTGATCAGTTATAGTGAAAATTTTGGTTAAGCCAAGGACTGGACGTAACCGAAGATTGGGGTGAACCAGGATAAACCTTCTCTCTCTCTCTCTCTCTCTCTCTCTCTCTCTTAGCTATAATGTTTATCTGCAATATAGTTTCTTATTTATCTTTCTGCTACTAACAGTGGGGGTTAAAAGCGTGCATATCTAAATTTTTTCTTTTGAAAAAAAAAAAGGTTTTTATCAAACTGCTTTCCCAGCTTTAGTCAAAATCAGACGGCTCATATCAGTTGTTTTTGAGTTGTGTTTAAAACTTATAAAGTTCTTACTTAATACTGAAGCTTTCTTTTGAAACTTGCGTCTTTCACTTGAGTTTAGATAAACACAAGTCAACCCCCATTCTTAGTGTTTATTTGTGGTACCTTCAGTTGGTATGAGAGCTCAACCTCTAGGTTGAGCACCGCACAATGCAAAGGAAAAGATTCTAGTAACCACAATGGCAAGTGAAGCAAGCTTGAGAAATCGTGTTTACAACCAAGGAACCCTCTTCAGTCATCCTCCCATGTTCAAAGGGAAAGATTACAAAATACTGGAAAAACAAAATGATATTTTTTTATCCAATCTACTAATGCAGATTTATGGGAATTCATCTCTCATGAATCTGCTGCTCCCCCAAATGAATATGGAACTTCAACATCCTCTATCAAGCAGTCAGGTGAACAAAAGAATTTGTTTTAGTTAGAAGCAAAAGCAAAATATCTTTTGATCTGTTCTCGTAGCAGAACTATATATGATAAAATCTCTAGTTGTGAGACAGCTAAAGATATATGGGAAAAACTTGAGGAATTATATGATGAAGAAACCAAGGTGAAAGAATCCTTAGTTGAAAAATCCTTATTGATTCCTGAGGAATCTGATGAGGAGATTTTAGATGACCCCACTTACGTAGGACCATCCCATTAGTCCTAAGCTTACATTATTAACTATGCCTAATCGTATTATAATGATAGCATGGTATTCAAGAAACGTAGCGGAAACAAGCGCACTAAAACATACAAGCATATGGAAAAGCATAGATCATCAGAGTAAAGCGCATATAGAAAAATAACTATAATCATGCATAAACATAATCTCATCAGTAGGGAACTGTACAATATATATATACATACGGTCTGTACATGACAATTGAAGAGATAAAGCAAATAGGTCAAAAGACACAAAGCAAATGCCTTCACAACTCGCCAACACTACCCGCCCATCTCTCAAAAATACATGATAAGCGCTCAGCTCACAGCCTAGACGCACTGGAAGGCTCCCACCATCAATGGTGAGGGTGCCCTGAACTACCCTGGCCCACGCCATGAGTACGCCTGTAAGTCACCAGAGGCTCAAACTCAAACGACGAGCTCGACACCACGACCCTACGCCTGTGGTAGGTCCTCAACTACTGCTTCGTCTTCCTTCGTTGGACTCTGTACGCAAAACCTCTCCTACTGGACGTACGAGATGTAGCTGGCTCGGCCCAAGCGTAGTCCCGCTCGTGACATCTCGGCGGCTGCCACATCTAAGTGATGGGTAGTGTAACACCCCCCTCGCGGGTGCTACATACACGGACTCTAATACGGAAATAAAACAATAAAATAAAACGCTGGTTGCTTTCGGAAAGTACTTTAATTAAGTAGCTACGTTCGAAAACGCGGTTCTAAAAATTTTCTGCATGCATAGGCAAACAACTCCAGACGGAGGAATAAATTTCATATCACACATTGATATTCACTGTTCATAAAACATAAACATAATGCAAAACCTGGTCTAATATATATATCATATTACAGACTTAGAAAGTAATTGCGACATATATGCAGTAATAAAATATAAGCCTGCTCAAAAACAAAAGACTCCTAGCTGGTCGGCTAAAAGTAGCCATTGGGGTACAACCCAACGTCGGCTCCTTCAAAAGTTTCCATCGTCCGAGCCCTCACGTCTCCGCGGGGACCTATGACCAACATCTGTACATGTGTTCCAAAAACACAACAAGGTGTCCAACATGTACAGGCAAAGGTGAGATACTCAAATAAAGTTATCACGATAGCCGCATAAGCGACAAACAGCAGTATAACCATCCACAGATAAATACAGTTATATGAACAGTTATTTATATAATACAGTACAACATCCCAAACACTATCATCAGTTATAATAATGCATGAGACTTCAATATCATCTTTCTAATTCATGTACTCCGGAGATTCTAACTTCCCAACATCGAGCGATAGGCCGTAGTAACACCCGTAACACAATTGTTCTCATGAGTTGGCCTCTCTATTTAGGTCCGAACTCCAATTGTTCCAGGGTACCACGTCATAACCGTATCCTGAATACGCCAGTCTCTGATCGAGTTCATTCGTGTTTGGCAGCCGATTTACCACGGCACGGGGTTGCTACGCCACCGGCCACTTGTGGGATCTCGAACACAGAATGCCCCTATAGACCTAGTGGTCTTGACTGATTTTATTCTCAACTACTAGAGTTGTAGCTCGGTTTCAAATGGCACGTCTGCCGGTTCATGTATGTTCACAGAAGGTTTTCTGTTTTCTTTGCGTTCATTCTTTCAAATGTCGAGACATAAAGTCCACGACTCGTTTCAAAAAGGCATTAAGCCCACTCAAATCAAAAACACAGGACACGAAGTCCAAGTGCTCAATCCACAAAACACTAGCCCCGACGTCTCGGCCACTAGGTTCGGGTTCGTCTCAAATGTTCATCATTTTTCTTTTGGTTTCATTTTCTCAAAACACTTTGGAAAACAAAACATACTTTGGATTTCTTGAAACAAAACATCCTTTTTGATCAAGAGAACATTTTTCCGTGAAAAACACCTTTCTTGAAAACAAAAACCGCTTTCTAAGGTTTCACGTCTTTTTAAAACGCTTTTTCGAAATAAAACACGATTTGCACGACTTTTCACAAAACCACTTTTTACTTTTCAAAAGAAAATACTTTTCAACAAGAAAGACAACTTTTCTTGAAAAAGCAACACGTTTTCCCAAAAATCACTTTTTAATTTCAAACACGGTTTTCAAAACATAGATTTAGGATTTCGAGTCTTTTAACAATTATCGAGACATAGCCAGTCCTATGCTCATCCAGGATATAAATATATGTATAGATATATATCAACAATCTAATATCACAATGATATCACTCAAGGCATCCATGCCACAGTTATATCGAGTAGCAATTATGCACAACACTTAACATCCAATCAATCCAGGATATAAGTATACATATACATCATTCAAACTCATCTCTAAATCATCAATCAAGACATCATAACACATATATCAAACATGCACTATGAAGCTACTCAAACTTAAATGACTACCTCCCTTTACCTCACAAAAGAAGTTCAATGCAAACTCGATCGGTTCTCGGCTCCGGCTCCGGTTCCGTTCGCGTCGCCTAAAACAATCAAACACAATTCAATTCAAACAACAAATCAACATCAATCTATAACATAAGAACACAAGTTTTCCTTCCCCTAAAAGGTATAGGGTTCGGCCATGAAAGGTAAAAACGGTTAGGGATCTCATTTGGTTCCAAATTTTTGGATGGTTGGTTCATGAACTTTGCTAACACCATTTCAAGTCCTATGACTCAAAAATGTGAAACATAACTCATGGATTTTCCCCATGAAGCTCTCGGCCATATAGGGCAATTTAGGCTAGGAATTGATTTGGTTTTCCATCACTTGGATTCAAGGACACTAGGAAAGCTAAGGATAGAATCAAGAGTTAGAAATCAAAAATTTGATGAAAAACACTATTCATCATCACTCTTAGGGTTCGGCCACTTTGGGGTTTTAGGGCTAGGATGAGACTTGGATCATGAGCTCTTGGGTTTAGATAGAGGGTGATGAGGTGAGTTCAAAGAACTTGGTTTCACCTCCAAAGGATTTTCCTACAATTTCCTATGGATTTTCAAAGTTTTGGATCTAAGAATGAGTTTCATGAAAATGGAGTTTTGATCTTGATATTGAAAGAGATTCAAGAAGATATGAGACCATAGAAGTGATCTTACCTTAAAATGGATGAAGATTGGTCAAGAAATCAAGTGATTTCAACAAGCTTTCAAGGTTTTCTCAAGGATTCAATGGAGGTTTTTTCTCTAAGGAAGATGAAGTGTTCTTGGTGTTCTTGAGGGGCTGGGCTGTGTGGAATGAGGGGCTGAGAGGGCTGTTCCAGCCTTCTAAAGAGTTCATTAAGGGTAAAAAGGTCATTTGGTTCAAAGGGTAAAATGGTAAAAGGTGAAAAGACTTAAGTTAGGGGTATTTTGGTACTTTCG
Organism: Ammopiptanthus mongolicus; assembly: GCA_039655645.1. Classification (NCBI taxonomy): domain Eukaryota; kingdom Viridiplantae; phylum Streptophyta; class Magnoliopsida; order Fabales; family Fabaceae; genus Ammopiptanthus; species Ammopiptanthus mongolicus. The sequence continues at coordinate 59,910,346 of CM077345.1, forward strand.
CGTCCTGAAATTCCCGATCGTCATGACGACTCTGGCATGCTCTCCCAAATGAGTTGACATGATGCGATATCAATATTATCCATTGTCGGGTCCTGGTAAGTCCATACGCGGCTCCGTTCTCCACCCGATTGAAGATTTCGCTCGAACGGAGGTCAGGAAATGATTTTTTTTGAAATTTTTGCGAAATTTAACCAAAACGTAGAGAATCGAATTCTAAGACTTACTGTCTCGTTCACGGGTCCATCTGAGGTCTTCTGAGCAGTAAAATCATACTGTCAGTGTAAAAACGCAGACCGGACTCCGTTTGAGTTTTCGACTCAAAACTTAATCGTAGCTTCCTACGATATCGCTGAGCATGACTATGGTCTCGGAATATTTTATTTCCATTCCTAAGACCTTGAATAAAATATAAGTTTATAAATACTGATTAATTAGGAAAACTCGAAAATCGGGGTGTTACAGGTAGAAACTGGACGACTCTGAAGGGTCCTAAAACATCCTCGCTGTGCGAAGCTCCTCCTCTGAACGAAATACTTATCGGCCCAATGTAGACCGTCAAGAAGGTAGAAGGGTCCACACACCACCCTTATCATCATGATAAATGATCTCAATCAGCCCCAACACTGGCATCCTTGGTGCTGATGTGATGAAAGGGTGCTCCCTCGGGTCCATCGTTAAAAGTAGATGACTTCTCGTCTTTACACGAGCCAAGAACAAAACCAAACGACAAGAAAACAGTTGGGAGATAAGAATACAGTGTATGCAAATCGGAACGACAACAACAGTGCAGTAAACACATATAACAAGTACGAAGTAGCCGATACGGCAAGTATATCATATAGATCACACATCCTAACATCCCTAAAGCAACCCATGCAACAAGCATTCATCTCCAAAAGTCTCACCCTCAAATTAATCCTCTAGACTGCAATACTAATCCCATGCAGCATGTCGGCCGAATCTCACAAAGCTGGTTCCACAACGGAATAGGTTCCACACCGGAACAGGAGTTAGTTTGTCCAAGAAACCGAACTGCTCTCCGTGACCAATAAAAGTGCATTCCCCTTCCAAACCGGAACCGAGGTGTCTTGGTCGCCTCGAAACGTTAGCCTGAAACGTGGAAAGCTCAGGGATTAATTGGGCAAACCGGACTGGATCGGGTGTCACGACAGGATAGAAGCTACCTTATCTGTCACTGTAAACTATTCTCGAGACCGGCAACATCCCCAATGTCACTCACTTGACCGCCCCTTCCGCTCTCCGTACCCGCACTCAGGTACAAGTACCCTCGCATGACGTTGGCAGCCCATACTACCTATCATACGACCTCGACACTTGGCAACTGATAATATACAGCAAAAATCCTTAGCGAGCATGAAATCGGACCCTCACGCCTAAGCGCTCAACAGCAAACAGCACACGATGCCACACATCAACACAAGCCACAACTCCCACTTGCTCAACACATCACAACACATCACAACAGTAATCCGGTATCATCTCGTACAAACACAGCCCACAGCCACTTAGCAACTAAATTGAGGCACAACCGCCATAGCACGACAAATGATGCATAATCATAACGGCAATGGCAATAACATCAATGTCAACAACATTGCAGGTATATCACATATACCAAGTAGCATGTAGGCACGTATACAGATAGCAGATAGCATAACCAGTATCACAACAGTCATACGAAGCAACACATCCTTGATCAACAGTTATCTAACCTAGGGTTCAAACTTAGCGGTGATAGCCCAAAGTAAACTATACCTAGGGTTTAGGTACTTTATCAGGGCTCAACCTCTAGTTGGGTTAGGGCTTCCCTACATATAGCAGAAAATACAACTACGCTATTCTTGCCTTCTCGACGACAGCAATACTCTTTCTCCTCACCTGAACAGTTGGCGCGAAACACCGCACGAACACTAGCACGTTCTCCCACGCAGCAAGAACGCGAAGAACAGCCACCAAGCTCCTCCAACAGTCGCGGCCTCAAATCCAATCCGCCGGGAAATCATGAGCGCGAACTTTGCCCTAATCACTAGCACAACATATATACAATAGTGTTAGCCCTAGGGCAAGCTCATAGATCGAAGGAAAAAGGTAGAGACTCGAGCAACACGAAGAATACGTGTTAGGGATTCGAGTTTACCTTTGGCGAATCGAGAAATTAATCCATCGAAGTTGCAGAAAACTTCGTCGTGATCATCTCGAAAGCAAGCTTCCTCTCTCTAGGATTCCACAACCTCTCTCTCTAGTTGCAGAGAATTCCGGAAAACACAAGATTTTCATGCAACAAATGAGGAGAAGAGGAAACTCACCCAACTTAATCAATTGTCCATGTTTAAGCATGGAGGTTCTGCACGCTTGAGCATGGGGTTTCTTCTACGCTTGAGCATGGAGCCTTGTCCACTTCGCCTTCACCCTGGTCTGACACGTGTCACACACGCGTCAGGACTCACACCAGCTGGCAAACGCACTCAACACACTTGAGCGTGCAACATGCCAACGCTTGAGCATTGGCATGCTAGGGAGTGCTCCCTTCCCATGCTTGAGAATGGTGCTCAGTTGGGAAGAGTCTTCCAAACATCTGACTTCCCCAGTTTCTCGTTTAACACCTTAAGCACTTCCAACCTAGTTCAAGCCTATTCCTAAGCTTCCAACTAAGTCTTAAACTAAAACAAAACAATTCATACAAGCAATCAAAGCCCTAATCGAGATTAACCAACTCGATTAGAGTTACAGAAAAGTCGGGATGTTACATTACCACCCCCTTAGAGAAAATTTTGTCCCCGAAATTTCCGTTGCATACCTGTAAATAGAAACGGATAGCTCTGGCGCATCTCAGTTTCATGTTCCCACGTTGAATCACCGGTCACCGAGTTCCACTCCACTCTCACCAGAGGGATATGCTTGCCGCGCAGTTCCTTGATCCTTCTATCCACTAACCGTACCGGTAAAGCCTCGAACTCTAGGTTCTCTTTCAGTTAGATTGATTCGGGTTTCAACACATGTGATGGATTAGGGTGGTACTTTCTGAGTTGAGAGACGTGAAAGACATCGTGTAAGTTGGAAAGGTTTGGTGGTAAAGTTATCTGATAGGCTACAGGGCCGATTCGTTGAAGAATTTGAAACGGTCCTATGAATTTGGGTGTTAGCTTTCTGGATTTGATTGCTCTACTTACTCCAGCTCTTGGGGTAACTCTCACGAAGACATGGTCTCCCTCTTGGAACTCCAAAAGGCTTCTCCTCTTGTCGGCATAGCTCTTCTGCCTATCCCTTGCGACCTTCATCTTTTCCCTTATCTTACGGACTTGTTCTGTTGTTTGCTGTACTAACTCTGGACCCAAAAACTGATCTTCCCCAGTCTCAAACCTACACAACGGAGTCCTGCACTTTCGTCCATACAGTGCATCATATGGCGCCATGCCAATACTTGAATGGAAACTGCTGTTGTAAGTAAACCCGATCAATGGAAGGAACTCGTCCCAACTTCCTATGTTCTCCAATACGTACGCTCTTAAGAGATCCTCCAAAGATTGAATTGTTCGTTCAGACTGACCATTTGTTTGAGGATGATAAGCAGAACTTATACTCAACTTGGTTCCCATAGCACTGTTCAAGCTTCTCTAGAACCTTGACGTAAATCTCGGATCACGATCTGAAAGTATACTCAAAGGTACCCCATGCAACACTCACAACCTCCTTGATGTAAATTTGAGTTAACGTTTCGAAGGAATAACCCTGGTTGGTAGGTAAGAAATAAGCACATTTCGTTAACCTATCAATGATTACCTAGATTGCATCACACCTTTTCTGAGTTCTCGGCAACACAGAAACAAAGTCCATGGCAATGTTATCCCACTTCCATTCTAGGACATCTAGCGATTACAGCAACCCTGCTGGCTTCTGGTGTTCAATCTTCGCTCTCTAAAACACCAAGAAGGTTAGGACATACGCCGCTACGTCTTTCTTCATCCCCGGCCACCAGAACAACTTCTTCAAGTCTTGGTACATCTTGGAAGCCCTCGGATGAAAACTCAGCTTGCTCTTGTGTGCTTCCTCCAAGATCATTTTCTTAAATCCGCTATCCGCTGGCATACAAACATGATCACCAAACCTAAGCAAACCATCAATACCTCTCTTGAATTCTGAAGTCTTACCTTCTTCTATTAACCTATTCACACCCTTGAGGTACTTATCCTTAACTTGCTTTTTCCACAAATGATCCAGGAAATCGCTAGTAACTTTAATCATCCTAAGATTCAACCTATCCTTGACGATTTTTGTATCAAGATTCAAATCTCTAAATGCCTCTAGCAGCTCTAGCTCCTTTACCATCATTGCAGATACACGGAGGGACTTCCAACTGACCGCATCTGCTACTACACTCGCCTTACCTGGATGGTATTGCAGGTCGAATTCATAGTCCTTTATGAATTCCATTCAACGTCGCTGCCTCATGTTCAACTCTCTCTAGTCGAACAGATACTTCAAGCTCTTATGGTCGCTAAATACACTGAATTTAGCATCATACAGATAGTGTCTCTATATCTTCAATGCAAACACTATCACAGCCAATTCCAGATCATGCGTTGGTTAGTTCCGCTCATGTGTTCTTAACTGCCTGGAGGTATACGCCATCATTTTTCCTTCTTGCATGAGCATACATCCCAAGCCTTGATAAGATGCATTACAGTATACATCAAATCGTCCTAGATGATCTAGTTAAACCAACACTGGTGAAGTAGTCAGTCTTCTCTTCAGCTCCTGAAAACTCAGCTCACAAGCCTCTGACCACTCAAACGCCTTCCCCTTTCTCGTCAATTGTGTCATAGGCAACGTAATCTTAGAGAATCCTTCGATAAACCGCCGATAGTAGCCCGCTAAACCAAGAAAGCTTCTTACCTCGCTTACATACTTAGGGCTTTCCCAACTCACTACAGCCTCGACCTTCTCTGGATACACTACGATTCCATCCTTGCTGATCACATGGCCTAGAAACTGCACTTCCTCTAACCAGAACTCGTACTTCGCCAGTTTAGCATACAACTGCCTGTCCTTCAAAACCTATAGCACCACTCGAAGATGCTCTTGATGTTCCTCTTTACTTGAAGAGTAAATAAGGATGTCATCGATAAACACGATAACAAACCTATCTAAGAGGAATATCCTGTTCATATAGTCTTTGAACACAGCCGGAGCATTAGTCCCACCAAAAAGCATAACCAAATACTCATAGTGACCATACCGACTTCGAAAGGTAGTCTTCGGAACATCCTCCTTCTTAACCCGGATTCGATGGTATCCAGATTGCAGATCGATCTTAGAAAACACAGCTGCTCCCTTCAAGTGGTCCATCAAATCATCTATCCTCGGCAACGGGTACTTGTTCTTTATCGTCACTTTGTTCAGTCGATGATAGTCCACGCATAACCTCGAGCTTCCATCTTTCTTCTTCACAAACAGTACTGGCGCTCCCCACGGAGATGCACTAGGTCTGATGAACTCTTTGCCTAGCATCTCGTCCAACTGTTTCGTAAGTCCGCCAGCTCTACCGGAGACATTCGATATGGCGCTATCGATATAGGCCCAAGCCCCGATATATGATCTATAGCAAGCTCCACCTCTCTCTTCGGTGGTAGTGCGGAAACATTTTCGGGAAACACCTCTGGAAACTCTCGCACAATAGGTAAAGCTCCGACACTAGGAGTCTCCTTAGCTTCCAAAGAGAACTGCACCACGCACTCGTCCGATCGTCCATGTAACACCCCGATTTTCGAGTTTTCATAATTAATCAGTATTTATGAACTTATATTTTATTCGAGGTCTTAGGAATGGAAATAAAACTCAACGATATCGTAGGAAGCTACAATTAAGTTTTGAGTCGAAAACTCAGATGGAGCCTAGTTTGCGTTTTTCATTGACATTAGTGTTTTACTACTATTAATACCTAATTTTGACCCGGAAATGAGACAGTTAGTCTTAGAATCACGTTTTATACGTTTTCAAAAAAATGCGTCCTGACGTTCGAAAAAAAAAATAATACATTATATTCGGCCGTATAATCGAACCAGGAGGCGTTTGGAGTCGTAAAGGGATTCAACAAGACCCGCCAACGGATAATCTTGATACCAAATCATGTCAACTCACTTCGGAGAGTATGCCAGAGTCGTCATGACGTTCGGGATTATCGGAACGCGAAATTACCAAAATACCCCTAACTTAACCTTTTTCACCTTTTACCATTTTATCCTTGAAACAAATGACCTTTTTTTACCCTTAATGAGTTATTTAGAAGGCTGGAACAGCCCTTCTCAGCCCCATTTTCACGTACAAACAGCCCCCCAAAGATAGCCAAGAACTTCATCTTCTTCCTCCTTGAAAACCACCATTGAATCCTTGCAAAATCCTTGAATCTTTGAAGAAAAACCTTGAATCGTTGATCAATCTTCATCCATTCTTAGGTAAGATCACTTCTATGATCTCCTAGCATCTTGAATCTCTCTCAATCTCATGATCAAAATCCATTTTCATGAAAACCCATTTTGAGATCCAAATCTTTGAAAATTCATAGGAAATTGTAGAAAAATCCTTTTAATGGGAAACCAATTTCTTTGAACTCACTTTATCATTCTCTACCTAAACCCAAGAGCTCATGATTCAATTCTCATCCTAGATCTTAATCCCCAATATGGCCGAACCCTAGACAAGGATGATGAATAGTGTTTTGATCAAATTTTTGATTTCTAACTCTTGATTCCATCCTTAGCTTTCTTATTGTCTTTGAATCGAAGTGATAGAAAACCAAATAAATTTCTAACCTCTTTTGCCCAAAATGGCTGAAACCTTCATGTGTCAAAACCATGAGTTTTGTTTTACATTTTTGAGTCATAGGGCTTGTGTTAGTGTTAGCTAAGTTCATCAACCAACCATCCAAAAGTTTGGAACCAAATGAGATCCCTAACCCTTTTTACCAAAAATGGCCGAAACCTTAGACCTTTCAGGGGAATAAAATTTGTGTTTTGATGTTATATATTGATGTTGATTGTTGTTGAGAATGTTATTGTGTTTAATTGTTTTAGGCGACGTGGACGAAGCTGGAGCCGAAGTCAAGAATCGTTCGAGTTTTGATTGAACATCCTAGTGAGGTAAAGGGAGCTAGATCATTTGAGTTTGATAGCTGCATGGTATATGACTTATTATATGAGATGTAGTAATGTTAATTGATGATTGGTAGTTGTGAATGATTGACTTATATACTTGATGCAGTTTGTAATTGAGTATTTGTTTTAGAATTGTGGCATGGATGCATTTGATGAATATTAAACGACTCGAAATCCGAAATCAAAGTTTTGAATAACGAGTTTTGAAATTCAAAAGTGGTTTTTGGAAAACATGTTGCTTTTCAAGAAAAATTAAGTTTCCTTTTTGAAAAAGTTATGTTCTTTTGAAAAGAAAAAGTGGTTTTGTGGAAAGTCGTGCAAAACGTGTTTTGTTTCATTAAAACGTTTTAAAAAGATGTGAAACCTTAGAAAAAGGTTTTTGTTTTCAAGAAAGGTGTTTTTCCCGGAAAATGTTCTCTTTGATCAAGAAATGTTTTGTTTCAAGAAAACGAAATTGAGTTTTGTTTTCCAAAGTTGTTTTGAGAAAGTTTGACCGAAAAGGAATAATGATGAACCTTTGAGATGAACTCAAACCTAGTGACCGAGACGTCGGGCTAGTGTTTTGTGGATTGAGCACTCGAATTTCGTGTCCTGTGTTTTTTATTTGCATGGGCTTAATGTCCTTTAAAACGAGTCGTGGGCTTTATGCCTCGACAATTGAAAGAATGAACGAAAAAGAAAACAGAAAACTTTCTATGTACATGCATGAACCGGCAGACGTGCCATTTGGAACCGAGCTACAACTTTCGTAGTTGGGAATTCATCCAGTTAAGACCACTGGGTCTATAAGGGCATTCTGTGTTCGAGATCCCACAAGTGGCCGGTGGCGTAGCAATCCCGTGCCGTGGTAAATCAGCTTCCAAACACGAATAAACTCGATTAGAGACTGGAGTATTCATGATATGGTGAGACGTGGTACCCTGGAACAATTGGAGTTCGGACCTAAATTGAGAGGACGACTCATAAGGACAATTGTGTTACGGGTGTTACTACGCCCTATCGCTCAATGTTGGGAAGTTAGAATCTCCGGAGTACATGAATTAGAAAGATGATATTGAAGTCTCATGCATTATTATAACTCATGATGGTGTTTAAGATATTATATTGCCTTATATAGTTAACTGTTCTTATAACTGTATTTATCTGTAAATGTTTACGCTCTTTGTCGCCTGTACGGCTATCGTGATAAACTTTATATGAGTATCTCACCTTTGCCTGTACATGTTGGACACCCTGTTGTATTTTTGGAACACATGTACATATGTTGTTCATAGGTCTCTGCGGGCACGTGAGGACTCGGATGACGGAGCCTATTGAAGAAGTTGACTTTGGGTTGTATCCCAATGGATACTTTTAGCCGACCAGCTTAGGAGTCTTTTATTTTTGAAGAAGTTTTATATATTCTACTACATGTATGTTCGATTTATGTTCTTAAGTTGTAATAGGATATATTTTACACTTGAACCTATGTTTATGTTATATGCACCTTAAATATTAGCATGTGTTATGAAGTTTATTTCTTCGTCTTGAGTTTGTTTTGCCTATGCATGTAGAAAATTTTTAGAAACCGCGTTTCCGAACGTAGCTAAATAATTATGTTATTTTTCGAAAGCAACCAACGTTTTATTTTCTTGATATTTTTCGCATTTTGAGTTCGAGTACGTAGCACCCGCGAGGGGGTGTTACATTAGTGGTATCAGAGCTGGTCGAGTCTTTCGGGAATCCTTGGGAAGTGAGTCTGTTATATTTGTGTTGTGTGGTAACTCTTTTGTCCTAGGGCACATGATTTATATTGAATGCTATTTCACTCTTCCAAGACTTGCCTTCTGGATTGCGAGGCGAGACTGGGTTTCGCGTCATGAGGCCGAGAGGCAGTTCTTTGCTGCTTAAGCTGGCCTTCTGGCTTGCAAGGCGAGTATCAGTTTCGCGTCGCGAGGCAGAGAGGCTGTGCTTTGCTGATCAAGCGGAGCTTCTGGCTCGCGGGACGAGCGTGGGGTTGCCTGGCGAGTACCCTGTTTTATCTTTTCCCTTGTTTTCTTCAGTTTCCACTAGTACTTAATACACGAATTTATGCTTCCTTATTAAGGTATGAATGGTTTGCCTTGTAAGGAAACATGAATCTTCGAGGTGGATGTGGTGGAGGTCGCGGCACTGCTGACAACAATGCTGATGACAACATTAATCTGGCTATCCAGGCCATGGTTGATATGGCGGCTGCTGTTGCTCAACAGACAGCTATGATGGCTCAACAGAATCAACAAAATCAATAGAGAGCTGATCTTGCTGCTGGTGCTTGAGGGTTACTCGATTTTCAGCGTCATGATCCTCCACAGTTTCATGGGGACTGTGACCCGAAAAAGGCTGACCTGTGGCTGCAAGAGAAAGAGAAGATTTTGCTGTTCTGCACTGCCCCGAGGAAGTGAAGGTGGACTATGCCACATTCCTTTTGCTGGGAGATAGAGAGTTTTGGTGGGGAGGAACCAGACAATTGTTGGAAGCCAACAACCAAGGGATCACTTGGGGAGTATTTTGCACCAAGTTCTTCGACAAGTACTTTCCCCAAAGTGCCAGAACCGAGAAAGAGCAAGAATTTCTGAAGCCGCAGCAGAGGGACATGACTGTAGGGGAATGTGCGGTTAAGTTTGAATCACGTGCCAAGTATTTCCGCTTTTTCCAAGCCCAACCGGATGAGGACTGGAAGTGCGAGAGATTTGAAGGCGGTTTGCGCTTCGAGATCAAGGAGGCAGTACTACCACTGGAGATCCGTACCTTTCAAGCTCTGGTGGAGAAGTGCAGGAAAGTAGAAAAGATCATAAGTGGAAGGGGGAACAAGAGTACTGCAGGAGGACCGTCTAGGTCAAGGAACCCAAACTAGTACCAGAACCAGAAAGGGAAGCAGTCCTAGAAGATGCCATATTCCCGACCCCAAGGGAATGGTCATAAACAACAATCTTATCGTCTTGTCGCCTCTGCTTACGGCGGTGGAAGTGGGGGTGACCAGAACCAAGGCCAAGTCCGGAGGTGTTTCAAATGTGGACAACCCGGACACCCAGCTGAGAGCTACAAGCTGAAAGGAGTTCTATGTTTCCAATGCGGAGAGATAGGACGTTTCGCGAGGGAATGCCCTACGCCAAAGCCCAAGCCAACTGTCAACAACATGCGGACTGCTAGACTAACAGCGAGGGGAAGGGTTTATACCATGAGTGGCGCTAATGCTTCCAAATCTGATGATCTCATACAAGGTAGTTGCATCATAGCTGGTAATCTCCTAACTGTACTATTTGATTTGGGTGCGACACATTCGTTCATCTCTTTGAATTGTGTGAGACAATTGGACTTGCCTGTTTCTTCATTGTCTTTTGATTTGATTGTCACAATTCCAACTGCTAAACCTGTTACTGAAAATACAGTATGTTTAAACTGTCCTATTATTGTTCATGATAGGAACTTTCTTGTTGACTTAATATGTTTGCCTTTGACTCAATTGGATGTGATCCTAGGCAAGAATTGGTTATCTTCCAACCATATCCTTTTAGACTGTGCACATAGAACCCTAGTTTTTCATGACCTTGAGATTTCTGGATTTTTAACTGCCAACCAAGTAAGAGCTTCTTTGAAAGAAGGGGCTCAGGGATACATGCTTCTATCATGTTTAGAAATCGAGAGTGACGTTGTCTTGAGCGATGTGCCAGTTGTGAAAGATTTTTCGGAAGTTTTTCCAAAGGACGTACCAGGTTTGCCACCCGTGAGAGACATCGAGTTTGCGATTGACTTAGCTCCAGGATTCGGTCCGATTTCTATAGCTCCATATTGGATGTCACCTACGGAGTTAGCCGAGCTGAAGACTCAACTAGAGGATCTAATGTCCAAGCGGTTCGTGAGACCAAGTGTATTCCCGTGGGGAGCACCAGTGTTGTTAGTAAAGAAGAAGGATGGGAGTTCAAGACTCTGTGTGGATTACCGTCAGCTCAACAAGATAACGATCATGAACAAGTATCCTCTACCTCGCATAGATGATTTAATGGATCAACTTCAGGGAGCCGCTGTCTTTTCAAGGATTGACCTGAGATTCGGTTATCACCATATCAGAGTGAAGAACGAGGATATACCTAAGACTGCATTCAGGACTCGTTATGGTCACTATGAGTATCTCGTGATGCCTTTTGGAGTGACGAACGCACCTGCTATCTTCATGGATTATATGAACCGGATTTTCCGCCCGTTTCTGGATCAGTTCGTCGTCATGTTTATCGATGATATTCTTATCTACTCGAAAAGTCCCGAGGAGCATGAGGAACATCTACGACAAGTTTTACAAATCCTTCACAAGGAGAAGCTGTACGCAAAGCTACCCAAGTGCGAATTTTGGCTGGATGAAGTGAAATTCTTGGGGCACGTGATTACGAAGGAAGGAATTGCCGTCGATCCTATAAAAGTAGAAGCAGTACTTCTACGGGAGAGACCCAAGACTGTGACGGAAATTCGCAGTTTCGTTAGACTGGCTGGTTATTACAAAAGATTCATCGAAGGATTTTCGAGGATTGTTGCGCTGTTGACTCAACTTACGAGGAAGGACCAACCATTCACATGGACTGACAAATGTGAGGAAAGTTTCCAGACGATGAAGGAACGTTTGACAACCTCACCAGTGTTAGTATTACCTAAACCGGACGAACCGTACAAAGTGTACTGTGATGCTTCGCATAAGGGATTAGGATGTGTGCTTATGCAACATCGGAAGGTTGTAGCGTATGCTTCGTGCCAGTTGAATACTCATGAGAGGAATTACCTGACACACGACATAGAGTTAGCTGCTGTGGTTTTTGCACTGAAGATCTGGAGACACTACTTGTATGGATCCAAGTTCGATGTCTTCAGTGACCATAAAAGTTTGAAGTACCTGTTCGATTAAAAGGAACTTAACATGAGGCAGAGACGTTGGATGGAGTTTCTTAAAGACTACGACTTCACTTTGCTGTATCACCCTGGGAAAGCAAATGTCGTTGCAGACGCTCTGAGTCGGAAGACCTTGCACATCTCTACAATGATGGTTAAAGAGCTAGAATTGATAGAACAGTTTTGTGATCTCAATCTAGCTGTGGAAGTGAACAACGAGAAGATTTGTTTGGGAATGATCAAGGTATCTAGTCGACTGATGGAGACGATCCGCGAACAGCAAACAATTGATGAGTACCTCCAAGAGAAAAAGGAGTTACTGAGACAAGAAAAAGTTGCAGAGTTCAGTTTGGGAACTGATGGCATCTTGAGATGCAGTGGACGAGTTTGTGTACATAGTAACCCGGAGATGAGGAAGATGATTTTGGAAGAAGGACATAAAAGCAAGCTGAGCATTCACCCTAAATCAACCAAAATGTACCAAGATCTGAAACATGGCCAGGAATGAAGAAGCAAGTGGCTGAGTTTGTAGCGTCATGTTTGAGCTGTCAGAAGGCTAAGGTAGAACATCAACGACCTGGAGGAATGCTTCAATCCTTGGATGTACCTGAATGGAAATGGGAGAGTATTTCAATGGATTTCGTGGTGGGTTTACCAAGGACTTCTAAGAGTTTTGACTCGATATGGGTGATCGTTGATAGGTTAACGAAGTCAGCACACTTCTTAACTGTTAAGATCAACTACTCAGTGGAGAAGTTAACTGAGCTGTATATCAGAGAAGTAATCAGACTACATGGAGTGCCGTCAAGCATAGTCTCTAATATAGACCCAAAGTTTACATCACGTTTTTGGCAAAGTCTACATCAAGCTTTAGGAACAAAGTTGAGGCTAAGTTCAGCCTATCACCCTCAGACTGATGGACAAACAGAGATAATGATACAATCCTTAGAAGATTTACTGAGAGCTTGTGTCCTAGACCATGTTGGAAATTGGGATGATCTATTACCTCTTATCGAATTCACCTACAACAACAGCTATCATTCTAGCATAGGGATGGCACCCTATGAAGCTTTGTATGGACGAAAGTTCCAGACACCGTTGTGTTGGTACAAGGATGAAGAGAATATGATTGTAGGCCCCGAACTTGTGCAACAAACAATGAAAAAGATTAAGCAAATCCACGAAAAGATGAAGACGACACAGAGCAGACAAAAGAGCTACTCAGATAAACGAAGACGACCCATCGAGTTTCAAGAAGATGAACATGTGTTCCTGAGAGTCACACCTACGACTAGGGTGGGTAGAGCTATTAAATCCAGAAAACTCACTCCCAAATTCATTGGACCTTACCAGATTCTTCGTCGTATTGGCCCAGTAGCTTACCAGATTGCCTTACCACCTTTTCTATCCAACATTCATAATGTTTTTCATGTCTCACAACTTCGTAAGTATATTTCTGATTCGTCCCATGTAATCAAACTTGATATAGTACATTTACGAGAAAACTTGTCTTATGAGACATCGTCTGTGCGAATCGTTGATAAGAGGATCAAGCAACTCAGGGGAAAACAAGTTCCCTTAGTTAAAGTCGTTTGGAACGAAGCAACTGTCAACGTGGGAGCTCGAGGACAAGATGAGATTACAATATCCCGATCTTTTCCAAGGGACGTAATTTCGAGGATGAATTTTTTTTTTTAGAGGGGTAGTAATGTAACACCCGATTTTCGAGTTTTTCGTAATTAATTAGAATTTATGAACTTATATTTTATTCGAGGTCTTAGGAATGGAAATAAAATATTCCGAGACCATAGTTATGCCAACGATATCGTAGGAAGCTATGATTAAGTTTTGAGTCGAAAACTCAGACGGAGCCCGGTCTGCGTTTTTCATTGACAGTAGTGTTTTATTACTATCAAAACCTAATTTTGAACCGTGAACGAGACAGTTAGTCTTAGAATCACGTTTCATACGTTTTCGAAAAAATGCGTCCTGACGTCCGAAAAATAAAAATAATATATTATATTCGACTATATAATCGAACTAGGAGGCGTTTGGAGTCGTAAAGGGATTTAACGAGACCCGCCAACGGATAATCTTGATACCACATCATGTCAACTCACTTAGGAGAGTATGCCAGAGTCGTCATGACGTTCAGAATTATCGGGACGCGAAATTACCAAAATACCCCTAACTTAATCTTTTTCACCTTTTACCATTTTACCCTTGAAACAAATGACCTTTTTACCCTTAATGAGTTATTTCGAAGGCTGGAACAGCCCTTCTCAGCCCCATTTTCACGCACAAACAGCCCCCAAAGACAGCCAAGAACTTCATCTTCTTCCTCCTTGAAAACCACCATTGAATCCTTAAGAAATCCTTGAATCTTTGAAGAAAAACCTTGAATCTTTGATCAATCTGTGAACCATATTGCCATATAGGTTTTGATGTTGATAATAGAGTATAAATGAGAGAATATATTTTGATGTTGACAAATAGTGTATTAAGGGGAGAACACATTTTGATGTTGTCAAATAATATATCATTTGTACTAAGCTAAATGGATTATTAACATGTGTTATATGGTTAATTTGATTTATTAGAAAATACACATGTGACAAATACATGAAATACTTGATATATGTATTTGATTAAATGGCATAGAAATTAAACTTGTTATTATTATTAAATGTCTAAGGAATATTAAATATTGAGAAGTAATGTGATGATCAGTTGAGCATTAATGAGAAATATATTATTGATTTTATTTGATCACATTTAAATAAAGACATAAAAAATATTAATTGGAATATTATCTTAAAAATATATCTTTATATGATAATGGCTTTATGCATGAATTTAAATGAGAAATATATCTTGAACTAATATATTCCATGAGAAATATTTTTAGAAAAGTTCAGATGAATGTTATAAAGCCAAATGAAGTAAAGAGCCAAGATTCAAGATCAATCAGGATCACAAAGATTGAGAGAAAAAATGTCAAAGAGCTTGAAGAGCAAAATTTATTAAAGACATTTTCCGAAAGAATCTCAAGAAGATCAAGAATTCAAGACCAAGAGATATGAGCTTCAAAGATAGTTATATAGAAAGGTCTTAGATTTTAATGTAAGGTATGAGAAGGTGATAATGGCCCAAGTTTCCTAAAAGATCTTTTTCAAAATTGTTTTAAAAATTGTTTTATCAAAAATGCTTTTGAAAAATTTCTTTGGTTTCCCTTTTGGCTGAAAAAGGTTTTATCTCTGAAAACTGTTTTTGGGAAACAATAATCGATTAGGATAATCGATTATGGTTAGTCTGTGTTTCAACATGAAAAATGTTTTTGGCTGACAGCAAAAGTATAATCGATTAGGATAATCGATTATGACCATTTACGAAATTGGGTGGTTTTTACAGAGAAGCCTTTATTGAAAATCCCAGTTATGGCAGAAAAGCCATAATCGATTATGGACATATGATAATCGATTATAATGCGCTTAAATGAGAATATTATATTTCTTTATCTACTACATCTATGGCTCCAACGGCTAGTTTTTCAAATTGATTTTTTTTTTCAGAAAAAGGAATTTGTTTTTAATTAATAAAATATCTTTTATAATTCCTAACGGCCATATTTCAAAAGTCTATAAATACATATTGAGGGCCTTTGAAAGAGAAAAAGAGAGGTTAAGAGAGAACGCGCTATTATTTTGATTAAATCATTTTCTACTCTTTTCTTTTCATTTTGAAAATCACTCGAGCCATTATTATACTTTGATTATCATAAGTTCTTGAGTGTATTTTGTTGTTCTTCAAGTTGTTTATCCGCACTATTGTGAGTGCATTATATTGCTAGAGTCAAACGACTCAATCCATTTCTTTGGGTACCAACGTGCTCTGAAGGTTGCCAGCACTTGTTAAGCTTGGTTGAGAATCTATCACTGGCGGAGGTTACATCCCTGGTCTGTGAGGAGTGCTCGGAAGGTTGCCAGCACCTGTTAAGCTTGGTTGAGGCTCTGTCACTGGGGGAGGTTATATCCCTGGTCTATGAGGAGTGCTCGGAAGGTTACAAGCACCTGTTAAGCTTGGGGTTATTTGAGGCTTTTTCAATAGGGGAGGTGATATCCCTGGTCTGTGAGAAGTGCTCTGTTATTGTGAAAGTTACAAGCACCTGTTAAGCTTGGTTTTGTAAAATGGTTGCAAGCACCAGTTAAGCTTGTTTTTATAGTGGAACAAAATCCCATAGGTGGAGTGGGGACTGGATTAGGCCACTGGCGATGCATGGCTGAACCAGGATAAAATACTTGTGTCCTGCTATTCTTACCTTATCTCTTTATAATTGTTTATCAAACTATTTTCAGCTGCAAATTCTGTTTAAATTTATCAAAGGGTTTTTGATTATGCAAAAAGTTTTTATTTTTATTTCATAACCCAATTCACCCCCCTCTTGGGCATTGGTTGCCACGGCCAACATGCGAAAAAGAAAACAGAACTTTCTGTGTACATACATGAAACGACAGACGTGCCATTTGAATTGAGCTACAATGCAAGTGGTTGAGAATATGAGCCAGTTAAGACCACTAGGTCTATAGGGACATACTGTGTTTGAGACTCCACATGTGGTCAGAGGCATTGCAACCCTGTGCCGTGGTAATCGGTTGCCAAACACGGATGAACTCGATCAGAGACTGGACTATTCATGATATGGTTATTACGTGGTACCCCTGAACAATTGGAGTCCGGACCTAAATTGAGAGGCCGACTCATGAGAACAATTGTGTCACGGGTGTATTTGAGGCCTATCGCTCGATGAAGGGAAGTAGGAATCTCCGGAGAACATGAATTAGAAAGATGATATTGAAGTCTTATGCATTATTATAACTCATGATAGTGTTTGAGAGATTATGCTGTATGAATATCTGTTATTATAACTGTATTTATATGTGGACATTTATGCTGTTTGTCGCTTGTGCGGCTATCGTGATAAACTTGTCAAATGAGTATCTCACCTTTGCCTGTACATGTTGGACACCATGTTGTGTTTTTGGATACATTTACAGATGATGATCATAGGTCCCCGCGGACACATGAGGACTCGGATGACGGAGTCTTTTGAAGGAGCAGAAAAAGAGGATCCCTTCGAATTCCTCTGGGAATCGGAGCTGACTTTGGGGTTGTATCCCAATGGCTACTTTTAGCCCGACCAGCATAGGAGTCTTACTTTTGAGGCAGTTATATTTTATCTGCAGTGTGTATGTTGAAATGTGTTATATGGTTAATTTGATTTATTAGAAAATACACATGTGACAAATACTTGAAATACTTGATATATGTATTTGATTAAATGGCATAGAAATTAAACTTGATATTATTATTAAATGTCTAAGGAACATTAAATATTGAGAAGTAATGTGATGATCAATTGAGCATTAATGAGAAATATATTATTGATTTTATTTGATCACATTTAAATAAAGACATAAGAAATATTAATTGGAATATTATCTTAAAAATATGTCTTTATATGATAATGGCTTTGTGCATGGAATTAAATATGAAAAATATTATATCTTGGACTAATATGCTTTTATGAGAATTATCATAGAAAAGTTCCGGTGAAAGCAAAGTAATAAAGCCAAGAGAATCAAGAGCAAAATATTCAAGATCAATCAGCATCACCAAAGATTGAGAGAAGAAATGTCAAAGAGCTTGAAGAGCAAAATTTATTAAAGACATTTCCTAAAAGAATCTTAAGAAGATCAAGAATTCAAGACCAAGAGATATGTGCTTCAAAGATAGTTATATAGAAAGGTCTTAGAATTAATGTAAGGTATGAGAAGGTGATAATGGTTCAAGTTTTCCAAAAGATCTTTTTCAAAATTGTTTTAAAATTGTTTTACCAAAAATGTTTTTGAAAAATATCTTTGGTTTCCCTTTTGGTTGAAAAAGGTTTTATCTTTGAAAAAAATGTTTTTGGGAAATAATAATCGATTAGGATAATCGATTATGGTCAGTCTGTGTTTCAACGTGAAAAATGTTTTTGACTGACAGCAAAAGTATAATCGATTAGGATAATCGATTATGATCACTTACGAAACTGGGTGGTTTTTACAGAGAAGCCTTAATCGATTATGATAATCGATTATGCAAGTTTTATTGAAAATCCCAGTTATGGCAGAAAAGCCATAATCGATTATGGACATATGATAATCGATTATGATGTGCTTAAATGATAATATACTATTTCTTTATCTACTATATTTATGGTTCCAACGGTTAGTTTTTCAAATTGTCTTTCAGAAAAGGAATTTGTTTTTAATTAATAAAATATCTTTTATAATTCCTAACAGCCATAATTCAAAAGTTTATAAATACATTTTGAGAGCCTTTGAGAAGAAGAAGAGAAGAAAGAAAAAGAGAGAACACGCTATTATTTTGATTAAATCATTTTCTACACTTTTCTCTTCATTTTGAAAATCAATCGAGCCGTTGTTACACTTTGATTATCATAAGTTCTTGAGTGTATTTTGTTGTTCTTCAAATTGTTTATCTGCATTATTGTGAGTGCATTATATTGGTAAGAGTCAAACGACTCAATCCATTGAGTATTAACGTGCTCTAAGGTTACCAGAACCTGTTAAGCTTGGTTGAGACGCTATCACTGGGGGAGGTTATATCCCTGGTCTGTGAGGAGTGCTCGAAAGGTTGCCAGCACCTGTAAGCTAGGTTGAAACTCTGTCACTGGGGAAGGTTATATCCCTGGTCTGTGAAGAGTGCTCGGAAGGTTACAAGCACCTTTTAAGCTTGTGGTTATTTGAGGCTTTTTCACTGGGGGAGGTGATATCCGTGGTCTGTGAGAAGTGCTCTGTTATTGTGAAGGTTACAAGCACCTGTTAAGCTTGGTTTTGTAAAATGGTTGCAAGCACCAGATAAGCTTGTCTTTATAGTGGAACAAAATCCCACAGGTGGAGTGGGGACTAGATTAGGCCACTGACCGTGCGTGGCTGAATCAGGATAAAATACTTGTGTCCTGCTATTCTTACCTTATCTCTTTATATTTATTTATCAAACTATTTTCCGCTGCAAATTCTGTTTAAATTTAACAAAGGGTGTTTGATTGTACAAAAAGTTTTCATTTTTATTTCATAACCTAATTCACCCCCTCTTGGGTATTGGTTGCCACGACCAACACAATCTTCATCCATTCTTAGATAAAATCACTTCTATGATCTCCTAGCTTCTTGAATCTCACTCAATCTCATGATCAAAATCCATTTTCATGAAAACCTATTTTGAGATCCAAATCTTTGAAAATTCATAGGAAATTGTAGAAAATCCTTTTAATGGGAAACCAATTTCTTTGAACTCACTTCATCATTCTCTACCTAAACCCAAGAGCTCATGATTTAATTCTCATCCTAGATCTTAATCCCCAATATGGCCGAACCCTAGACAAGGATGATGAATAGTGTTTTGATCAAATTTTTGATTTCTAACTCTTGATTCCATCCTTAGCTTTCTTATTGTCTTTGAATCCAAGTGATGGAAAACCAAATCAATTTCTAACCTCTTTTGCCCAAAATGGCCGAAACCTTCATATGTCAAAACCTTGAGTTTTTTTTCACATTTTTTAGTCATAGGACTTGTGTTAGTGTGAACTAAGTTCATGAACCAACCATCCAAAATTTTGGAACCAAATGAGATCCCTAACCCTTTTTACCAAAAGTGGCCGAACCTTAGACCTTTTGGGGGAATAAAATTTTTTTTTTTTTGATGTTGTATATTGATGTTGATAATGTTATTGTGTTTAATTGTTTTAGGCGTCGCGGACGAAGCTGGAGCTAGAGTCGAGAATCGTTCGGGTTTTGACTGAACATCCTAGTGAGGTAAAGGGAGGTAGATCATTTGAGTTTGATAGATGCATGGTATATGACTTGTTATATGAGATGTAGTAATGTTAATTGATGATTGGTAGTTGTGAATGATTGACTTATATACTTGATGGAGCTTGTACTTGAGTATTTGTTTTAGAATTGTGGCATGGATGCCTTTGATGAATATTATTGTGATTATGGACTGCTTGATATATATATATATATATATATATATATATATATATATATATATATATATATATATATATATATATATATATATATATATATCCTGGATGAGCATAGGACTGGCTATGTCTCGATAATTATTAAAAGACTCGAAATCCGAAATCAAAGTTTTGAATAGCGCGTTTTGAAATCCAAAAGTGATTTTTGAAAAACGTGTTGCTTTTCAAGAAAAATTAAGTTTCCTTTTTGAAAAAGTTATATTCTTTTGAAAATAAAAAGTGGTTTTGTGGAAAGTCATGCAAAACGTGTTTTGTTTCAGTAAAGCGTTTTAGAAAGACGTGAAACCTTAGAAAACGGTTTTTGTTTTCAAGAAAGGTTTTTATCTCGAAAAATGTTCTCTTTGATCAAGAAATGTTTTGTTTCAAGAAAACGAAATTGAGTTTTGTTTTCCAAAGTTGTTTTAAGAAAGTTTGACCGAAAAGGAAAAATGATGAACCTTTGAGATGAACCCAAACCTAGTGACCGAGACGTCGGGCTAGTGTTTTGTGGATTGAGCACTCGGACTTTGTGTCCTGTGTTTTTTATTTGAATAGGCTTAATGTCCTTTAAAACGAGTCGTGGGCTTTATGCCTCGACAATTGAAAGAATGAACGAAAAAGAAAACAGAAAACTTTCTGTGTATGTGCATGAACTGGCAGACGTGACATTTGGAACCGAGCTACAACTTTCGTAGTTGGGAATTCAGCCAGTTAAGACCACTGGGTCTATAGGGGCATTTTGTGTTCGAGATCGCACAAGTGGCCGGTGGCATAGCAACCCCGTACCATGGTAAATCGGCTGCTAAACACGAATGAACTCGATCAGAGACTGGAGTATTCATGATATGGTGAGATGTGGTACCCTGGAACAATTGGAGTTCGGACCTAAATTGAGAGGCCGACTCATGAGGACAATTGTGTTACGGGTGTTACTACGCCCTATCGCTCGATGTTGGGAAGTTAGAATCTCCGGAGTACATGAATTAGAAAGATGATATTGAAGTCTCATGCATTATTATAACTCATGATGGTGTTTGAGATATTATATTGTCTTATATAGTTAACTGTTCTTATAACTGCATTTATCTGTGAATGTTTATGCTGCTTGTCGCCTGTGCGGCTATCGTGATAAACTTTATATGAGTATCTCACCTTTGCTTGTACATGTTGGACACCCTGTTGTGTTTTTTGAACACATGTACAGATGTTGTTCATAGGTCCCCGTGGGCACATGAGGACTCGGATGACGGAGCCTGTTGAAGAAGTTGACTTTGGGTTGTATCCCAATGGATACTTTTAGCTGACCAGCTTAGGAGTCTTTTATTTTTGAAGCAGTTTTATATATTCTACTAAATGTATGTTGGATTTATGTTCTTAAGTCTGTAATAGGATATATTTTAGACCTGAACCTATGTTTATGTTTTATGCACCTTAAATATTAGTGTGTGTTATGAAGTTTATTTCTTCGTCTTGAGTTTGTTTTACCTATGCATGCAGAAAATTTTTAGAAACTGCGTTTCCGAAAATAGCTAAATAATTATGTTATTTTCCGAAAGCAACCAACGTTTTATTTTCTTGATATTTTCCGCATTTTGAGTTCGAGTACGTAGCACCAGCAGGGGTGTTACAGGCCACCCGTCGGAATACTCTCGTCGACAGGCATCAATCCATATCGTTCTAAAAAATAGAGGGTTTTGTTTGAATAGTCTAACACCACATGGTTGGCCGAAAGCCAGTCGAAGCTTAGGATAACATCTATATGTTGCATAGGCAAACAGACAAGGTCAACAAAGAAAGTTCGGTTTTCGATTATGACAGGGCATTTTAGACATGCAAATATTGTGGTTAAATATTCACCCGTAGGTGTAGAAACGGTAAGATCATAAGGCTATGAAGAAACAAGTAACCCTAGATGATCCATACACTCTGTTGATATGAAAGAATGCGTAGCCCTCGAATAAAATAAAACAGATAAAAACTTACCAGTAACTAGACATTTACCTTGTATTAGATCAGGGCATCGAGAGATTTCGGATCCCTTGATGGCAAACACTCATCCGTTGGTTTGTAGGCGACTCTGTTTGCTTGCTCCTTGTGATCTTGCACCACCACTGCTTTGAGTTCTTCCGCCCTGTTGCTAAAACTGGGCCCTTCTGCTGACTCTAGGCATGCAGTCTGATGCATAGTGACCCATTTGGTTGCGGTTGAAACAACGGATGTGTTGGGTCCTTGGACAGCTGATAACTCTCAGAAATGACAGTTATTCATGCTCATTTAACTTGAGTTTTGTTAATTCTTAGTTACTTTATCGTTAGGATTTCTATGTTTAAGCTTGGTTTTGTATAAAGTTCGTCATAGCATAGGTTTGCATGAGTTCTAGCATTTGAGCTTGTTTTTATGTTAATGTGTATGTCTTGTGCATATACCAGGTTTGGGCATTTTGAACGTGAAGCTGGGGCAATGCTCTGGGTCATACTGTAGCATATGTAGCTGTGAGCTAACACAAGAAAAGGACAAGTGCTCAAGATATATTCCTACATGATGACGTGTGCTTTATTCAGAGGCTAGGCGCCCACGTGAGGTTCTAGAATTTATTGCCACGTTTCGTTGGAACTTGGGCCAATCATTTGTGTACTAGCTTTTAGCCCAAAAAGGAAGAGAGAGAAAAGAGGCCTTAAACCCAAAAGGAGAATATACCTTAAAATGGGGACACCAAGTACCCTAGAGAGCTTCTTCTATTCTATCCAGCTGAGGAGTACAGCAGAGTTGCGCCCCATTTTCTCTCTCTCCACTGTCTCCCATTTTGTAATGGTTTTCTTTCACATTTTCTGTTTTGATTGTAAGCTCATTATGAGCTAAACTCGCTGTCGCTATGGGTTGTTGACTTGTAATGTGATAATTTTTGCTTTGCATTTTCTGTAAATCTATGCTTGTTTCCGTTTTCCTTAAGTCTGATCATCTTAATTAAAACCTTAGCTCACAAATGCTTGAAAGAGACATGTGTTGTTGAAAGCTATTTTACAGATAAGAGATATATTGGGGGCTGAAAGGTATCTTGATTTTGAGTAGTTTAGACATAAATGCTCAACTCTTAGGCTAGTTGGAACGTGCTAAAAACAGAGGATAATGTAACTAATATGAACCTAGACATAGGAGCGTTTAGTGAACTTTTCTTGTAAGTGCTGAAAAGCAAACCGTTATTTCCTGGAGCCAGATGCTACAACACTTTAGGTCACATAACTGGTCTAGTTTGAAATTACATGGGACACATGCCCGTAGTTGTTTTACTCATACCTGTTAATATAACCTTTACGATGCTTTCTTTGTTACATGCTATATCTTTTTTGGACACTTTCATACACGAAATATTTGTCACCTTTGTTAATCTTAGCCTACAGAACCGTTGGTTTAAATTGAGAAGTAAAAACACCTTATAATCCTCATGGGACGATCTTTCTTACTACTTTATTACTTGTTTCTCGACTGTGTATACTTGAACACCACGTTTTTATACAATTTTTTGGCACCATTGCAGGGGATTAGTAACAGTGTTTTATTTCCAAATTTTAAATTGATTGTTCTGTAGTTAGGATAACTGATTTGTGAAGTGTTTGTTGTAGAATCAGGTACTTAAATCTGCATGCACACGAAGACCTCACCTGAATTCAGCCTTGATCCAGAAATTGAAAGAACTTTCAGAAGGTTGAATAGAGAGAACCAAGGTTTCGTTGAGTTAGGGAGGCTACTTTCTGAACCTCCTCCCTCACCTGAGAGTTCTTATACTTCATCAGAAATGGCTGAGGACGAACAGATGGATAACATGGCTTTAGAAAATGACAGGACTAGCTCTATCAGGAGTTATGCCTTGTTCGACCCCCAGACCATGAACACAGGTATAGTGGTACCTGAGATTACTGGTCCTCATTTCGAATTCAAGCCTGTGCGGTTCTAGATGTTGCAAGCCATGGGACAATTCGGTGGAGCTGCCACTGAAGACCCTAATCTGCATTTGAAGCAATTTATGAATGTGGCTAGCAACTTCAGAAACCAAGGATGTACTGATGACTCCTTCAAGTTGAGTCTGTTTCCATTCTCTCTAAGTGGAAAAGCCAAGAACTGGTTCAATGCCCTGGAACCGAATTCCATCGATACTTGGAATAGAATGGCTGAGAAATTCCAGAACAAAATTTTCCCACCAATGAAGAATGCCAAGTTAAGAAATGATATAACATCCTTCAAGCAGCTTGATGATGAACCTCTGTTTGAGGCATGGGAAAGGTTCAAGGACTTATTGAAGAAGTTCCCTCATCACAGTATCCCAGTGTGTATTCAGGTGGAACATTTCTATAATGGAGTGCTGCCAGCTGCAAGAATGATGCTAGATGCTTCAGCTGCAGCAACCTTATTGACTAGATCTTATGTTGAGGCCTACGAACTTATTGAAAATATAGCTGCTAACAGTTATCAGTGGCCTACTGCTAGGCTAACTTCTGGGAAAAGCTCAACTGTTTCTACAGCAGGAATGCATAATGTCACTGATGTAACTGCCTCAACTTTATTGGCTTCCTTAACAAATATGGTGAAAACATGGCTATGGGTGATCAAAAGCGCAAATGAGTGAATCTGGGGCAACTGAGCAACAAGTATTCCAGGCTAATGTTGTATCATATGTATTCTGTGGAGGGGATCACTTATTTGAAAATTGTTCTGGCAACCCTGCATCATCAAATTATTTGGGGAACTATAATAGAAGTAGTAGTTTGGGGTGGAAGCACCCTAATTTTCAGTGGAGTAACAATAACCACATGCTACAACCTGGGAGTTCTAGCACAAAATTTCCCCCCAGAAATACCACTGCACCACCTGGATTTATGACATAACAAGCACCAAAGCAATAACAATTTCCACAGCAACAACAACAATCTCCACCAGCTAGTCAAGAGATGTCTGTAGAGGTTGTGTTAAAAGCCTTTATGTCAGAAACAAAAGCTCAAATACAGAACCAAGGGGCCTCTACGAGAAATTTGGAGACACAAGTGGGGTAGTTAGCTCAAGCTTTGAATTCCAGACAAAGTGGACCCTTGGCAGCTTCTACTGAAACTCCGAACACCTCTAGCTCAAGTGGTAAGGAACAGTGCAAAGCCATTCACCTGAGGAGTGGCACAAAGGTACTTACTGTAGGTGAAAAAAAGAAAAGAGCTGAATCTGATCCGCCTGAGGTTGAGGAAGTGGAAAAGAAAAAGACCAATGTTGAAAAGCCCAAGACTGTTATTGATACTGAAACTTTTCCAAAGCCTACACCAGAAATACCTCCTCCTCCTTTTCCTCAAAGGCTGAGGAAGGTACAACAAGAAAAGCATTTTGGGAAGTTTATGGAGATCCTAAAACAACTACACACTAACATTCCACTGGTTGATGCTTTGCAACAAATGCCCAACTATACAAAGTTCATGAAAGATGTCTTGACTAAGAGAAAAAGATTAGGAGAATTTGAGGCTGTGGCTATGACAAAGGAGTGCAGCATGATGCTCCAAGCCAAATTCCCTCCTAAGATGAAGGAGCCTGGAAGTTTCACCACCCCATGCTATATTGGAGATACCTACTGTGGTAAAGCATTTATGCGTTCTTGGGGCAAGCATAAACCTGATGCCCATGTCGATTTTCAAGAAATTGGCTATTGGTGATGCTAGACCCACCACCGTGACTTTACAACTAGCTGACAGGTCCATAGCTTACCCAGAGAGCAAAATAGAAGATGTGCTAATTAAAGTGGATAAATTCGTATTCCCTATGGATTTCATAATTCTGGATTTTGAACCAGATAGAGATGTGCCAATCATTCTTGGAAGACCCTTTCTGGCCACGGGTAGAACTTTGATTGATGTGAAGAAGGGTGAGTTGATTATGAGGGTTAATGATCAGCAAGTGACTTTCAATGTGTTTAATGCCTGAGATACCCAAAAGAATGTATAGAAGAATGTAAATTTGAGCGAACAGTTGACTCATTGGTGCAAGAGCAGTTTTTGAAAGAACAAAATGCCTTGATTAATGTTGTAGCACAGGATGCAAGTTCTGATTCATCTGAGGAAGAAAGCAATGATGTGGCTGAAAGCAAAATGGTACAACCAGCATGGATCAGAAAATTTGAGTCTCTGGATGTTACTGATGAACTTTCAAAAACAATGTCCCTTCTATAGAGAAACCCCCTGTGCTAGAGCTGAATTAGTTGCCACAACACTTGAAATATGTATACTTGGGAGAGGCTGGAACTTTTCCTGTAATCATTTCCTCTTTGCTGACTTCTTCCCAAGAGGAGAGTTTGGTAGCCGCACTGAAAAGACATAAGAGAGCAATTGGTTGGGAATTGGCTGACATTAAAGGTTTTAGTCCAACCTTATGCATGCACAAATTTTTTTTCGAGCAAGATGCGAAGAACAGTATTGAAGCACAAAGAAGGTTGAATCCTGTAATGAAAGAGGTGGTGAAGAAAGAGATCATCAAGTGGTTGGATGCAGGCATCATTTAACCCATTTCTGATAGTGTTTGGGTCAGCCCGGTGCAATGGGTCCCAAAGAAAGGAGGTGTGACTGTGATCTCCAACGAAAAAAATGAGCTGATACCTACCAGGACTGTCATGGGATGACGCAACTGTATGGATTACAGGAAACTAAACAAGGCCACCAGAAAGGATCATTTTCCACTGCCCTTCATTGATTAGATGTTGGATAGGTTAGCAGGGAACAAATTCTATTATTTCTTGGATGGGTATTCAGGGTACAACCAGATTGCTGTAGCACCTGAAGACCAGGAAAAGACTACATTTACCCGCCCTTATGGCACTTTTGCTTTTAGGCGAATGCCATTTGGGTTGTGCAACGCCCTTGCTACCTTCCAATGATGCATGATGGCTATTTTCTTTGAGCTTATTGAAAAATCAATGGAGATCTTTATGAATGAGTTTTCAATTTTTGGGGAGACATTCCACGGCTGTCTGAGTCAACTGGAACATGTATTGGACAGGTGTGAAGAGACTAATCTGGTCCTTAATTGGGAGAAATTCCATTTCATGGTCAAAGAGGGAATTGTTCTTGGTCACAAAATTTCGAAGAAAGGGATGGAGGTAGACAAGGTAAAGGTTGAAGTTATTGAAAAGCTGCCACCACCCATCTCTGTTAAAGGCATTCCTTGGTCATGCAGGATTTTATAGAAGATTTATCAAGGACTTCTCCAAAATTTCTAAACCATTATATCAGCTTATTGAACATGATAAACCATTTGAGTTCACCCCGGAATGCTTGCAAGCATTTCAAATTCTGAAAAATGCCCTAATTACTGTACTTGTCATCATTGCTCCAGACTGGTCCAAGCCCTTTGAGTTAATGTGTGATGCCAGTGATTGTGCTGTGGGAGGAATCTTGGGACAGAGGCATGAGAAGGTATTTCATTCCATTTGTTATGCAAGTAAGACCCTGATTGAGGCACAACAAAATTACACCACTACTGAAAAGGAGCTGCTAGCTGTTGTGTTCGCCTTTGATAAATTTAGTTCTTACGTGGTAGGGACTAAAGTTATAGTTTACATAGATCATGCAGCCATCAAGTATTTGATTGCCAAGAAAGATGCAAAGCCCAAATTGATCAGATGGGTCCTATTGCTGCAGGAATTCAATTTAAAAATAAGGGATAAGAAACGCGTTGAAAACCAGGTTGCTTGTCAAGACTGCCTGAGGGTAATGAAGATGCAAAAAGCTTTGATATTCCTGCACAGTTTCCTGATGAGTATTTGCTGGTATTGGAAGAAACTGAAATTCCTTGGCATGCTGACATGGTAAATTACTTGGCTAGTAAAGTTATTCCTCCATATATGAGCTCACAACAAAGAAAAAGATTCTTTCAGCAAGCAAAGCAGTTTTATTGGGATGAGCCCTATCTTTACAAGCAATGTGCTGATCGAATATTTAGGAGGTGCACAACTGAAAATGAAATACCAGAAGTCCTCCAGCATTATCACTCTTCCCCTTGTGGAGGACATTTTGGAGGAATGAGAACAACTTCTAAAATCCTTCAGGCTGGTTACTTTTGGTCGTCATTTTTCAAAGATGCACACAATTATGCCAAGAACTGTGATAGATGCCAGAGTGTGGGAGGTATATCCACTAGAAGTGAGATGCCCCTAAATTCCGTCTTGGAAGTTGAGCTGTTCGATGTGTGGGGCATAGATTTTATGGGACCCTTTCCCCCTTCTTTTGGTAACCTGTACATCTTGGTAGCAGTTGATTATGTCTCGAAGTGGGTGGAAGCTGCAGCACTTCCCACTAATGATGGTAAAGCAGTCATGAAGTTCGTGCAGAAACATATTTTCACCAGATTTGGTGCTCCCAAAGCTAGCATTAGTGATGAGGGTACACATTTTTGCAATAACTCTTTGCCAATGTTCTAGCAAAATATGGGGTTAAACACAAAGTTGCTACAACATATCACCCTCTGACCAATGGGCAAGCAGAGTTATCAAACTGAGAGATCAAAAGAATCCTTGAAAAGGTAGTAAATCCTAGAAGGAAGGATTGGTCTTCACACCTTGATGATGCACTTTGGGCCTATAGAATGGCATACAAGACACCTTTGGGGATGTTCCCCTATAGGTTGGTTTTTGGCAAGGCATGCCACCTTCCCATTGAGTTGCAACACAAAGCTTTCTAGGCAGTTAAAAAATTGAATTATGATCTAGCTCAAGCAGGAGCCGCTAGAATGTTGCAGCTCAATGAGTTGGAGGAACACTGGTTATTTGCTTATGAGGGAGCAGATATCTATAAAGCTAAGACCAAAGCTTGGCATGACAAAAAGATCCAAAAAAGGGAGTTTGCTGTGCGAGAGCAGGTTTTGCAATTCAACTCTAGATTAAGGCTCTTCCTAGGAAAATTAAAATCTAAGTGGTCAGGACCTTTCACAATTGTCCAAGTGTATTCCCATGGAGGAGTTGAACTGTTGGATGTAGCAAGCAAAAGTACCTTTAAGGTCAATGGACAAAGAATCAAGAATTACTTTGGTGAGCCAGTTGCTAGAGCACAGGCCATCACGGTAATGGTTGATTCCTAATGTTCCTTGAGAACTAAGTCAGGCCGAGGACTCTTAAACCAAGCGCTACTGGGAGGTAGGCCAACTTTTTCTTTTCAATTCTGTCAATTTTAGTTTTATTTTAGACTAACAAAAAAACTTTTAATAAATATGGGTGTATGGAAAATTGAAGTTGTGGAAGCAGGAGTATAACTATCATGGTGGTGGTGTCGACTTAGGCTGAAGTTGGGTTTGCAAAGCCCACGTTGGCACGGCTTCTCAGGACTAAGTTCATGGAGGGAAAAATATATTATTTGAATTCTGGTGGAGTTTTGTAAAAGAGAAATGGAAAACTGGGGGGTCAAACGGTACAAATTCCCTCCCCCATCATGTCAGCCTTCACGCCTCCCAAGCCCATCAATCACATCCATTTTCCCCACATTAATTCGAATTTCCCTCTCAACCACCCACATTCAACCTCCAACCCACCATAAATACCCCCTCTGCAACACCCTTTCCCGAGTGCCACATTCCCGAACGATTATAAGGTCGAAAATAATATTAATGCGAAAAATAAGGATTTATTTTCTTTTTACAATGATGTAATGGGATTAGTAAAGTAAGTAATAATAAATGAACTTAGGTTCACCATGCATTTCTAGAAGTCATACAGAATTAAAGTACAAAAATAGAAACAATACTGTATACAAACATAGGTCCAAGCCTAACTGATAATAAGTATATGATTAAGTACTAGGAGTCACAACTCCTCAAAAGGTACAACTGACACTGGGACACAACCTGGCCAAAACAAAAGAACAACATAAGGAGTCCCCCTCCGGACTCAAGGTAGACGCTAAACTGAGTCGTCGTCGCGCCTATCTTCTCAAGCAGAAACAACAATACAAGCAGAGAAGATATACAGATATGGGTGAGATTTCCAATCATCAACACAACAAAATAGCAGAAGTAAAAACGGGATGACGCACCAAGTAATAACATACTCAACATGCATACCATAAATCTCAATATATATCATGTTAATCAATTAGCAGCATAAGACATATTCGAAAACAAAATAGTGATGTACAACAAGTAAATATAATTATCAACAGCCATGTAATGCAATGCGATGTACATGACTCATATGTCACAAGGGTAAACTCTGAGCCCTACTCCATGGACCTAACAAAACGTCGGAGAGAGTGAATGGGAGGACATGTTCCGTGTATGCCAGCCATGGGCAAGATGCTACAACATTCGTAACGTGCACGTATCTGCTTTACGGAAACAATCTACACCAAACATGAAAAGTACGGCATCTAGTCGAGGATATCAGTGTATTGCTCGGAGTCACCACGACATAGAAAAGCTACCAACTGGTCACATGTCAGCCTTTCCAACCCTGATACCTCCAAGACTATTTAAAACGTCACCATAAGATTCGCACCCGCATCAAGATGTAAGCTCAACTCCTAGGCTCAAGGCTTTACAGACTCATGCAATGAAATGCCAGTGCTTACACAAAGCAGATTTGATAAAGCAATGTCTATCCACCGGATCAACCTCAAGGTTCACTAAGGTTCTCTTCCTTAGGAACTATACACGTCTTTGTATTATAAAACTTTTATCCACCGGATAAATCTCGTGATCCCTCCGGGATTGAGTCATCACAAGACTGAAACAATTGAACTATTGTCCTGGATCTGAATCACCGGTCTGTTATCAAACTACTGTTTCAAAACCCAAAACGCTTCATGTTTATGTTCATGTCTTATGACTTACATCTCAAGTCCTAAGTGTTATGAAGAAGGATTGAGAATCCTCTTAGATAATTCTTTGGTCCTTTCTAAGATATTAATTCCTTGAGTTCCAAGTAATGAAATAAGTATTGATTCACTTCAGTCTTAAGAAGTCATTGATGAACTAAGTCATCAATGATATAGTGCATAGTCTTGTTCCACCATATACTATACGTAATTATCTCTTTTCTTTTGCTCTAAGTTAATTACTTAACTTAGGTTTTCAATTAACTTAGGTTTTCATACGTAAAAATTTACGATTTGAGTTGAAAACTCTCGATTTAAGACTTTGTAAACCAAAACCTTTCTAATTGAATACTTATTTGATTTGAAAGAACTTTGTTACTTGCTTGAAGTAAAGTACATTAACCAATTTGAAAAGGGTTTTTTTCCTTACTAACTTAGCGTAAAACCGTGATCTAAGTTAGCGTAAAAGAAATGGAATTTCATTTTTATTTTAAAACATTTATTTAATTGGTTAACTATGCCTAAATTAAAAACATATTTTCACCTTAGTTCAAAACATTTTAAGGCCGAACTCTAATTGATTCTTTGGATCAAAATCACTTCTTGTTTGTTTTTGAAATACAAGTTACTAAAACACTTTCTAACTTTCCAAAAACATTAAAGTTCAAGAACAAACTCATGTTCTTCTATTTCTAGTAACCATGGCCAAATACTATACATCCAAGGATGTGAAGATTTTGCTTCACTAACTTATCAAGTCATAGCTCAAATTGATCACAATACTATGATGAACAATAATCATACATCATTCAACCATAATCAAGCATAAAAATCCTTACTTGATCTAGAGATCAAAGTATTGTATTCAACATACATGAAAATATTTTTCCATCCAAACATACATCATCATAAACATATACTAAGCATAGAACCATTATTACAATCATGTTCTCAAAGAGAACTTCACCAATAAAGTAGTGAACCCAAGATAGGGTTTCACCCAAACAAAGCATAAACAACCATTTTCATCTTCCTCCCATTTTGGTGTGATGAAGTTCACTCCCTATACCTTTTGTGAAGAGGTTTAAGTTAAAGGAAACTCCAAGCTCCTCAAAGAAAAAGATGGCCGAATCCTATAGGAGAAAAAGGTGAGATCTTTAACTTGTTTTCATGAAAATGAAGAACTAGAAGATGATTACTCAAGGTAATAGTTAAGGAAAGGAAAGGAAAAAGGATTTAGAAGCTCACCAACTCAAGAACAACTTCAAGGTTAGCTTGATGTTCTTGACGATCAAGAACACTTCTCCAAATCAAGAAACTTCCTTCACCAAAGTTGATCTTTGGATCAAGACAAGATGAAGTATGGTTTTAGAAATGGAAAAGGAATCTTGGTTAGTGATTTAGAGTGAAGGACCGAATGGAGGAAGAAGAGAGAGAGAAGAAAGGATTTAAAGTTTTAAGAGAAAAGTGTGTTAGATCTTTTAGAAGTGTAAAAGTGAAGTTGGGTGGTGTTTCTTTGACTTGATGGCCGAATGGCCTTTTGCTTTATGACCAAGATATTGGTTAGAGTGTGATGGGAAAATGAAGGGCCAAGATCTAATGGAAGTGCATAGGTATTGTGCTTCCATAAAAGTTGTAGAGGTTAACCAAATGTAGGTAGCTCTTTCCATTAAAGAAAAGTTGACAAAGTGAAAGTTTTCATGAATTGACAAAAAGATTATTTTCCATACTCTACTTTATTGTAGAGAGTTATGGTTAGATTTTAGGTTGAAAATTTAGACGAAAACCGGTTTGTGTTTTCCACTGACAGTAAAATTTTACTGATCAGAAAACCTAATTTTGACTCGTGAACGAAACGGTCAGGTTTTATATCGAATTCTCGACGACTTTGGTTAATTTGAAATATTTCACAAAAAGTGAAATAAGATATTTTATTCGGACGAAATATTAAATCGGGAAATCAACAGGGTCGAGAAAGGACGCGTAGAGACAAAACCGAACACTGGACGAGAGACGCAGGTCACCTGAGTGCGATGAGTCAATGGGTGAGTCACCATCATGACTCACCACATGTCATGATTATTTCTCTAAAATATCTAATATTTTATGGCAAAAAGACCATTTTGCCCTTAGCCTTTTTGTGAAATACCATTTTTGTCCCTATGTGATTTTGCTCTTTTGTCCCTAAGAACTAATGAAATCACACTTTTCCCCTCATGAATCACCATTGTCATGATTGCATTTCTAAAATATCTAAGATATTTATGATGGAAAAGACCATTTTACCCCTAGGAACTAATGGAATTCTATCCTTGTCCTAGTGAGTCACCATAGTCATGATGGCTTCCTAGAAAATATTTAAGGTTCCTTGCGAAAGGACCAAAATGCCCTTGCAATTCTTTATGAATTCCATTCATGTCCAACTAGTGTTTTGACAACTATAGGTTATCAGTGAGTGTTCTGACTTAAAACAACATAGGAAGCTTAAAACAATATTTTATGATCATTAAGCTCATAATTGAAATTCAAATATGAATTTTCAATTATTACCTATTCTTTCGATTATTATTAATCAGGTTGTGTTCTCAGTCAAGTTATTCACACAATCAGTTAAAAGCCAGCTATAGGAATTCTGGGATGTTACACCCTCAACCCCATTCTTCATCCCCACTTCCCTCTCCACTATCACTCGAAACCTTCCCCCTTCCAATCCCTGTACTTCAAAATCCCTCTCTCCTCTTCTCCTAAAATTTTCAGACCACCTCTCAACCCTAAGCACCATGCCTCGTATTAAGACTTTTGCCCACAAAAAGGCCCAACCCACCTCAAGTGATGAATTTGAAGTCTACTCTCTGTTTGTGGATGCCGAGGCGATTGAGCGCTATAATAGCATCATACTCAAGCGCCACCTTCATCATGAAAAAGGCTTCACCATCACTGAGGAGCCAAACTTTGGCCTCCCTGTTGAAATTGCTGAACTGATTGAGAAGCTGCGGTGGAAAAAGTTTGCTAAGCACCCTGCTGGGTTCTGCACCCCGATGGTGCGCGAGTTCTATGCGAACCTTGGAAGCTCCTCCCAAACAAACTCAGTCGTGCGAGGCACGCGAGTGTCCTTCCCTGTAGCCACCATCAACATGCGTCTGGGACTCCAGAACATAGAAGATGAGTACACTCCACTTCTCAAGAAGATGATTGATAGGCGATCGAATGCAATGAAAGAAGAGCTCGTTGTTGCTGGAGCACAATGGCTATCTCCAAGGAAAATCTCCAGATCTGCATTGAAAAAAATGGCTAATGTTTGGCACCACTTTGTAAGGCATATGCTGTCACCTACTGCCCACACCGAGACAGTCATAAAGGAGAGATTGGTGTTGCTGCATTGTGTCATGAGCGGGAAAAAGATTAATATAGGGGCGATGATAGAGAAGGTGATTTCTGAATGTGCTACTGCTAGCAAAGGCCAGTTAGTCTTTCCATGCTTAATAACTAAGGTGTGCTTAAAGAGTGGTGTGGAATATCATCAAGGTGAAGGGTAATAAAAGAATCAAGGCACCCAAAAGCTTCGTTGTGAGGAAGGCCAAAGCAAGGACTAGTCAACCATAGGTAGGACACTCGGAGCAGCCTGAACGCTTTGAGGGGCTAGAAAAATGAATCGACTCCTTGATTGAGTTGCTGCTGCAGCATATCTTGCAACAAAAGTTGGTCTGGAGGTTCTCTTATGGCCACTTTAAGTGGAAGAAAAGGGGTCTGGAACTCAACAATTGGAAGAAAGCCCTACCTTTGCCCCAGTTACTAGAACAGATTTTGCAAGAGTTACAGCAATCATCTGAAGAAGCACTGTCCCCCACCAAGGCAACAACAGCCAGCACTAAATCTGCCAGTAGCAGCACTGATATAGAGGATTGGTGCCCCAAACCACCCAGTGCCCAGGAACCCACCACCACCACTAAGAGAGACCCAAAGGGAAAAAAATGTTTGAAAGCCCCTACCGGATGTGGGGGCTGAATTTGAAGAAGTAGGAACTGACGAAGCCCAGCCTCTGAAGTCAGCAAGTCCCACCTCTTCCAAAACAAGCAAGCGCAGGAAACCTGAAGCATCTGCTGAGGATGCTATAACTCAAATTGCTGCATCTTATATGGAGTCTGAGTAGGAAGAGGAGGAGCATCCTCCTGCACCTAGAAAGAGCAAGACTGATAAGTCCAGTGCCTCCAAGCTGAAGGACCTTGTTGCAGAAATAGAAGGGGAGGGCGAGCATAAGGAAGCTGAAGCTGATGTAGAGCATGGAGAAGAGGAGGCTACAGACTTAGAGGTTATCAAATAAGTGGGGACTCCAACCCCCAAATCTAGGACTAAGCACACTGCAAGAAGGAGCATCAGGAAGAGCTCCTGGGTGAAGAATCTGAGCACTTGAGCCAACAGAGCAAGTTGATGCATCCTGCTGTAGCAACTCAATCAGGATTCTCTTAATCCCTCTACCTCTGTTACTTTTGTTTTAAGAAAATTGTCAATGTTGATGTATTGCGGCCATTAGGGCCTTAGTTTAAATTTTAGTTGTTAGTTTTGTTGGTAAGGGGCTAGCGGACTTTGGCCCCATGTTTTAGCTGTTCTTGTGTAGGACTTTTGTCCTCTTTTTGTGTGCAACAACAAGATCATCCCCACAACATGGGGTGATCTATCAAAATGAAATATATATGACAATGAATCAAAATCAAGGTGTTTTAAGGTCCACAAGTTTGTCTATTTGAAAAATTTAGCATAGTGGTTCTCTTTTAGGTTGTGTGAGTGACTAATTTGTTGCGGCTTGAAGCACATGCTGTAGCACTCTATCTACCTTTGTGAGCTTTTGGGCCTAAAAAATGTAGCATTTCTTTCTTAAGTGCCATTCTCTTGTATGCTCTTTTTGATTTTGGTTTGTTGCTTTCATGCTTGTACATATCATTACTGCGCACATAATTGCTAGAGGCACCATTTTTGTTTTTCATTTAGCCTAGTTCACCCTAAAATAGCCCACCTAACTGTTTAACCTTTGTGTGAACCCCTTTGACCATTAAGCCCTTTTGTTATAAACTAAACCCACATTACAAGCTCCTCCCTGAAAAACAAAATGTCCCAACTAGTTAGAGTGGAGGGTGTGCTATCCTTGCATACATGTTGTAACATAAGTTTGGGGGTGCTCGAGGACTTGCACCAATCTAAGTTTGGGGGTGCTATACAGCTGAAGTGTACAATGTTTGCCCTTGCTCGTAATAAGCAGGGCTGTAAAAAAAAAAAAAAAAAGAGAGAAGAGATCAAATCAAAATCAACAGAGCAGTTACAAGACTAATTGCCTCAGAAAGATGCAACAACTGCTCTATGTCCATAAAGAATAAAAGTGAGTAAGGAAGGAAAGGGAAGATAGATCAATGAAAAAGAAAGAGATAAGAGCACCCCCAAGGTGCTGATGATTGTTGGACTGAACTGTGGTGAACATTGGTGTGACAAAAAAATGAGGAAAAGCATGCCTGAACTCCACCTAGTTTTAGCCACTTTCCCAAAACTGTCCTATCCTGCCCCAAGCCTCATTGCAACCAAATAAAACCCTATAGCAGTGTAAAACTTTGATGTTGGGTAGTGTGTTAGCAACTTATCAAACTCGAGAAAAGGGTTACATTTGAATGATGTTTGAGTGAACTTTCATAAGCTTTGTGAGTGAGGTATAACATATTGTTTGATCTGAGAGTAAAAATTCTATAGCATGTGCTGAAAGTTGATAATGATGAGTGTCATAAACATGTGCCTGATTGAGATTAATGAATGCTGATGTTTTGAAAAGCATATCTTGTGGAGAAAAGCTCTTTTATGAAAAATATAATATGTTTTGTGAAGAAAGGTGGTGTACACATATGAGGGATGACAAGTGTTAGGTTTGTCTTTTGAGTCCTTCTATGCATTACTTGAGGACAAACAATGATTCAAGTTTGGGGGTGTGATAACTCTCAGAAATGAAAGCTATCCATGCTCATTTAACTTGAGTTTTGTTAATTCTTAGGTACTTTATCTTTAGGATTTCTATGTTTAAACTTCATTTTGTATACAGTTCGTCACAACATAGGTGTGCGTGAGTTCTAGCATTTGAGCTTGTTTATAGTTGTCTTGTGTATAAAACGGGTTTGGACGTTTTGAACGTGAAGTTGGGAGCAATGATCTGGGTCATGCTTTAGCATATGTAGCTGTGAGCTAACACAAGAAAAGGACAAGCACTTAAGATATTTTCCTACATGATAACGTGTCCTTTATTCAGAGGCTAGGCGCCCACGTGAGGTTCTGGAATTTATTGCCACGTTTCCTTGGAATTTGGGCCAATCATTTGTTTACTATCTTTTAGCCCAAAAAGGAAGAGAGAGAAAAGAAGCCTTAAACCTAAAAGGAGAATATACCCTAAAAGGGGGACACCAAGTACCCTAGAGAGCATCTTCTATTCTATCCAGCTGAGGAGTACAGCAGAGTTGCGCCCCATTTTCTCTCTCTCCACCGTCTCCCATTTTGTAATGGTTTTATTCCACATTTTTTGTTTTGATTGTGAGCTCATTATGAGCTAAACTCGCTGTAGCTATGGGTTGTTAACTTGTAATATGATAATTATTGCTTTGCATTTTCTGTAAATCTATGCTTGTTTTCGTTTTCCATAAGTCTGATCATCTTAATTAAAACCTTAGCTGACAAATGCTTGAAAGAGACATGTGTTGCTGAACCTGTTTTACAGATAAGAGATATATCAGGGGCTGAAAGGTATCTTGATTTTGAGTAGTTTAGACATAAATGCTCAACTCTTAGGCTAGCTGGAACATGCTAAAAACAGAGGATAACGTAACTAATATGAACCTAGACATAGGAGCGTTTAGTGAACTTTTCTTGTAAGTGCTGAAAAGCAAATTGTTATTTCCTGGAGCCAGATGCTACAACACTTTAAGTCATATAACTGATCTAGTTTGAAATTACAAGGGACACATACCTGTAGTTGTTTTACTCATAACTGTTACTATAACCTTTACGCTGTTTTCCTTGTTACATGCTATGTCTTTCCTGGACACTTTCACACACGAAATATTTGTCACCTTTGTTAATCTTTGTCTACAGAACCGTTGGTTTAAATTGAGAAGTAAAAACACCTTATAATCCTCGTGGGACGATCTTTCTTACTACTTTATTACTTGTTTCTCGACCGTGTATACTTGCATATCACGTTTTTATACAACGACAACTATTGACTAGATGTGGTCCCCCGCATCGAAAACATGTCATGATCTCTTGTTGCCCTTGACTGGAGCTACTTCCTCCATGAGTGACGTTGTACTCAGCCAGGCGATCATACGGTTTCGCCCTCTGCTGGAATCTGCCGCTTCTGCCTCTCTGGCAACTGCCGCACTGGTCCACCACTTTTAGCTTGTGGCTGAACTGTCCTTGCCTTGTCATGTCCTTCCAGAATAGTGCACTTCTCCACCAGCTCCGGGGACGATCTAATGCCGAAAGGTAGCATCGTTTGCTTCAACTTGGGCCATAACCCGTCCTCAAAGCTTCTACAAACCCACTCCTCATTTGGATGGACCTGATAGAACAGCAAAAACTTGAGTAGTGCTTCGAACCTCATCACGTACTCGCCCAATTACATCTGTTCCTGCTTCAGTCTTCAGAACTATTTCTCCTTCTCTTGCCTTACTCCTAGGGAAGTACTTCTCCAAAAAGCATTCCCTGAATAGGTTCCAAGTGACAACTTTGCCCTCTGTCTCCAACAATCTGAGCTTGTTTCTCCACCAAGCTTCTGCTCCGCCTACCAACATGAATGCAACATACATCACCTTCCTGTCTTCCTTACAGTGGATAGCCATGAAAACCTTCTCTATCTCTTGTAGCCACATTTTCGTTGCTTCAGCGTTGAGACCCGTGTCCACAGTCTCATCCCCTCTAATAGGTTGTAACTGAGTCTGCCTTGCTTCCCCTTCTTCCTGCCTTTGCATATGCTGGGCAGTCTGTTGAGTTTGTTGCATCATCGCTGTGGCCAACTCCCACATGGCTCTCATCGCTTCACGTGTCACCTTTTGGGTTTCAAGAGGGATAATTTTTAAAAAACAATTTATAAAAACCTCTTGAGCGGAAAAACCCATTTACTAAAGGACCACGTATCGCACAATTATCACAAGGATATTGTGTTTACCTCTTGAAGCGTAGCTTTACCACAAACACTGTGAGAACGTCAGCAGCATTGGTAAATCACGAACACTGCTACGGTGTAAATTACAACTTGATCTACATAGCTAAAGAGCAGCAGATCCGAGGAACATTGCTGCTATCACCACAAAGGGAGAGGTTCTTCTTTATCACTAGTATTGCAAAGTAGCAATACCTCTACTCAGTCCATGCGAGCAAACCAACGTAAGAGATAGCGTAGTGCTAGCTATCAGGATTGGGAGAGGCACGACACACAAAGAGAGAAAAGAGGGCACGCCTGTTAAGTGTGTACAATGGTCGTTTTGAGTGCTCTTTGTTATGTGTCGCTTAAGTGACGTGCACAGCTTATTAATAGCTGCCACTCACTTAACCTAACCCACTTGGGCTACTGTACGCTACAGGCCCATTGTTTAATTATTGATTAAATCATATTTAATTAATTAATTAAACTTATCCTCATTTAATTATTAATTAAATCATATTTAATTAATTAACTAAACTAATTCTCTAAACATTTACTCTATGCGTGTGACTCTATAGGTTCTCAATTAATTGGCAATAATATTAATTACTATTAATCATATTAATAATTAATTAATATTATAAACAATGAGCGGCATCTAGTAATACATCATTGCTACCCAATTAATTAGAATATTGGTGATATATGACATATAGTCTCACAAGCAAATTATTCAAACATCAATCTTAGTTTATATTTACATCTAGAGAGTAATCATCCAACATATTGCATAATAGTCAAGACACCAATGTCATTTCTAACAAACCTGCTCTAACTTTAAATAGAGATAAGTGCACATGACATAACCAAAACTTTTGTAAAATTACCGTAATAAAGTTCAAGGTTTTATATTTCAATTAAAACAAGTTTGAAGTGGTTTGGATTCTTGGGCTAGAAGATATAAGTTCTGCAATATCGTCAATCTCAGCACTAGGTTCAGCAGAATAAGGTCAATTTTAAACGAGGTCTGGTGTTGTTATGGCCACTCAATTTGTCTAAAATTTTTACCAATATTAGCTTAAGATGTTAGCTTTCATACAGGACAAGTCTTGCATAATATGAATACATATGGTGTAAGTTATGCACGTTGTACTACTGGCTGATCAGATTTAGATTCTGTAAAAATTGTCAACTTCAAATAAAAACTTGTTGTAAGACAGAATATTAAAAATTCTAATAATTGAACCAAATTTAGCTTAGGATGTTACCTTTCCGATGAGACTAGTTTCATAAAATTTGGACACTCAGATCAAGAGACATGCCATCTGCATTACTAGATGTTCAGAATTGGGTACTGCAGAATGTGCTCTGAATTCAAATCGGTACTGGTATTAATTTACAGGTTAATAAACTCGGAAATTTAAGTCACATAAACTTTCCGATGTTAACTTTTAAAAGAGTCCAGTTTCACTTAATTTGAATGCCTATAGAGCAAGTTATGCAACAAAACTTACAGGTTGTTAGGGTAAAGTTATACAGAATTTCAGTTTTGTGCATGTTGCGGCTGGGAACAATTCATGCATCCAAAATTTCTAAGAATTTTACAAGACCTATATGGGGATTTTCGGCCGATCATGACTTTGAAATTCGGGTCATGACAAAGTTCGTATCAGAACAAAAGAAAGAAACCAAACTACAAAGTTCTGAAAACCACAAACTGAAAACAACACAACCAAGGGTCTTCAACCCAACTTTACTCTCCACATGACATCCAAGGAATTCAACGGCTACCATGATGAGATGCAAGTGAAACCACTGAAGGTTTCTCTACTTGAACCTACAACATAATCATGCGTGGGTGAGTATAAAACTCAGTGAGGGACACACACCCACAAACATATAAATATAAATCAACATAACATAAGAAATGATATAAACAAATATACAATCTTATAAGCATACCAATCATCCTAAGGGACACATTGTCCGGTAAGAGAGTACTTGTGGAATGACTTGCACTATATTTGCTTTTATCATGACTCCTGTTCCGCTCATAAGGGGAAACATATCATAATGTATAAATCGAGTCCTTGGGTCCCGTTTGGGGTTGCTCACGAAGGTCCCCCACCTCGACAGTTTTAATTTTCTATCTCGGAAATACTGTTCCCTCCGGCCATCAACATCCCTCCAACTCCAGGGTTGTTCTCTAGGGTCCCCATCCCCGACGGTGTTGATTTATACCCCGAAGTTACCGCCTCCTCCGGTCGGATTCCCAAAGATTCATATCATTATTTGGTCAATCATTCCACCAAGTACCCTTTTCGATACGCACATCATACACATACACATAGGCCTCACAATAAACCATTCACATAGATACATCTTCACTAGGTGATCTGATCAAACCAGGCTCACCATTCACAAAGTCCATTATGCCTTTCTTTCAATTAGGACTAATAGAAAATGTTGATAAATTCAAACAAGAGTTTGACCAAAATAACAAAAGCACATATACAAAGTTATATTGATAGCCCTCTAATTCATATATTAAAAGGAAATTTCACAATTGTAAGTACCAAACAGAAATATACTATAAAGGCTGTCCAGATTAATTTTATGCGCCTTATCTACAGAATTAATCATCATAAACAAGTGGGGAGTAAAGCACATAACATTCTAACAATATTTGATTATGGATTTTGTGTTGAGAAGCACAATGAATAAATTAAAGGTATGTAATCCGTCTAAATTAGTTTCAAGACAACTCTCATGTAAATATTTCTGCAATCTATTAACTGATTGATGGTAGATCCTTCGCCGGAGGAAACGACAACAAAACCACTAAATTTATCATACAAACACATAAATCCATCACCTTTAGTTGTTAGATCTTGAGCTTCAAGAGCCCCAAACGAAAATGAATAAGAATGGGGAAGAAGGAACACCAACAAGAGCCCCTCCCTTAGCTTTCTCCTCTTCAAGCTCTTCTCCCACTTTCTCTAGATTTTCAAACTTTGGAAAAAAAAATTAGGAAATGGGAGCTTGTCCATCTTATAAACAAGAGACTAAGCTTTAAGGATAAAAATGCCCCTGAAAGTAAAGGCACTAAGGGCAAGAGTCATAAACTATTATCAGTTCATTTATCAAACTATTTAAATTATTAAGGGTGTGTTAAGTTGTGCATTACCTCATCTATGTCCTAAAATCCTTATCAAACTTTTATATAAAGGCCAAAGATCTTTTTAAATTATGGCATAATTTATTAATTAAGAGCATATTTATATGTAAAAAAAAAAATATTGCGTATAACATTTATACGAAAAGAAATTTCTATTTATCGAACCCAAAGTCACTCAAAACTTACAATTAAATAATTAAAATTGAGTATATAACATTCTACCTCCCTTAAAAGGAATTCGTCCTCGAATTGGAGGAATGTATACTAAAAATTATGATAAGCATCCCAAAAAGGCTAAACTACCAAATTTGAAGAAGACAAGTATGGCATATATCCACTATATAAAGCAGAATCTGCAAAGAGTTGTGATGTACACACATTACTAGGTCCATTCAGACATTATACAAAATCATTAAAAGAACGACAAGCTATAGAGCATTAAACATTAGCAAGGCATTCTAGTCTTAAGCTCATCAATGAGCACCATTAAGCCAAGCATGCACTACGGACAATCGTCCACCTTCTCACAAAGGGTTCAAAATGGCTTATAAAGTCTCCAGCAAATTACACAACTATCGCATGTCAAATTAAATGCACCCAATGCCACAGTTATTCATCCACTTTTATCACCTCCATAGGAAGGGGTACTATATGACATATAGTCTCACAAGCAAAGTGTTCAAACATCAATCTTATTTTATATTTACATCTAGAGAGTAATCATCCAACACATTGCATAATAGTCAAGACACCAATGTCATTTCTAACCAACCTCCTCTAACTTTAAATAGTGATAAGTGCTCATGCCATAACCAAAACTTTGTAAACTTACCATAATAAAGTTCAAGGTGTTATATTTCAATTAAAACAAGTTTCAAGTGGTTTGAATACTTGGGCTAGAAGATAGAAGTTCTACAATACCGTCAGTCTCAGCACTATGTAGCAGAATAAGGTCAATTTTAAACGAGGTCTGGTGTTGTTATGGCCACTCAATTTGTCTGAAAATTTTACCAATATTAGCTTAAGATGTTAGCTTTCATACAGGACAAGTCTTGCTCAATATGAATACGTATGGTGTAAGTTATGCAAGTTGTACTACAGGCTTAGATTCTGCAGAAATTATAAACTTCAAATTAAAAATGGTTGTAAGCAGAAAATTAAAAATTCTAATAATTGAACCAAACTTAGCTTAGGATGTTACCTTTCCGATGAGACTAGTTTCATAAAATTTGGATACTTAGATCAAGAGATATGCAATCTGCATTACTACATGTTCAGAATTGGGTACTGCAGGATATGCTCTGAATTCAAATCGGTACTGGTATTAATTTATTGGTTAATAAACTCTGAAATTTAAGTCACATAAACTTTAGGATGTTACCTTTTAGAAGGGTCCACTTTCACTTAATTTGAATGCCTATAGAGCAAGTTATGCAACAAAACTTACAGGTTGTTAGGGTGAAGTTATACAGAATTTCAGTTTTGTGCATGCTGTGGCTGGGAACAATTCTTGCATCCAAAATTTCTAAGAATTTTACAAGACCTAGATGGGGATTTTCGGCTGATCATGACTGCGAAATTCGGGTCATGACAAAGTTGGTATCAGAGCAAAAGAAAGAAACCAAACTACAAAGTTCAGAAAACCACAAACTGAAAACAACACAACCAAGGGTCTTCTACCCAACCTTACTCTCCACATGACATCCAAGGCGTTCAACGGCAACCACGATGAGATGCAAGTGAAACCAATGAAGGTTTCTCTACTTGAACCTACAACATAATCAAGCGTGGGGTGAGTATAAAACTCAGTGAGGGTCCCAACACACACACACACACAAACATATAAATATAAATCAACATAACATAAGCAATGACATAAACAAATATACAATCTTATAAGCATACCAATCATCCTAAGGGACACATTGTCCGGTAAGAGAGTACTTGTGGAATGACTTGCACTATCTTTGCTTTTATCATGACTCCTGTTCCGCTCATAAGGGGAAACATATCATAATGTATAAATCGAGTCCTTGGGTCCCGTTTGGGGTTGCTCACTAAGGTCCCCCACCTCGACAGTTTTAATTTTCTATCCTGGAGATACTGCTCCCTCCGTCCATCAACATC
The DNA here is from genome assembly GCA_039655645.1 of Ammopiptanthus mongolicus. NCBI lineage: Eukaryota > Viridiplantae > Streptophyta > Magnoliopsida > Fabales > Fabaceae > Ammopiptanthus > Ammopiptanthus mongolicus. The sequence goes on from CM077345.1 coordinate 59,954,804, forward strand.
CCTCCTCAACTCCGGGGTCGTTCTCTTGGGTCCCCATCCCCGACGGTGTTGATTTATATCCCAAAGTTACCGCCTCCTCCGGTCGGATTCCCAAAGATTCACATCATTATTTTGTCAATCATTCCACCAAGTACCCTTTTCGATACGCACATCATACACATACACATACACATAGACCTCACAGTATACCATCCACATAGATACATCTTCACTAGGTGATCTGATCAAACCAGGCTCACCATTCACATAGTCCATTTCGCCTTTCTTTCATTTAGGACTAATAGAAAATGTTGATAATTTCAAATAAGAGTTTGACCAAAATAACAAAAGCACTTATACAAAGTTATGTTGATAGCCCACTAATTCATATATTAAAAGGAAATGTCACAATTGCAAGTACCAAACAGAAATATACTATAAAGGTTGTCCAGATTAATTTTATGCGCCCTATCTATAGAATTAATCATCATAAACAAGTGGGGCGTAAAGCACATAGCATTCTAACAATATTTGATTATGGATTTAGTGTTGAGAAGCACAATGAATAAATGAAAGGTATGTAATCCATCTAAATTAGTTTCAAGACAACTCTCATGTAAATATTTCTGCAATCTATTAACTGATTGATGGTTGATCCTTCACTGGAGGAAACCATAACAAAACCTCTAAATTTTCATACAAACTCTCATGTAAATATTTCTGTAATCTATTAACTGATAGAGGTCAATCGGGTCCGCAATGCTAGGAACAGTACTAAGTTCAGAAATGAACTTCTTGATCCAAACAGCCTCCTTGGTTGCATTGGATGCAGTAATATACTCGGCCTCTATTGTATAATCGGCAACTGTATCCTGCTTTGAGCTCTTCCAGCTCACAGCGCCTCCATTAAGGCAAAACACGAATCCTGACTACGATCTGGAATCATCTTTATTAGTTTGGAAGCTAGCTCAGTGTAACCTTTTACAATGAGTTCTTCCTCACCTCCACAGACCAAGAATGCATCCTTAGTTCTTCTCAAGTACTTGAGGATATTCTTGACTGCTATCCAGTGAATCTCACTGGGATCAGATTGGTACCTGCTTGTCATGCTCAAGGCATACGAGACATCTGGTCTAGTACATATCATGGCATACATGATAGATCCAATTGCCAAAGCATATGGAATCTTATTCATGCGTTCCCTCTCATCAGATTTAGTAGGGCACTGTCCCTTGGATAAGTATATGCCATGTGACATAGGCAAGAGACCCTTCTTGGAATCATGCATACTGAAGCGCTTAAGTACTTTGTCAATATATGTATCTTGACTAAGGCCTAATAATTTCAGCGATCTATCCCTATAGATCCTGATTCCCATTCAATAGGAAGCTTCGCCTAAGTCCTTCATCGAGAAACAATTCCCCAACCATGTCTTTACATTTTGTAGTGTAGGAATGTCATTTCCGATGAGTAGTATGTCATCCACATACAATACGAGAAAAGCAATCATGCTCGCACTAACCTTCTTGTACACACAAGGTTCATCCCCATTCTTGATGAATCCAAACTGTCTTACAGCTTCATCAAAACAAAGCTTCCAGCTTCTGGAAGCTTGCTTGAGTCCATAAATGGATCTCTACAATTTGCACACCTTTTCAACATCCTTTGAATTGACAACACCCTCAGGTTGTGTCATGTGCACATCCTCGAGGAGATTCCCGTTAAGGAATGCAGTTTTAACGTCCATCTGCCAGATTTCATAATCATGGTATGCATCAATAACAAGTAGGATCCGAACAGATTTAATCATTGCAACTGGAGAGAAAGTTTCGTCATAGTGTACACCATGAACTTACTTGAAACTTTTCGCAACCAGTCGTGCTTTGAAGGTATTAACCTTTCCATCCATGTCAATCTTCTTTTTGAAGACCCACTTGCACCCTATGGGTTTTATCCCTTCGGGTGGCTCCACCAAGGTCCAAACTTGGTTTGTGTACATGGATTCCATTTGGGATCCCATGGCTTCTAGCCACTTCTCAGATTTAGGGCCAGTTATGCCCTCCTTGTAGGTAACAGGCTCATCTTGATCCATGAGCAGTACATCACCTTCTTGAGTTAGGAGAAGTCCAAATCTCTCAGGTTGTGTACGTGATTTGTTTGAGTTACGTGGTTCTTGTGTTACATGAATCGGTGCTTGAACCACAACATCTTGTGGTTTCAGTTCTTGTTCTCTTGCAGGCGAGTCAGTACTCTGTGGTGCTTGGATTTCTCCAAGTTCTAATGTTCTCCCACTGTCTACTTTAGAGATGTATTCCTTCTCAAGGAACAATCCAGTCCTGGCGATAAACACTTTGTCATCAGAGGTGTTATACAAATAGTATCCTGTCGTTTCTTTGGAATACCTCACAAAAGTACATTTATCTGATTTGGGTTCAAGTTTATTTGTGATTAAACGTTTGACATAGACATGACAAGCCCAAATCTTCGTAAAAGACAAACTAGGCTTTCGCCCTTTCCACATCTCATGTGGTGTTTGTTGTACCATCTTAGATAGAACACGGTTAATTGTGAAAACTGCTGCAAGCAATGCGTAACCCCAGAAATAGTCTGAAAGATCTGAATGACTCATCATCGATTGTACCATGTCCAACAAGGTGCGATTCCTCCTTTCAGATACGCCATTCCATTGTGGGGTTCCAGGAGGAGTGAGTTGGGATGCTATCCACACTCTTTCAGAAAGTCATCAAATTCCTGGCTAAGGTATTCACCACCACGATCTGATCGTATGGCTTTAATACTCTTGGCAAGTTGTTTTTCTACTTCATTTTTGAACTATTTGAACTTTTCAAAGGTTTCAGATTTGTGTTTCATTAGATACACATATCCATATCTACTGAAGTCATCAGTAAATGAGATAGTAGGAAAAACCACCTCTAGCAGGTTTGTTCAGTGGCCCACTTACATCACCATGTATCAAGCCCAAAAGATCACTAGCCCTTTCACTATTACCAGTAAATGGGTCCTTAGTCATCTTTCCCTATAAACAAGATTCACATGTATCAAATGATTCATAATCAAAAGAATCCAATAATCCATCTTTATGGAGTTTGGAGATGCGTTTCTCATTAATATGGCCTAAACGACAATGCCAAAGATATGAAGGATTCAAACCATTGGGTTTGATCCTTTTCACATTTATGTTATATATGGGCACATCGAGATCAAGAATATAAAGTCCATTACTCAATGGTGCATTAAACAAAACATTATCCAAATAAAGAGAACAACATTTGTCCTTAACAATTAAATGAAAACCCTTCTTGTCAAAACAAGAAACAAAAATAATGTTTTTGCTAATAATGGGAACATAATAACAATTATAAAGTTCCAAAATAAGCCCAGTAGGCAAAGTTAAAACATAAGTCCCTACATCTAATGCAGCAACTTTTGCTCCATTTCCAACGTGTAGGTCCACTTCACCTTTAGTCAATTTCCTCCTACTTCTTAGTCCCTTCACAATATTACAAATGTGAGCACCACATCCAGTATCAAATACCCAAGATGCTGAAGTAGATAAATTAACATCAATAACATAAATACCTGAAGCGAAAGTCTCACTTCCCTTCCTTTTCTCTTCCAGGTATTTCTCGCAATTCCCCTTCTAGTGGCCAGGTTGGCCACAATGGTGGCAATTGCCTTCCTTAGCTACCCCGCCCACGGGCTTCAAGCCAGAAGTGCTAGGCTTAAACTTTTTCTTGCCCTTGCTCTTCCGCTTGCTCCAGGACTTCTTCTTAGCCTGCTTTCCAGAATCAACCATCATTATGGCTTTACCTTTTCCCTTATTAATGTTTTGCTCAGCAGTTCTCAACATGCCTAGCAGTTCTGGCAGAGTTTTGTCAATGTCATTCATGTTGTAATTCATGATAAATTGACTGTAGCTTTCTGGCAACGATTGCAAAACTACATCTGTAGCCAACTCTTGGCTCAGTGGAAAACCCAATCTTTCAAGGCTCTCAATGTACCAATCAAAAGGAGTACATGAGGTCCCATTATGCTTCCTTCTGCCAGCTTACAATTAAACAGGGCTCCGAAAACTTCAAAACGCTCATGCCTCGCTTGCTCTTGGTTGAGCATTTTGAGACATCCGATCATTTCAAACGCCTTCATGTTTTCATGTTGCTTCTGAAGATCAGATTTCATGGTGGCAAGCATGAGGCAACTAACATCCAGGGCATCATCCTGATACTTCTTATAAGCATCTCTATTAGCCCTAAAAGCATCCTCGGGTAGTTCAGGAGCAGCCTCCTCAAGAACATACAGCTTTTTCTCTTGCCTAAGGACAATCCTCAGGTTTCAGTACCAATCCAGAAAATTACTTCCAGATAACTTGTCCTTCTCAAGGATAGATCGCGGTGACATATTATTAGTTGTGTTTGGTGCCATGGATATCTACATAAAGAAATATGCAAAGTATAAGTATCATGATTTTAAATCATATTTAATAGGTCTTTATTAAATACGCTTCCACTATTTTACTCAAATCAATGACCCTCATCATTGACTCGGAAAATCCCGTTGAAAGATTTTCTAGTGGGACCAAGATCCATATTTCACCTAGTTCTGAGTCAGCTGAGCTGATCGCCCAGAACTCAGCTATTTAGGTAGGAAACTCCTTTCCAATTGCATCCAATGTAATTCTTGAACTAGTTGGGTGAATAACTCCTTATTCTAATCCATCATATGGATTAATGCCAAACCCCATGCCTTTAAGCCATTTCAATTCTATTCAATATGCTTAGTTAAGTTCAACCCAATGGTTGACAGTATGTTATTTCACCTTTCGCGCCTCACCAGAATATATATTAAGAGCATGACCCCCCCACACTTAAATGATTCTGGCCTTGATGAGTTCCACGCACCAGGAGGCATTTAATAACTTAATTTATTGAGGGAATTTAATAATTAAGTGATCTCACTGGCTTGTTTATCATATAAACGTCTCTCATAGCATACACATGACAAACTAGCTTACATACATTCAAAACAGATGAAGCATACAATGACATACATGCTATCATACAATTTAAATTCCAAATTTAAATCATACATCTTATACATTTCATGCATTATATACATAAACATACAAGACATATAAAAGGTATTATGATTATGGCCTCCTAATGTGCAATAATTAAAACTAATTATTACAATCTTTGACCCTTAAGCAAACTTCCAAAGTTCCTTCCACTGGCGTCATGATTTGGTGTTGCCACCATGTCAACCGAGCAATTTACAAAATTTAAAATAAAATAAATAAAGTAAATATCACGACACGCAAGCCGTATTTATTAAATAAATACAATAAATCACGACATGCAGGCCATATTTACCAAATAAAATCAACACCAAAACTAGGGCCATAACCATATACCACACATTTAATAAACAATTTATAAATATGCAAAAGGGGAAAAAGTCACATTCTGTCCATCAGCATGGCCGTGCCAAACGGCACACGGCGGTGCTGAAAGCTCGCTTATGCTGTACAACATGTGCATGACCGTGCCAAACAGCGCACGACCGTGCTGAAAACTCACTGACGCTGTTCAAAAGTGGTACAGTCGTGCCAAACGGAGCACGGCTGTGCTAAGCATTCACTAACGCTAATTCAAATGTGCACGACCGTGCTACAGGGAGCACGGCCGTGCCAAACGGCACAACAAGATTCCAGAAGCAAATCCTTGTTTATGTCAGGAGCACAACCAAGCACAAAAAACATGTTCAAAGAGATTTCTATCTCATATAAATCATACAAACATGTTTTAAACAAACAAATCATATTTAAAAGCAATAAACATGTTATCATACAATACAATGGCAAACAATCCTAGGATACATGGTAAACTATGACCAGATGCTCTGATACGACTGTTGGGGTTTCAAGAGGGATAATTTTTAAAAACAATTTATAAAACTTCTTGAGCGGAAAAACCCCTTCACTTAATGACCACATATCGCACATGAATAACAAGGATATTGTGTTTACCTCTTGAAGCGTAGCTTTACCACGAACATTGTGAGCACGTCAGCAGCACTGGTAAATCATGAACACTGCTACGGTGTGAATTACAACTTGATCTACACAGCTATATAGCAGCAGATCCGAGGAACATTGTTGTTATCACCACAAAGGGAGAGGTTCTTCTCTATCACCAGTATTGCAAAGTAGCAATACCTCTACTCAGTCCACGCAAGCAAACCAACATCAGAGATAGCGCAGTACTAGCTATCAGGATTGGGAGAGGCACGGAACACAGAGAGAGAAAAGAGGGTGCGCCTGTCAAGGATGTACAACGGCCGTTATGAGTGCTCTGTGTTGTGTGTCGCTTAAATGACGTGCACAGCTTATTAATAGTTGTCACTCACTTAACCTAACCCACTTGGGCTACTAGACGCTACAGGCCCATTGTTTAATTATTAATTAAATCATATTTAATTAATCAATTAAACTAATTCTCTGAACATTTGTTCTATGCGTGTGACCCTATAGGTTCTCAATTAATTGACAATAATATTAATTATTATTAATCATATTAATCATCAATTAATATTATAAGTAATGAGCAGCATCTAGCAATACATCATTGATACCCAATTAATTAGAATATTGGTGATATAATTAAAACCATATTGTAGCCATATATAATGTGAAGTTAACGTCCTTTCGTCACAATGTCTTAATTGAACACAAGGCATAAATTTGTCATCCTTGTTAAGTCCAATTATTTATTTCTTGATCTAGTAATTGACGTATGATCATGTGGGCCCAATATCTCATATTGTCCCACCTTAGTATGGCCATGCATTTCTACGTCCCATACCATCAAGTGGCCTATAGACATTACTCCTGTTATGTAGGGACGAATCCTACCTACATCACTCACATTCTTCAACATGTTTCATTGTAGGCCCAATAACTACCTTTATAGTTTTCCTGTTACAGACAACGTTTAATAATATCAAAGCCTACAACTACATATGTTAGAAATTGTAGTGACTTCAAGTCAAAAGAGTACTTCATTATGGTCACCATGAGAATCACTCATGACACTTACATATGTATCATGTCTGATGTCTGTGAATGATGAGCAATGGATTTGGCACAAGAAAATTTAATTTTTTTTTTTTAAACAGAATTGGTATGCAAAGGCATCACTATAACGCAAGACATCTCAATTATGTTGGCACCTCAAGCATTATCAATCATTTGCAGCATACTAAGAATATTATTAAAAAAGGAAAATAAAAAAGAATACAAAAGAATGGGGGGCATTAAACCGGACCCATTGAAAAATTATTTAAACCTATAGTTTGGAAAACCAATTCTATTCTTAAAGAACTCCACTTGAAGGAAAGTAGGAATAGAATTCCACCAAGAGAGGCCACTAATAGAAGTCCCATGACTAGCTAAAAGATCCGCACAAGAGTTACCTTCTCTGAATACATGAGAATAAATAAAGTGCATTCTCCTACATAAAGACAAAGCGTTCAACCACCGGTTACTTAAAGACCAAGGTACCACAACCGAGGATGAAAAAGCAAGAAGAACCAAAGTGGAATCACATTCAAGCCAAATATGATCCCATCCCTTCGAATAAGCTATCTCAATAGCATATATAACCCCCATAAGCTCAACATGAAAAGCATAAGATATGCCAATATTAAGAACAAAGCAGCCTAAAGCAGCAGCATGCTTATCTCTAAAAATCCCCCCACATGCTGCCATACTCGGACAACCAATGGCTGAACCATCCGTATTGCATTTGATCCAATTGAAACTCGGAGCTTTCCAAATGACTTCAATAATAAAAGGAGCCTTAGATAGTTTTGGAGGCAATTGAAAGCTGGAAAGAATAGATCTCTCAGCTGCATTATTATAGGAGAAACCTTTAGACAGTGATCCTGCCAAACGAACAGTAGATTTAACCAGTTGTATGTGTTTATTCTCAAACCTTACTTGGTTTCTGCTATACCATATGGAACAGAATGAGTTAGCAATTCCTGACATGACTATGTCTTTAATCTGAGAACTCCATGAAAGATTACAGATTTCTAAGACAGTAAAAATAGAACTTAAATCTATTGAAACCGACAGGCAAGATCTGAGCCAGCTCCACATTTGCAATGCAAAGTCACATTGGAGGAATAGGTGTTCAGATGATTCATAAGCTTTGTTGCATAAACTGCAAGAAGAAACGACATAGCAACCTCTATTCCATAGCACCTCATCAGTAGGAAGACATTTGTTAATTATTCTCCATAATAACAAAGACTTGGAAGGGGGAACAGCAGAGCACCATAATTGTTTACCTCATGATGGAAGCTGAGCAGCAGGAAAAAGCAGGGAATAAGCCTCTTTTAATGTTAAGTCACCTGAGTTGGTTATGCTCCAAATCAGCTTATCAGGAATTGAACTAGAAAGAGTATAATGCTCAATTTTAGCTACAAATTCATTAGATTTTCGAAGCATAATATCAGGAATGTACCATTTGCCATTAACAATAAAATCCTTAACTTTAGAATGAAGATGTTTATGAATGTTGCATGGAATCTGAAAAAACTCTACAACTGGTTTGCTTAGCCAACAATCCACCCAAAAATTTACTGATGCACCATCACCAATTAACCAATGATAGTTATTTGAGGCTGTGCCAATATGAGCTTTTAATCCCAGCCAAACCGAAGAGGAAATATGAAGAGAGGTAAACTTGTTATTAAGGAAAACCCTTGCTCTAAGTAGCTTTGCCCACTGATTATCAGAGTCAACCAACTGCCAGCATAGTCTCAACAGAGCTGCTTTATTAATTACCTTTACTGAGTGTAAACCAAGGCCACCAGCTTCCTCTGGCAAGCAGGTTTTGTGCCAAGAAGCAGAAGCCACTTTCTTGATCAACAGATCTGCAGACCATATAAAATTTCTAATCCACATACCAATCAATTTAAGAAGAGAAGAAGGCCAACCATAGACATGAAAGGAGTGTAGCAGCATACTATGAATAATCGATTGTACAAGTTGAACTCTCCCCATGATAGAAAGCAAAGCACCTTTCCAAGAAGCTTTCAATCTTATTCTATTAGCAATTGGTTGCAAGTGCATCATTCAAGGCTTACCTTTAAACAAAGGAACACCTAGATAAACAAAAGGTAAATGACCGATGCCAAACCCCAGAATGCTCACAAGGCAATGCAGCCTATTATGAGAGATATAACCATTGTAAATTTTAGACTTCTCTTTATTGATTAACTGCCCTGAAGCAGCACTGTACCTCTCAAAAACTGTCATTAGATTCTGTAGGTTTCTTTTACTGCCCTTACAAAAATTGAGCAAGTCATCGGCATATAAGACATGAGAAGGCACTGCATAACCCCGAGGGCTACACATGGGGAGAAACTTACCTTGTTAAACCAAAAGAGAAATGGCTCTACTAAGAACATCCTCAACAATACAAAAAAGAAGAGGTGATAGAGGATCACCCTGCCTCACTCCCCTTGTACAAGAGAAAAATCCTGTAGCATGACCATTCACTAGTATAGAAATCTTTGCAGAATGAAGGATAACCTTAATCCAGTTACAAAAAACTGAATCAAAACCAAATGCATGAAGGGTTTTGAGTAGAAAACTCCAATCCATTGTATCAAATGCTTTCTTAATATCAATCTTCAATGCAACATTACCTCCAAAGCACTTTTTATCAAGAAGATTCACAGCCTCTGATGCCACACAAATACAGTCAGTAATGCTTCTGCCCTTAATGAAACCCCGCTGGTTATGAGATATAAGTTGTGTAGCTATAATGGCAAGTTTATCTGCAATAATCTTAGTGATGATTTTGAATTGATAGTTGGCTAAACAATAGGTTTGAATTGTGTAATTGAATCAGTATTTGCAGATTTAGGAATAAGAACCACAATACTAGAATTCAGATTTGGCAGGAGCCATCCTTGCTGAAAAAATTGAGAAACAGATCTAAAAACATCATGGCCAACAATATCCCAATAATGTTGGTAGAAGAAACCACCAAAACCATCCGGACCTGGAGCTCCATTAGCATTGATACCAAAGACTGCATGCTTAACTTCATCCCAAGTTGACAATCGGGTTAGCATAAGGTTATCAGAATCAGAAACCGCAGGACTAATAACCTCATCAATTAAACCATTTTCAATACATGTATTAGAGGAAGCAAAAAGATTCTCATAATAATCAAGGATATGATTCTCAATATCTTCTTGTTTATCCAAAATGGAATCACCATTTTTCAGCAAAGAAATCTTCCTAGATGCATTTCTGATCTTAACCACTCTGTGAAAGAAGGCTGTAATCCTATCTCCACCTGTGTGCCAGTCCACTCTAGCTTTCTCCTTCCAAAACAATTCTTGAGCAGTCAAAGCTTTATTTAAATCTAATTGAGCAAATTCCTCCGGAGCCAGTAACTCATCAGAGCAACCAACAGATTCTATTTCCTCTTGAATTGTTTTTAAGTTCTGCAAAGCAGTATTGACTGTCTTATGAACATCACCAAACTGCTCTTTATTCCATACTTTTAAACTGTCTTCAGTCTTTTCAGTTTTTGAGATAAAATAAACATAGGGCATCCCACAATTTCCTGTCTCCAACAGTCAGCAATAACAGAATAACAGTCCTTGTTAGTTAACCACATCCTTTGGAATTTGAAAGATGAGCTGTAAGTCACTAAATTTGTTTGTAGCTTAAGCAGGATAGGAAAATGATCTGAACTACATCTAGGCAAAGTGCTGCAAGTAGAACAATTCCAAAAAGATAGTCAAGAATCATTACAAATGACTCTGTCCAATCTTTTTTCTGTATGTGCAGACCCCCTTCTTCTATTAGACCATGTGAACTTAGCACCAATAGTAGGCAAATGAATCAAGCTGTTTGCATCAGACCAAGACTGAAACTCATCACAAGAAATCCTAGCAGGAGGTCTGTAATCCCTATGCTCATGGGCACCAAGCACAGCATTGAAATCTCCCAAGTAACACCAAGGACCATCAAAAGTCTGACTCAAAAGAGATAATTCATTCCAAAGGGATCTTCGAGTCGTGTATGTCGTAGAAGCATACACAGCAGTAAAGTAGAGCAATTGATTTTCCCAATAAACAGAAAAAGTAACATGCTGAGTTGATGAAGCAATGACAGTAGGACTAAGTGATGCAGCACAAATACACCACGAATTTGGAACAAGAGAATTTCTATTGTTAACAGCAAAAACTTTAAGCTTTAACTTAGTCCAGAAAGTAGCAGGAAAGTTGCATAAATCAGTCCAAGGTTCGGCAATTAAAATCAGATCTGGCTTATTACTTAGAATCATATTATTTAAAACTAACCTTGTATCATGGTTAGCTATTCCTCTTGCATTCCAGAAGAGAACTTTCATTTAGGCACAATAGAGAGGCCTGCTTTGGACCTAGTGTTCCTGATAACATTGGGATTTGTCTTTTCATTCTGTTTTTTCCTAATTTTCTTGTCTCGAGACTTAGGCAACACCTTTGTGTAACCCTCATCAGCCATATAATCAGAAACATTCTTTGTCGAGGAAATTCCCTTCATCAGAACTATCATGAGCCGCATCATCCTCATTATTAGGCTGAGCATCCCAAAATTTCCCCCCAATATAGGAAAGATCCTTCTGAACTGGTGGATTAAGAGAATGGACACCACCCGCTCCCTGTGCACTAACCACATTTAGAGTCTCATCATAAATTATTTCAATGGAATCAGACTCTTCACCAGAAACCTGAAATTCTTCATTTCTAATCTCATCAGCAAAAGGTGTAGAAGTTCAACCCATGCTAACTCCTTCAACGGAAATGATTGAGGAGTCTATTCCTGAAGAAGAACTCTCTGGTTACTTTCAAAGGGCATTCCCTTGGGTCCAGTTCCAATTGCCGGTTCTCCCAAAGAAGAACACATCTCCCGCATTGAAGAACAACTTCATAAAGATATTCTTATGGATGAGGTAGCCGTTAAAGAGTTAAGAGTGGCTCTTTCATCGGCCATTTATACCAGAGGCATTTCTAATCCACAAAAGGAGGCTCTCAATCGCATAGCCGCTAAAGTAGGTGACATCTCTTTCAACTATGTGGCTCACCGAAGTCATCACGAGAGGAGTTTGAACAAGTTTAATCGGCTAGCCCATCTCGAAGAACAAAAGATCAATTTCCAAACCTCTTTCCAATCAATCGAATCAGAAAGGGAAAGAATAGAAAAGGAGATAGCTGAAACTAAGCCCAAACTGGAGCAAATAGAGAAAAAACTCGCAGCCAGCGCAAAGACCAGAATCCAAATCTATCATCAATCCAAGTCTTTGGATACAGAACTTATCCTTCTGGCTCAACAAAAGGAAGTTTTGAAAGAAGATATGGCTACAACTAAGCGTGGTATGGCTACAGCTCAAGAAGATTCGGAAAACTTGAAATTTCTCATAGTTGAAGCCAAATCATCCATGGCTGCCCCTGAGTCGATTGAGGGATCCACTCCGATTGATATTGTTGAGGAAGAGGCAATGCCTAAACCTGCCGAAATAACCGTAACTGAGGTTGTAGTGATTAGTCCTTCTAGGCCTTCTGAGGAAGAAATCCCATCATCTAATCCTGCTTCTCTTCCACCACGGACTGAGGAAAGGACAGAAGAAGTTCATGCCCCCGAGCACATACCTCATTCGCCCCTGGCTGTCATAGCAGCCAAATCGTCTGTTGAAGAGGATAAGGGTGATCAAGCTCCAACAACTATGGAATTTCCTTCAGTTGAAGCACAAATGGCTAGATCGTCCTCAGCAGAAGCAATCAAATTCAAATCCAAGCTCTCGAATTCGGCAGCAAGACCTTCACGCAGCTATTAGGATTTAAATGTTGTATTTTTCTTATATTTCCTTTTTAAAGAACAATTTGTATAAAAGGCCTTAGTCTTTTTATTTTGGATCTCTTGTTTCCCAAACGGAAGGATAATATGACTTCAGGTATTTCCTGTTTATACTTCGATTAAATTCTTCTCCTTGCATATTGACTAGTTGATAAGCACCCAGGAATGGCTTGACTAATAATGAACGGACCTTCCCAATTTGGTGACCATTTCCCATATTTAGGATCTTTCATTCCGATTGGCAAAACGGTTTTCCAAACTAAATCTCCTTCGGCGAAACGTTTACTTTTTACTTTCTTATTGTAAGCTTTAGCAACCTTTTGCTTGTTCAGCCAAATATTTTCTAAGGCCATTAATCTATCCTCATCAACTAATTCCAACTCCATCATCATTGCTTGGCAATAATAATCAAAAATCAACCTATGTTGTTTAGCCACTCTAAAGGATTTGACTTTCAATTCCAGTGGCAAAACAACATCATGACCAAAAGTCAGTCGATAAGGTGTGAAACCAGTTGCAGTGGACTTTGAGCTCCTATAAGCCCACAAAACTTCAGACAAAGCTTCATGCCATCTTCTGGGCTTGTCCTCAAGAGTATTTTTAATCATGGCAATCAATATCTTGTTAGTAGCCTCGGCCTGTCCATTCGCTTGAGCATAGTATGGAGAAGAATGGATTAATTTGATTCCATACTCTAGAGCAAAGGCCATTATTTTATCCCCTGTAAACATGGTACCCTGGTCCGTTGTAATCGATTCAGGGATACCATATGTGTGGATGATATGTTGCTTGATGAAATTAATCACATCTTGTTGTGTAACATTCACCATCGTCTGTGCCTCCACCCATTTGGTGAAATAATCAGTGGCTACAATGATAAAGGCATGCCGTTTAGAAGATAAAGGATATATTTTCCCTATTAGATCCATTGCCTATCCCCTGAAAGGCCAAGGTTTGACAATGGCATGGATCTCCTCGGCTGGGACTCTTTGAACAGGACCATGCTTTTGACAGGCTTAACAACCTTTGGCAAATGCATGACAATCAGCCGTAATAGTAGGCCAATAATATCCCATTCGATGCAAAGTCCATCTCATAACTGCTCTAGCTCTATGAGCCCCACAAATCCCCTCATGGACTTCTTTCATTACTTTTAATGACTTATTTCGATCTATACATCTAAGAAGAACACCTTCTATTCCTCTTTTATACAAGTCATTGTCCATAATGACATATTTCAAGGCCCTTTGTTTAACCTTAGAATCAACTTTAGCCGATGGACTCTTCAAATAATCCAAGAATTCCTTCCTCCGATCATCGGCTGATTGATTCTCGACATTCATGACTCCTAGAAAACAATCATTCAATTAGCCTTCTTCCAATTTTAATTCCCTATATCCAGAAGCGTGTTGGGCCAAATCATTAGCTTTATCATTTTCCCCGCGTGGGATGTGCATGAAAGTTGCGAATCACCCATAACACAGACATATTGAGCCTTCATAGAGAACAGGATTCTCAATCCCATTATCAATGCCTCATACTCGGCTTGATTATTCGAATATTTTGATTGCAGCTGAAATATGAACCTCCAATCCTGCCCTGCTGGGCTAGTTATAGCAACTCCAGCCCCTACTCGTTTCTGAGTTTTGGATCTATCGAATCTCAGGATCCATGGTTGCAAATTAATGCAACTATTAACTTCTGACAGGGGATCCTTCACCTCGACTGAAGGATGCTGAGCCACGAAATCGGCTACAGTCTGCCCCTTAACTGCCCTTAAGGGTACATATATTAGTGCAAATGCACTTAATTTAATGGCCCACTTCATTAATTTCCCTTGTAAGACAGGCCTATTAAGTAAATATTTAATTATGTCAATCTTTCATAAGACCAAAACTTCTCATGGCATTAAATAATATTCAAGTTTGGTACAAGCATAAAATAAAGACAAACATAATTTTTCTATAGGAGAATATCTAGACTCAGCATCGTTTAACAAACGGCTAAGATAATAAACAGCTTTCTCTGCACCATTTTCGGCTTCCTGTGCTAGCAAGCAGCCGATTGACTCTTGAGCCGCAGAGATATACAACCTCAATGACTTCCCTGCAATTCGAGATACCAACACTGGAGGATTGGCTAAAGCGTGTTTGATCTTTTCAAAAGCTTGCTGCTGCTCTTCTCCCCATATGAATTCTTCTGCCTCTTTGAATTTGAGTAAAGGAGAGAAAAGCTTCATCTTTCCAGCCGAATTCGCAATAAATCTTCTCAAAAAATTGATCTTCCCTATCAAACTTTGCAATTCCTTTTTGTTTCTTGGAGGCCTGGCTTCTAATACTGCTTTGGCTTTATTTCTGTCTATTTCAATGCCATGTTGATGTACCAGAAAACCCAAGAAATTTCCATCCGAGACCCCAAAGGAACATTTCTCTGGATTCATCTTCAAATTATGAAACCTCATCCTCTGCAAAGCCATTTCCAAATCAATCAAAGCCTCCACTCTTTCCTGGTTAGGTTCTGATAATTTGGTCACCGATCCATTCAAGCGGCTAAATGTTTGAGGTCTAGGGAATCCCCGAGGACCATACCTTCTCGGCTGTTGCTCTAGCCTGTGAAAAACACTAGTTCTTGAATTAACATGACTTGATTTGGATGCTTCTGACCTCTTCACCGCCATGATCCTTGGAGTTCCCAACCTTGCAAAGACATTTGGTTTGTTCCTTATCTGGCTTTATCTCTGAATCATGGAAGTTTCATCCTTTTTTTGTCCTTTCGAAACTTCTCTTTTTCTTCTCCATTGCTGCCGGATTGGCTATTTCCAACTTTTGCGTGGAGACCCCGATGGTGCAGAAAAGGAGACCATACCGATGGTAATGGCTAGGAATGGGTCAACATCAACTCCCATTTCAGCTACTGCCTTGTTAGCCAATTTGAATCTGCCATCATTAACACGCTTTTGGATGGTCTTTTTGAATACCACACAGTTCACAGTAGCATGACTATAGGAATTGTGCCATTTACAATATTTCTTGTTTTTTAGTTCCTCGGTAGAAGGAATCCTCTGTCCTTCGGCCAGCCGAATCTGCTGATCTTTCAACAGATAGTCAAATATTTGGTCTGCGTTGGAAATGTCGATGGCATATTCCACTTTGTTCTCTGAGATAGTTGTTTCCTTTCCCTTAGGAGATCTCAACGCAAGGCATGAGTATGGTTTACCCCTCAAGATTTCAGCTGCCACAATGTCAGCCGTGGGATCGACTAGCATTCGGCTGCCTCATCTGAGTCTTTAGTTTCAATGATGGAAACCATATGTGGTCCCCTTCCTCGGTTAGCCCTCTTTTGTTCTTTCTCGATGATGTATTGCTCGATTTTGGTGGCTTTAGAAGCCAACTGGCTCAAATCACCGCAATCTTGTGCCACCAATTTCTCTCGTAATTGGGGATGCATGTTCCCAACCGCCATACTCGCATATTCTGCCTCAGGGAATTGCACACTACACCTACTTCCCAATTTTCTGAATCTCTCAATGAAATCTGCAATAGGTTCGTCCACTGCTGCTTGAGACTCATAACATCAGCCATTGTCACCTCAGGTTATGGTCTATAAAACCTATCATGGAAGCACCTTTCCATGTCTGTCCAATTCTGAATAGAATTAGGGGTAACGCTAAATACCATGTGAATACCGTTCCCGTCAAGGACAATGGGAACAATTGCAATTTGTAGAATTCATTTTGGTTAGCCTCCCTACACTAAGCCGTGAATCTACCAATATGCTCCATGGTTGACTTGCCATCATCCCAAGAAAAAGTAGCAAAGTCAGGAGTCTTGAAACCCCTAGGCAAGGGCATCATCTTATCAACCTATTCTGGAAATGGTTTCTTGTAGACTAGCCTGTCTAACGGCTTCAGCTGCACACCAAAATACCTCTTGATAGTCTCAGCGATCATGTTAGGATCAATCAGCTGAGGTCCAAAAGGCCTGCCATCGGCTGCCAGCCACTGAGGATAGGTCCCCCCAAGTGCAATAGTTTGCTGCCTGATAGACATAGGTGCCCCCTGGTATTGATTCTGATACCCAAGATCAAGTGTGCAGAAGTTCCCAGCCTGACCACCTGGCTGAGGTGGGTGCATAACCTAGTGCTGCTCAGTCATGTAACCACTAGGAACCCTGTGTTGATATCCCTGAGCGGCCGTGTAATTACCCGAGAGAGGTGGGCACATGCCCCATGGCTGCTCCCTTGAGTATTCTTCAACCGTTTTGCACAAAACTCCTCTCGGAGGAGCCGAACCCATTTGACCAAAGGGTGGCTGTTCTGGTATAAACAGAAGGACTGGCATGTTGTTTGAGGCAGGTGGAAGCACATTCCATTGCTGCTACCCCGTATGATTACCAGTTTTCCGTGCCTGCATAACTCCATAGCCCGTGGATGATCCCATTCCTTGGGTTTGATGATTGACCCGCATGTTGGCACCATGTGCCATAGCACTTGGTTCCAATTGCGGCATGCCTATATACCCCATTGTTCCTGCTGGCCTTCTAGTCACATAAACCTACCTAAACTGCAGATTAGAATGAGATTCACCACATGTTCCAGGAAAACTTATAGGATATTGGTTAGAAACGACAACATTAGGATAAATAGGAGTAGGAAATGGTACCTGCTGCATGTTGTTCGGCTGGACCATGGATAGGGGCCCTGCCTGAACTGGTGGCATACCAAAACCAAGGTGACTTCCTATTGGGAGAGTCATATATTGCTGACTCGGCTGTCCTGGTTGCCCCAGGTTAGCCGAAGCTGTGGAATTTTCAACAGAACCTTGTCTAGGCTCTGCTTGTTGGGCCTGCTATACCTCATTATGTACCATCGACTTCACTATATCAGCCAATTGTATGGACATCTAATACATCAGCTCAATCAGTCCGGTGTCTATCTGTTGTTTTATAAAAGTTGTTGTCATTACAATGGGTTGTGGTGACCCTTCTTCTTTAGATGAACTTCCCATTGCGCCAGTGCTTGGCATAGCAGCACTGGAGACAGGGGTAGTTAGGGATGTTTGTGGAGGAGATGGCATTCGCAAAAGTACAGAACCATCTCTTGCCTTCTTTGATGCATTTTTCTTAGTTGGCGGTGACTCCATGTTTCCTAGATTTCTTCCTGAGCGCAAGTGCATACGCCAAAAATAATCCTAACCAGGAGAAATGAACCTCCCAATTTTGTTGTAGGATGCAAGAATGGCTTTCCAATATCGTGTTGAAGAATTTTATTAGTAGAAAGTTTCTGAGCATTCGTTTGCCTCAAAGAATAAGGATTAAAATCCTTACACCAAGAAAATAATCGAAGACTTCTTGAAGAGAGGGACCATAATCCCACAGCCGAAACACTCTTAAGATCCTCAAGGGAGGAGAAAGAAAACTCATAGAATCCTTTTCCCAAAGAAATTATTTGCCAAGGACCTATTTTTTTTCCATAATTCTAATAACTTACAGCGCAAGTCATTAACCTTCAAAGGGGCACTACCATTTGTTAACAAAAGATGACCATGAAGATGGTTTTTGCAACTTTCTAACCTAGCAATGTACTCAATGCAAGCCTGAGATCAATCTCAAAGCTACAAAAGCATAACCTCGTAAGAGGATTACCAAAGCTGGCCTATAAATCGGATGCTCTCTGTGATGCCTGTCAAAAGGGGAAACAAGTTAAAAATTCTTTTAATTCAAAGAATATTGTTTCAACATCCAGACCTTTAGAATTGCTACATTTAGATTTGTTTGGTCCAACAAGGACTGCCTCCTTAAGTGGAAAGAAATATGGACTTGTCATTATTGATGATTATTCTAGATGGACATGGGTAATGTTCTAGCTCACAAAGACAAGCCTTTTGAGGTATTCTCAATATTCTGCAAAAGGATTTAGAATGAGAAAGGTATATATATCAATTCAATCCGAAGTGATCATGGAGGAGAGTTTGAGAATGTAAACCTCTAACTATTCTGTGAAGAAAATGGTATTCTTCATAATTTCTCTGCCCCTAGAACACCTCAACAAAATGGGGTCATTTAGAGAAAGAATAGGTCTCTTCAAGAGATGGCAAGAACATTACTCAATGATAACTCTATCTCTAAGAACTTTTGGGCTGAGGCTGTTAACACAGCATGCTATATTCAAAATAGAGTATACATAAGACCAATACTGAAAAAGACTCCATATGAACTGTGGAAATGACGAAAACCTAACATATCATATTTTCATACTTTTGGATGTGCTTGCTTTATATTAAACACTAAAGACAATCTAGGAAATTTGATGCCAAAGTTGATAATGGTATTTTCTTAGGATACTCTGAAACATCTAAAGCTTTCAGAATTTATAATTGTAGATCATTAATTGTCGAAGAATCTATTCATGTTAAATTTGATGACAAGAAGCCTGATAAGATATTATCAGAGCTGGACGAATCTTTTGCAGATCTTGATCTGAATGATCATCGTCCAACCAACAATGGAAAGGAAATCTTCGAAGAAGTCAAAGCTGTTGATCACAACCCTCATTTGTCTAGTGATAGCTAGAAAACTTGGCAATTCAAAGTTTACCATCCTGAAGATCAAATTCTTGGTCAACCCAGTGACAACAACCCAGTGACAAAGTAAGAACAAGGTCAACCTTCAGAAATCAAGCTGATTCAACTTTCATCTCTGAGTTAGAACCAAAAACTATGGATGAAGCTCTCTCGGACGATGGACGAATCTTGGCTATGCAAGAAGAACTCAATCAGTTTGAGAGAAACAAAGTTTGGACCTTAGTTCAAGAACCTAAAGAAAAATCCATTATTGGAACAAAGTGGGTATTTAGAAATAAGATGGCTGAAAATGGAAAGGTTGTGAGAAACAAAGCAAGGTTAGTAGGACAATGTTATTCTCAAGAAGAAGGTATTGATTACACTGAAACCTTCGCTCCTGTTACTAGAATAGAAGCTATATGTATCTTACTATCTGTTGTAGGATGGATTGATGCTCACCGTGTACTCGGCTAATCCTTCAACAATGATTCCCCTCTTTGATCTTTGAACGTTCGGAACGGGATTCTGTTCCCTAACTTAGTGGATTCCTAAACTACTCTAAAGAGCGTTTAGTGTGAAAGTGAAAATGAGAAAAGAACTAAATGCAAAAAGACTATGAACTTAAGATAAAGAATATGAAATTTTGCAAGTTGTATTTGATTGATTGTGTTTAATTCGAAATGTACAACTCATATTTATACTCAGCATTCTATACTAAAGCTTCTTCTATTGACCACTAACTCCTATTTTTCAGCAACTAAGATACATCATGGCTAACAAAAGACACTTTAATACGTAAATAGTTACAAAACCAACGGCTAACCATGACTAACATTTCCTATATTTCAGGCATATCTCCACGGTCATCCTAGTTGGTTGATCCTTCAATTTAATGCAGATCCTTGAAACGGCAAGCCTTCCAGCGTTTGGCTTTTAAACGGTCTTTTCTTCTTTTTACCCAAATCCCGCTTTTGTAGATACCAACAGCTAACATTCCTAAATCCATGGGCCTCACTTGATCTTTGACTAATCAACTTAGCTCAATTATTAACCATGCAAATTTCTTCATATAATCCAGTCAGAGTATTTAAGCAATTCATCAATCATCATAATAACTCAATATTAAAACGGCTACCAATTTTATCACTAATTCGACTACCATTAATAATATTATTTCGGCTATCTAGAATAATATATACTCGGCTACCCTTATTTTATTCATTCGGCTCTTCTTACTCGACTGTTGCCTCACCCTATTCATTCGGCTGACCATTAATCAGCATCTACCAAGTGAATATTTTTTGTGGAGATAACATTTGCCCCTTTGCATCCTTTATTCTAGCCGTTAGATAGAGTGAAGGATGTAACCATTTTCTTGAGCTCCACAAAACACTCATCGTCTCTACAACTTCGCAACAGTCATATCACTAGGTAACGGCTCTTTTCCCTCATAATTACTTCTGCTATAAAATCAACCGTGTACCCAATTCAGCCTATTACTGTTATCTCTTGCAATCAACCTTCTTTCTCCTCAATATCTTCTTCCTCTTGTTTAATCAAGACAATCATTACCCACAATGTCTGATTCTAACTCCAACCGTAGCCATTACTCTTATGGCGGTGATGAGGAAATTCAAGAATCTTCATCCAAAAGCTCCTCACTCCAAGAATCATCTCAAGAATCCAAAAGCCCACCTATTGAGAACACCACCACTTTCCTTCGTGTTCGCCAAAATTCATATACCCTCAAACCCTGTACTTCTGATATTAATAAGGGGAAACTTTTTTTCGGAACACATTCTTGTTCCCATTACTTTCGCTCTCCTTATCACAAGCGACTGGTTCACCATCCATAGATGCCTTTCAGATTTTCGCACATGGCCCTGTCTGACTCAATCTTACTCTAACTGGCTTGAAAGGGAGAAAGAATGGAAATCTTGGGGAATTTACAACATCATAATGTTTTCTCAGTATGACATCCCTCTTAACTCCGAGCTAATCTTTGGCTTTATGGGTTTCTGGGCAACATCAATCAACGGGTTCATATTCCCCTTTGGTATGGCTAGCCCGACCATGCTGGATGTAGCTTCTATTACTGGCCTACCAATGCAAGGGGATGAACTTCCTTCCCTCCATCTCTCTACTGTTCCTGACTTGGGAATCAAGTTTTCTCATAGAGAAGCAACCTACTTTGCCTTTCTTTCGACTAACGCCCAATCAACTGGAGCAGTCTCAGATAAAGAACATAATGCTTTTTTGCTCTATTGGCTATGTAAGTATTTCATCTGTACTAACTCCTGCCAAATAGTACATGAATATTCTGCCTTTGTATCTTATATTATTTCTGGGAATCAGCTAGCCTTGGGCCCTTTATTCCTTTCCTTATTATATCGAGGATTATTTGTTCTTCGTGAACAGCTGATGAAGAAAGGCAATCCAGAAAACAATCCTGGTCCGCTGTGGTTCCTTTAATTGTGGATTCTCCACCATTTTTCGGAATTTGTTGACCCCACTTTTAACCTAGCAGATCTTCCTACTCGTCCTGCTATCTTGGGTCAACATTTACAACTGATGCCTCCTGCCCCTAAATCAGCCTTTGACATAGCCAACGTAATTCTCACTATGACCAAGTCTTCATCAGAACTTAATAAAATCTTCCCAACAAGGATTGGCTCCAAATGGATATTCACCATCCCAGACAATATTTTTAATGTTTCCCTGAGACAAGAAATTATGTCCGAATGGAGCAGCATTTTGACGGCAAGAGACCTTCTCTGTGGGGTAAAACCAACTTCAAGGAACAACAAATCTTCCGTTGAACCTTACAACCCTCAATGCTTTGCTCGACAGTTTGGTCTTGTTCCAAATATCCCTGGCACATATGAGTCACAAGCCTCTCCCTATAGCAGGACAACTCTATCAGCCAACAAGTAGCCGATATTACCTCGGCTAACATAGACCTTATGTTGGCGTTCACATATATCTCCTTTGATCTGCAGTCGGGAGAAACATCATCATATATCAACTGGTGGCATCCGTTCCTCAGAATCTGCTTTCTGATGATTTGTCCAAATATATGGCCAGATTGATAGATGATGGGCAACCAAAAACATCTTCTCCACCGATGCTAGAAACAACACCTTCTTTTAGCAAGAAAACCCCTACTACCAAACCTCCTTCCAAGTCTAGAGGTAAGCCAAATAATTTCATGTCAAATTCTTTTCTATTCATTTCCAAGAATCTTTCGACTAACTCGGCTCGTCCTCCATCTTTAGGGAAACAAGTTATTAATGTGGATGAAATGCCAGACCCTACTCCTCTCACGATTGCTAGGAAGAGGGCTAGACCAACAAGGCTAGTAATTCAGCCTCAAGAAAGCTCCAGGCCATCAACCAAACCTTCTTCGGCTGAGAAATCGGCTACGGTAAAGAACCAACCTCTCCTTTCAATACCTTTGCCGAATCATTCTTCTGTTTCTATCAAAACTTCTTTTTGTCCTTTGATCTCAGAAAGCAAAAACAACCAGATTTGTTCGGACCCGGATCTTCACAAGAAGCTCATGCTGAGGCTTCCCCAACCGAGACTCCTCCTTCGCTTATTAGAAAGAAGAAATTGCGCCTTTCAAGTTCAACCATTCAGGTATACTCATTTAACCTCCCTTACTTCCATTTCTTATTTTGTACTAGTTTAAATGACTAACTTTTGTTTTATTAGTCGGCTGTACTTCCTGAGGTCCCGCCAAGCGCCCCCGTAACGACTGGTACAACAGATACAGCTGACATTCCTCAATTGACCAGTGTTCCTGAAATGGCGGCCATTTCGGCCCATATTGCACCATCAACACAGCAGCCGATCAGTGAAGCAGAAGTTCAACCCATGCTAACTCGTTCAACTGAAACGATTGAGGAGTCTATTCCTAAAGAAGAACTCTCTGGTTACTTTCAAATGGCCATTCCTTTGGGTCCAGTTCCAATTCTCGATTCTCCCATAGAAGAACACATCTTCCGGATTGAAGAACAACTTCATAAAGATATTCTTGTGGATGAGGCAGCCGTTACAGAGCTAAGAGTGGCTCTTTCATCGGCCATTTATACCAGAGGCATTTCTAATCCACAAAAGGAGGCTCTCAATCGCATAGCCGCTAAAGTAGGTGATATCTCTTTCAACTATGTGGCTCACCGAAGTCATCATGAGAGGAGTTTGAACAACCTCAATCGGCTAGCCCATCTCAAAGAGCAGAAGATCAATTTCCAAACCTCTTTTCGATCAATCGAAGCAGAAAGGCAAGTGGACTTAGCTGAAAATCAACAGGTTTCTGCTCGGCTGAAGCACTTGTTAGCCGAAAGGGAAAGAATAGACAAGGAGATAGCTGAAACTAAGCCCAAACTGGAGCAAATAGGGAAAAAAAACTTGCAGCCAGCGCAAAGACCAGAATCCAAATCTATCATCAATCCAAGTCTTTGGATACAGAACTTATCCCTCTGGCTCAACAAAAGGAAGTTTTGAAAGAAGATATGGCTACAGCTGAGCGTGGTATGGCTACAGTCAAGAAGATTGGGAAAACTTGAAATTTCTCATAGTTGAAGCCAAATCATCCATGGTTGCCCCTGAGTCGATTGAGGGATCCACTCCGGTTGATATTGTTGAGGAAGAGGCAATGCCTAAACCCGCCGAAATAACCGTAACTGAGGTTGTAGTGATTAGTCCTTCTAGGCCTTCTAAGGAAGAAATCCCATCTTCTAATCCTGCTTCTCTTCCACCCCAGACTGAGGAAAGGACAGAAGAAGTTCATGCCCTCGAGCACATACCTCCTTCGCCCCTGGCTGTCATAACAGCCAAATCATTTGTTGAAGAGGATAAGGGTGATCAAGCTCCAACAACTATGGAATTTCCTTCAGCTGAAGCACAAATGGCTAGCCCGTCCTCAGCTGAAGCAATCAAATTCAAATCCAAGCTCTCGAGTTCGGCAGCAAGACCTTCACACAGCTATTAGGATTTAAATGTTGTATTTTTCTTATATTTCCTTTTTAAAGAACAATTTGTATAAAAGGCCTCAGTCTTTTTATTTTGGATCCCTTGTTTCCCAAACGGAAGGTTAATATGACTTCAAGTATTTCCCGTTTATACTTCGATTAAATTCTTCTCCTTGCATATTGACTAGTCGATAAGCACCCCCACGAATAGCTTGAGTAATAATGAACGAACCTTCCCAATTTGGTGACCATTTCCCATATTTAGGATCTTTCATCCCGATTGGCAAAACGGTTTTCCAAACTAAATCTCCTTCGGCAAAATGCTTACTCTTTACTTTCTTATTGTAAGCTTTAGCAACCTTTTGCTTGTTCAGCTGAATATTTTCTAAGGCCATTAATCTATCCTCATCAACTGATTCCAACTCCATCATCATTGCTTGGAAATAATCATCAAAAATCAACCCGTGTTGTTTAGCCACTCTAAAGGATTTCACTTTCAATTCCAATGGCAAAATAGCATCATGACCAAAAGTCAACCGATAAGGTTTGAAACCGGTTGCAGTGGACTTTGAGTTCCTATAAGCCCACAAAACTTCAGACAAAGCTTCATGCCATCTTCTGGGGTTGTCCTCAAGAGTCTTTTTAATCTTGGCAACCAATATCTTATTAGTAGCCTCGACCTGTCCATTCACCTGAGCATAGTATAGAGAAGAGTGGATTAATCTAATTCCATACTCTTGAGCAAAGGCCATTATTTTATCCCCTATAAACATGGTGCCCTGGTCCGTTGTAATCGATTCAGGGATACCATATCTGTGGATGATATGTTGCTTAATGAAATTAATCACATCTTGTTGTGTAACATTCACCATTGGCTGTGCCTCCACCCTATTAGATCCATTGCTCATCCCCTGAAAGGCCAAGGTTTGACAATGGCATGGATCTCGTCGGCTGGGACTCTTTGAACAGGACCATGCTTTTGACAGGCTTCACAACCTTTGGCATAGGCATGACAATCAGCCGTAATAGTAGGCCAATGATATCCCATTCGATGCAAAGTCCATCTCATAACTGCTCCAGCTCTATGAGCCCCACAAATCCCCTCATGGACTTCTTTCATTACTTTTAATGACTTATTTCGATCTATACATCTAAGAAGAACACCTTCTCTTCCTCTTTTATACAAGTCATTGTCCATAGTGACATATTTCAAGGCCCTTTGTTTAACCTTAGAATCAACTTTAGCCAATGGACTATTCAAATAATCTAAAAATTCCTTCCTCCAATCATCGGCTGATTGATTCTCGACATTCATGACTCGTGGAAAACAATCGTTCAATTGGCCTTCTTCCAATTTTAATTCCCTATATCCAGAAGCGTGTTGGGCCAAATCATTAGCTTTATCATTTTCCCCGCGTGGGATGTGCATGATTGTGATATCAGCAAACTCTTCTAACAAAGAGCTAGCCGTTTTACAACATCCTAAGAGTGCAGGGCTATTGCACTTAAACTCCCCCGTTAGTTGTTTCACAACAAGTTGCGAATCACCCATAACACAAACATATTGAGCCTTCATAGAGATCAGGATTCTTAATCCCATTATCAATGCCTCATACTCGGCTTGATTATTCGAATATTTTGATTGCAGCTGAAATATGAACCTCCAATCCTGCTCTGCTGGGCTAGTTGTAGTAACTCCAACCCCTACTCGTTTCTGAGTTTTGGATCCATCGAATCTCAGGATCCATGGTTGTAAATTAATGCAACTATTTACTTCTGACAGGGGATCCTTCACCTTGACTGAAGGATACTGAGCCACAAAATCGGCTATAGCCTGCCCCTTAACTGCCCTTAAGGGTACATATATTAGTGCAAATGCACTTAATTTAATGGCCCACTTCAGTAATCTCCCTTGTGAGACAGGCCTATTAAGTAAATATTTAATTATGTCAATCCTGCATAAGACCAAAACTTCTCATGGCATTAAATAATATTCAAGTTTGGTACAAGCATAAAATAAAGACAAACATAATTTTTCTATAGGAGAATATCTAGACTCAAAATCGTTTAACAAACGGCTAAGATAATAAACAACTTTCTCTGCACCATCTTCGGCTTCCTGTGCTAGCAAGCAGCCGATTGACTCTTGAGCCGTAGAGATATACAACCTCAATGACTTCCCTACAATTGGAGGTACCAATACTGGAGGATTGGCTAAAGCTTGTTTGATCTGTTCAAAAGCTTGCTGCTGCTCTTCTCCCCATATGAATTCTTCTGCCTCTTTGAGTTTGAGTAAAGGAGAGAAAAACTTCATCTTTCCAGCCGAATTCGCAATGAATCTTCTCAAAAAATTAATCTTCCCTATCAAACTTTGCAATTCCTTTTTGTTTCTTGGAGGCCTGGCTTCCAATACTGCTTTGGCTTTATTTCTGTCTATTTCAATGCCATGTTGATGTACCAGAAAACCCAAGAAATTTCCATCCGAGACCCCAAAGGAACATTTCTCTAGATTCATCTTCAAATTATGAAACCTCATCCTCTGCAAAGCCATTTCCAAATCAGTCAAATGCTGATCAAAATCCTTAGATTTGACCACAACATCATCTCCATATTTTTCTCAATCAACTCATGAAAAAATAGCATTCATTGCTCTCTGGTAGGTGGCGCCTGCATTTTTCAACCGAAACGGCATCACTACCCATTCAAAGATCCCAATAGCTCCTGGGCATCTAAAAGCGGTCTTATGAACATCTTCCTCAGCTATATATATATCTGGTTATACCCCGAATGTCCATCCATGATAGTTAAGATACCATTGCTAGCCACAACATCGACTAACATGTCGGCTATAGGCATAACATACTCATCCTTGGGTGTTACCAAGTTTAAGTCTCTATAATCAATACAAATTCTTAACTTTCCATTCTTCTTAAACACAGGCACGATATTGGAAAGCCATTTCACATACCTCACGATGCGAATAAAATCGGCTTTCAACAATCTCTCCATTTCTACCTTAATCTTTGGTAGCAACTCAGGATTAAACCTTTTGGGAGGTTGCTTATATGGCTTAAACCCTTCTTTAATCGGCAATCGGTGTTCCACCAAATTTCTAGACAAACCAGGCATCTCGTGGTAATCCCAGGCAAAACAGTCTTTATATTGCTTGATGAGCTTGATCAATTTAATTTTGTCTGGCTCGGCTAACAAACCACTAACCTTAGTTACTTCTGGCTTGTCAGCCGAACCTAGATTCACCTCCACTAAAGGGTCTTGTGCCTCGAAAACATATACCTTTTTGTCAACAGGCCTTCGTAACTCTTCCTTATCAGGGCCCTGCCCCTTGGTCTAGTTGTCTCCTTCTTGTGAGATTCCCTCCTCGACTAACCCTGCCTCAATAACTTTGCTTTCCGTTGTAAACAAAGTCAGCAGTTAGATCAAATTCCTTATAACGTGGGCCTTATTAATCATTAAAAACTTTTTCAAAAGGCCGTGATTCGGCCTACAATGTGATAGTAAAACCTTGTGATGTCAAATTGCTTGATTCCTAGGCACCTTCTTCGTAATCTTCAGACACTTGGATGGGTTCCATGTGGGGAGAATAATACATGGCCTCAGCCACTTGTACGTCAGCCGTAAAAGGATAATTATCGGCTAATACTGTCTGTATTTTATCTCCATTCCACATGATAAGAATCTGATGTAACACATCGGCTAGAGTGTATCCAATCTCTACCCAGGAGAATCGCATAGGTAGTCTTGGCATCTACTACAAAGAAAGCAGAAGAGGTGGTCTTAGATCCCACCG
Organism: Ammopiptanthus mongolicus; assembly: GCA_039655645.1. Taxonomy (NCBI): domain Eukaryota; kingdom Viridiplantae; phylum Streptophyta; class Magnoliopsida; order Fabales; family Fabaceae; genus Ammopiptanthus; species Ammopiptanthus mongolicus. Next base: position 59,983,066 of record CM077345.1, read on the forward strand.
TAACATCGGCCATCAGCAACCAACACCCCCAAAGCAGCCGTAGCCTCCCCAGTAAAATTAGTCATATTCATGTTGGTAGGTCATAAGTCTTCTTTTGTCTTGCCCAGTTTTTTCATAGTGCTAACTGGCATAACATTCAAGACTTCCCTTCCATCTACAAACATGCGGCCAACTGTCTTGCCATTCAACTGAGCCTTAATATACAAAGGCTTTAAATGTTTGGTCATTTCTTCGGTGGGCTTTTCAAACACTACTCCCTTGGGCTTTGAAGCGAGTTCATCGGCTAGCATTTACCATTCTACTTCTTCAGCACATACATCCCCTTCTAGTACGTTTGGTTGGCGAACGTCCACCCAGAATTCACTAGGAAGGATCCCCACCACATCAACTTCAGTCGAGTCGAACTCTTCTTCTCCTATGAGGGTCTACAGCATAGACTCCCCCAGAAAGGACAACATATCAGTTTCTGCCCCATCTAATACGTCTCCAGCTTTGCCATTTTCCTCACGGAACTGGTCATCTAATTCAATGATAGGCGTTAAATCTTCTCCCACAAGAACATCAGATTCCTCATTCATCAAACTATCTACTTTCTTCTCTCCTGGTTGGGCATCCAATTCATACTGGTGAAGGTCTTTTTGTTCCTCTTTCCTTTCTTTCTTAGGGAAACCGAATGCAGCATCTAAGGCCTCGGCTACCTTAGGAGAAGAAACCTCACCTCTGGTTACCTTTATGGCCTCAGCTAACATCTGTAATGTTTGCTTAATTTTCTGTACTTGGGCCATTCTCTGTTTTCTCCTTTTCTGGGTTCGTGTTAACTGGATCCCCACAGGATCAATTGGCTTCAAATTCTTCACATACTTATTCAAGAACCAATGTTCCTCTTGAACATTAGCCGCAGACTTGACCATTCTCTACGGCTTTATGTCTTCATTATTGCGCACGATGATCCTTACAGAAGTCATACCCTCATTTTCACTAAATTCTGCAACACGCCTTTTTTGTGCCGGGACAGGACTTTCATCTATCCTTGGCATCCTCCCCTTTCTTCTCTAATATGCCTTTGAATAGGATTATTTTGAACAATCTTATCATGGGGTCTTGTCTGATAATTAGGCCTCCTTGGTTGAAGGGCTTGTCGTTCGAACTGACCCCTCAAAGCCTCCACTCTTTCCTCGTTAGGTTCTGATAATTTGGTCACCGATCCATTCAGGCGGCTGAATGTTTGGGGTCTAGGGAATCCCCGGGGACCATTCCATCTCAGTTGTTGCTCTAGCCATTGAAAAACACTAGTTCTTGAATTAACATGACTTGATTTGGATGCTTCTGACCTCTGCACCGCCATGATCCTAGGAGTTCCCAGCCTTGCAAAGACATTTGATTTGTTCCTTATCTGGCTTTGTCCCTGATCGTGGCAGTTTCATTCCTTTTTTGTCCTTCCGAAACTTCTCCTTTTCTTCTCCATTGTTATCGGATTGGATATTTCCAACTTTTGCGTGGAGACCCCGATGGTCCAGAAAAGAAGACCATATCGATGGTAATGGCTGGGAACGGTCAACATCAACTCCCATTTCAGCTACTGCCTTGTCAGCCAATTTGAATCTGCCATCCTTAATAGCCTTTTGGATGGCCTTTCTGAATACCACGCAGTTCACAGTAGCATGACTATAAGAATTGTTCCATTTACAGTATTTCTTGTTTTTTAGTTCCTCGGAAGAAGGAATCATATGTCCTTCGGCCAGCCGAATCTGCTGATCTTTCAATAGATAGTCAAATATTTGGTCTGCTTTGGAAATGTCGAAGGCATATTCCACTTTGTTCTCTAAGATAGCTGTTTCCTTTCCCTTAGGAGATCTCAACGCAGGGCATGAGTATGGTTTACCCCTCAAGATTTCAGCCGCCATAATGTCAGCCGTGGGATCGGCTAAGCATTCGGCTGCCTCATCTGAGTCTTCAGTTTCAATGATGGAAACCATATATGGTCCCCTTCCTCGGTTAGCCCTCTTTTGTTCTTTCTCGATGATGTATTGCTCGATTCTGGTGGCTTTAGAAGCCAACTGGCTCAAATCACCGCAATCTTGTGCCACCAGTTTCTCTCGTAATTGGGGATGCATGTTCCCAATCGCCATACTCGCATATTCTGCCTCAGGGAATTACACACTACACTTACTTCCCAATTTTCTGAATCTCTCAATGAAATCTGCAACAGGTTCGTCCACTTGCTGCTTAAGACTCATAACATCAGCCACTGTCACCTCATGTTGTGGTCTATAAAACCTATCATGGAAGCACCTTTCCATGTCTGTCCAATTCTGAACAGAATTAGGGGGTAATGCTGAATACCATGTGAATGCCGTTCCCGTCAAGGACAATGGGAACAGTTGCAATTTGTAGAATTCATTTTGGTTAGCCTCCCCACACTGAGCCGTGAATCTACCAATATGCTCCATGGTTGACTTGCCATCATCCCAAGTAAAAGTAGCAAAGTCAGGAGTCTTGAAACCCCTAGGCAAGGGCATCAACTTATCAACCCATTCTAGAAATGGTTTCCTGTAGACTGGCCTGTCTAACGGCTTCAACTGCACACCAAAATACCTCCTGATAGTCTCAGCGATCATGTTGGGATATCAGCTGAGGTCCAAAAGGCCTGCCATCGGCTGCCAACCACTGAGGATAGGTCCCCCCAGGTGCAATAGCCGGCTGCCTGATAGACATAGGTGCCCCCTGGTATTGATTCTGATACGCAAGATCAGGTGTACAGAAGTTCCCGGCCTGGCCACACGGCTAAGGTGGGTGCATAACCTATTGCTGCTCAGTCATGTAACCACTAGGAACCCTGTGTTGATATCCCTGAGCGGCTGTGTAATTACCTGAGAGAGGTGGGCACATGCCCCATGGCTGCTCCCCTGAGTATTCTTCAGCCGTTCTGCACAAAACTCCTCTCAGAGGAGCTGAACCCATTTGACCAAAGGGTGGCTGTTCTGGTATAGACAGAAGAACTGGCATGTTGTTTGAGGCAGGTGGAAGCACATTCCATGGCTGCTACCCCGTATGATTACCAGTTTGTCGTTCCTGCATAACTCCATAGCCCGTGGATGATCCCATTCCTTGGGTTTGATGACTGACCCGCATGTTGGCACCATGTGCCACAGCACTTGGTTCCAATTGCGGCATGCCTATATACCCCGTTGTTCCTGCTAGCCTTCTAGCCATAGAAACCTGCCCAAATTGCAGATTAGAATGAGATTCACCACATGTTCCAGGAAAACTTTTAGGATATTGGTTAGAAACGATAGCATTAGAATAAATAGGAGTAGGAAATGGTACCTACTGCACGTTGTTCGGCTGGACCATGGATAGGGGCCTTGCTTGAACTGGTGGCATACCAAAACCAAGGTGACTTCCTATTGGGAGAGTTGTACATTGCTGACTCGGCTGTCTTGATTGCCCCAGGTTAGCCGAAGCTGTGGAATTTTCTGCAGACCCTTGTGTAGGCTCTGCTTGTTGGGCCTGCTGTACCTCATTATGTACCATTGACTTCACTATATCAGCCAGTTGCCTGGACATCCAATACATCAGCTCGTTCAGTCCTGTGTCTATCTGTTGTTTTATAAAAGTAGTTGTCATCATAATGGGTTGTGGTGACCCTTCTTCTTTAGATGAACTTCCCACTGCACCAGTGCTTGGCGTAGCAGCACTGGAGACAGGGGTAGTTGGGGATGTCTGTGGAGAAGATGGCATTCCCAAAAGTACAGAACCATCTCCTGCCTTCTTTGATGCATTTTTCTTAGTTGGTTGTGACTCCATGTTTCCTAGATTTATTCTTGAGCGCAAGTGCATACGCCAAAAATAATCGTGACCAGGAGAAATGAATCTCCCAATTTTGTTGTTCACCTCCCAATTTTATTGTAGGATGCAAGAATGGCTTTCCAATATCGTGTTGAAGAATGTTATTGGTAGAAAGTTTCTGAGCATTCGTTTGCCTCAAAGAATAAGGTTTAAAATCCTAGACCAAGAAAATAATCGAAGACTTCCTGGAGAGAGGGACCATAATCCCACAGGCAAAACACTCTTAAGATCCTCAGGGGAGGAGAAAGAAAACTCATAGAATCCTTTTCCCAAAGAAATTATTTGCCAAGGACCTATTTTTTCCATAATTCAAGTAACTTACAGTGCAAGTCATTAACCTTCAAAGGGGCACTACCCTTTGTTAACAAAAGACGACCATGAAGATGGTTTTTGCAACTTTCTAACCTAGCAATGTACTCAATGCAAGCCTGAGATTAATCTCAAAGCTATAAAAGCATAACCTCGTAAGAGGATTACCAAAGCTGGCCTATAAATCGGATGCTTTCTGTGATGCCTGTCAAAAGGGGAAACAAGTTAAAAATTCTTTTAATTCAAAGAATATTGTTTCAACATCCAGATCTTTAGAATTGCTATATTTAGATTTGTTTGGTCCAACAAGGACTGCATCCCTAAGTGGAAAGAAATATGGACTTGTCATTATTGTTGACTATTCTAGATGGACATGGGTAATGTTCCTAGCTCACAAAGACGAGTCTTTTGAGGAATTCTTAATATTCTGCAATAGGATTCAGAATGAGAAAGGTATATGTATCAATTCAATCCGAAGTGATCATGGAGGAGAGTTTGAGAATGTAAACCTCCAACTATTCTGTGAAGAAAATGGTATTCTTCATAATTTCTCTGCCCCTAGAACACCTCAACAAAATGGGGTCATTGAGAGAAAGAATAGGTCTCTTCAAGAGATGGCAAGAACATTACTCAATGATAACCCTATCTCTAAGAACTTTTGGGCTGAGGCTGTTAACACAGCATGCTATATTCAAAATAGAGTATACATAAGACCAATACTGAAAAAGACTCCATATGAACTATGGAAAGGACGAAAACCCAACATATCATATTTTCATACTTTTGGATGTGCTTGCTTTATATTAAACACTAAAGACAATCTAGGAAAATTTGATGCCAAAGTTGATAATGGTATTTTCTTAGGATACTCTAAAACATCTAAAGCTTTCAGAATTTATAACTGTAGATCATTAATTGTCGAAGAATTTATTCATGTTAAATTTGATGGCAAGAAGCCTGATAAGATATTATCAAAGCTGGACGAATCTTTTGCAGATCTTGATTTGAATGATCATCGTCCAACCAACAATGGAAAGGAAATCTTCGAAGAAGTCAAAGCTGTTGATCACAACCCTCATTTGTCTAGTGATAGCCAGAAAACTTGGCAATTCAAATTTTACCATCCTGAAGACCAAATTCTTGGTCAACCCAGTGGCAATAACCCAGTGACAAAGTAAGAACAAGGTCAACCTTCAGAAATCAAGCTGATTCAACTTTTATCTCGGAGATAGAACCAAAAACTATGGATGAAGCTCTCTCGGATGATGGATGGATCTTGGCTATGCAAGAAGAACTCAATCAGTTCGAGAGAAACAAAGTTTGGACCTTAGTTCAAGAACCTAAAGATAAATCCATTATTGGAACAAAGTGGGTATTTATAAATAAGATGGATGAAAATGGAAAGGTTGTGCGAAACAAAGCAAGGTTACTAGGACAAGGTTTTTCTCAAGAAGTAGGTATTGATTACACTGAAACCTTCACTCCTGTTGCTAGATTAGAAGCTATATGTATCTTACTATCTGTTGTAGGATGGATTGATGCTCGCCGTGTACTCGCCTAATCCTTCAACAATGATTCCCCTTTTTGATCTTTGAACTTTAGGAAAGGGATTCTGTTCCCTAACTTAGTGGGTTCCTAAACTACTCCAAAGAGCATTTAGTGTGAAAGTGAAAATAAGAAAAGAACTAAACGCAAAAAGACTATGAATTTAAGATAAAGAAAATGAAAATTTGCAAGTTGTATTTGATTGATTGTGTTTAATTCGAAATGTACAACTCATATTTATACTCAGCATTCTATACTAAAGCTTCTTCCATTGACCACTAACTCCTATTTTTCAGCAAATAAGATACATCATGGTTGACAAAAGACACTTTAATATGTAAATAGTTACAAAACCAACGGCTAACCATGACTAACAACATTTCCTATATTTCAGGCATATCTTCACGGTCATCCTAGTTGGTTGATCCTTCAATTTAACGCAGATCCTTGAAATGGCAAGCCTTCCAGCATTTGGCTTTCAAACGGTTTTTTCTTCTTTTTACCCAAATCCCGCTTTTGTAGATACCAACAGCTAGCATTCCTAAATCCATGGGCCTCACTTGATCTTCGACTAATCAACTTAGCTCAATTATTAACCATGCAAATTTCTTCATATAATCTAGTTAGAGTATTTAAGAAATTCATCAATCATCGTAATCACTCAATATTAAAACGGCTACCAATTTTATCACTAATTCGACTACTATTAATAATATTATTTCGGCTGTCTAGAATAATATATACTCGGCTGCCCTTATTTTATTTATTCGGCTTACTCAACTATTGCCTCACCTTATTCATTCGGCTGACCATTAATCCGCATCTACCGAGTGAATATTTTTTGTGGAGATAACACTATCTTTTGCTGCTCATCATAACATAACCTTATATCAAATGGATGTTAAAAGTGCTTTCTAAATGGTATAATTAACGAATAAGTCTACGTAATGCAAGCCCCTGGGTTTGAAGATCATTCCCATCCTGAGTATGTATATAAGCTTCAGAAAGCTTTATATGGACTCAAACAAGCTCCTAGAGCTTGGTATGAGAAACTCAGCTCCTTCCTCATGAAAAATGGCTTTAGTATGGGAAAGGTTGACACTACTTTGTTTAAGAAAACTAATAAAGTTAATTTTATAATAATCCAAATCTATGTTGATGAAATTATTTTTGGATCTACTAATGATTCTCTTTGTAAGGAACTTTCTAATCTTATGACAAAAGAATTCAAAATGAGCATGATGGGAGAGCTCAAATTCTATCTGGGTCTTCAAGTTAGACAAACCTCAAAGGGTGTGTACATTCACCAGACCAAGTACACTGAAGATCTACTGAAGAAATTTCAAATGGATGATAGTAAGCCAATGAGTACACCTATGCACCCAACGTCCATTCTGACCAAAGACAACAAAGATAAAAAAGTAGATCAAAAGGTTTACAGAGATATGATCGAATCTCTCCTATATCTCAATGCATCCAAACCAGATATAATGTTTAGTGTATGTCTTTGTGCATGTTTTCAAGCTGATCCATGTGAAAATCATTTAACTGTTGTCAAGAGAATTTTTAGATATCTAAAAGGTACTTCTAATCTGGGTTTATTTTATGAGAAAACAAATGAGTACAGATTAATAGGATATTGTGATACTGACTATGCTGGAGATAGAATTGAACGAAAAAGTACAAGGGGTGGCTGTCATTATCTTGGAATTAATCTCATCTCATGGTCTAGTAAAAGACAAAGTACTATAGCCTTATCAACTGCTGAAGCTGAATATATCTCTGCGGCTAGTTGTTGCTCACAGCTTTTATGGATTAAACACCAACTGGAAGATTACAACATCCATGAAAGTAAGATTCCAATTTATTGTGATAATACTGCTGCAATTAATTTATCGAAAAATCCTATATTGCATTCAAGGGCTAAGCATATAGAAATCAAACATCATTTTATCAGAGATTACATTCAAAAAGGTGTGCTTGATGTAAAATTTGTTGATACTGACCATCAATGGGCAGATATCTTCACAAAACCTCTTGCAAAGGATAGATTTTATTGCATAAGAAAACAACTCAACATGCTCTATGTTGAATGACCTTGCGTCCAACAAACGCTTGTGTCTAAGAAAATCATGCGTATAAAATGGTTGCGTCCATTTACTGCTTTCTATCAGCTTACGTCATTACTTTGTGATATTTATTATTTGTCATAAATGTTTTTCTTTTAAAAACTCTTTTTTTGTCCTCCACATAATTTCTATGCTGAGCCAGCACTCTCGGGTCACGTCAAACGGCGTGCGTCTGGTACTTCACTCTTAATTAGCCCCCCTCAATAACCGCTAGTCATCATGGTTCTTTAACCACGGTTACTTTCTCTAACGTTTCGGTTACTTTACTCTTCTCTATATTAACCTCAACCTGTGAGCTTGAACCTCACTAAATGTCCTCTTCTTTGAAATCTCCTCTTCCTCCCTTACTCTCAACTGTTCATCTTCACTCTCTTCTGAAAAATGGGAAGAAATCTTCGTTCAGATGGAGAAGGAAGCATCATTCCTCAAGAGACCATTTCACCGTTAGGTCATCCAACTTGTGAGATTCCAGACAACTGCCAGATCAATATTGAGCACCAGATCGACTTGAATCTGCTAGCCAGATTGGGAGCAGATGTCAGAATCTACATCATTGGAGCTGGATGGAATCACTTCTTCATCAACTATCCAGAAGTCTATCCAAGACTTCTCACTAAGTTTTGGAAGACCGCTCACCTGGAAAAGGAAGGACACATTTCTAGGTATGTCTTGGGGACACAAAAGGTTGATGTCTCCAAAGTGACTATAGAGTCTGCTATAGGATGTTTATCTCTCGGTGCCACCTTTTTCAAAACTTGGCACAACAAGTTTGGACGAAAAGGCAACGTCTGCAACTTCCTCAGAAATCTCGATGCTCAACCAAATGCTCTCTTTCATGCTGCTATCATGAAAGACGAAGCAAGGATTCTTAATCAGATCTTGAACAAAGCTGTTCTTCATAAAGCTGGGCCTAAAGACTCTATCTCTGAGGTGCATTCTTTTCTGCTTACCCATCTTCTTTATGGTATAAAGGTCAATCTTCCCTCTCTTCTCTTTGATCGGTTCAAAGAAAACTGCATTAATGTCGTTTCTATTAAAACCATCACATATGCAATCCTTCTCTCCCGAATCTTTGAAAATCAAGGGATTTATCGCATGCTAAACAAAGTTCATCCTAGCATAAGAACCTTCTATCAAACCATAAGTTGCCTTGTGTTTGGAAAAGCAAACTCTCCAAAATGCAACTCAAATTTGTGTTGGCCTTTGAGCAAGCTCAGTCCATTACTGCTCAAACTCAACGCATGGAAGCTCTTCAAAGCCGACAAAGAAGGAAGAATCAGACTCAAAATGTTGCCAATCCTCCTCATGTCTCCTCTGATTCGTCCACTCTAGAGAGATTGTTTGAACAATCTCAGGCTAAGTCTCAAAACGTTTTTGAAGAATTTGAGGAAAAGCCTAACCTGGCTTCGATGATAGAAAGTATCGCTTCAAACATTCAAGGAGAACAGTTTATCAAGCTCAATGGTGAGACGACCCCACTTATGTAGGATAATCCCATTGTAACCTAATTCTAAAACATGCGAAAATTGAAAACTTAAGATACATAAATAACACAGGTAACCCATTACAAACAACATATACATATAAGTACCACCATCCTTAAGTACATTGATCAGAGTGCGCTACTAAGGTTATATACTTAATACAATAACCTTCAGGAGTAAAGATACATAACCAGTCATACTATAACTACTAATCCCAACCCTCTCACCAAAATACATCAAAATTTAAATATTCAAAACTCTCATACATACTGTACTGGCCAGGCACTCATATAAGTAAGGATGATATGGAGTCCATGCACTACACTCATATCAGTGTTATTCCTGATCAAAGAGATGTGGACACAACACGGGCCACTGCTGAGAGTTCCGCCTCGATTATTCCTCCTGAGTTTCATGAGTTCGTCCAACGAACCATCGAAGCCAACAATGCGGTGCTCCTTCAGCAAATTGCGGCTATGCTCCAGAATTTTACCCCAAAGCCTCCTCCCTCTTCTTAAAAATTTTGTTTTTTTTTTTTTTTTTTTCAAATCAACTGACAATGATGTGTTTCTCACTCTTTTGTCTGATGACAAAACGGGGGAGAAAATGGATTGATTGAAGATTTAATATTTAAGGTTGATTGAATCTTTAAATGATACATGTGCTCATATCTGTCTTATATGCTTTAAATGTTTAAATGATTTAAATGATTAGAATGTTTGTCTTAGGGGGAGCCCTTCAGCTCTCTAGGACTCTTTGTTCAATCAAAATTAGTATGTTTTGTCATCATCAAAAAGGGGGAGATTGTTGGAACCAAAGTGGTCATGGTCCAGATAATCCCTTAAGTTTTGATGCTAACAAAGAGCTAATTTAAGATGAACAAAGATTTGTTATGGACTAACGTTTTATATTAAGTGTGCAGGACAAATCTAAATTGAGTCCAAAGACTATCCATAGTCCAAAAGACTTTGTCTCGTCCAACATAGTCCAAAGACTTTATCTCGTCCAACACTTATTCTTGGTTTACGACTGGACATTAATTTATAGAATCATTGAGTCCAAAGACTCTTTTGGTTACCTTCTGTAATAGCTAGTCCAATAAATGCTTTTAAATTTCAAGCGCGAATTCCCTGTAAAAGCATTTGAATTTACTATTCCCTGTAAAAGGCTTATACCCTTGGGACAAAACATTCTTTGTAATATTCGTACAAATGTAAAGCATAAGCCAGAATGTCTTTATCACTTTAAGAAGTTGACCTCCCTCATTTGGAAAGACAAAAGGCAACTTTCGTTCTACTCAGAGGATATATCAGCACCACTTTCAGCTATCTTCGTGACAGTTTATCCTGCTGATCAGAAACTTCAGAAGCCATCAGATTCAACGGATCAAATGCATTCAATGCTCATCAGAACGGATCCTTTTCCATCCGTTGAAGAATGAAGACTGCTCAAAGAAAAGAGGCTATATATACCTTCATCTTTTGAAAGTGCAAGGTTACCGAAAAACAAACAAGAATATCAGACTTGAGCAAAAATACAAGTGAAGCAACACTTAGCATTTCAAAATCCTTCAAGAGATACAAGCAAATATTAGCTCAAGAGATAAAAGAGAAAATCTTAAGCTTGCAAAGCTAGAAAAGCTACTCTGATCCTCACTTTCATATTACTCTCTGTGTAGAGTTGTTTTCAAGAGTCTAAGCTTTAGTTTCGAATTCTCACATTTAGTGAGTTAGTAGAACAAACTCTTTTCAAAACCATAGTTTGGTTGAGCTTGTAGAGGCTTGTCTGTAAAAGAATACTTAGAGAACCTGAAGAGGTTGAGAATACTGCCTGAAGAGGTGTTGAATACTTTGTAACAAAAGGTTTTTGTTATAGTGGATAAAGCTCTCAAGTAGAGAGGACTGGACGTAGCTCTTTGGTGAAGAGTGAACCAGGATAACATCTTTGTGTTCTTTTCTCTCCCTTACTCTTATTTTAGTTTATTATCTAATTAACTAACTGGGATTGAATTGCCTTTCATTATGCTGTCAAACTAAGTTAGCGTCCAACGTGGTGTTTGGAAGAGCTCTCTTTGCTTTTAATCGTTTTAGCGTCCAATCTTGAGAAAAACATTATCTGCTTAAGAAAAGAATTTAAAATTCTCTAAAACACAATTCAACCCCCCTTCTTGTGTTTCAAACTGGTTCCTTCAATTGGTATCAGAGCTCAGCCTCTGGGTTGAGCACTTTGCCGTGTAGAGGAAAAAGATCCTACTGCAGATATGTCTGGACCAGGTATGCCAAGCGGGAGTCAACCTGTTATGGAAGGTACTTCCATGACCAGACCGCCATTCTTCAACGGTACTCACTACCTGTACTGGAAGGAAAGATTCAAAGGCTTCATCCTCAGAACAAACTCAGTTCTTTGGACCAGAATCACAAAAGGTCCTAATGTTTGTCTCAACTCTGACAGGACAGAAAAAGCAGAGGACGACTGGACTGATGCTGAACGGGCTAGAATGGAACTGAACCATAAAGCAAGATAGGCGTTAATGTGTGCCCTTAGTCCTGACGAATTTCAGAAGATTCACGCATGTGAATCAGCCAAACAGATATGGGACACCTTGTCTAATCTCCTTGAAGGGGCAACCAAGGTGAAGGACTCTAAAATCATCATGTTGGTTGGCCAGTATGAAATGGTCACCATGGCTGAAGGAGAGTCCATCCTAGACATGATGGGTCGCTTTCAAACGATCATCAATAATCTGAAATCCCTTGGAAAGGTCTACACTACCAAGGAGAATGTCACCAAGATTCTTAGGAGTCTGCCTAAGAAATGGAGACCTCTTGTCACTGCAATCACCCAGGCCAAAGATCTCTCCACTTTGACTCTGGATGATCTTGTCGGGACGCTTCATGTTCACGAGCAGGAGCTTGATCTTGACAATCCAGGAAATAAGAACAAAGGGATTGCCCTGAAAGCTCATAGGTCCAACAACTCAAAAGCCTTAAAAGCTGATGAGTCCAGTGATGAAGCTGATCAGTCTGATGATGATGTATTAGACGATGACGAGCTATCCTTTATCTCCAGAAAGATTCAGAATATGTGGAGAAAGAAAAATGGAATGAGGAGAAGGCCATTCCAAAAGAAAAGCTTCAAGGAGCATGCTGAACCCAAGGATAAAAGTCAGCTGGTCTGTTTTGAATGTAACAAACCAGGACACTTCAAAGCTGATTGTCCTACGCTAAAGGACAAAAAGAAGTTCTTCAAAAGGAAGAAAAAGAACTTCATCGCAACTTGGGAGGACTTGAACTCTTCTGAAGAAGAAGAGGAAGAAACAAATGAAGAGGCTAATCTATGCCTCTGGTCCAACAAGCAAGATGAAGACTCTTCGGACGATGAACAATTTGTTGTTCCCGGAGAAAGAAGTCAGGAGTCTCCCTCTGGAAGAGGATGGAATGTGAATGTTCCACCCATCTTCAAGGGAACAGACTATACTTATTGGAGATCAATTTTCCAACTATAAGTCCAAGCTCAAAACTATGAGTTGTGGGACATCTTCACTAACGGAGATTATCATCCAATGATTACCCTTGAGGACGGTTCAACATCGTCCAAACATGAAATAGACTGGACGAGTGATGATATCAGACGATGTTCTCAAAATGCCTATGCTAACTGGTGTCTTGTCAACGCCCTTGATCGTCCAAGACTGGACATGGTCTCGCAATTCCAAACAGCTAAGGAAAAGCTGGACGCTCTGGAACATTTGTTCAGACCAAGGAGCTCGTCTACCTCAAATCTCTGCCTGATGGCCAAAAGCTCTTCGGACGCTGAATCAGAAGATGACGAGGTATTTGTTTCTGACTCTCTTCAAGAAGCATATGATGAACTGCTAAATGATTCTTCTATATTGCATCATCAATACATCGTGCTTAAGAGAAAATTGTCAAAAGTAAATAAGGAGTTGGAAGAGTCCAACAAACTAAATAAGCAGCTTGTTGAAGAGAATAATAAGCTTAAAGCTGAGAATGTCAGTCTAACTGACAAACTCACCTCTGAGTCCAGTGAACCTCATGAGGTAACTAGACTAAAACAAGAGGTATCTGATCTCACCAAAAGCGTAACTAAGCTTGTTGGAGGATCAGAGAAGCTAGACCTGATATTGAGGTACACTAGATCACCTCATGATAAGTCTGGCCTAGGCTATGACTCTGAGAAACAAAATGCGTCTCAGAAAATATCAGGGTCTAACAAAAATCACAAGGCTTTTCATTCCTATGGAAAGCAAAAAGAAAATAAATTGCATGCATCCAGAACTTACTGTAAGATTTGTGGAAAGAGTGGTCACACTTCTTCAAAATGCATTTACAAAAATAAAAATAAAATGCATGGACGAAGACCACCAACTAACCCAAAAGGACCCAAGTCTATCTGGGTACCTAAGAGTATGATAATACCTGTTGCAGATCTGCTTAGCAACACAAAAAAGACCCCAGTCCTGGTACTTGGACAGTGGTTGCTCACGTCACATGACGGGAGAAAGGTGTATGTTCCAAGAAATCCGTGAGAAATCTAGTGGATGGGTCACCTTTGGAGGCAATCAGAAGGGAAAGATAGTTGGAATAGGTAAGATTGGTAAGCATCCTCTTCCCTCTATTGATAATGTTCTTCTGGTTGAAGGATTAAAACACAACTTGCTTAGCATAAGTCAATTATGTGACAGTGGATCTGTTGTTTCCTTCAATAAAGGTAAATGTATGGTCAAGAACCTTGATGTGTCCATCTTATTCACTGCCAAAAGGCAAAATAATCTGTACAAGATTAATTTGGGGGAACTTTCAACTCAAAGTGTATCATGTCTAGTGTCTGTTGAAGATGAGCGATGGATCTGGCACAAAAGACTTGGTCATGCTAGTATGAGATTAATCTCTAAACTAAACAAGCATAACCTTGTAAGAGGTTTACCAAAGATTGTGTTTAGATCAGACGCTCTCTGTGACGCTTGTCAAAAAGGAAAACAAGTTAAGAACTCGTTTGAGTCCAAGAACATTGTTAGTACTTCTAGACCACTGGAATTGCTGCATATTGATTTGTTTGGTCCAACAAGGACTGCCTCTGTCAGCGGTAAGAAATATGGACTTGTCATAGTAGATGACTACACTAGATGGACATGGGTTAAGTTCTTTGCTCACAAGGATGAATCTATCAAGATCTTTTCTATATTCTATAAGCAAGTTCAGAATGAAAAAAGGCATATTCATCAGCTCGATCAAAGATTCTGTGATGAAAGTGGTATTCATCACAATTTCTCTGCTCCTAGAACTCCACAACAAAACGGTGTTGTTGAAAGGAAGAACCGATCTCTTCAAGAGATGGCTAGGGCAATGCTCAGTGATAATTCTGTCCCTAAGCACTTCTGGGCTGAAGCTGTAAATACTGCCTGCTATATTCAAAACAGAATATACATAAGACCAATCTTGAATAAGACTCCTTATGAATTGTGGAAAGGACGCAAACCCAACATCTCTTATTTCCACCCCTTTGGATGTCAATGTTTTATTTTAAATACTAAGGATCAACTAGGAAAGTTTGATGCCAAAGTAGATAATGGAATATTGTTAGGATTCTCTGAAACGTCCAAAGCTTTTAGAGTCTATAACTCTAGAACTTTGATTGTTGAAGAATCCATCCATGTTAAATTTGATGACAAACAGCCTGATAAGAGATTATCAGAGCTAGATGATTCTTTTGCAGATATGAATCTGAATGATTCAGGTGCTCGTCCAACAACCAACAAAGACGAGGCGTCAGACGCTACGCAGGATGCATCATCGTCTCAGCAAGTTGTAAACACCCCTCGTTCATGGCAATTCAGAACTTATCATCCTGAGGATCAAATCATTGGTAAACCTAATGATAGCGTCCGGACAAGGTCAACTTTCAGAGAGCAAGCTGACTCAGCCTTCATCTCTGAGATGGAACCAAAGTCTGTGGACGAAGCCTTATTGGACGATTGCTGGATCCTCGCTATGCAAGAGGAGCTCAACCAGTTTCAACGAAGTGACGTTTGGACGCTGGTCTCCCTGCCTAAGGATAAGTCTGTCATTGGAACCAAGTGGGTCTATCGCAACAAGCTGGACGAAGATGGCAAGGTAGTAAGGAATAAAGCAAGGCTAGTTGCCCAAGGCTACTCACAAGAGGAAGGTATTGATTATACTGAAACCTTTGCTCCAGTAGCTAGATTAGAAGCTATACGCATCTTACTATCATATGCTGCACATCATAACATCATGCTTTACCAAATGGATGTAAAAAGTGCATTCCTAAATGGTGTAATTAATGAAGAAGTATATGTTCTTCAACCACCTGGCTTTGAAGATCAGAATTGTCCTGAGCATGTATATAAGCTTAAGAAAGCTTTATATGGACTCAAGCAAGCTCCTAGAGCTTGGTATGAGAGACTCAGCTCTTTCCTAATGGAGAATGGCTTCTCGAGAGGAAAAGTGGACACAACTCTTTTTAGAAAAATAAATAAAAAGGAATTTATCGTTGCTCAAATTTACGTTGATGATATAATATTTGGTGCAACTGATGAATCTCTTTGCCAAGAGTTTTCTGAATTAATGCAAAGGGAGTTTGAAATGAGCATGATGGGAGAACTAAAATTCTTCCTTGGACTTCAAGTAAAGCAAACTTCAGACGGAGTGTACATTCATCAGACGAAGTACACAAAGGAGCTTCTAAAACGCTTCAAGTTGGACGATTGTAAACCTATGAATACACCAATGCATCCAACGTCCGTGCTAAACAAAGATGATAAAGATAAAAAGGTAGACCAAAAGGTATATAGAGGTATGATTGGTTCCCTCTTATATCTAACTGCGTCCAGACCTGATATCATTTGCTTATGTGCTCGTTTTCAATCTGATCCAAGAGAGTCTCATCTCTCAGCAGTAAAAAGAATCTTTAGATACTTAAAAGGTTCTACTAATCTGGGTCTTTTGTATAAGAAAATTGATGAATACAGATTAGTTGGATTCTGTGATGCTGACTATGCTGGAGACAGAATAGAAAGGAAAAGCACAAGTGGAGGGTGTCACTTCATTGGTGCTAATCTTGTCTCATGGTCAAGCAAAAGGCAAAGCACAATTGCTCTATCAACTGCGGAAGCTGAGTACATTGCTGCAGCCAGCTGCTGCTCACAACTGCTATGGATCAAACATCAGTTGGAAGACTACAACGTGTTTGTAAGCAACATCCCTATCATGTGTGATAACACTGCTACTATTAATTTGTCAAAGAACCCCATACTGCATTCTAGAGCAAAGCATATAGAAATAAAACATCATTTTATTAGGGACTATGTGCAAAAAGGAACAATAGATATTCAATTTGTTGATACTGACCATCAATGGGCAGATATCTTCACTAAACCTTTAGCCGTAGATAGGTTTATATTTATAAGAAAATATCTGAACATGCATTTCATTGATTAACTGAGAGTCCAATGCATGCGTCCAATATTTGCATTACGTCCAATATATGCTTGTCCATTGTACTTTCTGAATGCTCGTCTAATGCATTAATGGAACTCAATCTTTGTCGAAAAACTATTATCCTTCATTCCCTTAACTGAGTCAGTTTTTGTTTTATTTATTTGCCAAAAATGCTTTTTACGGTTTCAAAGTCTAAACGTGTGTCAGGCATTTAATGCACGTTGTTTCGCTCTCTCTCTCTCTTTGAAAATACGAAAGGTTTTCGTTCTCCTTTCTTTAAAACCTAAGTGTTGTTAAAAATCAAACCTTTACAAAAAGCTTTAACCTTTCTTCTTGTAAAAGGAAAACCTCTTCTGAAAAACCATTTCTTTTCCTAAACCTCCTCTCTGAAACTATGGCAACTTCTTCTGCTGCTGGCTCTAAGGGTAAAGGAAAAACCTTTAACGCTCAGACTGCTGATGTCATGGTCGAGTACAAGTTTAACCTACAATTCCTGGCTGATAATGGGATTGACATCTTCTCTAACATCCATGCCGCTAGATGGTCAAGCTACTTTGAAGGTTCTCCGGTAATCTACCCTGCTCTAGTTAGGGAGTTCTGGACAAACCCCATTGTCTCTGCAAGAGAGATTCGCAACAAGGTGCTTGATACTGAAGTAATAGTATCTGAAGCAACCATCTCTAATGCGACTGGGTGCGCTCAATCAGGTATAACTGTTGAAGATGACTGGGAAGAAGAGATTGGTGACGCTTCCACCATCAGAGATTGTTTGTTGAAAAACTCTGGTGACAAACTCATAGCCTCAAAAATGACTGACAAGGCTAGGGTTCTTCACCAAATCTTGAACAAGGTTGTCCTTCATAAGGTTGGGTCGAAGGACAATGTTTCAAAGGCTCATCAATTTTGCCTGGTTCATTTGATTCTCGAAAGGCAAATAAACCTTCCCCACCTCCTCTTCTCCTTCTTCAAATATGCCATTGAAGGCTCTGGGAAGAACATTGCAATCATCTACGGTGCTCTTCTCTCAAAAATATTTGAGAAGCATATGGTCTACGATGACCTAAAGAACTTGGCTCCAGAAAGAAAGTTCAAATACTACGGAGTTCATGGCATTGAACGTGTGCATCAGCCTGAGTTTAGCATGCAAAGTTTGGTAATGATGCAGTTGGACTGCTTTAAAAAGTCCAAACTTGAGGAAAAGCAAAAAGGAGCTCAGACGCAAGGCTCAAAAGAAGCATCTGAACATTGTGTCACTGCTGGACGCTCTGTTGAACGAGCTCGTCCAATAGCTAAGACTCCCTCTTCTCGTCCAAAGCTCACCGTCCAACCATCCAGAAAAAGGAAGCTGGTTCTAGCTCCCACTGATGAGGATGAAGAGGACAATCTACCCATCTCCAGGGTAGTTAAAGGACCAAGATTGGTAACTTCGTCTGCTGCACCTCTGCCCAAACCTTTGTCAACAAGGGCAAGGTCAACTCGAGCAAAGACGAAAGGTAATACTGAACCTATCTCCAGTTCAGCTATTACTTCTCCTTTTGTTCAATCGTCTGAGATCGAAGATTTAACCTTTGAACCTTCCCTATCACTCTCACCCACTAACCTACCACAAATCCTAACTCTAACCTCACCAAATGAACCTGAAGACTGGTTCACACCCTGGGGAGATCACCCCTTCCAACCTTATGGTTCTCCCTATCCCAATACAGATCTTTCCTATAAGCAAATATAGATGCCTCCCTGGAGTAGACTACAGAAACAAATGCTCAATTTGGGCTGAAGTCAAATGAAAATTTCCTGTTCTATTCCTTAAACACACACCCCCAATTACTGAACCTCACCCCAAAAGCCCTCTTCCATTACCCGAGTATGAATTTGAACAACCCTCCACATCATCCACCTCACCACCCAAACTTGGCTACCAACCCATCCCATACACTTCACCTAAACCACTGCCCTCTGAAACATACAATGCCCATGGACCCTTGGTTACCTACCTTGAGAAGAAGACGTTTCCTCCAAGGAAAATCTTTCCCAACCTCATCAAGGACAAGGCATTCCAATGGTGCCACTACAATATAAAGAGGCATGTTGTTCTTCGTCATGAAGACAAAAGAGGTTACAAGACGGAGTATGAAAGAAGGGCAAGAACGCTTGGCTTAAGCAACTACATTCTTGATCCCGACCTTTCTTTCATTCCAAGCTATCCATCCACTTGGAAGGAGTATTCTGATGTCCGGGACTTTCTTCCTTATTATGCTGTGCGGAAGGAGTGTGACATGACTCGAGAAGCTAAGATCCATCACAACCTTCCAAAGAGATTTTGGTCAAAGTCATCTCGCACAAGAGTAGGAGTTGTTCCTCCTCGAGCTTGTCCAAGGCTCCCTATCCTAGATCCCAACAAGGATAAGGACCTTCGCAAAAGGCTTGAGTCATGGACGCTGCCTTACAAAAATGCGTTTGATCCTCTGTTTTGGACAAAACATCGAGATGACTCTGGGGCTCTAGAAAGTATTTGGAAGAAAGATCCTCGATTCAGATTTGACCCAGATGCTAGGCTCTATTGGGAAAACCACATCTGGAGATGCTCCCAAGAAGCATCATCGTCTAGACTATCAGTTGAGGAGAAAGCAGAGATTCGCGTCTACCCAAGACAATATTGAATCCGTGAAGCTAACTTCATGATCATCGATGATATCTTTGGCATACCTCTTTATCCTAGAGATGTTTTGCCTATGCCTGCTATCAGATGGAGTGAAAACAAGTATGATGATGCTGATATCATACTTTAAGTGCTGCGTCGACCACAACCTATCATTCATCCTAAGGTTCCTCCTCCTCTTCCTCCTAAGCCGGCTATTCCTGAAGAGACTGGGGACACCGAAATCATCTATGCTGACCCTTCATCTGAAACTCATCATGAGGAAATGGAACAAGTTGCAGACTCAGCTCAGTCCAAGTCTCAACCTATCCCTCTCTCAATGGTCCATCCTGTTGATCCATCTCCCTCTCAGGCTATCAGTGTTATTCCTGATCAAAGAGATGTGGACACAACACGGGCCACTGTTGAGAGTTCCGCCTCGGTTATTCCTCCTGAGTTTCAAGAGTTCGTCCAACGAACCATCGAAGCCAACAATGCGGTGCTCCTTCAGCAAATTGCGGCTATGCTCCAGAATTTTACCCCAAAGCCTCCTCCCTCTTCTTAAAAATTTTGTTTTTTTTTTTTTTTTTGTTTTCAAATCAACTGACTATGATGTGTTTCTCACTCTTTTGTCTGATGACAAAACGGGGGAGAAAATGGATTGATTGAAGATTTAATATTTAAGGTTGATTGAATATTTAAATGATACATGTGCTCATATCTGTCTTATATGCTTTAAATGTTTAAATGATTTAAATGATTAGAATGTTTGTCTTAGGGGGAGCCCTTCAGCTCTCTAGGACTCTTTGTTCAATCAAAATTAGTATGTTTTGTCATCATCAAAAAGGGGGAGATTGTTGGAACCAAAGTGGTCATGGTCCAGATAATCCCTTAAGTTTTGATGTTAACAAAGAGCTAATTTAAGATGAACAAAGATTTGTTATGGACTAACGTTTTATATTAAGTGTGCAGGACAAATCTAAATTGAGTCCAAAGACTATCCATAGTCCAAAAGACTTTGTCTCGTCCAACATAGTCCAAAGACTTTATCTCGTCCAACACTTATTCTTGGTTTACGACTGGACGGTAATTTATAGAATCATTGAGTCCAAAGACTCTTTTGGTTACCTTCTGTAATAGCTAGTCCAATAAATGCTTTTAAATTTCAAGTGCGAATTCCCTGTAAAAGCATTTGAATTTACTATTCCCTGTAAAAGGCTTATACCCTTGGGACAAAACATTCTTTGTAATATTCGTACAAATGTAAAGCATAAGCCAGAATGTCTTTATCACTTTAAGAAGTTGACCTCCCTCATTTGGAAAGACAAAAGGCAACTTTCGTTCTACTCAGAGGATATATCAGCACCACTTTCAGCTATCTTCGTGGCAGTTTATCCTGCTGATCAGAAACGTCAGAAGCCATCAGACTCAACGGATCAAATGCATTCAATGCTCATCAGAACGGATCCTTTTCCATCCGTTGAAAAATGAAGACTGCTCAAAGAAAAGAGGCTATATATACCTTCATCTTTTGAAAGTGCAAGGTTACCGAAAAACAAACAAGAATATCAGACTTGAGCAAAAATACAAGTGAAGCAACACTTAGCATTTCAAAATCCTTCAAGAGATACAAGCAAATATTAGCTCAAGAGATAAAAGAGAAAATCTTAAGCTTGCAAAGCTAGAAAAGCTACTCTGATCCTCACTTTCATATTACTCTCTGTGTAGAGTTGTTTTCAAGAGTCTAAGCTTTAGTTTCGAATTCTCACATTTAGTGAGTTAGTAGAACAAACTCTTTTCAAAACCATAGTTTGGTTGAGCCTGAAGAGGCTTGTCTGTAAAAGAATACTTAGAGAACCTGAAGAGGTTGAGAATACTGCCTGAAGAGGTGTTGAATACTTTGTAACAAAAGGTTTTTGTTATAGTGGATAAAGCTCTCAAGTAGAGAGGACTGGACGTAGCTCTTTGGTGAAGAGTGAACCAGGATAACATCTTTGTGTTCTTTTCTCTCCCTTACTCTTATTTTAGTTTATTATCTAATTAACTAACTGGGATTGAATTGCCTTTCATTACGCTGTCAAACTAAGTTAGCGTCCAACGTGGTGTTTGGAAGAGCTCTCTTTGCTTTTAATCGTTTTAGCGTCCAATCTTGAGAAAAACATTATCTGCTTACGAAAAGAATTTAAAATTCTCTAAAACACAATTCAACCCCCCTTCTTGTGTTTCAAACAAGTTCCTTCAATACCTTCCTCCTCAGGAATATGATCCTCAACTGCAGTGTCTTCTCCACGAGCCATAATAGAAAACATGCATAGGAAAATATAGGGAGATAAGGATCCGCAACAAGCATCATATGTGGGAAAGAAATCATAGAATAACATATGAACATCACATATATCATATAAGCATATACGCATCCACACATCGCATAAGCATGTACACAAATATTTCCCAATCACATCACTAATGATCAACACTTATACTATATGTATCTCATTCCTACATGCATGTCGGACAATATCTCAAATCTCGTTCTCAATCTCGAGAACCATAGTTAGTTGTCCAGGGACCCTTTCCGCTCGCCGTGACCAATAAGAGTGCATCCCTCTCCAACTCTCGGGAGAGGTATCTTGGCCACCTCGGAAAGTCCACCTGCGACCTGGAATATTGAGGGTCTAGTTGGGATAACCAGCTTCCAACAGGCAACACGACACGATAGGAGCAACCCTATCTGTCGTTTGTGATAAGTCCCAAACCCGATTACATCCACAAGATCACAATGACCGTCCCTTCCCTATTCCGTACCCGCACTCAGGTATACTAACCTCGTGTGTCCCATACCACACGGCTCGCCACTTGGCACATGAGTATGCTATGCATGTCAACCATCACTTGTGCCACCAATATCTCAATAAACATCTTATCTCAATTCTCAAATCACTTTATTCATGATACCATTGTATCCATCACTTTTCCTCACATATGCATTGTGGCACTTTGATTCACTATCCATATCATCACCAATCATAAAACATGCATACATGATATTCAATATCTCAACATACCAACTCAAACATATAACATCAAGTCATACTATTGAGCATATCATTGTACACTTAGAACACATAAAGCATATAGAACACATATTCACAACAATCACACCAAACACATCAATCATCCATCAAGTAATAGTCATCTAGCCTAGGGTGTATTCTTGGTGGTGATAGCCCAAAGATACCTACACCTAGGGTCTAGGCACTTTGTTAGGGCTCAACCTCTAGTAGGGTTTAGGGCTCCCCTACACATTTCAATATATATTATTCTACTTTTGCCTTCCCGATGGATGTGAGATTCTTTCTCCCCACCTGATATCAACGTAGCAATGATCATGAACCCACAAGCACTTTCTCACGGCTGCAGCCCCTTTCTTCCACCGGTACCTGTGCACGCTTTAGAACGATGAAACACGGTCTAATCCTTCATCACAAATCATAATCACAATTAGTAAAATCAAATAAAAACATACCTAGTCCTTAGGAACTAGGGTTCGGCCCCATAAGTAAGAAAATGCTAGAAGTGTTAAAATTTCACAAACTCTGGGATCTATGATCCTTAAGCATAGATAAAGCTACTGTAAGTCATTTGATTCAAGAATTTGAAACAAAACTCAAGATCCACCAACATCTAGGTTTCGGCCATGCTATATAAAATTAGGATAGGAAAGGTTTTTGATTACAATCATTTGAATTCAAGGACATCTAAGTGTCATAGAACTCAAATCAACACTTCTTTAAGCAAAACTTTGAACAAAACTCCATGATTTCTTACTATAGAGCATTCGGCCCTCTCTCCCCCAAATGGGTTAGAGAGCTCTTATGATTACAAGATTTTTGGATTATGAAAGAAGACATTGAATCTAGATCATGAAAATTGGTTTGACATTAAAATGATTTTTCTAAAATTTTTCATGAATTTTGGAAGTTCAAGAACAAACATGAACACATAGAATTTCAATGGATAGAAATGGAGATTTAGAGCTCAAAGAAGAGATCTTTACCTCTTAGATGATGAAGAAGATCAATCTAAGCAAGTTTGCTTCACAAAGATCTTGAAGAAACCTTGAAGAATGGAGAGAAAATGGAGTTCGAAGCTTGAAGGCTTTGAGTAGGAAATAAGATGAAGGAGAAAGAAAGTGAGAAAGTAAAGAAGAAGGAGGGTGACGTGAGGTCCATATAAAGAGAAGATAAGGATGTGATAAAAATTAATTAAGGTTAGAATGGTCATTTCATTTAAGAACCAAATTGGAATTTCATCAAAAGTTGTAGTAGAACTTGAATACTTGAAGGTGAAAAATGAAGGAGTGAAGAAACAAATGTGAGAAGGAAAATGAATGAGTGAATTTCGTGGCCTATATAAAAGGAAAGGATAAGGGTATGATAATTATCACTTAAGGGTAGAAAGGTAACTTCACCTAGGAACAAAATTGGAATTGTATCAAAAGTTCCACTAAAACTTGAACACTTGAACTTGAGAAATGGAGAAGAGAAGAAATAAATGTGAGAGGGAATTTGGATGAAGGAATGGCGTGGAGTCTAGGAAAGAAAGGAGCAAGGTTGTTATAAAAACACTTAAGGGCAAAAAGGTCATTTCCTTTAGGGGCAAAATTGTCATTTTCTACACCATCATCATTACTATGGTGCGTCACCTATGTGACTCACCCTTTGCCATTATTACTATGGTGACTCAGTGAGTCACTATAGTCATGATTAATTATGGATAAGGTAGGTGAGGTGGCATGAAAGCGACGTGAGGCTTATCCGTTACCGGTTCCGGTAATCCCTATGCAGATCGGGTTTCGTCTAAGTCTTCAACCCAAACCTTAACCATAATTCACTATCAGTAATGTAGATTGAAAATATATCTGTGTTGTATTCAAAAGTGGACACGTAGAGATAAAATCAAACACCGGACGAGAGACGTGGTTCCTGAATGTGATTAGTCAATGGATAAGTCATCACCATGACTCATCACTATCATGATTACTTCACCATGACTCACCACCATGAGTCATTCATGTCATGATTACTTGCCTAAAGTAGTCATGATTACTCTTCCAAAATATCTTGATATTTACAACTTTGCCACTATGACTTAGATAAGATTCATATACTTTACCAATTTGAAAATTAGAATGTTACAAATGGTGTGGTTGTTCCTTTTGTTGAAGAGATTCATGGTCCTTTGCTTAAAGCTAACTTAGGCTCAAAGCAATAGGCTCATGTATCCTCTCAAGCTGGTCTAGAAGCTGGCACCTCTAAACCTAGATATAGAAAGAGGAAGCTTCTGGTGGACGAAGACGACGAAGAAGATGATGAGGATGATGTTCCGATTGCCCTCCTTCTTGCTAAGAAAACTAAGGTATCTCCATCACCCTCAACCTTGCCCAACCCTTTTGTTTCTTCTGTACCCTCCACTCCATCTGAAGAACCATCTTCTACTCCTCACCCCAATCCAAGCTTGTCTGCATCCATCCCTTCTCCACCTAAACCAATGTGAATCAAAACCGTAGCCCAACGACCACCTAGACCCAAATTCCTCATCCCAGATTCCTCAACCTCCACTCCCTCCCCACAACAACCTGGTTCCCCAACCCCATCTTCACCTCTCTCACCCATCATCCTATCCTCAGATGAACACAGAGGATCTCAAGATGCTCCACCCTCTATCCCTCCATCACAGGCCCCGGAATCATCTTCTTCTCCTTCTGTTCTTCTACTTCCATTGTACTCTCATGAAGATGCGACATCTTTAGATATTCCAATGGATAATTCTCCTGATTCGTTGCCTGCATCTGAGACCCAAGCAAATGTCTATTGTGCTGAGTCTTCTGGTCCTCAACGATGCAAGCTGTGAATCTGTTGCTGTTCCTGATTCACAAGCAGAAGCAAGCTCTGTTCAGCACACTGAACGTCTTGATGTTAATTCCACCTTGTCTGTAAACACTGTGGAACTACATCTTGATGATGAAGATGTCAACTCTTCTGCAGCTGAAGAAGTCCACCCTGCTCAAGATTCGGCTCCTTCTTTACCTCCTTGTCTTTCTCCTGAAGTTGCTGACTACTTGGTAGATAGGATCTCAGCAAGGGTCACTCAAGAGTTGCATCGCAAAATGGATCAGATGTTCTCTTACCTTCATCGTATCTTTCCTGACTTTCCTCCTCCACCTCCTTAGTCTCTTTTCCATTTCTTTTTGCTGACAATGATGTGCATCCTCCCTTCATTCCTTTTGTCTGATGACAAACAGGGGGAGAATATATGAAATGAAATGTGTAAAAGTTGTTTCGAATAGAATTTGAAAGTTTGGAAATAAATGTTCGTATAAGTCTTGTTTTTATGCTTTCATAAACCTTATGTTCTGAATTATGTCTTCAATATGTAAATGCATAATCTCAGGGGGAGCTTTTATTCATAAGGACAAGAAGTATTGTTTATATTGTTTCAAAAACATACTTCATAATAATGTTTGTCATCATAAAAAAGGGGGAGATTGTTAGAACCAAAACAGTAATGGCTAATGACCCCTAAAATTTTTAATGATTAACAAAATTATTATATGTTTATTGAATTCACTCGAAGTCTAGTGTATGCTAATCCATAAGGTCAAAAGACCTTTGTATGTTTCTGACTTCAGACAGTTCTCCAAAATCAAAGTTTCATCTAGCTCTTAAAGGACAAAAAGCTCACTGCAATATCTTCATCCAAAGAAACTTCATGGTTCGTCCAAATAATCTTTTGGACTACAGTGGTAAAGGTTTACGTACAAAACATGATCATATAGTATTGTACGTCCAATTGTCTACACTGCTTTTGCATCCAACTGTTTATACATATTGTGCGTCCAATTGTCTACACTATTTGTGCGTCCAACTATCTATATAAATTGTGCGTCCAACTTTTTATATATACATGTGCGTCCACTAACTTCATTTTGCAGATGACGTGGCTCTCTTTTTGAAAAGTCTTAATTGGTTATAAGAAAAATGTCTTTTTCACATAAGACAAAAGAAGGTACGAACGTCGTACAAAGCAAACCACGTAGAGCAAAGAATCATGTAGAGAAAAACGCTTGTCGGCCATAAAAGCATAATTAGTCTGCTACAATTCAAGCTGTTGCTACCTACTCATTCTGAAAGGACAATTATACAATGAAGAACAACTGGCGAATGATGTGCCTAACGGATATTTGAATATGTCTAAACGGAAAAGTTTCCTCCTCTTCTGAAGAAGCAAAATAGAGAACACACTAGCAAGAAAATATTCAAGAGAGAATTCATTGTGCAAACAAAAAGCCTCAAAGCTTTCACTCTCTAGAAATTTGATCTGTAAACCTTTTCATTCTTTCATTGTAAAGTTGCAAACAGATTGTTAAAGAGCTGTATCGTGTAATACTCTCACTATAGTGAGTTTGTAAAAAGCCCTAAAAAACCCCTCTCAAATCTTAGGATTTGTTGAGCCTGAAGAGGCTTGTTTGTAAAAGAATACTTGTAGCCTGGAAAGGTGTAGAATACTTGGAGTTGTAGTCGTGGAGAGACTTGGAAACAACTTGTGAAAAGTGCTAAGAGTTTTAGTGGAAAAACCTTCTCAGGGAAGGGACTGAACATAGCTCTTTGATTTAAAAGAGTGAACCAAGATATATCTTTGTGTGAATCTCTCTATCCCTATCTTGTTAAGTTTTATTTATTATTAACTTGGGGATTGAAAACAAAGTATCTTAAACGCTTGTAATCGTTTTGGTGTGTCTTTTCATCTTGCCTGTCTTAAACGTTTGCTTGAAAAAAGTTTTAGAAAATCGGTTAAGAAACACAATTCAACCCCACTTCTTATGTTTCCCTGCTTCACTTTCAGTTGAGCTCCTCTTGCGTGGCAAGGATCCATCCTTCATCCATCAAGACTTCGTCCACAGACTTTGGCTCCAACTCAGAGATAACGGTTGAATCAGCTTGTTCTCTGAAGTTTGACCTTGTCCGGACTCTATCATTGAGATTACCAATGATTTGCTCCTTAGGATGATAAGTCCTGAACTGCCAAGCACGTTGGGTGTTGTGCACTTGCGAAGATGTTGATGCGTCTGAAGCATTTTGTGTTGCATCTGATAAAGTGTCTTCTTTGACTGTGGGACAATCATGCACGTCATTCAGACTTATATCTGCAAAAGATTCATCTAGCTCTGACAATTTCTTATCAGGCTTCTTGTCATCAAACTTAACATGAATGGACTCTTCTACGACTGAAGTTCTAGAATTGTGGACCCTAAAAGCTTTTAATGTTTCAGAATATCCTAACAATATTCCGTTATCTACCTTAGCATCAAACTTACGAAGTTGATCTTTGATATTTAGAATGAAACATTGACCTCCAAAAGGATAGAAATACGATATGTAGGATTTGCATCCTTTCCACAATTCATAAGGAGTCTTATTCAAGATTGGTCTTATGTATATTCTGTCGATCTGAATGTAGCAGGCAGTCTTCACAGCTTCAGCCCAGAAGTGTTTGAGCACATAATTATCATTGAGCATTGCCCTGACCATCTCTTGAAGAGATCGATTCTTTCTCTCAACAACATCGTTTTGTTGTGGTGTTCTTGGAGCAGAGAAATTGTGATGAATGCCACTTTCATAACAGAACCTTTGGAATAACTCATTTTCAAATTCTCCTCCATGATCACTTTGGATTGGGCTTGTACATATGCCTTTTTTCATTCTGTACACGTTTGCAGAATATAGCAAAGACATTGAATGACTCATCCTTGTGAGTAAAAAACATAACCCATGTCCATCTAGTATAATCATCTTCTATGACAAGCCCATACTTTTTACCACTGACAGAAGCAATTCTTATTAGACCAAATAAATCAAGGTATAGCAACTCTAGTGGCCTTGAGGTGCTAACAATGTTCTTGGACTCAAAAGAGTTCTTGACTTGTTTTCCCTTTTGACATGCGTCACAGACAGCGTCCGATTTATACACAATCTTTGGTAGACCTCTTCGAGGTTATGCTTATTTAGTCTTGAGATTAATCTCAAACTTTCATGACCAAGTCAAAAGTGCTAAATCCATCGCTCGTCCTTGATGGACACTAGGCATGATACACTCTGAGTAGAGAGTTCCCCCAAGTCAATCTTGTAGAGATTGTTTTGCCTTTTGGTAGTGAATAAGATGGACCCAACAAGGTTCTTGACCATACATTCACCTTTATTGAAGGAAACATCAGACCCACTATCACATAATTTACTTCTATTAAAGTTGTGTTTTAGTCCTTCAACTAACAAGACATTATCAATAGAAGAAACATGATGCTTACCAATCTTACCTATTCCAACTATCTTCCCTTTTTGATTACCTCCAAAAGTAACCCATCCACCAGACTTACTGCGAAGGTCTTGGAACATAGACTCTTCTCCCATCATGTAACGTGAGCATCCACTGTCCAAATACCAGGATTGGTGTTTTCTTTGTGTTGCTAAGCAGATCTGTAACAGGGATTATCATATTCTTAGGTACCCAGATAGACTTGGGTCCTTTCTTGTTAGTCTGAGGTCTTCGTCCATGCATAAAATTTTTGTTTCTATCTATGCATTTAGATGTGATATGACTGGTCTTACCGCAGATATTGCAATATATATTGGATGCATCTGGTTTGGTTTCTTTTAGATGTTGGTAAGACATAAAACCCTTGTGAGTTGGTTTAGATCTTGATACTTTGTGAGAAACTTCTTGCTCCTAGTTGTCATAGCCTAAGCCAGACTTCTCATGAGGTGATCTTGTGTGCCTAAATATAAAACTAAGCTTTTCTCATCCTCCTACTAACATAGATATGCTCTTCGTCAGATCAGATATTTCTTGCTTCACTCTTACAACTTCAGAAGGAGCAGTGGACTAAGAATCGAGTTTATCAGTTAGACTGACATTCTATGCTTTTAGCTTATTATCTTCTTCAATAAGCTTTTGATTTTCTTTATGCATAGATTCATGTTCCTTAGTTATTTGGGAAAATCTTTTCTTCAAAATTCTATACTCATGATGTAAGACAGAGGAATTACTTAATAATTCATCAAATGCATCTTGTAAAGAGTTAGAGTCAGATACCTCATCTTCGTCCGACTCATCGTCCGAAGTATCATTTGCCATCAGGCAGAGATTGGACACAGGATGACTCCTTGGTCCGTAGAAGACGTCTAGGATTGCTAGCTTTTCCTTTGCAGTCTGAAACTACAACACCATTTCTGTTCTTGGTCAATCCAGAGCACACATGAGACACCAACAGGCACGAGCATTTAAGGAATATCTTCTAATGTTGTCATCCGTCTAGTCAGCTTCAAGCTTAGACGCTGTTAAGCCATCCTCAAGGATTATAGTTGGACGGTAGTCACCATAAATGAAAATATCCTGGAGATCAAAATCCTCTTGAGCTCTGATATATGTTTCAAACAGATTTCTCCAGTGAGGATAGTCAGTTCCATTGAAAACAGGTGGTGTAACACCCCGATTTTCAAGCTTTTCCTAATTATACAGTATTTATGAACTTATATTTTATTCGAGGTCTTAGGAATGGAAATAAAATATTCCGAGACCATAGTCATGCTCAACGACATCGTAGGAAGCTACGATTAAGTTTTGTGTCGAAAACTCAAACGGAGTCCGGTCTGAGTTTTTACACTGACAGTATGATTTTACTACTCAGAAGACCTCAGATGGACCCGTGAATGAGACAATAAGTCTTAGAATTCGATTCTCTACGTTTTGGTTAAATTTCAAAAAAATTTCAAAAAAATCACTTCTTGACCTTCGTTCGAGCGAAATCTTCAATCGGGTGGAAAACGGAGCCGCGTATGGACTTACCAGGACCCGACAACAGGTAATCTTGATACCACATCATGCTAGATCACTTGGGAGAGTATGCCAGAGTCATCGTGACGGTCGGGAATATCGGGACGTGAAATTACCAAAATACCCCTAACTTAACCTTTTTCACCTTTTACCATTTTACCCTTGAACTAAATGACCTTTTTGCCCTTAAGTGACTTATTAGAAGGCTGGAACAGCCCCTCCTCAGTCTCATTCACGCAGCCCAGCCCCCCAAAGAGAACCAAGAACTTCATCTTCTTCCTTTGAGAGAAACCACCATTGTTACCTTGAGAAATCCTTGAATCATTGAAGAAAAACCTTGAATCTTTGATCAATCTTCATCCATTCTTAGGTAAGATCACTTCTATAATCTCATAGCTTCTTGAATCTCTCTCAATCTCATGATCAAAATCCATTTTCATGAAAACCCATTTTGAGATCCAAATCTTTGAAAATCCATAGGAAATTGTAGAAAAATCCTTTTACTGGGAAACCAATTTCTTTGGACTCACTTCATCATTCTCTACCTAAACCCAAGAGCTCATGATTCAATTTTAATCCTAGCTCATAACCCCCAATATGGCCGAACCCTATGTTCATGAGTGAATAGTATTTTTGATCAAATTTTATTTCTAACTCTTGATTTCATCCTTAGCTTTCCTATTGTCCTTGAATCCAAGTGATGGAAAACCAAATCAATTTCGAACTTCTTTTGCCCTAAATGGCCGAAACCTTCATGTGACAAAACCTTGAGTTTTGTTTCACATTTTTGAGTGTTAAGACTTGTAGTAGTGTTAACTAAGTTCATGAACCAACCATCCAAAAGTTTGGAATCAAATGAGATCCCTAGCCTTTTTATCCTTTCATGGCCGAACCTTAGACCTTTTACGGGAATAAAATTTATGTATTGATGTTGTATATTGATGTTAATTGGTTGTTTGCATTGAATTATGTTTGATTGGCTTAGGCGACGCGGACGAAACCGGAGCCGGAGTCGAGAATCGTTCAAGTTTGGACTAAGCACTTTGTGAGGTAAAAGGAGGTAGTCATTTGAGTTTGATAGCTGCATGGTATATGACTTGTTATATGAGATGTAGTGTTGTTAATTGATGATTGGTAATTGTGAATAGTTGACTTATGTACTCGATGGAGTTTGTACTTGAGAATTTGATTTAGAATTGTGGCATGGATGCCTTTGATGAATATTATTGTGATTATGGACTATATATATATATATATATATCCTGGATGAGCACTCGAAATCCGAAATCAAAGTTTTGAAAAACGCATTTTGAAATCAAAAAGTGATTTTTGGAAAACGTGTTGTCTTTTCAAGAAAAGTTATCTTCTTTTTTGAAAAAGTGATGTCCTTTTAAAAAGAAAAAGTGGTTTTGTGGAAAGTCGTGCAAAGCAAGTTTTGTTTCCAAAAAAATTTTTAAAAAGGCGTGAAACTTTAGAAAAAGGGTTTTGTTTTCAAGAAAGTGTTTTTCCCAGAAAAATGTTCTCCTTGATCAAGAAATGTTTTGTTTCAAGAAAATGAAATTGAGTTTTGTTTTCCTAAGTTATTTTGAGAAAGTTTGACCGAAAAGGAAATATGATGAACCTTTGAGATGAACCCAAACCTAGTGATCGAGACGTCAGGCTAGTGTTTTGTGGATTGAGCACTCAGACTTCGTGTCCAGTGTTTTTGATTTGAATGGGCTTAATGCCTTTTGAAACAAGTCGTGGACTTTATGTCTTGACAATTGAAAGAATGAACGAAAAATAAAAACAGAAAACTTTCTGTGTACATGCATGAACCGGCAGACGTGCCATCTGAAACCGAGCTACAACTTTCGTAGTTGAGAATGGAACCAGTTAAGACCACTAGGTCTATATGGGCATTTTGTGTGTCGAGACTCCACAAGTGGCTGGTGGCCTCGCGACCCCGTGCCATGGTAAGTCGGCTACCCAGCACAAATGAACTCGATCAGGGACTGGACTATTCATGATATGGTGAGACGTGGTACCCTGGAACAATTGGAGTTCGGACTTAAATTGAGAGGCCGACTCATGAGAACAATTGTGTTACGGGTGTTAGTACAGCCTATCGCTCGATGTTGGGAAGTTAGAATCTCCGGAGTACATGAATTGGAAAGATGATATTGAAGACTCATGCATTATTATAACTCATGATGGTGTCTGAGATATTATATTGTCTGATATACTGTATTTATCTGTGAATGTTTATGCTGTTTGTCACCCGTGCGGCTATCGTGATATACTTTATATGAGTATCTCACCTTTGCCTGTACATATTGGACACACTATTGTGTTTTTGGAACACATGTACAGATGTTGTTCATAGGTACCCACGGGCAAGTGAGGACTCGGATGACGGAGCCTGCTGAAGAAGTTGACTTTGGGTGGTATCCTAATGGCTACTTTTAGCCGACCAGCTTAGGAGTCTTTTATTTTTAAAGTAGTTTTATATATTCTACTACATGTATGTTGGATTTTTGTCCTTAAGTCTGTAATACGATATACTTTAGACCTAAACCTATGTTTATGTTTTATGCACCTTAAATATTAGCGTGTGTTATGAAGTTTATTTCTTCGTCTTGAGTTTGTTTTGCCTATGCATGCAGAAAATTTTTAGAAACCTCGTTTTTGAACGTAGCTAAATGATTATATTATTTTCCGAAAGTAGCCAGGCGTTTTATTTACTTGATATTTTCCACATTTTGAGTTCGAGTACGTAGCACCCGAGGAGGGTGTTACAGGTGCAACGTTTATAGAAGGACCTCGAACATTTCTTCTTTCAGAAGTAGTATCCTGAGGTCTTTCTTCAGGAACAACAAGTTGCTCATCATCTGAAGAGTCTTCTCCCTGCTCAGTTGACCATAGACATGGCTTCTTCCTTGACCTCTTCATCTTCCTCAGAAGACTCAAGATCTTCCCACGTGGCCATGAAGTTCTTCTTCTTTTTCTTGAAGAACTTTTTCTTGTCCTTCAGCAAAGGACACTCAAATTTAAAGTGCTTCGGCTTTTTGAATTCGAAACAGACCATTGGATTCTTGTCCTTAGACTCACCATGATCTTTAAAATTTTTCTTTTGAAATGGTTTCCTTTTCATGCCATTTTTCTTTCTCCACATATTTTGTATTTTTCTAGAGATAAAGGATAATTCATCATCGTCTGATGATTCGTATTCCATTGGTTCAACATCATCACTTGATTCATCAACCTTTAAGGCTTTTGAGCTGCTTGCCTTTTGAGCTTTCAAGGCAACAGACTTGTTTTTATTTGAGGGGTTGTCAAGATTGAGCTCTTGCTCATGCACTTGCAAGGTACTGACGAAATCTTCCAGAGTCAAAGTTGAAAAATCTTTGACCTGAGTGATTGCGGTTATGAGTGGCCTCCATTCCTTAGGAAGACTCCTAAGAATTTTAGTCACATTTTCCTTGGTGGTGTAGACTTTACCAAGGGACTTCAATTTGTTGATGATCGTCTGAAATCGACCCATCATGTCCAGGATGGACTCTCCTTCTATCATTGTGAACATTTCATACTTGCCCACCAACATGATTAAGAGTCTTTGACTTTTGTAGTCCCTTCATGAAGATTGGATAGAGTGTCCCAAATTTGTTTAGCAGATTCACATGCATGAATCTTTTGAAATTCATAAGGACTTAGAGTACACATCAAAGCATATCTTGCTATGTGATTCTATTCCATTTTTTCAATCCACTCCTCTTCAGCTTTGTCACAACCATTAGCATTGAGACAAACGTTTGGACCATTCATGATTCTGGCCCAGAGGACAGAGTTTATACTCAAAATGAAACCTTTCAACCTCTCCTTCCAATAGATGTAATGAGTTTCGTTCAAAAACGGAGGTCTAGTCATGGAAGTGCCTTCCATAACTGGTTGACTCCCACTTGGCATGCCTTGACCTGCTATTTCTGCTTGTAAGGATCTTTCCTCTAACACAGCAAAGTGCTCAACCCAGAGGATGAGCTCTGATACCAATTGAAGGAACCTGTTGGAAACACAAGAAAGGGGGTTGAATTGTGTTTCTTAACTTTTTAAAACCTTTTTCTCAAGCATATAGCTTATCGCAAGCTTTTGGACGCAAAGATAAACAACAGACGCAGAGCACGTAAACCAGAAACTTTGGACGCAATCTAAATATGTTTTCTTTGAAAGACGTACGTTAAGAAAACAATATCAATCCCAATTGTTAGTTATAAATAAACTTAAAATAAGGATAAGGTAGAGAAGATAACATAGAGAAATTATCCTGGCTCACTCTTAGCCCACGAGCTAAGTCCATTCCCCTCTACATGAAAGCTTCATCCATTATAACAAAAACCTTGTTACAACAAGTATTCTTACACCTCTTTAGGCACAAGTATTCAACACTTTTCCAGACAAGCCTCTCCAGGCTCAACTACAATTTGGTTTTCAGAAAGAGTTTCTTACACTAGGCCTAATCTCACTATATGTGAGTGTATAACACTTAAGCTATAAAACTCTGAATCCATAACTCTACGTAGAGAGTAAATATGAAAGTTTAAACTCAGAGAAAGCTTAAGAGCTTTTGTTTTTCTTTGCTTTCTTGATTGCTTGCAAGATTGTAAGAATTTTTTTTTAAGTTCGGTAACTTTGCTTCTTCAAGGATGAGCTTATTTATAGCCTTCCATCTTGAGCAAACTTGTTTCTTCAATCTTGAGCAAACTTGTTTCTTCAATGGTTGGCAAGAGAGTCATTCTGATGCGCATTTAATGCAAAAATCCATTCAGTCTGATAGCTTGTGGAAAGCTTCTGAAAAGCATAATAGGCTATCAATGATTGACAGCTGAAAGCAGTACAGACAGCTTTTCTTTGTACCCGAAAGTTGCCTTTTGTCTTTCCTTGTTTGAAATATTCAACTTTAATGTGTCAAGGACAGACTGGGTTTAGCCTTCGAGAGTACTAAGATACAGAGAACTATTGTCAAAAGGATATTTCCATTTTACATGAAAGATGATAATTTGAAACTTATTACCTTTTTACATTTTCGCGCTAAGAAAGTGTCACGACTCAAAAACTAAGTCGTGACCGGCCAGAGGAAGGGAGAAAATCCCATCTCCGAAACCTAAAAGTCTCACACAACAAAACAACCATATCTCTCCCAAAATCAATAAAGAATCCTTATCACCGCTTTCTATATTTCTTCAAAAAGAAAGATTACAACAATATTCAAAAGATAATCCTGGGAGATCAACTCCATAACAAAGTAATAGGTTCAATTATAAATAAAGGATTTATACAAAACGAAGTTTGTCTAAAAAGAAATTTAAGACGTTTTGCATGGCCAAGGCATAGCACTAGAAACCCCATTCAAGACGTCGGGGTGGCTCGGGATGGTCCAGCAGCTCCTACACCTGCATCTGAGACACTAAGGGAGTGAGCTATACAAACTCAATAAAGGTATGAACTAAAAGTATAACATAAGAGAACATAAAATGTGAATATGGAAGAAGATTACACGATTCGATTAGGATATGCACAAGGACCTCAATCATAATGGGTCCCGTCACTATGCCGTACATTACTTACACAATTCTGAATAATTCACCTCACATCAATCTCATATATTTCCATAAATGCATACATCGTTATTTTCAAATCAATCACCTGATTACAATGAGAAACTTATCATATTTCATTGTATTATTTATAACAACAACAATTCCACTAAATTAAAATTAATAATTTCTTCAACCACTCAATACCATCAATATCATCATTTTTATAATTCCATCATCAATATTTTGAAGCAATAGAATGTGTTATGTCTATTACCAAAAAAAAAAAAAAATGTGTTATGTCAATATAAGCATGCTAATTTTATCCTAAATTTTCATCCTTACATTTGTACATCATAGATAAACTAGTCACCCCAACTTGGATCATCAATACATACATTACATTATATCTAACTTATCTCATCATAATAATAAATACATTATAGTTGCTTACTTCATATCCTCTATATATATATATATATATGTGGCTCACCGCCCCACCTAGTGGGTAATAATCCCAAATTGGCTACTAAAAGCCTATGGAGGCTGTATCATTCCTTTGGGTCATAATAAAAATAATTAATTACAGCAATTGTGTTGCTAGACCAGCAACACTTGAGCTGCCCGTATATGAGGAAAAATGCAGCATTTGCTGCTCCAAGGGAAGGAGAGAAAAAAAACAACGAAGCAAGCTGCCCCGTCAAAGGAAAAGAAAGCAACTCCAAGTGTTCATTTAAAATTTCCTTTAATGACTTGTTTATCCATCTAATGTTCTAGCAACCCACTTCAATATTTAGCCAGATTCACACCATAAAACAGATTTGACTAAGGGATTCCAATGATAATCATTTTCAAACAATTTGCATCAAAATCTCCCTAAATTCATGTACCCAAAAATAAATAAAGATACAATATTAAACTCAAAACCAGAAATTTACAAAGGAATTTTAGACCCTTACCTTTAAGGTTATTCAATACCTAAGCTCTTGAGATGGATGAGAGTTCTTCAAGTTCCTCTTCTAGCTCTTTCTTCTTCTACACTATGATAGAGATGAAGAGCATGAAACTCACGAATTTTCAAGAGGGGAGAAGAGAAAGATGAAGAGAGAACTTACCATTTCTCCTCTCTACCCAAAACCCTAACACCCACTACTCTTTTCTTCTTTCTTTGAGTTTAGGATGGAGAATAAAGAGGGAGAGTAACTCCCTTTTTATTTTTAACTCACACTATTTGTTTATTGCTATTAAATCTCTTGATTATTGTGTATTTGCTCCTTCCTCCCCATAAAATTTCTAAATAGTCCTTGGACTTATAATTAATGTTTGTCCCCCCTTATTTTTCCTTAGTTTTATTAATTTAATTTACCTTAGGTGAGACAACCCTCTTCTCTTAGAAGGATAATCCCATTAGTCCCAAAATTCCTACTATTATTCACTATGTCTGGCCGTATATAAAACAATAGCGTGGTAGTCAAACAACATCACGGAAGCAAACAAGCAATAACGGCAAGCATAAAAAGATTATCAAAGTAAAACGCAACATAAGAGTAACTGTACAAATACCATACATATCTTAGCCCATCAGTAGAGCACTGTACATACATATACATGCTATCAAAATAAACTGAAAATACATTCATAGCCAAAAGAAAAACTCTCAGAGCTCACTAGTACTGCCCGTCCCCTCTCAAAAGGTACACAAAAGCTCTCAGCTCACAACCTAGGACGCACTGGCAAGCTCTAACCATCAGTGGTGAGGATGCCCTGAGCTACACTGACCCTCGCCATGAGTATGCCTGTACCGCATAAGAGGCTCATACTCTGACGAAGAGCTGGAAACCTCACTCCTACGCCTACGGTTGGTACTCAGATACCGCTCCGTCCTCCGGTGTTGGCCTCGATAGACGTAGCCTCTTCTGCTGGATAAAACTGAGGATTGGGGTGCCACCCACATGTAGTCTCGCTCCCTCTGCCTCGGCAGTCGCCACATCCTGGGAAAAGGGACACGCGGTAGAGGCCAATGATATCCACGTACGGCGGCGTGCCGCTCCGAAAGATCAGATTGATAGGTCCCGTGTAAACCACCAAAAAGGTCGAGGGGTCCACCCACGATCCCCTCTCATCATGATATACAATCTCAATGTCGCCCAGCACCAGCATTCGCGGTGCCCCCGTAATAAACGGATGAAGTCTGGGGTCCATCCTGCTCCTCGGTTGGCTCGTCGTCTTCGTGCGAACCCAAAACAGAACAACAAAAACAACAGTAAGGAGATAAGAAATATTGGGCATAACAATATCGGAAAACAACAGTAAAGCAGCAAACACATATAACATGTAACAGATATCGCAGATATAACAGTTACTGCATTCCGACAAACGT
The DNA here is from genome assembly GCA_039655645.1 of Ammopiptanthus mongolicus. Taxonomy (NCBI): domain Eukaryota; kingdom Viridiplantae; phylum Streptophyta; class Magnoliopsida; order Fabales; family Fabaceae; genus Ammopiptanthus; species Ammopiptanthus mongolicus. The sequence continues at coordinate 60,021,338 of CM077345.1, forward strand.
CTCTCAAGACAACACATAACAACAAGCATCCATCTCCATGAGTCTCACACTCAGATCAATCCTCTAGACCGAGATACTAATCCCATGCAGCATGTTGGCTGAATCACTCACAACATTGGTTCCCACTAGAATGGTTTCACACCCGAACAAGTCCACACCGGAACAGGTTCTGTGTCAGAACAGAGTTAGCTTGTCCAAGAAACCAAACCGCTCACTGTGACCAATAAGAGTGCATCCCCCTTCCACACTGTAACCGGGGTATTTCGGTCGCTTCGGAACGTTAGCCTAGAACAAATGGAAAGCTCTGGGATTAGTCGGGCAAACCGGGCTAAATCGGGCGTCACGACAGGATATGGGCTACCTCATTCGTCACTGTAATCTATTCCCGAGACCGGTAACATCCCCAAGGTCACTCACTTGACCGCCCCATCTATTCTCCATACCCGCACTCAAGTACAACTAACCTCATATGACGCTGGCAGCCCATACTACCTGTCACACGGTCTCGCCACTTGGCAGCTGATGATGATATGCAGCAAACATCCTCAATGGACTTGATACCGGATCTCAAGCCTAAGCTCTTAGTTAGAAACAACACGATGCCACTGAATCCACACGGCCACAGCCTCGACGCCACGCGTCCATGAGCCATAGCTCCAACAGTTACGGCCACTGCCTCGGAAAGTCAGCATAACAGCAACGGCACCATCCACGGTATCAATCTGACAACAACACGGCGCACAGCCAAACTTAGCTCTATGGCATTCCGCCACAACCTTCAACATTACAGCATACAGCATAATAACAGCAACAATAATACCAACAATAGCACATAGCAGCATATCACATACCAAGTAGCATATAGGCACTTAGACAGATAGCAACAACAACAATCAGCAGCACTCAGTCATACGAAGTCAAACATCCTTAATCTATAGTTTACTAGCCTAGGGTTTCCAAACTTAACGGCGATAGCCCAAAGTAAGCTAAACCTAGGGTTTAGGTACTTTATCGGGTCTCAACCACTAGTAAGGTTAGAGCTTCCCTACACATAGTAGAAGAGCATCCTACACTACTATTCCCTTCCCGACGGCAGCAATACTCTTTCTTTCCACCTGAACAATCATCGCACGAACTTCAAGACAATCACCTCCGTACGCAGCTACAAGCTCAGCCACGAACAGCACCAAATCCCCTTGGTAGCCGAGGCCTCAAGCTCCAAAATGCAGGAAATCACAAGCGCGAACTTTGCCCTAATCACGAGCACAACACATATACACTATTGTTAGCCCTAGGGCAAGCCCAAAAGATTAAAGAAAAAGGTGAAGACTCGAAGAACGCCAAGAACATGAAGAACGCGTGTTAGGGATTCGAGTTTACTTGGGACGAATTGAGACACTAATCCGTCAAAGTCAGAGATAACTTCGCCGCGATCACAACGGTGTAGTCGGAATTGCGATCCGAATCTCCGAAGTCCAAGAATTCAAGCTCTCTCTCTAGACGCTCTCTGCCTTCTCTCTAGTTACAGCAACCCAGAACTTGAAGCATTTTCGTGCAAGTGTGGAAATGAAAGTGTCAACACCACTTAAGGGTCCTGCTGAGAACGCTTTAGCGTGGTCTCCCAGAACTCTTGAGTGTGGTCACGCTTGAGCGTGGTCTCCCAGAACTCTTGAGTGTGGTCACGCTTGAGCGTGAGGTCCTCTCCACGCTTGAGCGGGAATCTTGTTCGCTCCGCCTTGACCCTGGCCTGACACGTGTAGCACACACGTCAAGAAGCACACCAGCTAGCAAATGCACTAGGAACGCTTGAGCGTGCAACGTTACCAACGCTTGAGCGTTGGCATGCTAAGGCGTGCTTCCCTTCCCACGCTTGAGCATGTAGCTCAGCTGGGAAAAGTCTTCCAAACTTCTGGCTTCCAAAGTTACTCGTTTAACGCCTTAGGCACCTCCAACCTTGTTCAAGCCTATTCCTAAGCTTCAAACTAGGTCTTAAACTAGGACACAACAATTCACGCAATCACTCAAAACCTTAATCGAGATTATTCCACTCGATTAGAGTCACAGAAAATTGAGATGTTACATTACCACCCCCCTTACAGTAAATTTCATCCCCGAAATTTCCGTCGCATACCTGTGAACAAAAATTGATGACTCTGATGCATCTCAGCTTCTTGTTTCCATGTTGAATCACCAATCACTGGATTCCATTCCACTCTGACTAACAGAATGTGCTTACCACGCAGTTCCTTAATCCTTCTATCCGTGATCCGAACAGGTGAAGCTTCGTACTCAAGGTTCTCTTTCAGTTGGATTGATTCGGGCTCTAGCACGTGTGATGGATCGGGATGATACTTTTTGAGTTGAGAGACGTGAAAGACGTTGTGAAGGTTTGACAGATTTGGTAGCAAAACTATTTGATAGGCTAAAGGGCCGATTCGTCGAAGAATCTGAAACGGTCCTATAAATTTAGGTGTCAGCTTTCTGGATTTTATTGCCCTGCCTACTCCAGCTCTGAGGGTAACTCTCATGAATACATGGTCTCCCTCTTGAAACTCCAAGGGCCTTCTCCTCTTGTCGGCGTAACTCTTATGCCTATCCCTTGCAACCTTCATCTTTTCCCATATCTTAAGGACTTGTTCCGTTGTTTTACGTACCAACTCCGGACCTAACAGCTGACTCTCTCCAATCTCAAACCAACACAATGGAGTCCTGCACTTACGTCCATATAGTGGCTCGTACGGTGCCATTCCAATACTTGAGTGGAAACTGTTATTATAAGTAAACTCGATCAATGAAAGAAACTCGTCCCAACTCCCCGTGTTCTCCAATACATATGCTCTTAAGAGATCCTCCAATGATTGAATCGTTCGTTCAGACTGACCATCCGTTTGTGGATGATAAGCAGAACTCATACTTAACCTAGTTCCCATTGCCCTGTGCAGACTCCTCCAAAACCTCAAGGTAAACCTAGGGTCACGATCCGAAATGATACTCAAAGGTACCCCATGCAGCCTTACAACCTCCTTGACGTAAATCTAAGTCAATCGCTCCAGAGAATAACTCTGGTTGATTGGTAAGAAGTGGGCACACTTCGTCAATCTATCAATGATTACCCAGACTGCATCACACCTTTTCTGAGTCCTCGGCAACCCAGAAACAAGGTCCATGGCAATACTATCCCATTTCCATTCTGGGACATCCAGTGATTGCAACAACCCTGCTAGCTTCTGGGGTTCAGTCTTCGCTCTCTGACACACCAAGCAGGTTAGGATATAAACCGCCACAGCGTTCTTCATCCCCGGCCACCAGAACAGCTCCTTTAGGTCCTGATACATCTTGGTAGCCCCTGGATGGAAACTCAGCTTGCTCTTGTGTGCTTCCTCCGAGATCATATCCTTGACATCTCTATCCGCTGACACACAAACCCGACCAACATACTTAAGCAGACCATCAGTACCTCTTTCGAATTCCGAAGTCTTACCTTCCTCTATCAACTGATTCACGCTCTCGAGGTACTTATCCTCAGCTTGCTCCTTCCATAAAAGATTCAGGAAATCGCTAGTTACTTTAACCATCCCTAGATTCAGCTTATCCTCGACGATTTCCGCTTCCAGATTCAGATCTCTAAACGCCTTTAAAAGCTCTAGCTCCCTTACCATCATCGCAGACACGTGTAGGGATTTCCTACTGAGCACATCCGCTACTACGTTCGCCTTACCTGGATGGTATTGCAGTTCGAATTCATAGTCCTTTATGAATTCCATCCACCTTCGCTGCCTCATATTCAATTCTCTTTGGTCGAACAGATACCTCAAGCTCTTATGGTCGCTAAACACACAGAATTTAGCACCATAGAGATAGTGTCTCCATATCTTCAATGCAAACACTATCGTATCCAATTCCAGATCATGCGTTGGGTAGTTCCGCTCATGTACTCTCAACTTCCTGGAGGCATACGCCACCACTTTCCTATCTTGCATGAGCACACATCCCAAGCCTTGATAAGATGCATCACAGTATACATCAAATCGTCCTAATGGATCTGGTAACACCAACATAGGTGATGTGGTCAGTCTTCTTTTCAGCTCCTGGAAACTCTGCTCGCAAGCCTCTGACCACTCAAACGTCCTCCCTTTTCTCGTTAACTGCGTCATAGGTAACGCAATCTTAGAGAATCCCTCGATAAACCTCCGTTAGTAGCCCGCTAAACCAAGAAAGCTTCTCACCTCTCTTACAGACTTAGGGCTTTCCCAACTCACTACGGCCTCAACTTTCGCAAGATCCACTCCAATTCCATCCTTATCGATCACATGGCCTAGAAACTGAACCTCTTCTAGCCAAAACTCGCACTTCGACAGTTTAGCATACAACTGTCGGTCCTTTAGCACTTGCCACACCGCCCTTAGATGCTCTTGGTGTTCCTCTCTACTTAAAAAGTATACAAGAATGTCATCAATGAATACGACAACAAACTTATCAAGGAACTGTCGAAAGATCTTGTTCATATAGTCCATGAACATAGCCGCAGCATTAGTCACACCAAACGACATAACCAAGTACTCGTAGTGACCATACCAACTCTGAAAAACTGTCTTTGGCAGATCCTCCTTCTTAACCCGGATCTAATGGTATCCAGATCGCAGATCGATCTTAGAAAACACGGCTGCTCCTTTCAGCTGATCCATCAAATCATCTATCTATGGTAACTGATACTTGTTCTTTATCGTCACCTTGTTCAGCTGACGATAGTCTACGCATAGCCTCGAGCTCCCGTCCTTCTTCTTAACAAACAGCACCGGTGCTCCCCACAGAAATGCACTAGGTCTGATGAACACTTTGCCTAGCATCTCGTCCAACTGTTTCTTCAGCTCTGTCAGCTCAACTGGAAACATTTGATACGGTGCTATCGATATAGGCCCAGTTCCCGGTACCAGATCTATAGGAAACTCCACCTCTCTCTCCGGTGGTAGTCCAGGAACACCATCAGGAAACACTTCCGGAAAATCTCGCATGATAGGAAAAGCTTCAACACCAAGAGTTTCCTTGACTTCCAAAGAGAACAACACCACATACTCGTCCGATCGTCCACCAGTCGGAACACTCCGTCGGTAGGCATCAATCCAGATCGCTCGGAAAAATCGAGAGTTTTGTTTGAACAGTCTAAAATTACATGGTTGGCCAAAAGCCAGTCCATGCCTAGGATCACATCTATCTGTTGCATAGGCAAGCAGATAAGGTCGACAAGAAAATGACGGTTCTCTACAGTAACAGGACATTTATGGCATACAGATAGGGTAGTTAAAGAATCACCCGTAGGTGTTGAAATAGTCAAATCATAGGGTAATATGGAAACAGGCAACCCTAAATGATCCATGCACTCTACTGATATGAAAGAATGAGTAGCCCCCGGATCAAATAAAACCGACAAAAGCTTACCAGAGACTAAGCATTTACCTTGAATCAGGTCAGGACTTTGAGAGGCTTCAGAACCCCTCACGGCAAACACCCTTCCGGTCGTCCATGGCCTACTCTGTTGACTTGCCACTACCGATCTTGCTCCGCCACTCTGAGCTCTACCATTTTGCTGTTGAAACTAAGCCCTTCTAGTAACTCCAGGCTTGCAGTCTGATGCATAGTGACCCATCTGGTTACAATTGAAACACTTGATGTGCTGGGTCCTTGGGCAATTTGATGCGTGAAATCCACAAGTATACGGTTTCATCATCAAGTAATAAAAAGATCAAATCCACAGGGACTATGTTTATGAATATCAATTAATTAATTAATCCAATTAAATTAAACAAAGGGAATATATTTGAGTGATAAGAACGTAGTAACCATGACCATGCAATTAAATAAATAAATAAATAAATATTAAAATGCAAGAGATCAAGAACAAGAATAGCAAGCTTTAAGAAAAGTTTTTTCAAATGTAAAGAAAGCTTTCAAGATTGGGAGTAACCACAATGATACAAGATGAATCTTAATTGATAACCATTTTATTAAAATTGAAATTCAATTGAAGATGAATTACCCTAAATTAGCTAATGTTCTCTCTCGAGACACAAAAACCGTGCTCAAATAAATCAATTCCTACTCTCGTGGTAATTGAATTTAGATTGAACCCTTTAAGCTTTATGGCAATTCATTAATTCCTTGAAAGGCTAAACCTATTCTCGTGATTTAGACCTTAAGTCCAATTCTTATGGCTCCAATACCCAAGTTCACCTTTCAGTACGTCCCTAGGAATCTATGAGATGCAAATATGTGACCAGCAAATTCACATGAATAAGCGCAATAAGAATTGAATCAAAGAACATTCACAATTTAATAAGAAGGATAAACAAAATCAATTAATCATCATCAATGTATCACAGGGCATTGCCCAATCCTAGAAATAAGAAGACTACTCAAGCATTGTCATTGTAACAACCTTGATCAAAGAAAACATGGAAAAATACCCAAATAGAAATAGGAAAAAGAGGAGAAAAGAATCCTAAAACCTTAATGCCTCCACTCTAACCAGCAATAGCCAAGTTCTCCCTCTAATTTCGAGCCTCATGGTTCCTTATATACCTTAGGTCCAAAAGATTAAAAGCAAAACATAAAAAAATAACCCAAATCAGAATTTAAACATGCCACGGCCATGTCACGAGTCATACCCAGGCCTTGACTTTTTCTGAACCTCCAGCTTCGTTCTCTTCATCTAGGTCATGACCGTGTCAAGAGTCACACCCAGGCCGTGACTTTCTTTGAACCTCAGCTTCCTTCTCTTCATCTAGATCAAAGTTGTGTCAAGAGTCACACCCAGGCCGTGACTTTTTCTGAACCTCAAAGACTGATTTCCTTCAAGCTTTCTTGGTCATGGCCGCGTCAGGTGTTATGGCTAGGCCGTGACACACCAAGTTTTGCTCCTTTTTTACTTCTTTCAAGCTTCAAACTTCATGCAAGCTCCAATAATGGTTAATCCAAGCTTTTAATCAATAATCCTGCACCAAAACACCAAGACCACCGTAATAATCCATTCTAAATAGAAAACTAACAAAATATCAATGAAAATACCTAGACTAACATGAAAATGCATGCAAAATGACTATGAAATGTGATGTGAAATCACACACATCACGATTCCTGACTAGATGCGGTCCCCCACACCGGAAACAGGTCTTGGTCTCCTGCTGTCCTTCACTGGAGCTGCTTCCTCCATGGTTGATGTTAAACTGACCCGGGCGATCATACAGTCTCACCCTCCACTGGAACTTGCGACTTATTCCCCTCTGGTTGCCTCGAACAGGTCCACCACTTGTCATTTGTTGTGAGGCAGTCCCTACTCGGTCGTGTCCTTCCATTACTGTGCACTTTTCCACCATCTCAGGAAAAGAACCGATACTTAGAAGTAGCATCGCTCGCTTCTTCAAACCTTCTGCAAACCCATTCTTTGTCAGGATGGATTTGGTAAAACTGAGAGAACTTGAGTAGCGCCTCAAACCTCATCGCGTACTTGCCGACGGACAGTTGGTCCAGTTTCAGACTTAGAAACTCCTTCTCTTTCTCTTAGTTGATGCTCCTCGGGAAGTACTTCTCTAGAAAACACTCTCGGAACAGTTGCCACGTCAACCTCCTTCCTCCGGCTTCTAACAGCCTAGCCTTGGTTCTCCACTAAGCTTCTGCTACTCCAACTAGCATGATAGCAGCGTATCTAACTTTTCGGTCCTCTCTGCAGCGTGTGGCCATGAACACCTTTTCTATCTCTTGCAACCACATTTCTGCAGCTTCAGGGTTGTACTCTCCATGGAATTGAGGAGGATTTCCCTTCATGAAAGCATTAAGATCGGTGTCCACCGTATCATTTCCTCTGACTGGGTGTAGCTGATCCTGTCTGGCTTCCCTCTCTTCCTGCCTCTGCATATACTGGGCAGTCTGTTGAGTTTGTTGCATCATTGCAGTAGCCAAGTCTCGCATGGCCCGCATCGCTTCGGAAGTGTCGTCACCACTTCCCGTTCCTGAGTGAACACCATTGTTATTATCGCCTCCGGTTGCAGCCGGCCTTCCACCTCTTCCTCTCGCCATCTAGCTTCTTGTAAAAAGGAGCTATCAGTTCCAATTCATAAGACATATAATAGCATTTAACAGTTAAACATATCATATGCCTCATGAATGAAAACAGTTATCACACGTTGATAACTAGCGCATCGGACACTCTACCCAATCCAAACGCAGTTGATACAACTCGTTCATCAACTGTTAAAGCCAGTACACTTATCTTCACAGTCTGCGGTCCTAACCGGACTCGACTGTTCTGACAACATGACCTCACAGCCCGATTTGGAAGCGAACTGCTCTGATACCACCAAAATGAGATGACCCTCCTCTCTTAGAAGGATAATCCCATTAGTCCCAAAACTCTTACTATTATTAACTATGCTTGTCCGTATATAAAACGATAGCGTGGTAGTCAAACAACGTCGCGGAAGCAAACAAGCAATAACAGCAAGCATAAAAAGATTATCAGAGTAAACGCAACATAAGAGTAATTGTACAAATACCATACATATCTTAGCCCATCAGTAGGGCATTGTACATACATATACATGCTATCAAAATAAACTGAAAATACATTCATAGCCAAAAGAAAAACTCTCGGAGCTCACATGTACTACCCGTCCCCTCTCAAAAGGTACACAAAAGATCTCAGTTCACAACCTAGGGCGCATTGGCAGGCTCTCACCATCAATGGTGAGGATGCCCTAAGCTACCCTGACCCTCGCCATGAGTACGCCTGTACCGTACTAGAGCCTCATACCCTGACGAAGAGATGGACACCACAATCCTACGCCTACGGTAGGTACTCAGATACCGCTCCGTCCTCCGGCGCTGGCCTCGGTAGACGTAGCCTCTTCTGCTGGATACAACTGAGGACTGGAGTGCCACCCACATGTAGTCCCGCTCCCTCTGCCTATTGGTGTAAGCCCTAGTGGCCAATCTATTTTGAATAGATCATCATTTGCATCATGACTTTGATCATATATTTGATATATGAATAAGGCATTAATTTATTATGTTCAATAGGCAGTTCATTTAATGGAACATCAAATGTGACTTGATCGTGAGATCCCATTAAACTATAGAACACTATTCTTAAAGTATCCGCATTCGAGTATTATTGTTAATTAGGACAACAATAATTCATAGAGACTATTGTGTGAGTAGACTGATGACCACATCTTACGGGTCATGGATATGCGATATCAAGCCAACACACAGGTGCAAATATTAGGAGTAATATTTGTATTGGATTGACCCACTATGAGAACGCTGCATAATAGTTATGTAAGTGTCATGAGCGCTTCTCATGGTAACCAAAGTGAAGTAGTCCTTCGACTTGAAGTCACTACGATTCCTACATGTGGAGTTGTAGGCTTTAATGCTATCAAACGTCATCCGTAATAGGATGATCATAAAGGTAGTTATTGGGCTTGCAATGAAACATGTTGAGGGATGTGAGTGATGTAGATAGGATTCGTCCCTCCTACATAACAGGAGTAATGTCATGGGCCTCTCGATAGAGCAAGACGTGAAATATGCGTGGCCACATGGAAATGGGCCAATATGTGATATTGGGCCCGTTTGTGATTACATGTCTACTCGGAGATCAAGGAATATGTAATTGGACTTAAGAAGGGTGACACATTTATGCCTTTTGTTCAATTATGACATATGAACGAAGGGACATTTACTACACGGTTATTTTGTTTACCGTAAGTTATATATCGTATCACCGATATTCTCACTAATTAGGTAACAATGATGTATTGCTAGATGCCACTCATTGTTTATAATATTAAATGTAATTTAATATTATTGCCAATTTATTGAGAACCTATAGGGTCACACGCATAGAGCAAATAGTCGGAGAATGAATTAATTTATTAAATATGATTTAATAATATTAATTATAAGATTGGGCCTGTAGCATACAAGCCCAATCAGGTTAGGTTAAGTGGCTGACAGCTTATAATGTTGTGCACGTCACTTAAGTGCTAAGGAGCTTATTGCGCATAACCTGGCGGCCGTCACACCACCATGGTAGGCGCTCCCCCTCACCCTTGCAGTCAGCTAGCACGACGTTTTCTCCGGCAGTGTTTTGTTCTCGTGGACTACGTAGAGGTGTTGCTCAGTGCTCGTGATCGATTGAGAATGACTGTTCTTCCCTTGCAGTGATCGCGGTAAAGCTACGCTACAAGAGGTAAACACTACATCATGAGTCATGACCATTCGCATGGATCCTTTTTATTGGGAATTTTTTTCCACTGCGTTTTTTGTTTTTAATACGCAAATTCCCAACACTGCCTCGGCGGTCGCCACATCCTGGGAAAAGGAAGGAACTGGTACACGCAGTAGGGGCCAATGATATCCACGTACGACGGCATGCCACTCCGAAAGATCAGACTGACGGGTGCCGTGTAAACCACCAAAAAGGTCGAGGGGTCCACCCGCCATCCCCTCTCATCATGATATACAATCTCAATGTCGCCCAGCACCGGCATCCGCGGTGCCCCCGTGATAAACGGGTGAAGTCTGTGGTCCATCCTGCTCCTCGGCTGGCTCGTCGTCTTCGTGCGAACCCAAAACAGAACAATAAAAACAACAGTAGGGAGATAAGAAATACCGTGCATAACAATATCGGAAAACAACAGTAATGCAGTAAACACATATAACATGTAGCAGATATCGCAGATATAACAGTTACTGCATTCCGACAAACGTCTCTCAAGACAACACATGCAACAAGCATCCATCTCCATGAGTCTCACACTCAGATCAATCCTGTAGACTGGGATACTAATCTCATGCACAATGTCAGCCGAATAACTCACAACACTGGTTCCCATTGGAACGGTTCCAAACCCGATCAAGTCCATTCTGGAACAGGTTCTGTGTCGGAAAGGAGTTAGCTTGTCCAAGAAACCGAACCGCTCACCGTGACCAATAATAGTGCATCCCCCTTCCACACCAGAACCGGGGTATCTCGGTCCCCTCGGAACGTTAGCCTGGAACAAATGGAAAGCTCTGGGATTAGTCGGGCAAACCGGACTGAATCGGGCGTCACGACAGGATAGGGGCTACCTTATCCGTCAATGTAAACAATTCCCGATGCAACACCCTTTCCCGAGTGTCACATTCCCGAACGTTTATAAGGCCGAAAATATTTATTAATGCGGAAAATACGATTTTTCTTTTTCTTTTCTTTTCATAAAGATGTAATGGGATTAGTTAAGGTAATAAATAATACTAATAAGTGAACGTAGGTTCACCATGCATTACTAGGACATACATACAGTATTATAATACAGAAAACAGAAATAACAACATTACTTTATGTAGACATAAGTCTAATGTATGACTGACATAAGAAATACAATAAGTACTAGGAGTCATAGCTCCCAAAAGGTACTACAAAAACTGACATAGTCTGGCCGACAACAAAGCTAAAACAGAAAAAGAGTCCACCTCCGAACTCAAAAGGACTGCGGAACCGAACCATCGTCGCGTCCATCTGTTCAAGCATCAACAGCAAGTACCAGCAGAAAACATACAGATATGGGTGAGATTCCCGTTCATCAACACAACAAAACAGCAGTAGTAAAAACGGGACGACTCACCGGGTAACAGCGTACCCAACATGCTTACAAAGGTTCTCAGTATAAATCATGTTAAGCAGTTAACAACATAATAGCATGCTAAACATTTAACAGCATAATATAAGGCATCCTTAAACAATACAGCGATGTATAACAGTAAACGTAAACATCAATAGCCATAAACATCAATAGCCATGCAATGCAATGCAATGTATATGACTCAATGTCAATGTCACTGGGTACTACTCTGACCCCTACTCCATGGAGCTAACAAAACATTCGGAGAGAGTGAATGGGAGGACATGTTCCGGTTTCTGCCAGCCATGAGCAAGATGCTACAACATTCGTAACTTGCACGTATCTGGCTTTACGGTAACACTCTCGACCAAACATGAAAAGTACGGCATCTAGTAGAGGATATCAGTGTATTGCACGGATTCGCCACGACACAGAAGAATCACCAACTGGTCACATGTCAGCCCTTCCAACCCTGATACCTCCAAAAAGACCATTGAAGATCGTCACCGTAAGATTCGCACCCGCATCAAGGTGTAAGCTCAACTCCTAGGCTCAAGGCCTTACAACTATGCACATGAAATGCCAATGCTTACACAAAGCAGATGCGATAAAGCAATGTCTATCCATTAGATAGACCTCAAGGTTCACTAAGGTTCTCTTCCTTAGGAACTACACACGTCTTTGTTTTATAAAACATTTATCCATCGGATAAACCATTTATCCATCGGATAAATATCTCGTGATTCCTTTGGAATGATCCAGACTGCTTTCAGAATCGCCGACTGTCCCCACAAACCAACACAAGTCTTTTCAGCGTGTTTTGTCCTCACTCACACGCTTTCTAGGAAACTTCCCAGAAGGTCACCCATCCCATAATTACTCTAAGTCAAGCACGCTTAACTATAAAGTTCTTATGTTCTAAGCTCCCGAAAAGAAGATAAATCTTGTTGATATGGGTAGTACCAATAAATTCTTATATGCTTCCCCTTAACTATACAGTCCCATACCTGCATAGCCTCAGGATTCCTTCCACTGTACAGTCCCATACCTGCACAGCCTCAGGATCTCTCTCATTCCAGTTATCACAAGACAGAAACAATTGAACGATTAACCTAGATCCGAATCATCGGTCCGTCATCGAACTACTGTTTCGAAAACCAAAACGTTTCGTGTTTGTGTTTACGTCTTATGAATTATGTCTCAAGTCCTAAGCATTATGAGTAAGGATTGAGAATCCTCTTAGATAAGTCTTTAAGCCTTTCTAAGATATTAATCCCTTGTCTTTCAATTAAGGAAACAAGTGTTGATTTCACTTAAGTCTTATGAACTCATTGATGTACTAAGTCATCAATGGTATAGCACATGGTCTTGTTCCACCACATACCATACTTAATTAACCCTTGTTTTCAACTCTAAGTTAATTACTTAACTTAGGTTTTTCACGTATAAAACTCTTACGATTGAGTTAGAAAACTCCTTTTGTAAACCAAACAACTTTTACAATTAAAAACTCATTTGATTTGAAACAATATTTGAACTACTTACTTCATTTCTAGCATTTTCTGAAACATGAAATTCGCTTAGCGGATTTACATTCGCTTAGCGAAATTGAGGCAGTAATACCTCTTTTGGAACTCCTCTGGTTCGCTCGGCGAGACATAAATCGCGTAGCAAAATATATTGTATTCGCTTAGCGAATATGAATTCGCTTAGCGCAAGTTCAGACGGTTGCACCTCTTTAGAAACACCTCTGGATCGCTCGGCGAGACAGAATTCGCGTAGCGAAACTTCACTTTATTCGCTTAGCGAGAATGATTTCGCTTAGCGAAAGTTCAGACGGTTACACCTCTATTGGAGACTTCTCTGGATTGCTCAGCGAGATGTAATTCGCGTAGCGAAATTTGCTGGGTTCGCTTAGCGAAAGTGAGGCAGTGATGCCCAACTAAGACTTTCCCTGTTTTTCGCGTAGCGAAAGTAAATTCGCTTAGCGAAAGTTGCCTTAAAACAAGACATCAACCTTAGGGAACCATTTTGATTCTCTTCATGAAACCACTTCTTTTCTCATTTTGAGTCACTTGATTAGCTAGATGAACTAAGGATAAGGTATAAAACATGTTTCACTTTGGTGAAAGCACTTTGAGATTTAATTCCATTTAAAGTCACTTAGGGTTTTTCTTTGAAAAACACAAGTTATTGAAAACACTTTCTTTACAACAAAACTTGACTTGTCCAAGAACTATTCATATCTTTCCTTTCCTCAAGGTCATGGCTAATAGCCAACTAGGAATCAATGTGAGGTTCTACTTCATCAACCAATCAAAGTATGGCTCACAACACTTACACAATCATGATAACCATAATACACATTACTACATCATAATCAAACATCCAAGTCCATCACACATTATGGTCTCATAATCAACAATAAAAGTCCATACTTGATCTAGTGATCAAAGTAGGTTTTCCAACATACATGAAAATGGTTTTTCATTCAATCATCTCATCATCAACATATACTAAAGCACACTACAACATACTCAAGCATAAACTCATCATGACAACCTTGTTCTCCAAGAGAACTTAAAACATAACAACTAAAAGTGAACCCAAACTAAAGGGTTTCACCCACACATAAAGTAAACAACCATCTTCACCACCACCATCTTGGTGTGATGAGGTTCTTCTCCCCATACCTGTTGAAGAGCAGATTCCCAGATCAAAGTCGGTTGATCGGTTTGTGAACCTCCTGATAGTTGTCACCAACTTGAAATGATGGAAGATTGCTCAAGGAATCAAGTGATTCTAACAAGGTTTCATGAATTTCTCATGAACAACAATGGAGGTTTTGCTCTAAGGAAGGAGATGGGTGTTCTTGGCTCTTCAAGAGAGCTGGGCTGCGTGAATGAGAGGGTGTGAGGGGCTGAGTTCAGCCTTAAAACAAGTCACTTAAGGGCAAAATAGTCATTTGCCAAAAGGGTAAAATGGTAAAAGTGCAAAAGACTAAGGTTAGGGGCATTTTGGTCATTTCGCATCTAGATTTTTCCGATCGTCATGACGACTCTGGCATACTCTCCCAAGTGTCCTGGGATGTTGTGATATCAAGATTATCTGTTGGCGAGTCTCGGTAAGTCCATATATGGCTCCGTTCGTCACCCGATTGAGAATTTCGCCCGAACGAAGGTCATGAAGTTATTTTTCTGAAATTTTTACGAAATTTAACCAAAACGTAGATAATCGAATTCTAAGACTTACTGTCTCGTTCACGGGTCCATCTGAGGTCTTCTGAGCAGTAAAATCATACTGTCAGTGTAAAAACGCAGACCGGACTCCGTTTGAGTTTTTGACTCAAAACTTAATCGTAGCTTCCTACGATATCGTCGAGCATGACTATGGTCTCGGAATATTTTATTTCCATTCCTAAGACCTCGAATAAAATAAAGACATTAAAATACTGAAGAATTAGAAAACGTGAAAATTGGGGCGTTACACCCGAGACTGGCAACATCCCCAAGGTCACTCACTTGTCCGCCCCATCTACTCTCCGTACCCGCACTCAAGTACAACTAACCTCGTATGACGCTGGTAACCCATACTACCTGTCACACGGCCTCGCCACTTGGCAGCTGATGATGATATGCAACAAACATCCTCAACGGACTTGATACAGGATCTCACGCCTAAGCTCTCAGTTAGAAACAACACGATGCTACTGCATCCACACGGCCAAAGGCTCGACGCCCCCCGTCCATGAGCCACAGCTCCAATAGTTACGGCCACAGCCTCGAAAAGTAAGCATAACAGCAACGGCACCATCCACGGTATCAATCCGACAACAACACGGTGCACAGCCAAACTTAGCTCTACGACATTCCGTCACAACGTTCAACATCACAGCATACAGCATAATAACAGCAACAATAACACCAACAATAGCACATAGCTACATATCACATACCAAGTAGCATATAGGCATTTAGACAGATAGCAACAATAACAATCAGCAACATTCAGTCATACAAAGTCAAACATCCTTAATCAACAGTTTACTAGCCTAGGGTTTCCAAACTTAACGGCGATAGCCCAAAGTAAGCTAAACCTAGGGTTTAGTTACTTTATCGAGGCTCAACCACTAGTAGGGTTAGGGCTTCCCTGGGCTTCCCTACATATAGCAGAAGAACATCCTACACTAATCTTGCCTTCCCGACGGCAACAGTACTCTTTCTCCCCACCTGAACAATCGTCGCACGAACTTCAAGACAATCACGTCCTCACACAGCTGCAAGCTCAACCACAAACAACACCAAATCCCCTTGGTAGCCGCAGCCTCAAGCTCCAAAATGCGGGAAATCACGAGCGCGAACTTTGCCCTGATCATGAGCACAACACATATACAGCAGTGTTAGCCCTAGGGCAATCCCAAAAGATAATGAAAAAGGTAAAGACTCGAAGAACGCCAAGAACATGAAGAATGCGTGTTAGGGATTCGAGTTTACCTGGGACGAATTGAGAAAGTAATCTGTCAAAGTCAGATACAACTTCGCAGAGATCACAACGGTATAGTCAGAATCGCGATCCAAAGCTCCGAAGTCCAAGAATTCAAGTCCTCTCTCTCTAGACGTTCTCTGCCTTCTCTCTAGTCATAGCAACCCAGAACTTGAAGCTTGTGGAAATGAAAGTGGTAACACCAGTTAAGGGTCCTGCTGAGAACGCTTTAGCGTGGATTCCCAGCACGCTTGAGTGTGCTCATGCTTGAGCGTGAGGTCCTCTCCACGCTTGAGCGTGGAACCTTGTCCGCTCCGCCTTGACCCTGGCCTGACAGGTGTAGCACACGCGTCAAAAGGCACACCAGCTGGCAAACGCACTAGGAACGCTTGAGCGTGCAACCTTACCAACCCTTGAGCATTGGCACGCTAGGGCATGCTTCCCTTCCCACGCTTGAGCGTGTAGCTCAGCTGGGAAAAGTCTTCCAAACTTCCGGCTTCCAAAGTTACTCGTTTAACGCCTTAGGCACCTCCAACCTTGTTCAAGCCTATTCCTAAGCTTTAAACTAGGTCTTAAACTAAAACACAAAAATTCACGCAATCACTCAAAACCTTAATCGAGATTATTCCACTCGATTAGAGTCACAGAAAATCGGGATGTTACATTAGGTAAAAGAGGTCAAATTCCTATGAACCTACACATTTGGGACGGGTTTCACAATCTACCCACCTTAAAAAGAATTCATCCCGAATTCTTAAAATTTCACCAACATCTAGCAAGTTAATCTTTAATTCAAGGCAATCACAAGCTGAACAAAACTATAGATGTACATGCAAATTTATTTTTCAATTTTCAAGCAACACCAAAGTACGTCAAAACACATTGGAATCATCACTATAACAGATTTTTAGATAGCATTTAAGTTGCTATCCAGCTTACACATCGCATAAAATTTCGATCTATTGCTAGAGGTTAGAGTTCCCCTTCATCTTGGCATACTTAGGACAACGACATATGTGTCTCAAGCACTAATATTTATGGAAGATGAAATCATGACATTTCATTTCAACTCAAGTGAATTTAAATTTCGCACATAGGTTGCATACACATTCTACACATCAAATTAAAAGGAACTCTAGCACTTCTTTTTGTATAGTACAGAACTCTATGCCATTTAATTAAATCAAAATTGATATTGGCATTCCACACCACTCAATAAACTCTAATGTTCACACACAATAATGGAAGCATCATGAAACCATCACGAATACATTGTGATTGGCACTGTTCAAATGTAACAATCCAAGCTTTTACTATGTTCCTTTTGTACAATAACTGACTTTTAAATTTTTGACATAAACAATTTACAGCTATGACAACTGACACTCCCACTACAATCAATTGTTGGGTAATGCCCTAACCGCAAACTTAAAAGGTGTAGTTGTGATATTGCTTGTGGCAAGGATGATACACATTAGAATTGAATTTGTGATTGTAAAAAAAAAAAAAAATCCAAGAATTCCTCCTTTTTATTTGGATCACAATGCCTGCTGCCACTTTTTACCATGTGATATTCTTTCTCCAATTGTTTGGCTAAGAATCTAATACTTGCTTTTTTTTTTTTTTTTATATATATATAGCATTATGAAGCAAAAAGGAGGCTTTAACCCCCACCCCCCAGCAACTAAAACATATTATTTCGTCAAGTAATTAAAAGGCTTTATAATAGTTTTAAAACTTTCACTTAACTATTTAAATCGATGCTTACTTGCAGGTTATCATATATCATAGCTTTAATCATTTTTAAACTAACAAGGCAGAGATTTCACTTAATTAAGGTTATGATACTCAATTTGATACCATTAACTATCTTGAGGTAACCTAGCTTTTCCTTGCTGCAAAGGCAGAAAATTCTAAGTCCTAAACAACAGATCTCAAAGGTTAAAGCATCATGCTATCTATCAATTCAAATCCAAGCTCATTTTCAACATTTTAGCATCAGTCATTGTAACAATACATAACAAGGATTAATATCATCAAAAATAGTCCCAAAAGATAAGTACAAGTATATAAAGCCTCAAAAATCCTTTGAAACACATAGCACCATACCATACTTAACCAATTCAAGATCTTACTCAAAGATAAATACAACATAATTACATTGTTGCATTATCTGCCTTAAATTTAAATAGGGGCTGAGGGTGGATATGATAGCTATAAATCCTAATATTAGAACAAGGCTGAGTTTAATATAGTATCTTCCAAATGAAGCAAGTTCCAAGTAATTTGGATATCTATGCTAAAAGATATGCAATCAAGTTTTTGGTTTATTCAGAGCCTAGTAGTTTTTTTTTTTTTTTTTTATAGCACCTAGCCTGGATTCAAATCAGAACTGGTATTAAACTAGTGAGTCAAATATATATATATATATATTTTTAAAATTAACCGAATGGGCTTAAGATGTTACCTTTCAAAAACATCCAGTTTTACTCAAATTGGATAAGTATAGAAAAAGTTACGCAATTCTAACCGCAAGGTGTTAGAGAACAAAATGTGCAGCAAGTCCTTAGATTTCACCCCTTTTGGGGACTCTAGTTTTGCATGTCCTTATTCCCATTTTAAAACTTTTCGGGACTTGACAAGACTTAAAAACAATAATTGGCTTGTGGAGCCTCTACAACATCCAAAATAAGGGAAGACAAAAATATAACAAGGATCAAGAAAGAACTAACATCATTACAAAAGAAAGAAGCATAAAACTCCAGCCATAAATAAATACATGACTTGGATATTGAAGGAGAAACTTCTAAAATATTGTTATCATATATCATAAAGCAAGTTACAAGTAAGCTCAGATGCATTATCACATTCCTAGGAATCTGCAAATGCATGCAGAACAACATTCTACCAATTTTGGTGGCAAGCTAGTTATTGAAGCCATCTTTAATCTAGTGAAGTTATGGTTTGCTATTGGTAATCCATGAAGAAGGAAACAACTATGCTCTTGACATAGTTGAGATTGAGAAAATGTAATGTCTTAAGTTTAATGGCCATTGTCTAGTATGTCCATGCTAAGAGGCATTGAGAAAATAACAATTTAATTGGCTTGTTTTCGCTGCAGCTACACAGAGACTGCTGTCATGCACATTCCTGCAGCTGAGAATAATGGGAAGTGCAAGTGCGGTACCATCTATACTTGTGTCAACTGTACATTGTCATCATTAAGACCATACTATGTCAAAATGTGTGGCTATGTGCACTGTGATGCAAGCATTCATGTAATCATTGTCAACAAATTTGTATTGTGATTTGAAGCAATATAAGGAAGGTCAAAGCATGGGTTTCGTGCATGTGATCAACTCCACTTTGTGTAGAATGCACTTTTAAACAACAAAGTGCATGTAAACAACCACTCATTATAGAAGACATCAAAGGTTTAGAACCTTTTCAAGTACAAGCACTACAGTATTTTTCCATAAAGTTACCATGACACAGTCTGTTCACTTTTTCATTGCCAGTTATTTCATTTACACTTTGCTCTACAAAGTTCACGTTGTACTTAATAGGAGTATAAATTCTTATGCAAGTTGTTTCTTTGCTCATTAAGCAACCAAACAAGCAATTTAAACAGCATGTAATCGACAAGGGCCACAACCTTATGGCCAATATGCAGTGATAACACAATCATTTCCCACAAACTACCACAAACCAAAGCAATAGTTTGCTACCAATGATTCAAGTTATTGAAGTCAAGGCCCAAACACATCTTTCTATATGAGGAATATTGAGGGATCAGAATTTTAATCCATTAGTACTCTACATGTGCTCAAACTATTCAACTTGCCCAGCTAGTCTTGGCCAAGAACCACAAATGGATACAAAATATAGGTTCTAAAATCAAAACACATGACAAATATTCCACCAAAGTTAAGTCAATTACAAACTTCCATGGGATGGTAATTAAAATCAAAACACATGAATAATAGAGATACTAGCTACACTACCAATTTCACTGTCAAATATATTAAGAAATTCTTTTTATCATTTAACAAGGCAAAAGGACTTTTGTGGTGACATCAATTGCCTACGATAGGTCATCCTTTCACCTCCATTTCAATAAAATGAAATCATTTCCTACAACATTGTACTACATTTTTGTTCAGTTCATAATAGTCAGTAACCAAGGAAATTGATTTAAAGAGCAAGTTTTGCCTATGAAGTCTAGTGATAAAGTAAAACAAGTATATGCATCATATTGAGTCCAACAAATGTACTAATTTTCTGAGAATTGCACTATCCTTAAAGGTCTCTTGTTTAAGAGATGAATGGAAAAGTCTCCATAACCTGACAATTTCTTGTTAGCCTATATGAAGAAGCCAAGATAAAGGACCTCTTTCATATTAGGCCAAACAATTTTTATTATCACGGAACATTCTTGAGTAAATTTGAGTTTCCTTTCAAGTAGCATATATTTGAATAACTCTACTGATTCACCCATGACATACAAGATGGAAATTTTATCAAAAGTAAAAATCCAGTACGAATCACCATTATATCCACCACAACCGGTACATATAATACTTATTTTGTATCTACCTAATTTTTTTTTTTATCCCCCGCAAATTTTCATTACCACCAAGCGCAAAATTTAAATAAACGAAATTGAGTCAATATATTTGACTTAAGTAAAATAACTACCAGCTTAGTTGCTTGAACCAGAAATAATATCACTAGCAAATTGCAATTAATCCAAGACTTCAGAACCAGATCAATTCAATTACCATTAAAAAAAAAAAAAAATACACAACAAAATACAATAGTGCATTAACCTTACTAACCAAATAAAAATATGTGACACTGTATAATAACATAATACCACTACCACCCAAAAGAAAAAGTTACATCCCTTCATGCATAACTAGTCCCACACCATCAGAAAAGTTATTTCATAACCAAATTATTCACATATCAGTTTCAATAACTTTACACATAAGTATCTTCTCAACTATGCCAATAACCAACTCATACCACAACTCATCACACTTAACAAATTTAATTAAATTGGAATACCACAGTAATCATATCCAAACATGATCTCATAGGGAATTCCTCTATCTTGATGCTTGAATTGTCTCAACTTACAATTGCTCTACCGGGCGTTACGTATCGCCGTCCCCAATAGGCACCATCACATCTGCAACTGGGTGTTATGTATTGCCATCCTCGGTGTGGTGTCCCAACCATGGATACATGACCGCTAGGCATCCCCAGCATATGGCCATTATCTAAAGGTCACAAGCCCTACCAGGCGTTACGTAATGCCGTCCCCAGTAGGCTTTCCACATCTCTATGCATTTGGACGTTATGTATTGCTGTCCCCAATGCATTCTCATAACCAGAAACTTGCGCAATTGGGCGTTACGTATCGTCGTCCTCAGTGCGACTTTCAAAGGCCAATTCGAGCATAAGATAGATCCAACAATTTCACATTCACACTTTCCATCATAGTCATGCAATTTAAACATTTTAATTCTCCCAGTATATAGAACCATATCATACACTTACATTGTTCTCCCATGCTGACTGATGCATCCTCAAGCTAGTGTCATGCCGACCTCAATTGTCGTTTCAGTTTACTTTACTAAATAAAGTTTTTTTTTTTTTGAAAAAAATCCCTAAATCTTTTTCCTTTTTGTTGTTTTTTCTTTGCAGAAACCTAAGCTCTGATACCAACTTTGTCACGACCCAAAATCTAAGTCGTGACCGGCCAGAGGAAGGGAGAAAATCCCATCTCCGAAACCTAAAAGTCCCACACAACAAAACAACCATATCTCTCCCAAAATCAACAAAGAACCCTGATCACCACTTTCTATATTTCTTCAAAAAGAAAGATTACAACAATATTAAAAAGATAATCCTTGGAGACCAACTCCATAGCAAAGTAATAGGTTCAATTATAAATAAAGGAGTTATACAAAACGAAGTTTGTCCAAAAAGAAATTTAAGACGTTTTGCATGGCCGAGACATAGCACTAGAAACCCCATTCAAGACGTCGGGGTGGCTCGGGATGGTCCAGCAGCTCCTACACCTGCATCTGAGACACTGAGGGAGTGAGCAATACAAACTCAGTAAAGGTATGAACTAAAAGTATAACATAAGAGAACATAAAATGTGAATATGGAATAAGATTACATGATTCGATTAGGATATGCACAAGGACCTCAATCATAATGGGTCCCGTCACTATGAGTATAACATAAGAGAACATAAAATGTGAATATGGAATAAGATTACACGATTCGATTAGGATATGCACAAGGACCTCAATCATAATGGGTCCCGTCACTATGTCGTACATTACTTACACAATTCTGAATAATTCACCTCACATCAATCTCATATCTCATATATTTCCATGAATGCGTACATCATTATTTTCAAATCAATCACCTAACTACAATGAGAAACTTATCATATTTCATTGTATTATTTATAACAACAACAATTCCACTAAATTAAAATTAATAATTTCTTCAACCACTCAATACCATCAATATCATCATTTTTATAATTCCATCATCAATATTTTGAAGCAATAGAATGTGTTATGTCTATTACCACACAAAAAAAATGTGTTATGTCAATATAAGCATGCTCAAATTTTATCCTAGATTTTCGTCCTTACATTTGTACATCATAGGTACACTATTCACCCCAACTTGGATCATAATACATACATTACATTATATCTAACTTATCTCATCATAATAATAAATACATTATAGTTGCTTACTTCATCTCCTATATTATAATATAGATCTAAATTATAGATATATAAGGCTCACCGCCCCACCTGGTGGATAATAATCCCAAATTGGCTACTAAAAGCCTATGGAGGCTGTAGCATTCCTTTGGGTCATAATAAAAATAATTACAGCAATTGTGTTGCTAGACCAGCAACACTTGAGCTGCCCGTACATGAGGAAAAATGCAGCATTTGCTGCTCCAAGGGGAGGAGATAAAAAAACAACGCAGCAAGCTGCCCCGTCAAAGGAAAAGAAAGCAACTCCAAGTGTTCATTTAAAATTTCCTTTCAAGACTTATTTATCATCTAATGTTCTAGCAACCCACTTCAATATTTAGCAAGATTCACACCATAAAACAGATTTGACAAAGGGATTCCAATGATAATCATTTTCAAACAATTTGCATCAAATTCTCCCTAAATTCATGCACCCAAAAATAAATAAAGATACAATGTTAAACTCAAATCCAGAAATTTACAAGATTAGGAATTTTAGACCCTTACCTTTAAGGTTATTCAATACCTAAGCTCTTGAGATGGATGAGTGTGACACCCCGTTTTCTTGATTAGTGTATGGACATTAATTGAGCATGTTTAAGGGCTTAATTAGGTTCCTTATGTGTTGAGAAAGCCATGGTTCAAATTTGGGACAATTTGGCCTTGGAACGGGTCCATAAAGTGGAAAAACGTGAAAGAACAGAGTAAATCAGCGTCCAACGTTTCGACCTGGAGAGACCCCACGCTCAAATGTTGACCGTTGACGTCAGAGCGTGGGTAGTTGCACGTCAAAACGTGGAGAGTGGATGCATGGGGGTGCACGTGTCAGCACGCACGCAACGCGTGGCAGAGACGTGGGGATCAACGCTCCACGCTCAAGCGTGGAAACGTCCCACGCTCAAGCGTGGGAACGCTTGAGCGCTCAAGGGCTGCATGCTTAAGCGTTGGCAGCTTGGCAGCAAGCTCTTTAGTTTTTCTTCTCTTCTTCCTTTGCACGAAACTCATTTGCAGTTTTCAACCAGAGAGTTAGAGAGAGAGAGACTCCAGAGGTTCTAAAGAGAGAATGTTGAGGTAGAGGGAGATTGGAGCGTCGGATCGTGATTCCGACTACACCGTTGTGATTAGGGCTTCGAGTACTACGAGTTCCACGAATTGGTTTCTCGATTTCTCGAAGGTAAGCTCGAATCTCTAACACATCGACCTTCGTGTTCTTTGTGTTCTTCGAGCTTCTCCCTTGAATCTTCTTGATTTTCGTATTGTCCTAGGGTTAACAATGTTGTTTGTACGTTGTTTCCGTGATTAGGGCAAAGTTCGAGGTCGCGGTAATGCTCGTGGTGGAGGAGACAGCCGCGGTGGTGGTGGTGGTGGTGCTGGAGCTGCTCACGGTGGTGGAGGAGGCCTGTGTGATGGCTGTGGTGGTGGAGAGCTCGCGGTGGTCAAGTTTGTGATCTTTGCATCAATCGCTCCAAGGTGGGGGAAAGAATTACACTCGTCGGGGAGGCAAGAGTAGAGTAGAATATATTAATATGCGTAGGGGATCCTAAACCCTACTAGTGGCTGAGTGACCGACAACACCTAAGTCCATTGGCGATTACCGGAATGGGGTACCAATGTAGACTTAGGCATTGTAGATTTATCACCATAGGTTAATACTATGTTGATCGAGGTTATATGTTCAATATGCTTATTTGTCTGCTATGGTGTATTTGTGAATACGTGCTCTGCTATGCTCATGATAGCATGCTTTACTGTCTTAATGGGTGATGTTGTGATAACATGTTTATTTACTTCATTTGATGATATGTTGATAATGTGCTGTGAGATGATATGATACTGCATATGTGGCTGTCGGTATGCTTAGAGCTAAGCGATGATCGTTGTGAATTGGGTGATGTGTGATAAGATCATTTGGTGGTGATAAGCTATTGCACTCAACCTGGTGAAATGATTGAGGACTATGGATAGTCGTGAACACTCTGCTTGGTAGGGAGTATTGGTGTTTAGTGTGTCGGGTGACGGGGTTGACTTGCTAAGCTATTGATCGGAATGAGTCGTGAGGATTCATGTTAGATTGCATCGTGTGGTGATGTCACAGCCGCGTAGATCTGGGATTACGCGAGGTCAAACCGGAACTACAGATAAATGCTTGGTAGGTCTACTGTGAGCTTCTGAGATCTCCGATGCGCCTTCCGACACCGGGACAACTATTCCTATAGGGAATAAGGAATAGGGAATAGTGTCACCCTGCTTGGTAGGGGATGTAATTTACCCGTGGGTGTAACGGAACTTGCTGCTCGAATGACGTTTGACTTTCATCCTGCTTGGTAGGGGATGAGTATCCTGCTTGGTAGGGGATACGTTGTGATATAGGAATGTGGTCGCGTCTTCATGTCAGGTCTAGGTGCATGAGAGTGTGAGATAAGTAGTTAAGATCCATAAACCCGAGGACGGTTGTTGGTGATGATTGTGTGTGGTTTGTGATATTAATGTATCTGCTTTACTTTTATCCCTATTTATGGTGAGATACAATTCTTATCCCCTGTTTTCTCTATACTGTATGTTTTCTTAAAATGATAAAAAGAACCGGTAGCAGAACTAGATGACGAGGAGCTGGATGGAATGCCGTTCGAGCCCGATGCTGGTGGGAGAGCCACAGACCCCAATCTTGGGAGGTTCTGAGTGGCAGCATAACAGATACAGGCAAGGAGTATCGGCTCCCCGGAATGAAGCGAAGGGTGTGTTCGTATACTTAGTGTTTATGGCCAGTGAATCTGTCTTTTGATGCATTTTGGGCGAGGAGAGGAAGTCATCTGTATATATTTTATACTACGCTTTCCCCTTTATGACTTGTGCTACTCTGATAATGGTATGTGATATGTATGTGTGTACGTTTAAAGTTTTAAATATCCTCGTATGTTAGTTGAGCCCGTTAATGTCTGAGGCTAATGGGATTATCCTACGTAAGTGGGGTCGTCTCAATAAGAGTTTTTCAAGTTCCTCTTCTAGCTCTTTCTTCTTCTACACTATGATAGAGATGACGAGCATGAAACTCATGAATTTTCAAGAGGGAAGAAAAGGAAGATGAAGAGAGAACTTACCATTTCTCCTTTCTACCCAAAACCCTAACACCCACTACTCTTTTCTTCTTTCTCTGAGTTCAAGATGGAGAATAAAGAGGGAGAGTAACTCCCTTTTTATTTTTAACTCACACTATTTGTTTATTGCTGTTAAATCCCTTGATTATTGTGTATTTGCTCCTTCCTCCCCATAAAATTTCTAAATAGTCCTTCGACTTATAATTAATGTTTGTCCCCCTTATTTTTCCTTAGTTTTATTAATTTAATTTACCTTAGGTAAAAGAGGTCAAATTCCTATGACCCTACACATTTGGTACGGGTTTCACAGAAAGACTTTCAATAAAGTAAAGATAAGTATATACATTGGATCTTAAATTTAAAGAACATATTCTTTACTCTGATGAGTCTTTGGACTCAAATAAGATACCAAAAAGGTTGTTTGTCCAAGATGGACTTCATCCATTTATTGTTTACAATAAAATGATGGACTGTGCAAAAACACTCACGGTCTGATAAGGTTGGACTACGAATTCCTGCACACTTAGGATAAACTTGTTAGACCATTACAGGTCTTTGTTTACTTAATTTAGTTCTTTGTTAACATCAAAATTTTAAGGAGTTATGGGCCATAATCACTTTGGTTCCAACAAATACACCTTTAACAACTTTCATAACTGGTCTTATGTGTCTTTTAAAGTTTGCATTTCATGTTTCATAAATATGAATGTTTTTGTTTTACACCAAAACCCGTTATGTGTCTAGTTTGTTTTATTCTGTTAAAACCATCTCTTCTCTTACTCGTGTTCAAAACATCTTTGTGTCTAAGCCATCCCCATCAACCTGTCCTCACAAACGATGGTGTCTCTCTTTTTTTACATCTTTTCGATATTATGTCTCCGTACATAATTTCTTCAGTTTAGATGTAGACTCCTTGATCTTTTCAGAATCTGATCTATATCCAAATACAGATCATTCCTATCCACCCTCTCCTCCTTCTTCCTTTTGTCCCATATTACCTCTTGAAAAGGAGATTGTTTGTATTCCTCTTTCTCTCAATCAATTTTGTTCCCCTACACCCTTACCCCTATGTAATCCTCCTATGCTTTCTGAACAACCTTCTCCATCGTCTACACTTGACCACACAACGTCTATCCCTCTTTCTGAACCTCTCTCAAGTTCTTCTCAAGTACATCAAGTCTTCATTTCTGATCCAATTGTTGCTACTCCACTTAAAGATTTTGCATCAAGTCTAAACAGGCTTAAAGAATTATTTTTAGACTTTCTTAAGAAAAGAACTAAACCTTAGTTCTCTTGGGTACAATGTATACTTCAATACAATTCAATGATGTTAAAGCTTTTATCTTGTGTTTACTTTACTACCTTGATAATTTATCATTTGCTCCGTCTCTATTTGAAGAAAATTGTTTTGTTATATCAAACTGGGGAGCATCGATTTTTTTTATGCCATGTAAACCAAATGAACATCACCTCCTTTTTGCTGATATCAAAAAAGGGGAGAGAAACATAAAACTAAGTTTTATGTAAGTTTTATATGATAGACTTAGTTGGTAAGCTTTAGTTGGAAGGAATCAAAGATAATGTTTGAAAGAAATGTAAAACTAAAAGCTAAGTTTTTAGTTTTTATTGATAATCTTAAAATACCATATCTTGATCTATCTTGGAAGAAATTATGACAATATATATGTCTTGACATCTCCGTATTCTTGCAATATATCTGTGCTTACACATCCTTTTGCGTTCATTTAAAATCATATAAAAATGTTTTGACATCATCAAAAAGGGGGAGAATGTTAGATCTCCAAACGTCTGTAATGACTATGCGCTAAAGCGTCTGTTCCCTTTGTTTTGATTTATCCAAACATTTCGTTTAAATAATTTTAATGAACTGAGTGAATATTGATGATGATCGACTTAAGTGTGCAAATTATAAGCGTCTTACATAATATGTCTCAAGAGCATCTCTATTCATATGTTGAAGCATCAGAAAGACAAGCATAAGCATCTATACGACGAAGACAAAGACTAGAGCAGTCACTCCTTTTAAAATGTCTGACAATTGCTCTTATCAAAGAACAAAGTTCTTATTTAGAGTATAAGAAGCGTCTAATCAAATTCAAGGAAGAATAATCCTTTGGAACAATATTAATGAAGCGTCTGATATCTCTTTAAAGCAAAGAAGTCTTGACAAGACATCAGTTGAATATATTCAAGAAGAATCTGAGCCATCGCTATCATCTGATATCTTCACATCAAGCATCTGAGCCAGACATAAACAAAGTACAAGTTTCGAGCATCTCATATCACTTTTGAAGGAATCATATGCAAAAGCGTCTTGACAAGAAACTAAGCTGATCAGAAGAAATATTAAATATGTTCTCTGCATATTGAATAATATTATCTGGATGGAGTACTACCTATAGCACTCAATAACAGTCTAAAAAGAACTAATGTTCTGACTTGTTACAAGAAAGAAGAAGTCTGCACTGCAAAATCTGAAGCTGCTTTGAATAGTTTTGCTGCTCTGAAAAGTAGCATACAATTACACTAAGCTTATCCTCAAACGGTACAATGTCTTACAGAACAATTACTTTGCATTTAATGTCATGCTTTAGACAAGACAGCTTCAAAAAAGTCATAGAAGAAGACTCGTCTCACAACGGATCTTTACATCGTTCAAGACAAATGAAGACAAGATTCAAGAATTGTTTCTCAACGGATCTTTTGTCATGAGAAGCCTATTTAAAGGAAACTCTGTTGAAGTTAAAGAAGAAATGCACAACCAAAGAAATATACAAGGCTGAAAAGCTCACCTCAATCTGAGAGAACACAAGAAAAACACAAGAGATCAATTCAAAAGATGATAGCTACAATCTCTCTTTTCTTCTACACTCTTTGTAATATTCATAGAATAAGTTTTTCTTAGTGTTGTCATACCTTCAAAGAATATCATACTCACTCATTGAGTGTTATCCGGTTGACTAGCATAGTGTAATCTGAAGCGTTTGCTTCAAATCAACTCTTTTATCTGAAAAAAGCCTGGAGAGGCAAACTGAAGAATACTCGTTGAGCCTGGAGAGGCTAGGTGTGCAAACAATACTCGTTGATCATTGATCCTGGAGAGGCTAGGTGTGCAAACAATACTCGTTGATTATTAAGCTTGGAGAGGGTAGGTGTTCAAACAATACTTGAGCTTGGAGAGGCTAGGTGTGCAAAGAATACTCATCTCTGTAATCTGATCAGTTATAATGAAAAGCTTGGTTAAGCCAAGGACTGGACGTAACCCAAGATTGGGGTGAACCAGGATAAACCTTGTCTCTCTCTCTCTTAGCTATAACGTTTATCTGCAATATAGTTTCTTATTTATCTTTTAGCAACTAACAGTGAGGATTAAAAGCGTGCGTATCTAAATTTTGTCTTTTGAAAAGAAATTTTTTTTATCAAACTGATTTCCCATCTTTAGTCAAAATCTGACGACTCGTATAAGCTATTTTTGAGTTGTGTTTAAAACCTATTAATTTCTTACTTATTACTGAAGCTTTGTTTTGAAACTTGCGTTTTTGACTTAAGTTTAGATAAACACAACTCAACCCCGCTTCTTAGTGTTTATTTGTGGTACCTCCAACAATTTTTTAACTCCAGTTGTTGTCTCTTCCGAAACCCATGATAAACCTCAATTCTGTGCATTTTGTAGGGGGTATTTGGGTCCAATTTTGATGCTTTTAAAGATAAAAATTATTGTATTTCACCCTTTTTACTTAAGTTTTGACAGAATTGATGTTTAGAGGCAGCTTAATGGACTTTTGAAGAAAAGTGAAGGTTTTAAAGCTTAAATTGGCCAGAATGCTGAAGTTTTGAGTTAGCACGGCCTTGCCATGCGAGAGCACGACTGTGCCAACTTTCCAAATCCATTCATCCAAACAAAGCCTTACAAAAATACTTGAGCTGACCTCTGGAGACTTAGCACGACCGTACCATGCGAGAGCACGGCCATAACACATTGAAGAAAGGGCTGACTCAAAGAAGCAAGGCCTGACAGAAGCTAGCATTGTCCCAATCGCAAAGAGAATGCTCGTGCCATCTAAAGAGCACGATTGTTCTGCAACCCATGCACTAGAACGTTGTTCTACGACGTTAGTAAGCCATGACACATTTGAGCACGGCCTGATATTCTGACGAGCACGAGCGTCCTGAGTGAAGAGCACGCCCGTGCCACCTGATTGGCACGCCCGTGCTGATGGCACAGAAAACCTAATTCAAGGCCCGATCCACATATTTTCTTATAAATAGAGGCCCTCTATGCCACTTAAGAGATATCTTTTGCACATATTTTTATTCTTTCATCCCTTTA
This sequence comes from Ammopiptanthus mongolicus, assembly GCA_039655645.1. NCBI lineage: Eukaryota > Viridiplantae > Streptophyta > Magnoliopsida > Fabales > Fabaceae > Ammopiptanthus > Ammopiptanthus mongolicus. The sequence continues at coordinate 60,051,729 of CM077345.1, forward strand.
TTTCTTTGAGCATTATACTCTTATTTTAGTCTTTTAGCTTTTGTAGTTTTGATTTCGAGAGTAGGATTTGACACTTGGAAATTAAGTTAGAGACAACTTCTCCCTCTTTAATTATCCAGAATGTGTTTTCCAATGTTGAACTTGGTTTTCTCTATTACTAGGAGTAGCTAAATTCACCACTAGAGTTGTGGTGGATCTTGTGTCACTAGAAACCCTTTTAGCTATGTCTTAGCTTTAATTCAATTCTATTTGGTTTCAAGGTTGCAATTTGAATAGTGTTATTATGTTGTTCTTCATCCCATACTAAGATTGTGCACCCTTTGTATGCTCTTAATCAATTAATTGACATTTTGGCTATCAAGCCCAATTAAATTGGTAGATCTATAGGATAACCGGGGTTTAATATCTAGATTTGAGAAAACATGATTTATTCCTTTCAATCATTCAACCTCTCTGATCTTTATGTTTTCTAATCATTTAAACCCTTTGCCTGATAACCATTGGGTTTATTTGGGGAAAAAAATATTAGTTGCCGGACAAACAATTAATAGTTTTCTTTGAGGGATTGATATGCGAAATTGAATAGAATTAGAATTTGAGAGGTATCGAAAGCACAAGTGAAACCACGACTCTAGGCTTTTTACTCTTGATTTCTAAACTCTCTTTTTATTCTTCTTTCATTATCTTTTACTATTGCTCTATCATCATTATTTTCTAAGTTCTTGATTAGTCTAAATAGCATAAGGATTTCCCTATTCCAGTACTTGCTTTATCACTTAGTTATCAAAATTAATCTCTTGGATACGATATCTGGACTTCCGTCCTATATTACTTATGCGACAGGGTACACTACCCTTAAGTGTGTTTTGAACGCAACAAGTTTTTGGTGCCGTTGCCGGGGATTAATTTTTGATATTTTGTGACTTTTGTAATATTGGAAGAAAATAAATTCTTGTTAATATAGACATTTATTTTTCTTTTTATTCTCTCTCTTTGTATGCTCACCCGTTTTAAAGATCCTGATCTAGTTTTTGACAGGGAAGTTGAAAGGACTTTTCACAGGTTGCGAAGGCAAGCAAGGGAGGAGAACACCATGGGGGAAAGAATGACATTGCTGGATTACTTTACCCCCTCTGCTGAGGTGACGGATAGCATCACCAACCCTACGTTGGATACCAACAGCTTCGAGATCAAGCTTGCTTTGGTCTCTATAATCCAAAACTCTAGATTATTTGGGGGATTGCTAACTGAGGACCCCATTGCCATATGAAGAAGTTCCTCAGGATCACAGATCTTATCAAGTACAATGGAGCTTCAATAGATGCAATCAGACTCAGATTGTTCCCGTTCTCATTGTCCGACAAAGCAAATCAGTTGCTTTCCTCTTTGCCATCTGGTTCTATCACTACTTGGGATCAATTATCACGCCAATTTTTGGCCAGGTACTTTCCACCTTCTAAATCTGCTAAATTTAGAGCTGATATTTTGAACTTTGTGCAATATGACTAGGAATCTCTCTATGAGGCATGGGAGTGATATCAGGATTCAATCCGGAGGTGTCCATACCATGGTTTTACAGTCCCTATTCTGGTGCAGATGTTCTATAATGGACTTTCACAAACAAACTGGTTTAGTATAGATGCTGCCTGTGGGGGCTCAATTTTAAAGAAAACACCTGAAGAAGCCCAAGCCTTGATCCAGGAGATGGCAGCCAATCATTACTAGTGGCCGTTCAGGAACAGACAGACCATCAAGAAGCCAATCGGTGTATATGAGGTAACTACCACAGAGGCAATGTAAACCAAGGATGACGCTCTAACAAAACAGATAGAAACACTGATGCAAGTTCAAGCACAAATTATGAAACAAGCCAGTGCACCAGTGTCTCCATTCCCATGCAACCATTGCGATCTGACAGGTCATAAGAGCAAGGATTGCCAACTGGGCAATTCTTTTTCTCCACCAGTTGAGGAAGCCAAATTCGAGTAATGCTAATGAGAATCAGAATAATTCTTACAATCCTAGTTGGAGGGGTCGTTCGAATTACTCATGGGGAGGTCAACAAAACGGTGAAGGTTCAAATTCAAATGCCTATAGACCACCCCACTTGCAGAACCAAGGCGCAAAACCAGAAAATAGGAAGCCCGATCATCACGAATTGCTGGCAGAATACATAAAGGAAACTAATAGCAAGTTTCAAGCCATCTAGTCACAGATAACTGCTCTTACCACTTTGCTCTCAAAAAGGCCTCAAGAAACATTGCCTACCCAGACTGAGCCAAACCCAAGGGAGCACGTCAATGCAATCTCTCTTCAGCAGGCAGAAAAAGGGAACTCTACTTCCATGGAAGCAAACAACACTACTGAAGAAGACAAGTCAAAGGAAGAGCACGACCATGCAACACTTCTGGCATGGCCGTGCCATCTACCCAGTAAGAAGAATCAGGTAACAGTCACTAGTGAGGTACAAATTTTTCTTCCAACTCTTCTAACTGGGAATAAAAGCATGCAAAATGATGAATTCTTGAGGACTAATATGAAATTGTATGTTAAACCACCTCCTGATATAAATGATCATCTCTCAAAAGAATATGGAGTAGTGCAAATTAAAGAGGAATGCTCTGCTGTTATTTTGAATAAATTATCTCGTAAAATAAAAGACGTAAGAAGTTTTACTGTTCCCTGTTCCATTGAGAATGCCCATTTTGATAAAGCATTATGTGATGTAGGCACTAATATAAATCTAATGCCTTATTCTGTGTCAAAAAGGCTTGGTTTACAAGAACCTCAGAGCACCAAAGTCTCATTGCAGTTAGCTGACAGAACCATTACCCACCCCCGAGGAACAATAGAAGACGTGATAGTAACGGTGGGGAGATTCACATACCCAGTGGACTTTGTGATTTTAGACATGAAGGAGGACGAGGAGGTCCCTATCATCTTGGGACGACCTTTCCTGGCTACCAGTGATGCTAAAATAGAGGTCAAACAAGTCACCTGAACCTTAAGGCATAAGGGGGAAGAAGTTGTCTTCAAGGTCTCCCCAAGACCACTGTGATTATGGCTCTAAACAGGTCATCAGGCTCGTGACGTAAAACAAGCGTTGCGCAGGAGGCAACCTGTATTTTATTTTATTATGTTTTATTTTTTTATTTTGAAAAAAAAAAAATCAGAGAGTGAAATAAGTGTGGGAAGGTTTGCAAAATTAAAAAGTGTTCCCTATTTTTGAAATTGAAGTTTAAAATCCGGAAAAATAGGAGAGCACGGCCATGCTCCCTGTTGGCACGCCCGTGCCACACGCGCGAGGTATTCAAAATATAAGAAGGGGGCAGAGCACGAGCTGAGCACAGTCCTTGCACCTTGTGCCCCCCATAAACTACGCATAATCACTAAAATTCAGCCTCCTTTCTTGCTTAATCACTGCTCTATGGTAAAATCGCACTCCCTTTTCCTTTAATTTGTATGATTTGGTGTTAGGTTAGGTTAGGGTTAGGGTTGCTTTATCCCTTTTTTAATTTTATGCATGTTTGCTACTAATTTGTTGGTTTTCAATAATGAGGGAAGCATAGGGTGTTTGTTTTTGGCTATGGACGGAGATCCTTCTTTTGGCGGAGATGGAGATGGAGTTCTAAGGCGTATGGGTTCTGTTGTTCTTCGGGGATCTTTTTTGGTTTGGGATGAGAATTGTGGAGGGTTTTTGGGCTTGGATGGTTTTTGGGGGCCAATCTCTGACTGCCTGAATACTTCATAAGTCATCTTGAAGCATTTAGAGTAGTCTTCTTCAGAAGGATAATTTGAATATGTAGGTTGTGGAGTATTGAGGGATGGTATGTTAGTGGGGTAAGCATCATAAACAATCTGATGCTGTTTGGCCATATCTTTCTCAATCTGATAGACCTGGTCTTGGAGTACCCGGATTTCTCTATCCTTTTTCACCATTTCTGGACCAATGTAGCCAGTCTTGATGAGATGCCTCAGGTCTGCATCTAAGAGCATTATTTTTCTCTTGAGATCTTCATACAAAGCCTGTATCTGCATAGAAAATCCTTCCACTTGTTTTGCAGTGGAATCTTGTTTGGAGGCCAGATTGTCTATTTTGGAGTCTATTCGTTTAAGGACTTTGTTCTGGACTCTCGCATTGTGCGTTTGCCAGTTCAACACTTCTTCGGCCGGGGTGATTGGCTTCAAACCTGACGGAGAGACTTCAGAGGGAGTCACATAAGGCTTCATTGAAGTTCTGGTAGATTCATCTGTCCTTCTGTCCAAAGGCGGGAAATCCTCATCATATTTAGAAGGTGTAAGCATCATACAGGGACTTGTAAGGCAGCTATGAGAAGGTTCCTTTAAGATGGATTTTGCCTTTTGATTTTGCCTTCGCTGATTCTCTTCTCTTCATTTCTGATCTTCTTGAAGGATTTCAGCTGTTCGGAGACGGAGGTATTCTTCTCGAGAAGGACCGGCATGTGGGTTTCGAATTCCTACCCACGGTCTTCGTTTTCGGGACTCATCATTTCTGTCGCCATCATCTTTGTGGCGACTGATATCTTTGTCCTGGGAGCATTGAGATTTTGCTTTTCTTCGCAGTATCCTTCGGCATGCTTTTTCCATTCTTCTTTCTAGATCAGAATCGATATCGTCTTCTCCATATTCTCCGCAAGAGCAATCGGAGTCACACATCTCCGGTGCTACATCCCAAATGAAATGTCCCTCAATGTGAGACACATAAGAATATTCACCGTCAGGGTAAATATAGTGGATGAGAGGAGTTAGCTTGTTCTGCTTTTGCTTTACAACCGGAGTGATTGTTAAAGCATGATGTACAGATGTACTTGGTTTGCTAAACTCCTTTCCGAGATCGCTGAAAATTTCAGCAAGCTTTACTTCCTCTGGGTGTTGGAAAGATTCTTGTTCTTCTACAGGTGGTTTGAAAACAGTTTTCACCGTTCCATCTCCCAAAGAGAAAATATCCGGGGGAAGAAATGTATGAGTAGGTCTACTCAGCGTATGCTCCTTTTCATAGTTGGTGATGCACTCGAGTGGCATCAGTTTCATCAAATCTGCCCGTGGGATCTGTTTTGGGATCTGGATGATGGCTGGGACATCTTCTCTGGAGACCACGATCATGAGAGCATCCCCTGTAGAATTGGGGAAATGAAGGTCATGAGCATGATCTTGTAGTCTATAGATCATCTGGTGATGGAGTGTTGCCGTCATGGTTGTTGCTACTTGTTCAGCTCCGCTGAACTGGACTTGGACCTTCAGAAAGGTAGAGACATTCGGGTCCTCTAGTCGGACATTAAAATCAGGGGCTATTGTTAAGATCACGGTTCCCGCAGCTAAGGAAGTGAGTACTGTTCCGATCAATGCATCCTGATACCTGGGATTCCTTTCCTTCCATGAAGTGTAAGGCAAAGCCTTACTGCTCCAATATGAATATGGGTGTAGCCTTAACGTTTCCAATGAGTAATGAGTTCTGGTGGAAACTCTAGAGTCATATATTGATCTTGACTAGTGGCGCGAAGACCACATTGATCCATCCTGGTGCTCTGGATATATTCTTTGACTGGAGGTCTCTTTGTAGAGACTAAAGATTTGAGGCTCCTAGTAATAGATTTGTTTCTGGCATAAAGACTATATGGGTTCAAGAGTGGGAGGTTGGTTTCTTCAAGTTTCGTATCTTCAGGGAGAACGGAGACTTCTACTAAGTTGTCTATGCGATTTGAAAGAGTTCGGAGACAAGAGTTAGGTATAGATAACGAAGAAGAAAGTCTAACAGGCTCAAGGGGTTGAGATGAGGTGGAGGATTCCATGTTTGCAAGTTTCCTCTTCTCTACTATCTTTCATACTACTCCTTCATAGGCTCGTGTTATGAATATGGCTCTGATACCAAGGTAAGGATGAGGGAGTAGAAGGTGGCTGCCTTCTAGCATCGTTTCTAAAGGCCAGGTATGCCCGAGACCTAAAAAGAGGCCCTTCTGCTTCCTTGGGCAAAGCATGGTCTCTGTGCCTCTTAGGCTATTAGAAACGAGACTAGATTCTTCCATCTCCCCACCCATTTCTTACTCTGGATCGTTAACTAGGGCTTTCTGATGCACAGGATCCTCAGAAGAGGCAAGTGCAGAGCATACTTACACCTTTTGGTTGAGCCATGAAGTAGTAGTATAGAAAGAGTTCAAGAAGGAGGAAGAGGGAGTTTTAGAAGCTAGACATTTTAGAGAACACTCAAGTTTTATTTCTTTCTTCTACTTCTTGCCAACTACAACACAAGGGACCTCTATTTATAGGAGAGGTCTATGGAATACAAACAAAACATTACAACCCACATCATGTGGCTTACAACGAAAGACAAATTACAACCACAACTTTAGCATCTCTAAAGTGGATATTTATGACACACTTATGACATAAAGTGGACATAAAGTGGAATACATAATATGACAACCTAACTTTATTAAAGTGGGACACATCATCACTCATCATAATGCTTCCATAGTGGATTTTGTAGAGATTTTCCATTATCCCTTGATGATAGGTTCATGAGAAGGGGACAGATTTGGATCAGCTGAGTCATCATCTGAGCTATCTCCACGGTTTTTCCGAAAACAATTATTGATCCATTCATCAATGTCCACTGGTTCATTTAGGTCTTATGAATCTTGCATATCATCAATCTGGTTATGAGAGCTTGCTCCTGCATCTGACTGAGAGTATGAGCCTAAATGATCATCTGGAATATCAAACTTCGGCATTCTTGGTTCTCCTGGGATAAATTCTCCTGGATAGGGTCCGATTGATGAGCAGATAATGTTCTTATTGGAAACATAATTATTTGTTTCAGATAAAAACATTCTTAATGAAGATAAGATGCTGGGACTTTGTGATGTGAAGTCCAGAAAGGTATGGTATTCCCAAGCATGATTCTTAGAAAGAAGTTGTCCTGACTGGCTCATGCAGTATGGTTTATGGATGATGAAAATGGTGGACACCTCATGGGATTTTGTGGCTGGAATATTCCAAATATTATATTTGTGAATTATTTTGTGCAACTCTTGTCTCCACCACAGCAATGGTGCATACCACTGAAAGAAAGTCCATAGATTGGAATCTTGGTTGGCTTCATTGCATAGGTAGTAGTACACAGTGAGAGGATGGATTTCAATAGCTGTATTATACGGGACTGAAAGGCTCCATAGAAACCACATGGTCTCCTCTAGAAGGTGAGGGTAAATACGGATGAGATTCAAAAAGGGTGTTTGGAAGTTGAAAAGGCTGGGGATCAATGAGGGTTTTGCTTGTTGGAGAAAACGGTGAATATTAGTCTGGGCAAGGTCTTGTATCTCTATTGGAGTTGTAGGCTTCTTGGAACAGGGTGGCAATTCTTTTGGGTTTTTGGCAATTGTTGTGATGGGGAGAGGGATCCGGTGAGCCATGAAAAAGGGAATAGGCTTTATTTTTGTGATGAGGTGGATAGGCTTCGGTCTGGAGAGAAGGTCTGCAATGGTATTCTTTGATCCATTAATGTGCTGGACTGTGAATTTATAGCAAGAGAACCACGTCTTCCAACGAAGTAATTGAGGGTCTGGGAGAATTTTGTTCTTGGATTCGAGTACTTTTGGAAAAGATGAATTGTCCATCTGCACCAGGAACTCATAAGCACTGAGGTGGAATTCAAACTTCTGGATTCCGTATTTGACTGCCAGTATCTCCTTGTAGACAGTATGATAATTCTTTTCTGACTCTTTGAACTGTCCACTAGCATGGCCACAGTAAAATTTCTTGTCTTCTATTTCCTCGATCAGAACGGCTCCCCAGAAATAGTCACTAGCATCTATCTGAAGGATTCTCTTGCCTTTGTCAGGAATCTTCAGTGGTGGTGGATTCTGAGCGACTTCTTTTAAATGTCGCACTGCTTTTGTCTGTTCATGGCCCCAAGGGGTATTTGCTTCCTTTTTTCTTAATAGCTTAGACAGCTGGCTAGTATAGTCTGAAACCTTAGGGACAAAATTCCTCAAGAAGTTAATAATTCCCAAAAATTGTTGGATCTCTTTTTTCGTGAGATTTTCATCGGGGAATTTTAATAACTCTTGGGCTATATGTGGGCCTGGCTGGAAGAACCCATCTGAGATGGTCATCCCTAGGAACTCTATACTAGTTTGGCCCAATTGACTCTTTTGGGCTGAAAGCATTACTCCATATTGTCTCGTTAGATCTGAGAACTGTTGAAGATGGGCCATGTGCTCTTCTTCAGTTTTTGAAAAAATAAGGACATCATCAATGTAGATCAAGGCATGAGAAAGGATGGGCTGGTAAACCTTTGTCATGGCTCTCTGGAATAGAGAGGGTGCTACTTTCAAACCATAAGGCATAGCTGTCCATTGATAGTGCCCATTTGGTATGCAGAATGCCGTTTTGTATCGGTCTTCGGGTTTGATGCCCAGTTGCCAGAATGCTGATTTGAGATCAAATTTGGAGTATATTTTGGCTCCTTTGAGCTGTGCAAATTCTACTACCGTATTTGGGACTGGAAACTTTATGTCTTGAAGGAACTCATTTAAAGGCTTATAGTCAATGACTAACCTTTTCTTTCCTCTTCTTTGTTCTGATCTCTTTTCCACATAAAAGGCTTGACATGCCCATTCTGAAGTGGTTGGCTCGATAAGACCTTGTTTCAACAGTGATTCACATTCCTTTTGTGCTAGTTGAAGGTCATCAGGGTTCATACCCGGATGGGCGGCCTTTGTGGGATTGATGTCTTCATTCTTTTTAAAAGGCAAATGCATGAAGAACACTTCATTCTTCCATAGTGGAGAAGGATGTTGAAACTGACCATGATCTTCTGTGCAACAACTCAAAAGGTCATCCCTGATCTTTTCATATCCTCCTGGGACTTGATAGAGTGCAAACATCTTTGGAATATCAGTATAGGGACTGAAATAGTATTTATACCGAATTCCTTGAGGAAGAATTTGCAACTTTTTTGCCTGACAGTAGATATCCATTCCAATGAGAACGTCCTTGTCAGGAAGTTTACTGCCTAACACTTTAGTCCACACAGTGCATTCAGGGAAGAATTTGATCCCAACTTTTGTCTTTGAGATCAAGTCTGTTGAAAAGATTTTGCCATCTGCAGCATAGAAGTATTCTTTATGAGGTTTCCACATTTCTGCAGGTAGGATATCTGGGTATATTAGGCTCCTGCTGGCTCCTGTGTCCATGTAAGCAATGACAGGAATAGGCCTATCATATTTGGATGGTAGAACTTGTATTTTGACGAATGGCAATGGAGGATTTGTAGAGGCCTGTTGCATCCTGAGGCAGGGTTGTATAGCATAGCAATGCTGGACATCTTCATCCGATTGGCTGTCAAAGTCTGATTCTGAAGATTCATCTTCTTCGAGGGCAAAGATTGTATCTGCATCCGCTTCCTCTTGTTCAGAAAACAAGGACTCAATATCATCATGATCAATTGGATAAGCCTGTTGAAGATGTTGGATCATTTTTACTGCCTTGCTGGTCTTATTGGGACAATTTTTTGCAAAATGACCTTTCTGCTTGCATAAATAACACCTGTCTGTGTCTTTTTCTTGAAAGGTTTTCTTTTGAAGAACCTTACATGTTTCTTCTTTCCTTTATCCCTTCTTTTCGCCATTCTATATTTGTGGAAATGGGACTTTTTCCTGGCAGGACATGAACAATCTTTATCTTTGCATTTGATTTGAAGGTAGGGCTTTCGACATATCTTTTGGAGCTTCGTCTTCCCTTCTACAATGGAATGAAAGAGCTTTTGTTGTTCACAGAGCTTGTCTAATGTAGACAGAGCCATTTGATAGATTTCTCCTAGGGAGATCTCTGAGATGTCTCTTCGTAAAGAGAGGATTGTTCTTTGGAGTTCTGGCTGAATGTCAGCTGGGAGAGAAGCGATGAAGGTGTATTTGAGATCTGGATTGTTGGAACCATTGAGCATATGATATCTCTGAGCCATCCTTTGGTAATGACGATCCAAATCCTTCCTTTTTAGAGAACAGCATCGCATTTCGAAGAATTCTTGCCTTCTTTGTCTTTCTATGAGTTGATAGTCTCCTAGAAATTCTTTGTGAATGAGTCTCAGTAATTGGCCTGCATCGGATAATTGGGTAAGTTGGAGCTGCTTGTATGGTCCAAGGCTTTGGAACCATTCCCTTAATGTGCCTGTCATCCTGGCCACAAATTCTTTGATTACTGATGAAAGGGTGACACCTGGTTTAGTCATTTGGACATTGATCCATGCACCCATGTCGTTAAGCTTTGACCGCCATTTATCAGGAGCGGCATCATCGAAAGTGAACCATGAACCTGAAGTGGGTCGATGACTGCTTTCGATCGGTTCTTCTACATACGCCATCGGGGAGCTTTCTTCTCCATCATTGTCAACCCTGGATTCTTCTTCTTCATGAGGATCATCTTGTGGGATTGCCATGTAAAGTGCAGAGACATCCATATAACGTTGCTCAGAATCATCAAAACTCGGTAGAGAATCATCGGAAATCTGGGATTCAGAATCAAAATGTGATTCAAGGACAGAGTGGGCATTCTTAGAGCTTTGGATATCTTCAGATTGAGAGTCAGAGTGGTCTGACTGAGAAGGGTGAAGCGGCCTTATGGGAAGCATAGGGTGTTTGTTTTTGGCTATGGACGGAGATCCTTCTTTTGGCGGAGATGGAGATGGAGTTCTAAGGCATATGGGTTCTGTTGTTCATCGGCAATCTTTTTTGGTTTGGGATGAGAATTGTGGAGGGTTTTTGGGCTTGGATGGTTTTTGGGGGCCAATCTCTGACTGCCTGAATACTTCATAAGTCATCTTGAAGCATTTAGAGTAGTCTTCTTCAGAAGGATAATTTGAATATGTAGGTTGTGGAGTATTGAGGGATGGTATGTTAGTGGGGTAAGCATCATAAACAATCTGATGCTGCTTGGCCATATCTTTCTCAATCTGATTGACCTGGTCTTGGAGTACCCGGATTTCTCTATCCTTTTTCACCATTTCTGGACCAATGTAGCCAGTCTTGATGAGATGCCTCAGGTCTGCATCTAAGAGCATTATTTTTCTCTTGAGATCTTTCATACAAAGCCTGTATCTGCATAGAAAATCCTTCCACTTGTTTTGTAGTGGAATCTTGTTTGGAGGCCAGATTGTCTATTTTGGAGTCTATTCGTTTAAGGACTTTGTTCTGGGCTCTCGCATTGTGCGTTTGCCAGTTCAACACTTCTTCGGCCGGGGTGATTGGCTTCAAACCTGACGGAGAGACTTCAGAGGGAGTCACATAAGGCTTCATTGAAGTTCTGGTAGATTCATCTGTCCTTCTGTCCAAAGGCGGGAAATCCTCATCATATTTAGAAGGTGTAAGCATCATACAGGGACTTGTAAGGCAGCTATGAGAAGGTTCCTTTAAGATGGATTTTACCTTTTGATTTTGCCTTCGCTGATTCTCTTCTCTTCGTTTCTGATCTTCTTGAAGGATTTCAGCTGTTCGGAGACGGAGGTATTCTTCTCGAGAAGGACCGGCATGTGGGTTTCGAATTCCTACCCACGGTCTTCGTTTTCGGGACTCATCATCTCTGTCGCCATCATCTTTGTGGCGCCTGATATCTTTGTCCTGGGAGCATTGAGATTTTGCTTTTCTTCGCAGTATCCTTCGGCGTGCTTTTTCCATTCTTCTTTCTAGATCAGAATCGATATCGTCTTCTCCATATTCTCCGCAAGAGCAATCGGAGTCACACATCTCCGGTGCTACATCCCAAATGAAATGTCCCTCAATGTGAGACACATAAGAATATTCACCGTCAGGGTAAATATAGTGGATGGGAGGAGTTAGCTTGTTCTGCTTTTGCTTTACAACCGGAGTGATTGTTAAAGCATGATGTACAGATGTACTTGGTTTGCTAAACTCCTTTCCGAGATCGCTGAAAATTTCAGCAAGCTTTACTTCCTCTGGGTGTTGGAAAGATTCTTCTTCTTCTACAGGTGGTTTGAAAACAGTTTTAACCATTCCATCTCCCAAAGAGAAAATATCCGGGGGAAGAAATGTATGAGTAGGTCTGCTCAGCGTATGCTCCTTTTCATAGTTGGTGATGCACTCGAGTGGCATCGGTTTCATCAAATCCGCCCGTGGGATCTGTTTTGGGATCTGGATGATGGCTGGGACATCTTCTCTGGAGGCCACTATCATGAGAGCATCCCCTGTAGAATTGGGGAAAAGAAGATCTAGAGCATGATCTTGTAATCTATAGATCATCTGGTGATGGAGTGTTGCCGTCATGGTTGTTGCTACTTGTTCAGCTCCGCTGAACTGGACTTGGACCTTCAAAAAGGTAGAGACATTGGGGTCGTCTAGTCGGACATTAAAATCAGGGGCTATTGTTAGGATCACGATTCCCGCAGCTAAGGAAGTGAGTACTGTTCCGATCAATGCATCCTGATACCTGGGATTCCTTTCCTTCCATGAAGTGTAAGGCAAAGCCTTACTGCTCCAATATGAATATGGGTGTAGCCTTGACGTTTCCAATGAGTAATGAGTTCTGGTGGAAACTCTAGAGTCACATATTGTTCTTGACTAGTGGCGCAAAGACCACATTGATCCATCCTGGTGCTCTGGATATATTCTTTGACTGGAGGTCTCTTTGTAGAGACTAAAGATTTGAGGCTCCTAGTAATAGATTTGTTTCTGGCATAAAGACTATATGGGTTCAAGAGTGGGAGGTTGGTTTCTTCAAGTTTCGTATCTTCAGGGAGAACAGAGACTTCTACTAAGTTGTTTATGCGATTTGAAAGAGTTCGGAGACAAGAGTTAGGTATAGATAACGAAGGAGAAAGTCTAACAGGCTCAAGGGGGTGAGATGAGGTGGAGGATTCCATGTTTGCAAGTTTCCTCTTCTCTACTATCTTTCATACTACTCCTTCATTGGCTCGTGTTATGAATATGGCTCTGATACCAAAGTAAGGATGAGGGAGTAGAAGGTGGCTGCCTTCTAGCATCGTTTCTAAAGGCCAGGTATGCCCGAGACCTAAAAAGAGGCCCTTCTGCTTCCTTGGGCAAAGCATGATCTCTGTGCCTCTTAGGCTATTAGAAACGAGACTAGATTCTTCCATCTCCCCACCCATTTCTTACTCTGGATCGTTAACTAGGGCTTTTCTGATGCACAGGATCCTCAGAAGAGGCAAGTGCAGAGCATACTTATACCTTTTGGTTGAGCCATGAAGTAGTAGTATAGAAAGAGTTCAAGAAGGAGGAAGAGGGAGTTTTAGAAGCTAGACATTTTAGAGAACACTCAAGTTTTATTTCTTTCTTCTACTTCTTGCCAACTATAACACAAGGGACCTCTATTTATAGGAGAGGTCTATGGAATACAAACAAAACATTACAACCCACATCATGTGCCTGACAACGAAAGACAAATTACAACCACAACTTTAGCATCTCTAAAGTAGATATTTATGACACACTTATGACATAAAGTGGACATAAAGTGGAATACATAATATGACAACCTAACTTTATTAAAGTGGGACACATCATCACTCATCATAATGCTTCCATAGTGGATTTTGTAGAGATTTTCCACTATCCCTTGATGATAGGTTCATGAGAAGGGGATAGATTTGGATCAGCTGAGTCATCATCTGAGCTATCTCCACGGTTTTTCCGGCAACAATTATTGATCCATTCATCAATGTCCACAGGTTCATTTGGGTCATGTGAATCTTGCATATCATCAATCTGGTTATGAGAGCTTGCTCCTGCATCTGACTGAGAGTATGAGCCTAAATGATCATCTGGAATATCAAACTCCGGCATTCTTGGTTCTCCTGGGATAAATTCTCCTGGATAGGGTCCGAGTGATGAGCAGATAATGTTCTTATTGGAAACATAATTATTTGGTTCAGATAAAAACATTCTTAATGAAGATAAGATGCTGGGACTTTGTGTTGTGAAGTCCAGAAAGGTATGGTATTCCCAAGCATGATTCTTAGAAAGAAGTTGTCCTGACTGGCTCATGCAGTATGGTTTATGGATGATGAAAATGGTGGACACCTCATGGGATTTTGTGGCTGGAATATTCCAAATATTATATTTGTGAATTATTTTGTGCAATTCTTGTCTCCACCACAGCAATGGTGCATACCACTGAAAGAAACTCCGTAGATTGGAATCTTGGTTGGCTTCATTGCATAGGTAGTAGTACACAGTGAGAGGATGGATTTCAATAGCTGTATTATACAGGACTGAAAGGCTCCATAGAAACCACATGGTCTCCTCTAGAAGGTGAGGGTAAATACGGATGAGATTCAGAAAAGGTGTTTGGAAGTTGAAAAGGCTGGGGATCAATGAGGGTTTTGCTTGTTGGAGGAAACGGTGAATATTAGTCTGGGCAAGGTCTTGTATCTCTGCTGGAGTTGTAGGCTTCTTGGAACAGGGTGGCAATTCTTTTGGGTTTTTGGCAATTGTTGTGATGGGGAGAGGGATCCGGTGAGCCATGAAAAAGGGAATAGGCTTTAGTTTTGTGATGAGGTGGATAGGCTTCGGTCTGGAGAGAAGGTCTGCAATGGTATTCTTTGATCCATTAATGTGCTGGACTGTGAATTTATAGCGAGAGAACCACGTCTTCCAACGAAGTAATTGAGGGTCTGGGAGAATTTTGTTCTTGGATTCGAGTACTTTTGGAAAAGATGAATTGTCCATCTGCATCAGGAACTCATAAGCACTGAGGTGGAATTCAAACTTCTGGATTCCGTATTTGACTGCCAGTATCTCCTTGTAGACAGTATGATAATTCTTTTCTGACTCTTTGAACTATCCACTAGCATGGCCACAGTAAAATTTCTTGTCTTCTATTTCCTCGATCAGCACGGCTCCCCAGAAATAGTCACTGGCATCTGTCTGAAGGATTCTCTTGCCTTTGTCAGGAATCTTCAGTGGTGGTGGATTCTGAGCGACTTCTTTTAAATGTCGCACTACTTTTGTCTGTTCATGGCCCCAAGGGGTATTTGCTTCCTTTTTTCTTAATAGCTTAGACAGCTGGCTAGTATAGTCTGAAACCTTAGGGATAAAATTCGTCAAGAAGTTAATAATTCCCAAAAATTGTTGGATCTCTTTTTTCGTGAGATTTTCATCGGGGAATTTTAATAACTCTTGGGCTATATGTAAGCCTGGCTGGAAGAACCCATCTGAGATGGTCATCCCTAAGAACTCTATACTAGTTTGGCCCAATTGACTCTTTTGGGCTGAAAGCATTACTCCATATTGTCTCGTCAGATCTAAGAACTGTTGAAGATGGGCCATGTGCTCTTCTTCAGTTTTTGAAAAAATAAGGACATCATCAATGTAGATCAAGGCATGAGAAATGATGGGCTGGTAAACCTTTGTCATGGCTCTCTAGAATATAGAGGGTGCTACTTTCAAACCATAAGGCATAACTGTCCATTGATAGTGCCCATTTGGTATGCAGAATGCCGTTTTGTATCGGTCTTCTGGTTTGATGCCCAGTTGCCAGAATGCTGATTTGAGATCAAATTTGGAGTATATTTTGGCTCCTTTGAGCTGTGCAAATTCTACTACCGTATTTGGGACTGGAAACTTTATGTCTTGAAGGAACTCATTTAAAGGCTTATAGTCAATGACTAACCTTTTCTTTCCTCTTCTTTGTTCTGATCTCTTTTCCACATAAAAGGCTTGACATGCCCATTCTGAAGTGGTTGGCTCGATAAGACCTTGTTTCAACAGTGATTCACATTCCTTTTGTGCTAGTTGAAGGTCATCAGGGTTCATACCCGGATGGGCGGCCTTTGTGGGATTGATGTTTTCATTCTTTTTAAAAGGCAAATGGATGAAGAACTCTTCATTCTTCCATAGTGGAGAAGGATGTTGAAACTGACCATCGTCTTCTGTGCACCAACTCAAAAGGTCATCCCTGATCTTTTCATATCCTCCTGGGACTTGTTGGAGTGCAAACATCTTTGGAATATCAGTATAGGGACTGAAATAGTATTTATACCGAATTCCTTGAGGAAGAATTTGCAACTTTTTTGCCTGACAGTAGATATGCATTCCAATGAGAACGTCCTTGTCAGGAAGTTTACTGCCTAACACTTTAGTCCACACAGTGCATTCAGGGAAGAATTTGATCCCAACTTTTGTCTTTGAGATCATGTCTGTTGAAAAGATTTTGCCATCTGCAGCATAGAAGTATTCTTTATGAGGTTTCCACATTTCTGCAGGTAGGATATCTGGGTTTATTAGGCTCCTGCTGGCTCCTGTGTCCATGTAAGCAATGATAGGAATAGGCCTATCATATTTGGATGGTAGAACTTGTATTTTGACGAATGGCAATTGAGGATTTGTAGAGGCCTGTTGCATCCTGAGGCAGGGTTGTATAGCACAGCAATGCTGGACATCTTCATCCGATTGGCTGTCAAAGTCTGATTCTGAAGATTCATCTTCTTCGAGGGCAAAGATTGTATCTGCATCCGCTTCCTCTTGTTCAGAAAACAAGGACTCAATATCATCATGATAAGCCTGTTGAAGATGTTGGATCATTTTTACTGCCTTCCTGGTCTTGTTGGGACAATTTTTTGCAAAATGACCTTTCTGCTTGCATAAATAACACCTGTCTGTGTTCTTTTTCTTGAAAGGTTTTCTTTTGAAGAACCTTACATGTTTCTTCTTTCCTTTATCCCTTCTTTTCGCCATTCTATATTTGTGGAAATGGGACTTTTTCCTGGCAGGACAGGAACAATCTTTATCTTTGCATTTGATTTGAAGGTAGGGCTTTCGACATATCTTTTGGAGCTTCGTCTTCCCTTCTACAATGGAATGAAAGAGCTTTTGTTGTTCACAGAGCTTGTCTAATGTAGACAGAGCCATTTGATAGATTTCTCCTAGGGAGATCTCTGAGATGTCTCTTCGTAAAGAGAGGATTGTTCTTTGGAGTTCTGGCTGAATGTCAGCTGGGAGAGAAGCGATGAAGGTGTATTTGAGATCTGGATTATTGGAACCATTGAGCATATGATACCTCTGAGCCATCCTTTGGTAATGACGATCCAAATCCTTCCTTTTTAGAGAACAACATCGCATTTCAAAGAATTCTTGCCTTCTTTGTCTTTCTATTAGTTGATAGTCTCCTAGAAATTCTTTGTGAATGAGTCCCAGTAATTGGCCTGCATCGGATAATTGGGTAAGTTGGAGCTGCCTGTATGGTCCAAGGCTTTGGAACCATTCCCTTAATGTGCCTGTCATCCTGGCCACAAATTCTTTGATTACTGATGAAAGGGTGACACCTGGTTTAGTCATTTGGACATCGATCCATGCACCCATGTCGTTAAGCTTTGATCGCCATTTATCAGGAGCGGCATCATCGAAAGTGAACCATGGACGTGAAGTGGGTCGATGACTGCTTTCGATCGGTTCTTCTACATATGCCATCGGGGAGCTTTCTTCTCCATCATTGTCAACCCTGGATTCTTCTTCTTCATGAGGATCATCTTGTGGGATTGCCATGTAAAGTGCAGAGACATCCATATAACGTTGCTCAGAATCATCAAAACTCGGTAGAGAATCATCGGAAATCTGGGATTCAGAATCAAAATGTGATTCAAGGACAGAGTGGGCATTCTTAGAGCTTTGGATATCTTCAAATTGAGAGTCAGAGTGGTCTGACTGAGAAGGGTGAAGCAGCCTTATGGGAAGCATAGGGTGTTTGTTTTTGGCTATGCACGGAGATCCTTCTTTTGGCGGAGATGGAGACGGAGTTCTAAGGCGTGTGGGTTCTGTTGTTCTTCGGGGATCTTTTTTGGTTTGGGATGAGAATTGTGGAGGGTTTTTGGGCTTGGATGGTTTTTGGGGGCCAATCTCTGACTGCCTGAATACTTCATAAGTCATCTTGAAGCCTTTAGAGTTGTCTTCTTCAGAAGGATAATTTGAATATGTAGGTTGTGGAGTATTGAGGGATGGTATGTTAGTAGGGTAAGCATCATAAACAATCTAATGCTGCTTGGCCATATCTTTCTCAATCTGATTGACCTGGTCTTGGAGTACCCGGATTTCTCTATCCTTTTTCACCATTTCTGGACCAATGTAGCCAGTCTTGATGAGATGCCTCAGGTCGGCATCTAAGAGCATTATTTTTCTCTTGAGATCTTCATACAAAGCCTGTATCTACATAGAAAATCCTTCCACTTGTTTTGCAGTGGAATCTTGTTTGGAGGCCAGATTGTCTATTTTGGAGTCTATTCGTTTAAGGACTTTGTTCTGGGCTCTCGCATTGTGCGTTTGCCAGTTCAACACTTCTTCGGCCGGGGTGATTGGCTTCAAACATGACGGAGAGACTTCAGAGGGAGTCACGTAAGGCTTCATTGAAGTTCTGGTAGATTCATCTGTCCTTCTGTCCAAAGGCGGGAAATCCTCATCATATTTAGAAGGTGTAAGCATCATACAGGGACTTGTAAGGCAGCTATGAGAAGGTTCCTTTAAGACGGATTTTGCCTTTTGATTTTGCCTTCGCTGATTCTCTTCTCTTCGTTTCTGATCTTCTTGAAGGATTTCAGCTGTTCGGAGACGGAGGTATTCTTCTCGAGAAGGACCGGCATGTGGGTTTCGAATTCCTACCCACGGTCTTCGTTTTCGGGCTCGTCATCTCTGTCTCCATCATCTTTGTGGCGCCTGATATCTTTGTCCTGGGAGCATTGAGATTTTGCTTTTTTTCGCAGTATCCTTCGGCGTGCTTTTTCCATTCTTCTTTCTAGATCAGAATCGATATCGTCTTCTCCATATTCTCCGCAAGAGCAATCGGAGTCACACATCTCCGGTGCTACATCCCAAATGAAATGTCCCTCAATGTGAGACACATAAGAATATTCAACGTCAGGGTAAATATAGTGGATGGGAGGAGTTAGCTTGTTTTGCTTTTGCTTTACAACCGGAGTGATTGTTAAAGCATGATGTACAGATGTACTTGGTTTGCTAAACTCCTTTCCGAGATCGCTGAAAATTTCAGCAAGCTTTACTTCCTCTGGGTGTTGGAAAGATTCTTGTTCTTCTACAGGCGGTTTGAAAACAGTTTTCACCGTTCCATCTCCCAAAGAGAAAATATCCAGGGGAAGAAATGTACGAGTAGGTCTGCTCAGCGTATGCTCCTTTTCATAGTTGGTGATCCACTCGAGTGGCATCATTTTCATCAAATCCGCCCGTGGGATCTATTTTGGGATCTGGATGATGGCTGGGACATCTTCTCTGCAGGCCACGATCATGAGAGCATCCCCTGTAGAATTGGGGAAATGAAGATCTAGAGCATGATCTTGTAGTCTATAGATCATCTGGTGATGGAGTGTTGCCGTCATGGCTGTTGCTACTTGTTCGGCTCCGCTGATCTGGACTTGGACCTTCAGAAAGGTAGAGACATTGGGGTCGTCTAGTCGGACATTAAAATCAGGGGCTATTGTTAGGATCACGATTCCCGCAGCTAAGGAAGTGAGTACTGTTCCGATCAATGCATCCTGATACCTCACGTATGTTGAGTTAAGGAGTGCAACTCGAGCTGTGGCTGGGATTCCTTTCCTTCCATGAAGTGTAAGGCAAAGCCTTACTGCTCCAATATGAATATGGGTGTAGCCTTGACGTTTCCAATGAGTAATGAGTTCTGGTGGAAACTCTAAAGTCACATATTGTTCTTGACTAGTGGCGCGAAGACCACATTGATCCATCCTGGTGCTCTGGATATATTCTTTGACTGGAGGTCTCTTTGTGGAGACTAAAGATTTGAGGCTCCTAGTAATAGATTTGTTTCTGGCATAAAGACTATATGGGTTCAAGAGTGGGAGGTTGGTTTCTTCAAGTTTCGTATCTTCAGGGAGAACAGAGACTTCTACTAAGTTGTCTATGCGATTTGAAAGAGTTCGGAGACAAGAGTTAGGTATAGATAACGAAGAAGAAAGTCTAACAGGCTCAAGGGGTTGAGATGAGGTGGAGGATTCCATGTTTGCAAGTTTCCTCTTCTCTACTATCTTTCATACTACTCCTGCATAGGAAATGTTAGTCTAGTGTTGATTTTGAGTCTCTGCATGTGTAGGTTGTGATTTCTGAGTTATTCTGGGTTCTGCGTGCGGTACGGGCTATAGCACGACTGTGCTATTCCAAGAACAGGTCGTGCTGCTCATTTTTCTGGGTATTTGTATGTGCACGGGCACAAGCACGGCCCTGTTGTTCCAAGAACAGGCAGTGCCCCCTATTAGCACAGCTGTGCCAAGTTAAATTTCTGGAAAATAATTTCAGCACGGCCGTGCCATGCCCAGAATACTTAAAACTGAATTATTTTGTATGGGAATTCAAACCATTTATCCTATGCCTATGTTGATTATGATCAGTGCTTGTGTTTTGCATATTATTATGATTATTCTTGATACTAATGATGGATTTTTGGCTTATATAGAACTATGGCACCCAAATGCCCTAGGGCTTCCCGTGCCTCATCATCTACCCCATATGTTCCTCCTGTTCCAGCTGTAACATCCCAACTTTCAAGTTTTTCTAATTAAACAGTATTTATGTATTTGCATTTTATTGGAGGATCTAGAAAGCGAAATAAAATAAACTAAAACCATAGTCACGCTCTACGACATCGTAGGAGACTATAGTTAAAGTTTGGGTCGAAAACTCAGACGGAGCCCGGTCTGCGTTTTTCATTGACAGTAGTGCTTTACTACAATCGAGACCTAATTTGGACCCGTGAACGAGATAGTTAGTCTTCGAATCACATTTCCTACAATTTCGAAAAAATCCCTCCTGACCTACGAAAATTAAAATAATAAAAAAATATTCGAGCGAATACTCGAACGGGGAGACGATTGGAGCTGTAAAGGGATTTACCGGGATCCGCTAACGGATATACTTGATGTCACATCAAGTCACATCACCTCGGGAAGCGTGCAATGACTCGACACTGTCATAATGACAAACGAAAATATCTGGACGCGAAAAGACCAAAATGTCCCTGGTCTTTTTCCTAAAGGACATTCATGTCACTAAAATATCTAAAAAGCAACCTCAGCCACTCACTCTCTCTCCTCAATCTCGAGCTGCCTCTCTCTCTCCCCCCCCCCTCCATCTGCTTCTTCTTCCTTTCTTTCTTTCCTTTCTCCATTTTCCTTTAAGCTTCACCTTCATTTTTCCTCAACTTCCACAAGGATTTTCAAGGAGATTTGTGAAGTAACGTTGATCATCTCATCCCCCTCTATCACCTAAAAGGTATTTATTTCACCCTTGAGCTCTCAATCTTCATTTTCTCCATTAAAATCCATGAGTTTCAAGTTTAAGCTTTCAAACTTCAAAAATCTCTAGAAAATTGTAGAAAAATCCTTTTAATGCCAAACCAATTTCTACAATCTAGTTTCATCCTCCACTATGATAATCCAAGAGCATGAAATCAAATAATCTTCCTAGCCAATTTATCTATGAGAAACCAAATCTAGCTATTTTGGGGGGAAATGGGTTTTGTTCAATTTCTGTGAAATGATTCTTGATTTCACCTATTTCATTCCTTAGTCATGTAATCCAAGTGATTAGGATGCCAAATCAAACTCTCACCTATTTTTAGGGGTGATGGTCGAAACCCTAAGTTTTTGGTTTAAGGGTTTTTGATTCAAATTTTTGATAATTGATCAAGGATTATGTCTTAGGTATGCTTGAGGATCATTGATCCAAGAGTTGGTAGAATTTCAACATCCCTAGCCTATTTAATTAAATAGGGGCATAACCTTGGTCATTTGGACTAAAGGGTTTTTGATTTAACTGTATTGATTTTTGGTTGTGATTTGTTGTAGAGAATCCGACGGTGTTTGAACGTTCGATCGCGCACCGGATTGACAGTTGCGGAGCCGCATCCGGAGTCGCACGAGAACATCACTAAGGTCGGGGAAAGAACCATAATATCGTCAGGGAGTCAAGCTTTAAATAATATATATTGATATGCGTAGGATGATCCAAATCCTACTGGAGGTCGTTTGACTGATAGGATGATTTTGCTATATATCGAGGTTGTTTGTGTTGTGATTGGATAGTTAATGTATTATATGTGATATATATGTTATGCCTACTATATGTTTATGATTAATTAAATATTATTTATCCGTGAGTTGATATTACTGTTGAAACTATTTCTAGTTGTTATTTATGTGTTGTTGTGACTGCTGATGTCTGAGTAGAGCTAGGCAATGATTTCTGATAAGTTGGGAGACACTACGCCACATTAGGGAATAATTGACGCTACCTTCACCAGCATTTCCCCGTGAAACGCTAGAAAATATGAGGCAGAAGAGTATTCCCAGCGCTTTCTTAAGGAAGCGCTAGCAAATTGTGAGACTTTACCAGCGTTTTCTTAAGAAAACACTGGGAATACTCTTATTATAGGAATTGTCAGCGCTTTCTAAAGACAGCGCTGACAAAGGTGTAGAACCTTTACAAGCGCTGCGCTTTCTTAAGAAAGCGCTGGGAATACTCTTATTATGGGAATTGTCAGCGCTTTCTAAAGAGAGCGCTGACAAAGGTGTAGAACCTTTACTAGCGCTTTCTTTCGAAAGCGCTGGCAATGTCCCTTTTCTAATATTGCAATTTCCCACCTACAGGTTACTTTTCAATTTCAATATAGTCTCGCACGCCTAGAGCTCTGTATTCCTTCTCGCGACCCTCACCGCCCCACCATCGTTCTGCTCGTGCACCACCGCGACCTTAAGCCCCTCACCGCCCCATCATCGTTTTGCTCGCTGCACCAAAAGGACCACCGCGACCCTCAAACCTTCCTAATTTCCTGCCATTCTTCCTTCGCGCAACCTCCTGCTCGCTGCTCTCTCTTCTCGCTGCCATTGTTGCTTCCACTGCGAGGGTTCACTCCTCTCTGCTTGGATTCTCAACTCCTGCCATTTGTTCTTTTGAGTTTCTCTTTGTGAGTTTCTCCCTTTTTTAATTTTGAGTTTCTCAACTACTGCCATTGTTCTTTTGATTTTGATTATTAGAAATCCCTTTTTTTTTTGTTTTTTATGTTTGAAATTTTGGTTGTTTCTCAACTACCACCCAATGCTTTTGATTCTGATTATTAGCAAATTTGAGTTTCTCAACTACTGTCATAGTTTTCTCACCTATTATACAATCATTATGCTTGTGTCAATTTATTTCACCTGTTTGGTTTTAAATCATCTGTATCTTAATTGTTTGTTTTGCTTGTGTTGATTTTGCAAATTGTTTTGGTTTGCAGGGGAAATAGATAAAACAAATGTAAATATATAAAAAAATAATAATAATAAGGGAATTACCAGCGCTTCCTTGAAAAAGCGCTGGTAAAGGTGCACAATTGCTAGCGCTCCCTTGGAAAAGCACTAGCAAAGGTGCACAATTGCTAGCGCAATTGTGCACCTTTGCCAGTGCTTTTCCAAGGGAGCGCTGACAATTTTGCACCTTTACCAGCGCTTTTTTAAGCGCTAGCGAACTTTTCCCCCCTTTTGCTAGCGGATAGATAACTAGCGCCCGAAAGCGCTAGTGAAGGCCTAAAAAAAACGCTGGTAAAGCCCTTTTCTGTTGTAGTGAGATGAATGTGTGGTGAGAAAGTCGAGGATATGTATATATGCTGTAGTGCTCAACCTAGAGATACGGTTGATCTGTTGATGTTGTGATATAAAGTCGATACTCGGTTAAGCCGGAGGAAAGTTGGTCGTGGTTGTTTATAAGCCGTGGTTGAGGCACTAAGTGTTGATCCTGAGATGAGTCGGTGAGATTCATGTTGCATAGTTGTTGTTCATCACTGTGTTGGCAAACGAGCGATTCTGATCTTGCCTGCGAGGACATGATCGTACCAGCTAGTTGTTAACGGATGGGCGAATGTCCCGACCTGGCCTGCGGGCGGGGCGATATGTCGTTACCGTAAGTTACGTTGTTGACGGCGAATATTCCGACCTGGCCTGCGGGCAAGGGAATATGTCGTACCCATGAGACGAGTTGAGCCTCAGGGCTGTTAGCCGAACCTTGCTTTACGGGGGTGGCACAAAGTTGAACGAGACATCTTGATCTGTCGGGGATGTCACGTCGTGATCGCATCCATATAGTTGTCAGTTGCATGAGTGTGAGAGACAGTAGTTAAGAGAAAATTTTTTGGGAGTTGATTGGTTGACCCTGTTGGGTTGTTGAGTATTGCTATCTATATAAATTATTTTATATATTTGTTTTCCCAATTATGACATATTATCGTTTCTTATCCCCTATATTTCTCTATGGTGTGTTTTATTTATTCTCGATTGTACGAGAAGATTTTGTTGAGGAATTGCCAAAGGAGATTGATGGCATACCGGTGGAACCTGATGCTGGCGGCAGAGCCTCGGCTCACAATGTTGGGGGACCCTGGGCTGCTCTATGCAGAGGACGACCGTCTCTGGGAGACTTACTACTCTCAGCAAAGAGTAGTGTATACGGGCCCAACCGCCGTACACGTTGGAGTCGTGGTCGGGTAGATAGTCTTAGTTTTGTTATGGCCAGTTGGGGCCAGGAGAGGAAGTCTGATGTATTTTATTTTACTACCATGCTTTCTGATGTATATGTTATTATTAGTTGCGTGCTGTGAGACAATTGGTATCAGTTGTTGTAAGCTCTACTGATGGAGCCAGTACTATTATGTCCGTATAAATCATTATGGTATCAGTGTGTTGTATGTTTTAAATATATCCGCATTTTTATATTACCATGCTGCGCTGCGATATTAAGAAATCGAGTTCGAGTTACCAATGGGACCTCCGAGGAAGGGGTTGTCTCACCAGCACAATACGGGGAAAAATATTCACAGCTGCAGACCTTCGAATGGCATCCAACCCGATTCTTGGTACCAACATATCTTGCCGACTTTGGGATACAACACGAGGTAGACTCTTATTTACAGAGAATTGGTTGGGAATGGGTTGCAGAGGTTAGATTTCCTACATTTAAAGAGCCAACCCTTAAGTTTTTGGCCACCTGCATAGAGATCAAGGCTGATGCAGAGATCGGTGTGTGCTTTCAGTTATTGGGTCGATAGCATGAAATCTCTTTGCCCGAGTTCAATGTTGCCTTGGGCTTTGAGACAGAAATAGCCATACAGGCAGACAACTATGACTGGGGCCTGACTGAGATCCCTCCCGAGTTTAAGGAGGGAATTTTCTAGTCCACACTCACTAGTGAACATCATTTTAACCCCAGTCGCTCAAGAGCTAGCAAACTTTGTCGTCCGACTGTCAGAGCAGTTCACAGATGGTTATCCCAATCCATAAATGGGAGAGCCAAAAGTGAGGGGTCAGTATCCCGAAGCGACTTATTTGTCCTTTGGTGCATGATGGACGGTGAGGGACACCGCTGTAATGCCGACATTATGCTTCTTCACACCTGCATAAACTTAGGGAGGAGACTGCAGTCCGGAAACAAAGGCCACATCCATATTGGCTCATTCATCTCTAGGCTAGCTCAATATTATGGCTATATACCTAGTCCGACCACGACTCAACTTTCTATGGCAGGCCTGGGTTTGCAGACTTTAGCTGTCATTGGGTTGTTGCGCCGCGATGCTCACGGTAACTACACTCTTAATGAAGGGGAGTATCTCGGTATTGAGGGAGCAAGCATAGCAGAAGAGGATCCAGTTCATCCAGAGTAGGTGTGGATTTCTGGGCCCCCAGATTCAGCAGAGCAGTCTCAGCCAGATTTTCACAGAATAGAAGCACGGATAGACCAACTTGAGCTGCACATGACTCAGTGTCTTGATGAGAAGCAGACCTCCCTGGCCACTATTTTACAACTACTTCAGGCTCACTACCCTCCTCCACCTCAGTGATCCCCGCTATGATACTTTAAGCTTCTGTGCTATTATATCAGGGGTTATTTTGTAAAAATTTCTCTTCTCCTTTCCCTCTCCACTTGTATTTCATGATTAAATGTGTGCATTGAGGACACTACATCAATTAAGTGTGAGAAGGAAAAATATATGAATATTTTTTATTTTGCTTCGCCCAATTATTTGGCTTATTTTTCTTTTAAAATTATGGAAACCCCTTACAAAAAAAAATTGAAAAATTGTTTGATAGTCTCATAAAGTATGTTTGAAAAAAAGTTAGTCTTTTGAAAACTGATAATTGGCAGAAAATTCTTTGATTGAAAACTTTTTATTAGACTTAACTTCTAAAATGTGAGATTTGGGCTTTTATGGGGTTAAGTTACATTGGCAATATTATTTTAACCCCTTTTCTTTGATGAGTGCGATTCTCAGGTAATATATACTAGAACTTGTTCTGAGACCATCTCGAGGCAAATTTGACTTATGCATGTGGAACTCTGGTTGGAGCACATTTAGGTATTCTTTCTGGCCCGCTTTTATTTTGTTAAAATACTCCCTTTAGTTACCCAATTTTGGGCCTTGATGAAAATTCTCTTCTTTGGTCCCTATTCTGAAAATTAAAAATTATTTTTGTGACCTCTTAGAAGTATAATGGAGTAACAGTAGTGGTGTGTGATGGTGGATCCTTTTCCAAAAGTAAAAATGTTAAAAATAGGCTGGCAGTGAAAAGAAAATATATATATATTGCTTCTCTCTTCTCAAAAAGAAAAAGAAAAGGAAAAAATATATGAATATAGAAAAATAAAGATTAGAGAGGAAGCAAGAAAAAGAAAAGAGCTTATAGTAAAGGAAAGAAAGGAAAATAAAAAAATAGTAGATCCTTGAAATATTTTGTGAAAAAGATGCCAATTCACTTTATGCTCGATGTCTCTTCCAAAACAAGGGATCAAAAGCATTTTTGTAAGGCATCGTCCATGACTCAAGCCTTTTACGAAGGTCCTTATTCTTGTTGGGATCTAGAATAGGGAGCCTTGGACAAGCTCGAGGAGGAACAACTCCTACTCTTGTGCTGGATGTCCTTGACCAAAATCTCTTTGGAAGGTTGTGATGAATCTTAGCTTCCCGAGTCATGTCACACTCTTTCCGCACGGCATAATAAGGAAGAAAGTCCCGAACATCATAATACTCCTTCCATGTTGATGGGTAGCTTGGAATGAAAGATAGATCAGGATCAAAGCCAAACGTCCTTGCTCTTCTTTCGTACTCCATTTTGTAGCCTTTCTTGTCTTCATTACGAAGAACAACGTGCCTCTTTACATTATAGTGGCACCATTCGAATGCCTTGTCCTTGATGAGGTTGGGATAGACTTTCCTTGGAGGAAACGTCTTCTTCTCAAGGCTGACAACCAAGGGTCCATGGGCTGTGTACATCTCAGAGGCCAGACGTTTAGTTGATGTGTGTGGGATGGGGTAGTAGCCATGTTTAGGGGGTGGTCCAGAGGTGGGTGGTGTGGGTGGTTGTTCATATTCATATTCAGGTAATGGAAGAGGGCTTTTGGGGTGAGGTTCAGTAGTGGGGGTGTGTGTTAAAGGAATAGAACAGGAAAGTCGCGTTTGACCTCAGCCCAAATTGAGCATTTGTTACTGTGGTCTATTCCTGGGATGCGTCTATATTTTCTTTTGGGAAAGATCTGTCTGGGGTAGGGAGCACCATAAGGATGGAAAGGGTGATCTCCCCAGGGTGTGAACCAGTCTTCGGGTTCATTTGGTGAGGTTAGAGTTTGGGTCTGTGGTAGGTCAGTGAGTGAGGGTGGTAGGGAAGGTTCAAAGATCAAGTCCTTAATTGCAGACGATTGGACAACAGAAGAAGTGATAACTGAACTGGAGATAGGTTCAGTATTACCTTTTGTCTTTGCTCGAGTTGACCTTGCCCTTGTTGACAAAGGTTTAGGCAGGGGTGCAACAGATGAGGTTTCCAATCTTGGACCTTTGACTACCCTGGAGATGGGTAGATCGTCCTCTTCGTCCTCATCAATGGGAGCTAGAATCAGCTTCCTTTTTCTGGATGGTTGGACGGTGAGCTTTGGACGAGAAGGAGGAGTCCTAGATATTGGACGAGCTAGTTCAATGGAGCGTCCAGCAGTGACGCGTTGTTCAGACGCTTCTTCTGAGCCTTGCGTCTGAGCTCCTTTTTGTTTTCCTTTCAAGTTTGGACTTTTTGAAGCAGTCCAGCTGCATCATCACCAAACTTTGCCTGCTAAATTCAGGCTGATGCAATCATTCAATGCCATGAACACCGTAGTATCTGACTTTTCTTTCTGGAGCCAAGTTCTTTAGGTCATTGTAGACCATATGCTTCTCGAAGATTTTTGAGAGAAGAGCAGCATAGATGATTGAAGTATTCTTCCCAGAGCCTTCAATGGCATACTTGAAGAAGGAAAAGAGTAGGTGGGGAAGGTTTATTTGCCTTTCTAGTATCAAATGAACCAGGCAGAATTGATGAGCCTTTGATACATTATCCTTCGACCCAACCTTGTGAAGGATAGACTTGTTCAAGATTTGGTGAAGAACCCTAGCCTTGTCAGTCATTTTTAAGGCTGTGAGTTTGTCACCCGAGTTCTTCAACAGACAGTCTCTGATGGTGGAAGCATCACCAATCTCTTCCTCCCAGATATCCTTAATAGTTATACCAGATTGGGCGCACCCAATCGCATTAGAAATGGTTGCTTCAGATACTATTACTTCAGTATCAAGCACTTTGTTGCGAATCTCCCTTGCAGAGACAATAGGGTTTGTCCAGAACTCCCTAACTAGAGCAGGGTAGATTACCGAAGAACCTTTGAAGAAGCTTGACCATCCAGCAGTATGGATATTAGAGAAAATGTCAACCCCGTTATCAGCCAGGAATTGTAGATTAAACTTGAGCTCGACCATGACATCAGCAGTCTGAGCGTTAAAGGTTTTTCCTTTACCCTTAGAGCCAGCAGCAGAAGAGGTTGCCAAAGTTTCAGAGATGAGGTCTAGAAAAAAAAAGGGTTTTTCAGAAAGGGTTTTCCTTTTCGAAGATGCAAGAAGAAAGATTAAAGCTTTTCGTAAAGGTTTGATTTTTAACAAAACTTAGGTTTTAAAGAAAGGAGAAGAGAGAACGAAGACCTTTCGTATTTTCAAAGAGAGAGAGAGAGAGAGCGAAATGACGTGCATTAAATGCCTGACATATGTTCAGACTTTGAAACCGTAAAAAGCATTTTTGGCAAACAAAGAAAACAAAAAACTGACTCAGTTAAGGGAATGAAAGATAATAGTTCATTCGACAAAGATTGAGTTCCATTAATGCATTAGACGAGCAATCAGAAAGTACAATGGACGAGCATATATTGGACATAATGCAAATATTGGACGCATGCATTGGACTCTCAGTCAATCAATGAAATGCATGTTCAGATATTTTCTTATAAATGTGAACCTATCTTCGGCTAATGGTTTAGTGAAGATATCTGCCCATTGATGGTCAGTATCAACAAATTGAATATCTATTGTTCCTTTTTGCGCATAGTCTCTAATAAAATAATGCTTTATTTCTATATGCTTTGCTCTAGAATGCAGTATGGGGTTCTTTGACAAGTTAATAGCAGCAGTGTTATCACACATGATAGGGATGTTGCTTACAAACACGTTGTAGTCTTCCAACTAATGTTTAATCCATATCAGTTGTGAGCAGCAACTGGCTGCAGCAATGTACTCAGCTTCAGCAGTTGATAGAGCAATTGTGCTTTGCCTTTTGCTTGACCGTGAGACAAGATTAGCACCAATGAAGTGACACCCTTCACTTGTGCTTTTTCTTTCTATTATGTCTCCAGCATAGTCAGCATCACAGAATCTAACTAATCTGTATTCATCAAATTTCTTATAAAAAAGACCCAGATTAGTAGAACCTTTTAGATATCTAAAGATTCTTTTTACTGCTGAGAGATGAGATTCTCTTGGATCGGATTGAAAACGAGCACATAAGCAAACACTAAACATGATATCAGGTCTGGACGCAGTTAGATATAAGAGGGAACCAATCATACCTCTATATACCTTTTGGTCTACCTTTTTATCTTTATCATCTTTGTTTAGCACAGACGTTGGATGCATTGGTGTATTCATAGGTTTACAATCGTCCAATTTGAAGTGTTTCAGAAGCTCCTTTGTGTACTTCGTCTGATGAATGTACACTCCGTCTGAAGTTTGCTTTACTTGAAGTCCGAGGAAGAATTTTAGTTCTCCCATCATGCTCATTTCAAATCCCCTTTGCATTAATTCAGAAAACTCTTGGCAAAGAGTTTCATCAGTTGCACCAAATATTATATCATCAACGTAAATTTGAGCAACAATAAATTCCTTTTTATTTACTTTTCTAAACAGAGTTGTGTCCACTTTTCCTCATGAGAAGCCATTCTCCATTAGGAAAGTGCTGAGTCTCTCATACCAAGCTCTAGGAGCTTGTTTGAGTCCATAAAAAGCTTTCTTAAGCTTATATACATGCTCAGGACGGTTCTGATCTTCAAAACCGGGTGGTTGAAGAACATATACTTCTTCATTAATTATACCATTTAGGAATGCACTTTTTACATCCATTTGATAGAGCATGATGTTATGATGTGCAGCATATGAGAGTAAGATGCGTATAGCTTCTAATCTAGCTACTGGAGCAAAGGTTTCAGTATAATCAATACCTTCCTCTTGTGAGTAGCCTTGAGCAACTAGCCTTGCTTTATTCCTTACAACTTTGCCATCTTCGTCCAGCTTGTTACGATAGACCCACTTGGTTCCAATGACAGACTTATCCTTAGGCAAGGAGACCAGCGTCCAAACGTCACTTCGTTGAAACTGGTTGAGCTCCTCTTGCATAGCGAGGATCCAGCACTGGTCCAATAAGGCTTCGTCCACAGACTTTGGTTCCATCTCAGAGATGAAGGCTGAGTCAGCTTGCTCTCTGAAGGTTGACCTTGTCCGGACGCTATCATTAGGTTTGCCAATGATTTGATCCTCAGGATGATAAGTTCTGAATTGCCACGAACGAGTGGTGTTTACAGCTTGCTGAAACGATGATGCGTCCTGCATAGCGTCTGATGCCTCATCTTTGTTGGTTGTTGGACGAGCATCTGAATCATTCAGATTTATATCTACAAAAGAATCATCTAGCTCTGATAATCTCTTATCAGGCTGTTTGTCATCAAATTTAACATGGATGGATTCTTCAACAATCAAAGTTCTAGAGTTATAGATTCTAAAAGCTTTGGACGTTTCAGAGTATCCTAACAATATTCCATTATCTACTTTGGCATCAAACTTTCCTAGTTGATCCTTAGTATTTAAAATAAAGCATTGACATCCGAAGGGGTGGAAATAAGAAATGTTGGGTTTACGTCCTTTCCACAATTCATAAGGAGTCTTATTCAAGATTGGTCTTATGTATATTCTGTTTTGAATGTAGCAAGCAGTATTTACAGCTTCAGCCCAGAAGTGCTTAGGGACAGAATTATCACTGACCATCGCCCTAGCCATCTCTTGAAGAGATCGGTTCTTTCTCTCAACAACACCGTTTTGTTGTGGTGTTCTAAGGGCAGAGAAATTGTGATGAAAACCACCTTCATCACAGAACCTTTGAAAAAGCTCATTTTCAAATTCGCCTCCATGATCACTTCTGATCGAGCTGATGAATATGCCTTTTTCATTCTGAACTCGCTTACAAAATACAGAAAAGACCTTGATAGACTCATCCTTGTGAGCAAGGAACTTAACCCATGTCCATCTAGTATAGTCATCTACTATGACAAGTCCATATTTCTTACCCCTGACAGAAGCAGTCCTTGTTGGACCAAACAAATCAAGATGCAATGATTCCAGTAGTCTAGAAGTACTAACAATGTTCTTGGACTCAAACGAGTTCTTAACTTGTTTTCCTTTTTGACATGCGTCACAGAGAGCGTCTGATCTAAACACAATCTTTGGTAAACCTCTTACAAGGTTATGCTTGTTTAGTTTAGAGATTAATCTCAAACTAGCATGACCAAGTCTTTTGTGCCAGATCCATCGCTCATCTTCAACAGACACTAGACATGATACACTTTGAGTTGAAAGTTCCCCCAAGTTAATCTTATACAGATTATTTTGCCTTTTGGCAGTGAATAAGATGGGCCCATCAGGGTTCTTGACTATACATTCACCTTTATTGAAGGAAACAACAGACCCACTATCATATAATTGACTTATGCTAAGAAAGTTGTGTTTTAATCCTTCAACCAGAAGAACATTATCAATAGAGGGAAGAGGATGCTTACCAATCTTAACTATTCCTGCTATCTTTCCCTTCTGGTTGCCTCCAAAGGTGACCCATCCACTAGTCTTCTCACGGATTTCTTGGAACATACACCTTTCTCCCGTCATGTGATGTGAGCAACCACTGTCCAAGTACCAGGACTGGGGTCTTTTTTGTGTTGTTAAGCAGATCTGCAATAGGTATTATCATACTCTTAGGTACCCAGATAGACTTGGGTCCTTTTGGGTTAGTTGGTGGTCTTCGTCCATGCATTTTGTTTTTGTTTTTGTAAATGCATTTTGAAAAGGTGTGACCACTCTTTCCACAAATCTTACAATAAGTTCTGGATGCATGCAATTTATTTTCTTTTTGCTTTCCATAGGAATGAAAAGCCTTGTGATGTTTGTTGACCCTGATATTTTCTGAGACACACTTTGTTTCTCAGAGTCGTAGCCTAGACCAGACTTATCGTGAGATGATCTAGTGTACCTCAATATCAGGTCTAGCTTCTCTGATCCTCCAACAAGCTTAGATACGCTTTTGGTGAGATCAGATACCTCTTGTTTCAGTCTAGTTACCTCATGGGGTTCACTGGACTCAGAGGTGAGTTTGTCAGTTAGACTGACATACTCAGCTTTAAGCTTATTATTCTCTTCAACAATTTGTTTATTTAGTTTGTTGGACTCTTCCAACTCTTTATTCACTTTTGACAGTTTTCGCTTAAGCATGATGTATTGATGATGCAATAGAGAAGAATCATTTAGCAGTTCATCATATGCTTCTTGAAGAGAGTCAGAACAGATACCTCGTCATCTTCTGATTCAGCGTCCGAAGAGCTTTTGACCATCAGGCAGAGGTTTGAGGTAGACGGGCTCCTTGGTCTGAACCGATGTTCCAGAGCGTCCAGCTTCTCCTTAGCTGTTTCGAATCGCGAGACCATGTCCAGTCTTGGACGATCTAGGGCGTTGACAAGACACCAGTTAGCATGAGCATTTTGAGAACACCGTCTGATATCATCACTCGTCCAGTCTGTTTCATGTTTGGACGATGTTGATCCGTCCTCAAGGGTAATCATTGGACGATAATCTCCGTTAGTGAAGATGTCCCACAACTCATAGTCTTGAGCTTGGACATATAGTTGGAAAATTGATTTCCAATAAGGATAGTCTGTTCCCTTGAAGATGGGTGGAAAATTCACATTCCATCCTCCTTCAGAGGTAGACTCCTGACTTCTTTTTCCGGGAACAACAAGTTGTTCATCGTCCGAAGAGTCTTCATCTTGCTTATTGGACCAAAGGCATAGGTTAGCCTCTTCATTTGTTTCTTCTTCTTCTTCAGAAGAGTTCAAGTCCTCCCAAGTTGCCATGAAGTTCTTTTTCTTCTTTTTGAAGAACTTCTTCTTGTCCTTTAGTGTAGGGCAATCAGCTTTGACGTGTCCTGGTTTGTTGCATTCAAAACAGACCAGCTGACTTTTATCTTTGGGTTCAGCATGATCCTTGAAGCTTTTCTTTTGGAATGGCCTTCTTTTCATTCCATTTTTCTTTCTCCACATATTCTGAATCTTTCTGGAGATAAAGGATAGCTCGTCCTCGTCTGATACATCATCATCAGACTGATCAGCTTCATCACTGGACTCATCAGCTTTTAAAGCTTTTGAGTTGTTGGACCTATGAGCTTTCAGGGCAATCCCTTTGTTCTTCTTTCCAGGATTGTCAAGATCAAGCTCCTGCTCATGAACTTGAAGCGTCCCGACAAGATCATCCAGAGTCAAAGTAGAGAGATCTTTGCCCTGGCTGATTGCAGTGACAAGAGGTCTCCACTTCTTAGGCAGACTCCTAAGAATCTTGGTGACATTCTCCTTGGTAGTGTAGACCTTTCCAAGGGATTTCAGATTGTTGATGATCGTCTGAAAGCGACCCATCATGTCTAGGATGGACTCTCCTTCAGCCATGGTGAACATTTCATACTGGCCAACCAGCATGATGATTTTAGAGTCCTTCACCTTAGTTGTCCCTTCATGGAGATTAGACAAGGTGTCCCATATTTGTTTGGCTGATTCACATGCATGAATCTTCTAAAATTCGTCAGGACTGAGGGCACACATTAACGCATATCTTGCTTTATGATTCAGCTCCATTCTAGCCCGTTCAGCATCAGTCCAGTCGTCCTCTGCTTTTTCTGTCCCGTCAGAGTTGAGACAAACGTTAGGACCTTTTGTGATTCTGGTCCAGAGAACTGAGTTTGTACTGAGGATGAAACCTTTGAATCTTTCCTTCCAGTACAGGTAGTGAGTACCGTTGAAGAACGGCGGTCTGGTCATGGAAGTACCTTCCATAACAGGTTGACTCCCGCTTGGCATACCTGGTCCAGACATATCTGTAGTAGGATCTTTTCCTCTACACGGCAAAGTGCTCAAACCAGAGGCTGAGCTCTGATACCAATTGAAGGAACCTGTTTGAAACACAAGAAGGGGGCTTGAATTGTGTTTTAGACGATTTTAAATTCTTTTCGTAAGCAGATAATAGTTTTCGCAAGGCTGGACGCTAAAACGATTAAAAGCAAAGAGAACTCTTCCAAACCCCAAGTTGGACGCTAACTTAGTTTGACTAAGATAAGAAAGAAGCGTAGTAAAAGGTAATTCAATCCCAGTTAGTTAGTTAGATAATAAACTAAAGTAAGGGTAAGGGAGAGAAAAGAACACAAAGATATTATCCTGGTTCACTCTTCACCAAAGAGCTACGTCCAGTCCTCTCTACTTGAGAGCTTTATCCACTATAACAAAAACCTTTTGTTACAAAGTATTCAACACCTCTTCAGGCAATATTCTCAACCTCTTCAGGTTCTCTAAGTATTCTTTTACAGACAAGCCTCTTCAGGCTCAACCAAACTAAGGTTTTGAAAAGAGTTTGTTCTACTAACTCACTAAATGTGAGAATTCGAAACTAAAGCTTAGACTCTTATAAACAACTCTACACAGAGATTAATATGAAAATGAGGATCAGAGTAGCTTTGCTAGCTTTGCAAGCTTGAGATTTTCTCTTTGATTTCTTGAGCTAATGTTTGCTTGTATCTCTTGAAAGATTTTGAATTGTTAAGTGTTGCTTCACTTGTATTTTTGCTCAAGTTTTGTCTGGTTTTGTTGCCTTGGACTTTCAGGGGATGGAGGTATATATAGCCTCTTGTCATTGAGCAGACTTCACTCTTCAACGGATGGAAAAGGATCCATTCTGATGAGCATTGAATGCATTTGATCCGTTGAGTCTGATAGCTTCTGAAGTTTCTGATCAGCAGGATAGACTGTTAGGATGATAGCTAAAAGTGGTGCTGACATATCCTCTGAGTAGAACGAAAGTTGCCTTTTGTTTTTCCAAAAGAAGAAGGTCAACTTCTTAAAGTGACAGAGACATTCTGGCTTACGCTTTACATTTGTACGAATATTACAAAGAATGTTTTGTCCCAAGGATATAAGCCTTTTATAGGGAATAATAAATTCAAATGCTTTTACAAGATATTCGCACTTGAAGTATAAAAGCATTTATTGGACTAGCTATTACAAAAGTAACGGAAAGAGTCTTTGGACTCATGGTTCTATATATTACCGTCCAGTCGTAAACCAAGATTAAATGTTGGACGAGATAAAGTCTTTGGACTATGGATAGTCTTTGGACTCAATTAAGTTTTATCCTGCACACTTAATATAAAGCGTTAGTCCATAACAAATCTTTGTTCATCTTAAATTAGCTCTTTGTTAACATCAAAAATTAAGGGATTATTTGGAACATAACCACTTTGGTTCCAACGAGGTTCAGTATGCTGCTTTCCTGCTGATGGGAGATGCAGAGTATTGGTGGAAAGGCACCAGGCAACTGTTAGAAGCTGACAATTAGGAGATTACTTAGGATATGTTCCGAAGCACATTTTTGGACAAGTACTTTCCTGAAAGTGCTAGAGTCGAGAAGGAGCGAGAATTTCTCTGTCTTCTACAAAGGAATCTTTCTGTCGGGGAGTATGCAGCGAAGTTTGAATCGCTTGCCAAGTACTTCCGTTTCTTTCAGACTCAACCTAATGAAAGCTAGAAATGTGAGAGATTTGAAACGGGGTTAAGGTTCGAGATCAAAGAATCTATGCTTCCCTTGCAGATTAGAAACTTTCAAGCTCTAGTCGAGATGTGCCGCAAGGTGGAGCAGATGAGGAAAGGAAAATATAATTGAGGGTATGCTAGAGGACCCTCTCAGTTCAAGAACCAATTTCAAGCTCAGAGTCAAAAAGGGAAGCAACAACAGAGGAAACCGTATTTTCGACCTCAGGGGAAAAATCCAAGTCAACAACCATTCCGTCCAAATACTACTACATCAGGGAGTGGAGGCCAAAAAAACCAAAGCCAAGGCCAAGTTAAGAAATGCTACAGATGCGGAGATCTGAACCATATGGCTGACACCTGTCCATAGAGAACAATTAAGTGCTTCAACTGTAATCAACTGGGACACTTAGCAAAGGTCTGTAATACGCCAAAGCTTGGATCTGCTGTCAACCATGCGAGGACCAATAAACCGACGACGACGGGAAGAGTTTACACTATGAGCGGTGCTGAAGCTTCGAACTCTGACGATCTCGTACAAGGTAGTTGCGACATAGCGGGTAACCTCTTGACTGTACTTTTCGATTCGGGTGCGACTCATTCCTTTATATCGATGGATTGTGTGAAACTACTGAAATTGCCTGTCTCTTCGTTATCTTATAATCTGATTGTTTCAACCCCAACTGTTAAACCAGTTATTGCCAATTCTGTATGCTTGAGCTGTCCTATTATCATCCAGGATAGACATTTTCTTATTGATCTGATCTGTTCGCCTTTAATACAATTAGATGTAATTTTAGGCATGGATTCGTTATCTTCCAACCATATTCTCATAGACTGTGCTCATAAAACCTTAGTCTTTCCTAAGGATGAGACTTCTGGATTTTTATCTGCTAACCAAGTAAGGGCTTCTTTTAAAAAGGGGGCACAAGGATACATGTTACTGTTTTCCTTGGACGTAGAGAGTAAGTTAGATCTACAGTCCATACCTGTCATCAACGAGTTTCCGAAGGTGTTTCCTGAAGATGCACCGGGGCTACCGCCCGTTTGAGATATTGAGTTTGCGATTGATCTGGTACCGGGCACTGGACCGATATCCATGTACCATATCGTATGTTGCCGTCAGAGCTGGAGGACTTGAAAAAGCAACTGGTGGAACTAATGGAAAAGGAATTTATTAGACCTAGTGTATCGCCGTGGGGAGCTCCTGTTTTGTTGGTAAAGAAAAAGGACGGAACTTCTCGCTTGTGTGTAGATTTCCATCAGTTAAACAAAGTATCGATCAAGAACAAGTATCTGCTACTGAGGATCGACGATTTGATCGACCAGTTACGTGGAGCGACCGTTTTCTCGAAGATAGACCTACGATCGGGCTATCATCAGATTCGTGTGAAGGCGGAAGATATCCCAAAAACAGTGTTTTGAACATGCTACGGGCATTATGAATATCTTGTGATGCCATTCGAAGTGACGAATGCTCCTGCTATACTCATGGATTACATGAATAGGATTTTTCGTCCTTATCTAGACAAGTTTCTCGTTGTCTTTATAGACGACATTCTAATCTATTCTCCTAATGAAGAGAAACATGTTGAACATCTTAGTATGGTTCTTCAAATCCTAAAGGAGAAACAATTATACGCGAAACCCGAAAAGTGCGAATTTTGGTTAGACCAAGTTCAGTTTTTAGGACACGTTATCTTGAGCGAAGGAATCGCAGTGGATCCGTCGAAAGTTGAAGCTATTTTGCTATGGGAGCGACCTAAGATGGTAACAGAATTCCGCAGTTTCATGGGTTTAGCTGGATACTATCGGAGATCCATTGAGGGATTCTCCAAAATAGTAGAACCTCTTACCCAACTAACTCGAAAAGATCAAGCATTTATCTGGAGTGAAACATGCGAGGAAAGTTTTCAGGAATTAAAAAGGAGGCTGACCACTTCATCTGTGTTGGTATTAGCTGGTCCCAAGGAACATTTTGAGGTATACTGTGATGCTTCACATCAAGGGTTGGGTTGTGTATTGATGCAGAACCGGAACGTAGTAGCTTATGCTTCCAGGCAACTGAAGAATCATGAGAGGAATTATCCTACGCATGACCTGGAACTAGCGGCAGTAGTTTTCGCCTTAAAGATCTGGAGACATTATTTGTATGGAGCGACATTCAATATCTTCAGTGACCACAAAAGCTTGAAATACCTGTTTGAC
This sequence comes from Ammopiptanthus mongolicus, assembly GCA_039655645.1. NCBI lineage: Eukaryota > Viridiplantae > Streptophyta > Magnoliopsida > Fabales > Fabaceae > Ammopiptanthus > Ammopiptanthus mongolicus. The sequence continues at coordinate 60,090,185 of CM077345.1, forward strand.
CAGAAAGAGCTCAACATGCGACAAAGACGCTAGTTGAAATTTCTGAAGGATTACGATTTCCAATTACAGTATCACCATTTCAAATGTGGTGGCTGATGCCCTGAGTAGAAAATCAATACATGCATCTGCAATGATGGTCAAAGAGCAAGAATTGAGAAAACAATTCCGGGATATGCGATTAACAGTTAAGACGTCGCCGGGAAGACTTTGTTTGAATATGATTACTGTTTCCAATGGATTAATGGAACAAATAAAGGAGAAGTAAGAAAGTGATCAGTACCTACAAGGAGAAAGGGAATTAATGGGACGAGGAGCAGTATCAGAATTCAAAGAGGGAATAGATGGAATCTTAAGGTTCGGCGAAAGGATTTGTGTACCGGACGATTCCGAGCTTAGGAAGTTGATTCTGGAGGAAGCTCACAAGAGTAAATTGAGTTTACATACAGGAGCCTCAAAGATGTACCAAGATCTTAAGAATTTGTATTGGTGGTATGGGATGAAGAGAGACGTAATGGAATATGTAGCTTCATGTTTAGTTTGTCAAAAGACCAAGATTGAACATCAAAGACCGGCAGGAATGTTACACTCTTTGGACATCCCGGAATGGAAATGGGATGGTATCGTGATGGATTTAATGACGAGTTTACCAAAGACTCGGAAAGGACATGATGCAATATGGGTAGTCATTGATCGACTGACCAAGTCGGCTTACTTTTTGCCCATCAAGATAAAGTATTCAATGGAGAGATTAACTCAGTTATACATTGGAGAAAATGTCAGATTACACGGTGTACCTTCAAGTATTATTTCGGATCGTGATCCGAGATTTACATCAAGATTCTAGCAAAGTTTACAAGAGTCCCTAGGAACGAAATTCAGATTGAGTTCAGCGCATCACCCACAGACGGATGGACAGTCCGAAAGGACGATCCAGTCTCTTGAAGACTTGTTGAAGGCTTGTGTGCTGGAACATCTTGGTAGTTGGGATGAATTTCTACCATTGATAGAATTCACCTACAACAACAGTTTCCACTCAAGTATAGGGATGGCACCCTATGAAGCCTTATATGGGTGACGGTGCAGAACCCTTTAATGTTGGTACCAGGATGGTGGAAGCCTGATGTTGGGACCAGATATCATGCAACAGACAACCGAAAAGGTGAAGATGATTCAGGAAAAGATGCGGATGACTCAAAGTCGACAGAAGAGTTATGAGGACAAGAAAAGACGACCTCTCGAGTTTGAGGAAGGCGATCATGTGTTTTTGAGAGTCACGCCTACAACTGGGGTTGGACGGGTAATTAAATCCAGAAAACTCACTCCTAAATTCATTGAACCTTACCAAATTCTTCGTCGTGTAGGTCCAGTAGCCTATCAAATTGCTTTACCACCTTTTCTTTCAAATATCCATGATGTTTTCCATATTTCACAACTGAGGAAGTATATTCCTGATCCATCACATGTGATTGAGCCCGATGTAGTGCAGTTGAAAGAGAACTTGTTTTATGAGACTTCACCCGCGCGAATCTCGGATAAGATGACTAAGCAGCTCAGGGGAAAACAAATTTCCTTAGTCAAGGTTATTTGGGACGATACAAATGGAGAAGCAACTTGGGAAGCAGAAGACAAAATGAGGGTGCAATACCCCTATCTTTTCACAGGTACGTAATTTCGATGACGAAATTATTTTTAGTAGGGTAGTAATGTAACACCCCGATTTTTCAAACTCTCTAATATTAATTAAACATTATTTATGTGTTCATATTTTATTGGAGGGTCTAGAGAGTGAAATAAAATAATCTGAGACCATAGTCATGCTCTACGCTATCGTAGGAAGCTATGGTTAAATTTTGGGTTGAAAACTCAGACGGAGCCCGGTCTGCATTTTCACTGATAGTAGTATTTTACTATTATCAAGACCTAATTTTGACTCGCGGACGAGACCTTTAGTCTTAGAATTTGATTTTCTACAAATTTTCTAAAATCAGCTCTTGACGTTAAAAGGTGAAAATAATATAAACTATTCGGGCGAATACTCGAACCGGTAGACGATTGGAGCTGTAAAGGGATTTAACGGGACCCGCTAACGGATAAAATCAATGTCACATCGAGTTGCATCATCTTGGAAGCGTGCCAGTGTCATAATGGTTTTTCAAAATATCTAGACGCGAAATGACCAAAATGCCCTTGCTCTTTTAATGAAATGACCAAATTACCCTTTCAACTAGATTCATTATCATCCATCATAATCCAAGTTTTGGAGACCAAATGAGCTTCCTAGCTCAAATGGGTATTTATGGCTGAAATCTCCATGGATGAGTGGATGTGGTTTTGGTTCAAGTTTTGGTGTAATAGGCTTTGATTTAGTCTTACCACACCTAGGTAGTATAGAATCCAAGAGGTGAGAATTTTTGGAACTCCCTAGCCATATTTTCTTGTCTATGGCCGAACCTAGGAGGGAGCAGTTAGGAGAAAATTTTGTGATTTAAATTTGACGTCTTGATTGATTAATTGTGTGTAGTTGTCGGCGAGTAATCGGACGAGAAGCCGAGCGACTTTTGGATCGATCGGGCGACTTTTCGCTTACCGGGAAACTTCAAGAGGTAAGGGGGGACTGCCTGAGGGATCTCTCGATAACTACGTGTTATCGTATTTGGTTTGTACCTATGTGATTAAGATGTGTGGTGGTTGATTGATTTACTTTTCGCAATTATTTTGATTGTTGATAATTGATTGCTAATATGGGTTATAGTGATCTACTATGTATTTTACCTTTAATATCTGCTATAATCTTATTGTGATGTTGATTGTTGATTGGGAAGCCTGACAGTGGTCAGTGCTCAATTAATTAACGGGAATAAAAGCCTTGAAAAGCTTTGTAGTAAACGTTCAAGATTTATTTGGGAAACATTGGGAATTTTCAATGACGTTAGTCTTCTAAAGAAAAAGAGGATCCTAAAGTAATTTATAAAGTTAGTAGAAAAAGTTAGATTTTCAAGAATAAATTAATCATTATGTGGAAAAAGTAACATTAATAGGAAAAAGTCAAGTTTTTCAACTTAGGATGTTTTTAATGCTAAAACGACGTTTTAATTCCGAAAAGATTTACGGAAAACGTTTTCGAAAAATAGTGATACTGTTCTGGGACGACGTTTTTGGTCTTTGTTGTTTCCTTTCAAAAACGGGTCTTTGGAAAGGGACTTTCAACAAAAGATAAGTTTTATCAACAATTCGATGGTTTTCAAACCACTTTCAAACAGAAAAGTTTCTCTGTAAACGAGTTTTTCCCAACAGTGTAAAATCCGACAACTTGGATGAGTTGTGGAGATTTCGTTTTGGATTTGTGTCTCACAGAACGAAAAATGGTGAAAAACGATGAAAACGTGAACCTAGCATACGACACGTCGGGATACTAGTGTTCTATAAAAATAGCATGAGAAGCCGTGCAACGATGTTATGGACTGTGTGTCCTGTTGACTGTTTGTCCTCCTCTTGTGATGAGGAAACCTGATTAAAGGTGAATGATGTTTTCTATTACCACGGACCTTGGGCTGGTGCATCGGTCTAAGGCTCCGCGATTGAGCACTCGAACGTTTCGTCCTGTATTAAAGATGAGAAGTTTTAAAACAGTGTAAATTATAAATAGTCGGAAGCCTTTGAGCTACGAGAACGAAAGAACGAACACAAAGAAAAGTGGCAAGACTTGAAACGTTTTCCCATGCATTAAAATTCGGCAGACGTGCCAACGGTGTTAATCTGGATATCTTGATGGCAGGATATTCTAGACGGTGTATACCATTGTGCCTTGATGGACAATGAAAACCATAAACGATAATCATATGTGCCTTATGTTGGACAGTGTGCAATGGTTTTAACAACGGTGTGCCTTTTGGCTATCAAGCCTGATCAGCTCAGTTTTTATAAATTTGGGATCTCCGGAGATTAAGTAAAGAATTAGATGATGAACATTAAAGTGTCATGCATTTCTTTTAAAAATGGCAATGACTGTCGGGTATAAAACCTTATGATATACTACTTGTTTATTTAGTAGAATCTTATGCATAATGATTATATATGCATATGTGCTATTGATATGTAATGCATGTAGTTATCGTGTGTGAATCCATATATTGGTATCTCACCCTTACATCTTTAGATGAGTTCCAAGATGCCACTAGAACATTCGGGGATCCATTCCCTGACGCTTGAGTATGCAAAGGAGGGTGACGTACGAGGAGTCACAGTACTTTAGAGGTAGACCAGCTATAGGATAAATCCTATTTTTTTGAATAACAATTTCGTTAGTTGCTCTGGCTACTGAAAGCCATGACTCTTTTGAATAGTCGTATTTATAAGGCCTTATGTATGAAACTATGATATCTTAATATGTATACTCAGCAGCAAGATCATGAGATTTCTGTAACATTATCTCTGGAATAGACCACTTTCCATCAATTATGAAATCCTGTACTTTAGCATGAAGTAAAGGATGAATATGTTGAGGAATTTGAAGAAATTTAACCAAGGTCTGCTTAGCCATGAATCAGTCCAAAAATTGCAAGAACAGCCATCACCAATATGCCATTTATAGTGCTCAATAACAGGATCAATATGAGATTTTAAACCTTGCCACACAGATGAGGAAATATGCATCCTAGTGAACTTGTTGTTGACAAGCACCCTGGCTTTGAGAAGCCTAGACCATTGCTTATTCGTAGTCAGCAAATCCCAACTTAGCTTTAGAATAGCAGCCCTGTTGATACCCCTGATAGATCTCAATCCCAATCCTCTAGCAACCTTAGGTGAGCAAACTAAAGACCAAACAGCCGAAGCAACCTTTCTAACAAGCACATCACCAGACCAAACAAAGTTGCTGAGCCATTTATCAATCAGTTTAACAAGAGAAACAGGCCATAGATAAACATGAAAGGAGTGGAGAAGCATACTATGAATGACAAATTGCACTAATTGAACTCTTCCCATGATTGATAGCAAAACACCTTTCCAAGTAGATAACTTTGATTTAATTTTGTCTGCTAAAGGCTGCAAGTGAATTCTTCTTGGTTTACCCTTGAAAAGAGAAACACCAAGATACATAAAAGGAAGATGGCCAATACCAAAGCCTAAAATGTTGACTATGCTGTGAAATCTGTTGGAAGCAATTGAACCATTGTAAATTTTAGATTTTTCTTTACTGATATATTGGCCCGAAGCTGCACTATATTTATTAAATAGATCCATTAGATTCTCTATATTTCTTTTGTTTCCTTTGCAGAAGATTAACAAGTCATTTGCATAAAGAACATGGGAGGGAACAGAATAACCCCTTGGACTAGACATAAGAAGAAATTTACCCTGCTGCACCATAAGAGAGATGGATCTACTCAAAACCTCTTCGGCTAGGCAAAAAAGAAGTGGAGATAAAGGATCTCCCTGCCTCACACCTCTTTTACAAGAGAAGAATCCCACTGCATGACCATTGACAAGAATGGAGATGCGAGCTGAGTGAAGAATAACCTTTATCCAGTTACAAAAAATGGGATCAAAACCAAAAGCTTCCAATGTCTTTAACAAAAAATCCCAATCCATTTGTCAAAGGCTTTTTTAATATCAATTTTCAAGACAATGTTCCCACCAAAACATTTTTTGTCAAGCAGATACACAGCTTCGGAAGCAACACAAATGCAACTAGAAATAAGAGAAAGAGCAATAACAGCCAATCTGTCAGCTAGAATTTTGGTGATAATCTTGAATTGATAGTTGGCCAAAGCAATGGGTCTAAACTGAGAGACTGAATCAGCATTTGAGACCTTTGGGATAAGAACTACATTATTTGAATTCATGTTTGGAAGCAACCAACCTTGTTTGAAAAACTGAGAGACTGCTTCAAAGACATCCCTGCCAACAATGTCCCAATATTCCTGATAAAAAAAACCACCAAATCCATCCAGACCAGGAGCACCATGAGGATTCATTCCAAAAACAGGCGATTTAACTTCCTCCCAAGAAGGCATACTGATGAGGTTTTTGTTGTCCTGAGTAGAAACTTCAGGACTAATGGTTTCATTGATTAAGCCATTAGCAACACATGTATTAGAACCAGCAAAAAGATCCTTGTAATATCCAAGAATATGCTCCTCAATATCCTGCTGAGAATCCAAAAGAATGTCACCATTTTTCAGCATAGTGATTTTCCTAGAAGCATGTCGTATTTTAGCTAACTTATGGAAATAATTTGTGTTTCTATCACCAAAAGTATGCCAATCAACTCTTGATTTCTCCAACCAAAACAACTCCAAAGCATGAAGAGCCTGATTAAGCATCGATTGAGCAGAGTCTTCCTGAAGTAATAACTCATCAGAATGCCCAAGAGAGGAGAGCTCCTCCTGAACAGATTTTAAATTTTGTATAGCTAAATCAACATTTTTGTGAACATCACCAAAGCATTCTTTGTTCCAAACCTTGAGAAACATTTTTAAATTCTTCAATTTCTGGGAGAGAACAAACATAGGACAACCAACCACTTCCTTTTTCCAGTTTTCAGCAATAACCGAAACACAATCCTTATGAGATGACCACATTCTCATAAATTTAAAAGAAGAACTGAAAGTTGGAGAATTGTTCTGAAGCTTGAGCAGTATTGGACAATGATCAGAATTACATCTTGGCAGAGTACAACAAGTAGAACTGTTCCAGAATGAAAGCCATGAATCATTACAAATCATTCTATCCAATCTTCTTTCAGTATGAGCAACTCCCCTTCTCCTATTAGTCCAAGTGAATTCAGACCCAATAGTTGGAAGGTGAATCAAATTAATAGCATCAGACCAAGATTGGAATTCCTCACAAGCAATTCTTGATGGAAGACTACTACCTTTGTGTTCATGAGCACCAATGATTGCATTAAAATCGCCCAAGTAACACCAAGGGCCATCAAAACTATGACTCAGCTGAATTAAGTCATTCCAAAGAGATCTTCTAGTAATATATGAAGTTGAAGCATAAACAGCACTAAAATAAAGAAGCTGATTATTCCATAGAAGAGAAAAAGTAACATGTTGAATAGAAGCAATTATGACAGTAGGATTTAAAGAAGATGTGCAAATACACCATAAGTTAGGAGCCAGAGAATTTCTATCATTAGTAGCAAACACCTTAAATTGAGCTTAGACCAAAACTGAGATGGAAAGTTGCATAATTCCATCTAGGGCTCTGCAACAAGAATGATATCAAGTTTATTGTTTAAAATCATGTTTTTAAGAACTAACCTTGTATCTAGGTTAGCTATACCTCGAGCATTCCAATAGAGGACCTTCATTTGGACAAAGAAGAAAGGCGTGCTCGGGACCTAGTATTTCTGACCACAACTTGATGCTGCTTTTTCTTTTGTTTCTTAAGCTAAGACTTAGAAAGAACTTTGGAATAACTGTCATCAGCCAAATAAGAAGCTGCCTTATTGCCAACTGCATCCTCAGAAGCACCACCAGCCTCTGTTGCAACAGGATTTTCTCCCTCTTCAGCCTCTAAATTCCAAAACTTTCCAACAACAACTGAGAGATCTTTTTGAACCGGATTAATATTAGTAGGTGTTTGCATCCTTCCACTCAAATTACTAGAAGCTCCCCCTGACATCTGAGCAAAGTGATTGGACACAGGGGATTCGGGAACTACATCCAACAAAACATTCTGGCCACTATCCTTGATAATCAAAACAGCGATAGACTCATCATAAATATTTTCTATTGAGTCCAAGTCATCATCAGCAGGAATATTAGGAAGAATTGGGGCTCTCTCCATCCTGGAATCACCATTCAAAGCCAAAAGATCGGGCCTTCTACTAACACTAGAATTAGGATCAGCTTCAACCACAGGATCTAAACCCAACACAGGATCACCCGAACTTGAAACAATTGATCATTCACCTTAGAACAACCTGCAGTAGTAATCTGATTAAGGTGTGAATCATCCACAAGGACAGCTTTCCCTTTCGAGGAAGCATCAATTTGCTTCATCACAGGCATGACTAAACCATTCTGAGATGTTTCATTAAAAGGAGCCGCAGAACCATCTTCCTTATCAAGTAAAACCTTATTATTGGTTTTTGGCACAAAGATTTTCCTAGTCTTGACCACTATTTCCTTAACAAGTTTAGGATCGATCTTTCCTCTAAATTTGAGACAATTAGCTAAAGAGTGGCCTATTGCTTGACATGTGGAACAAAAATCAGGCAGTCTTTCGTATTCAACTCCAATGAAGAATGCAAAGCTTTCCCTTTCAACAAGGATTTGTGATCGCAGCTTATAATTTAGATCAAGATCGATCAAGACTCTTGCAAAATGGCCATAAGACTTATTACTTGTTGCTTCATCCAGACAAATAGGGACTCCTATTCCACCAGCTATTGCAAATAGGATCTTAGGACGCCAATACTCTTGGGGGAGACCATAGAATCTAACCCAAACTTGCACATTCGTATGCTTTAAGGAATAAGGATTGAAATCCTTGGTCCATGAGAAAAGTCTCAAACTACCAGAATCAAGATTCCATAAACCAACTGCCAAAACACTGCGTAGGTCTTCCAGAGAGGAAAAGGAAAATTCAAAGAATCCTTTTCCTAAAGAAATAATATGCCATGGTCCAATTTGATGCCACAGCCCATGTAACTTGCAGCGCAAGTCAGCAACCTTCATGGGCAAAGTACCTTTAGACAACATTAAACGGCCATGAAGATGGTTCTTGCAGCCTTCAAGACCAGCCAAATACTCATTCTCTGGAATCTTGATAGAGATCTCATCACCCTTTATACATGGCTTGGGGAGTTGACTTAGAGGAACCGAACAAGGATTGCTAAAGGCTTGAGCAAAGGACTTCTTTTGGACATTTGTTTTAGGATCAAAAACAGATTTAGGAGGAGGAGAAGAAGAGTTAGTGATCAATAATTCAGGGAATAGAAAACCAAAAGGACAATCGGAGAAGAGATTCATGGCAAAAGAGAAAACTTGTAATGCAAGGTAACCAAACCCTAGCAGAGCCGCCAAATATCCGTTATAGAACTCTCAAAGCTTCTCTCTCTAACCTCTCTGCTTGATGTTTGTATACATGCGTGTTTAAGTTACGTTGATGTATGGTAAACTAAGCTAGAAAAAAAAAATTATCACGGATTTTTGAAATAAGTTAAATATTTATAAACTCTTATTTTTCGAAAGTAACCAACAAAATTAATAAAGTTTTATATTCCGTAACGGGTTACCATGTGATGTCCCAGAAGGGGATGTCACACGTTTGAACGCGAAAACGACATAAGGATGATTATTGCAAGAATGGAAAATTGGAGGACTAAATTCGTCCAAAAAAATAAAAGGATGAATTTCGCTGAAGTGAACAACTTGAAGTCCAAAAATACATTTTAGCCTAAAAAGAATTGTTTGTTTGAATATGTCGCATGGAAGTTGACTTAATCATTTGAAATTTTATTACCATTTGACTTCCTTAAAACTTGCTACACGAAAAATTTAATCTACATGCAGGATTTGAAATTTCTCAATTCTTTTCATCTATCTTATTAATGGCTTATTGGCATTCTCTTTCAACTTTATTCTATTATCAATACTTCCAATTTTTAAATTTCTAATTATGTATTAAACAAATGTAACATTTTCCAAAAAGTAGACAAAAGTTTATTATTTGTTATTAAAAAATTACTTTTATTTAAATATGTATAATATTATGTTATTTTCTTTCTCTAATAGTTATTGCATGGGTGATACCAATAGACAACAGGAAAAAGAGGGCTTTGATATCAATGAGCTTGGGCTTTCGTCAATAAACAATAGTTAGTCGGCTTTTGAATTTTGGGTCGGAAATAAGTGTATGCATTTACATTGGGATGAATATATCTATGCATCTATAAATATTATAAAGTAAAAGCATGGATGGAAACTTTTGCCACATGTCATCTTCAAAATCACTATAAAATTTAAATTCTTTTGACAATTGTCAAAACTTTCCACTTTTAGAAAATATATTATTTATATAAATTTATTTTTTTAAATCAAAATTATAAATTATCATATATTTCCTCTCCCACTTACATTGGTATTGGAGATTATCAATCGTTGCCAATGTAATTAATTTATTTAAAGCAACTAAAAATTAATTGTCATACATGAATTATGATAAACAAAGAGTCCTAAATTATTATCAATAAAAGTTGTTATCATAACTTTAGCTCATACCAATAAAATGTGGCACCCATTTCCAATATTACATTTTAGAGCAAATAAAAATAATTTTTTGGGATAAACAATTATAAGACGTTGTGGAAAATAAGACTACTTTATAGATATATCATATTTGTTTTTTTTTCTTGACAGGAACTTTATAGATATGTGTTAAAATCTATGTTTTAGCTACTAAATCTATGTAATTAGAATATTTATAGATTTATATATATTTCCAAAGCAAATAAATAATTTCAAGATGATGAATGATTTTTCAATGTAATTTACTTATCTTTGAGTTGTTTCTCCTATAAAGTGTACTCTTTATCCAGCCTAATAGAGGTACTATAAAAATGTAGATAATCAAATGAAAATATAAAATTCAATTAAGCATCTATTGTGAAAGTTTGTTCATCTAGAGTTTGTTTTTCTATCTTTCACTCATGGCTAAAACTAAATTTATTAGTGACATTTCTCCATCAAAAGATAAATGAATGATCAAAGTAGAGTGTTGTGGCTTTGGAAACAACCAAATTTCTTGCAACCTCAATTGAGAGGTAATGTAGAGTTGGTGTTTTTCGATGAGAATGTATTATCTATAATCATTGCTTAATATATTTTAAGTATATGTTTTTTACAACTTCTTTCATGACTAATACTACTTGTTAATTTTTTTAATGTAGGATGGAAGGATCCAAGCTACTGCTTGAAGTACTCTTCAGGTTAAGGATCTTTTGGTTGAAGGTAATGATGTTTATTAAATATTTAACTTTAGATTGACTTTGAATACCCATCTATATAAAATAGTAAGGCATGCATATCAGTTGACCCTCAACTTAAGAACAACCGTAACTTTCATACCAACATCAATCATTCCCATTTTGACAAAATTATAAATGAAATAAATGAAGATGCTTATTTAGTTGGTATACATATATATAAATAAAAAGGAAATTTTCTAATATTTTATTTTCTCACATTGTTTTAATTATTTCAACATGTAATTGGTTGTTTTCTGGTGTTAGTGGCTTGATATTTTGATATTATTATATTTTATTTTTATCACAATCAAAACGTGTTTTAATATATAAATGAATTTATTTAAATATTTTAATTTAGTATGTTATATTCCATAAAAAAAAACCTATGCAAGCATAAAACACAGGTAAATTTAATTTTAAAATTCAGTTATAAAGAGATAGTAAAAATAAATGTACAAGTTATTAATATATTTAAGTGCACTTTAAGAGTTATTAATCTCAAAATATTAATTTGGAAATTTTCAAAATAAAATTTATTGGTGGAATAAGTCAAACGAGATTAATTTTTTCAATATTTTAAGAGTTATTAATTTCAAAATATATATTTCAAAATTTTCTAAATAAAATTCATTAGTGGGATTGGTCAAGCGAGATTACGACAATGTAATTCTTGATAGAGTAAAGATCCAAATTGGTCCCTGACAAAAAAAACTAAATGACATTTTGGTCCCTGAGAAATGAAAATATCAATTTGGTCCTCAAGAATATAAAATACGGGTCAAATTAGTCCCTTTTAAGGTAAATTTTAGTGACATTTTAGTCCCTATTAGGGACGAATTTGACTCGCATTTTACATTCTTGAGGATCAAATTGATATTTTTCATTTTTCAAGGATGAAAATGTCACCGTGTATTTTTTTCAAGGACCAATTTGTGCCTTTACTCTTTTTAATATTTCAAGATTTATTAATTTTAAATATAATTTTTTAATTTTTAAAATAAAATTCATTGGTGGAGTGGGTCAAGTGAGATTAATATGATGTAGCTTTTAATATTTTAAGAGTTATTAATTTTGAAATATTAATTTCAGAATTTTGAAAATAAAATTCATTGGTAGAATGGATTAAACGAGATTAATATATTGTAGTTTTCAATATTTTAAGATTTATTAATTTCAAATATTAATAAATTTTAAAATAATAAAATTCAATGGAGTGGGTCGGGCGAGATAAATAAAATGTAATTTTTGATATTTAAAGAGTTATTAATTTTGAAATGTTCAAAATAAAATTCATTGGTGGAGTGGGTCAAGCGAGATTAATCAATGTACTTATTAAGAATTTGCTTAGTTACTTTGGGTTGCAAAAAAATCATCATATGTGCATGGTTTTCTTTGATGGTCTTTTATTTCATTATTTTGTACATTTAAGTATGATTATTTATTCAAAATAGAGTGAAATATTTCTCCTCACAGATTATCTATTTGTGCATTGCACATCTCCAAGAATGATGGTAACATTAAACTTATTCATTTTTTTCATCTACTTTTTGTACTTTGTCTATTAGGCGAATACTTATTTGTTAATATTTTAATTTATTATTTTCTATATTTAAGTACCAATATTCTTTCAGAATAAATTGAAATATTTATCTTTACATATAATTCTTCCGTGCATCGCACTGATAAAAAATCTAGTTATGAAAGTGTCATCCTATTTGAAGAATAATATAGCTTAAGTTATGCATATTTGTTAAACTATTTTCCAAATATTTCTGTCTTTCGAAGTAAGTCTACTAACACGAGTAAATATTCAATTTGGTCCCTGAAATTGTAGGGTCGTATCAATTTAGTCCCCCACATTATCAATATTCCAAAATGATCCCTGAAATTGTAGAAAATTAATCAGATTCGTCCCTCCATTGATATTTGCATGGACTATAATGACATTAAGTTGGTAATGTCAGGGATGCATTTGAAACTAAGTGAATAATGTCAGGGATCCACTTGCTACATTTTGTAATTTCAAGGATCATTTTGAAATATTGATAATATAGAGGACTAAGTTGATACGATCCTACAATTTTACGGACCATCAATCACACCTGTACTGGAAGCTAAAGTTTGCGTGTTGTGCTGCTGCCTGCTTAACAATCAATGGCTGCCACCATCTGCAATTTGATGATATATACCAATATTTTCCCAATGCTTCATAACGTAGAGAAAGCTAAAGTAGCTTTGCTGAGGGTAGCTTATCCCTGTCGTCACAACTCCCAATACAATGAACTTGTACCGAAAATTCTCAAAGGGGGATTGGGGGGGAAGACTTGCCCAGTGTAGGTTGTTGAAGCACTCAAAAAAGCCCTCTTACTAAGATATATAAAAAACACATGATGAAAAAGACTAAAAATTGCATTAAACAGGTCGGGAATAAGCACGCCGCACGAGTGAAATTGAAGTATAATTATTGGATTTGATTCCTCTAAACTGAGTGAAGCTCTAAAGTGAGAAAGTAAAGGATTATTTATCTTTAAATTATTAAGTGGATCGAAATCTCTATGTATTTAGTCAAATCAATGATAGATATCTACCTATTTTATCATTTTAGAGCTTCACTCACTTTAAAGGAGTCAAATCCATAATTAATAGTGTGTTGAACGATAATAACATCAACTGATGGTACAAGCAATAAAGAAACTTGCAAAATACAAGAAAAAGCTAATAAATAAATTGTAAATTGCATGAAAGCTAAGGAAAATTGGAAATAAAGAGATTATAGACTCGAATGATCGAATCCTGACTAGTTTCTGTCCAAATCTCTTCATTTGTAAAACTTCTAGTCTACCACACTCCCTCTTATTTTTTAGGGGCCTCAACCGTATCCTAATCATCTTGTTAAAAAAAAAAAAAAAAACCTTATCCTAACCAACCAATTGCAGTGTGGATTTTGTTAAGGGAACCACCCAAATTATTAAGGACACCCCCATAAATAGTGTATCTATCAAAATACCCCCATCAAAGAGACATTTTTTATTCTTCACTCGCAAATATGATATTTGCGAGTGACTTTACTCGCAAATATCATATTTGCGAGTGAGCAATTCTCAAAAAATAACTCACTCGCAAATATCATATTTGCGAGTGAAGAAGATATTTACGAAAATGCTATACTTATTTGCGAGATTCCAAAAAAAAATTACCCACTCGCAAATACCTTATTTGCGAGTGAAGAAAATTTTTCACTTACGTGTGAAGAAAAATTTTTCACACTCGCAAATACCTTATTTGCGAAATCATCCAATACTCACAAATATGAAGGAAATTTTTCTTCACTCGCAAATATCATATTTGCGAGTGATCAATTTTCAAAAAATAACTCACTCGCAAATATCATATTTGCGAGAATGCAAACATTTTTCCTACTTGCAAATAACATATTTGCCAGTGAGCCAAATGACAAAAAAAAAAAATTTAAGGGGATATTTTGATAAATGTACAGTTCATGGGGGGTGCCCCTAGCAATTTTGGGGGGTGCCCTTAGCAAAACCCTTGCAGTGTCTGCTCAACAGCAGGTCAAAACAGATTATTCCGTCTGTTTTCAGCCCAAGGCCCATTAGAATTAAGTTGATCCATGACCATTGCTACCTACACCCCTACACTTAAACATCCACCTCCCCACTTTTTCGTTTTTATAGGTGGAAGAACAAAAATCCCCTTTCCGAATGTATTCCGGGACAATTAGTTACCGGAATACAAAAAAAAAATTGTGTTCCGACAATTAGTTGCCGGAAAACATATATGTTTTTTTTGTATTCCGACAAATTCCGACAATTAGTTGCCAGAACACCATTTTTTTATATTATGACAACTAATTGCCAGTAGATCAAAAAACTTGAAAAATTTCGAAACACAATTTGTTTGTATTCCGACAACTAATTGTCAGAATACATTTTTTTTTTGTATTCCGGAAACTAAATACCGATTGATTAAAAAACTTGAAAAATTCCAGAACACTAATTTTTATGTATTCCGGCAACTAATTGCCGGAACACAATTTTTTTGTATTTCGGAAACTAATTGCTAGAACATATTTGGAAAGGGGTGTATTCCAGATAGGGATATCTTGGGAACAAAAAAATTGCAATAAAAATGTGATGGTGAAATGAATAAATGGTGGGATGTATAGGGGATTGCTAAGGGCACCCCCTTTTTACGAAGGGCACCCCCCTTAAACAGTAAAATACCCAAAATACCCCTAACAAAAAAGCTTTAGAAGTCATTTTTTTTTCATATCATTGTTACCCTCACAGATTACCAAATTCAGAGAGTTGTAAATTTTTTCTGGAATCTCGCAAATAATATCTGCGTTTTCGGAAATACCTTATTCACTCGCATATTAGGTAATTGCGAATTTTTTTTTGATTTCCTTCACCCGCAAATAAGGTATTTGCGGGTGAAGGAAAATTTTACTCACTCGCAAATAAAGGTATTAATACCTTATTTGCGAGTGAAGCAATTTTTTTACACTCGTAAATAAGATATTTGCGAGGGAAAGAAAATTTTCCTTCACTTGCAAATACCTTATCTGCGAGTGAAGGAAAATTTCCTCTTCCTTCACACGCAAATACAGTATTTGCGAGTGAAGGCAAATTTTCCTCACTCGCAAATACCTTATTTGCGGGTGAAGGAAGACTTTTCTCTTCCTTCCTCGCAAGTTAGGTATTTGCGAGTGAAGGGAAATTTTGCTCACTCGCAAATACCTTATTTGCGAGTGAGGAAAATTTCCTTCACTCGCAGGATTATCTTAAAAATATTGATTTTAATTTGTTATTTGTTTCAGTAATGCCGCGGACCAGGGGAGCGGGTTGGTTGGCCGGTAGGGAGGCGGAGGCGGAGGCCAATAGGTTGGTGGTTGAGGCTGTGAGAGCAGAGGCTCAGCTACAGCGGCGAGAGCAGCGGGATGCTATGACTGCTTCGCACCATCGGAGATTGGTTGATAGTAGAGCTACCCCCGAGCAGAGGGAGATGTCGTACACCTCAACCTCAGCAGGAGCCACCTCAGTACGAGGACGACGAGGCATCTCAGTACGAGTCACCTCAGGACGAGGGACATGAGGACGAGGGACAACAGGACGAGATGCATATTGATGCACGGGCAGAGGAGGGACCATTTCCTGGAGGACCTTCCGATACATCGCTCCTGACTTCATTCAAAGACCACATAGCTTATAGCCTGTGGAATGGAGAGGTAATTATTGTTTACTGTTTTTAAAACATTTAAGATTTTTTTTTTTTTTACTTTTGTATAATTCATGACAAGACGTCTATTTTTATGTGTGCAGGACCAGGAGGACTCGCTAAGGGTTTTTGCGCATGGGAAAAAGTGGCAGAAGTGGTTTGGCGAGCGTCAGCCACTACCACCAGCAGTACAGGCTCATGTCGATCGAGCTGGTCTGCCGCCTCTTATGTATTGCAGCTACCCGATGGTAGATAACTCGCTGCTGACAGCGTTTTCCGAGAGGTGGCATCTGGAGACCAGCTCGTTCCACCTTCCGTTCGGAGAGATGACCATCATGCTGGATGATGTGTCATGCATTTTGGGCATCCCGATCAGATGTGCATTGTTTATATCTCCCGAGATGGACATAGATATTGCTATATCAGTTCTACAGTCGTTGTTGGGGGTATCTTATGAGGATGCTCGGGTGGAGGTGACGGGCACTGGGTGGGCATCTGTCAGTATATCTTGGCTGCAAGACCTTTATGATGCACGGAGAATTGAGGGTCCGATGGACGAGGTAGCAAGGGCATTCATACTGGTGCTACTCAGGATGACTCTGCTGACGGATCAGGCTAGCACTCGTATTGACTGCAAATATATCGAGCTGCTGCGTGAGTTGGAGCTGGTGGGACAGTGGTCATGGGGATCTTTAGCCCTATGCCACTTGTACGGTTATCTTGGTGACACCACCAGGTTGGCGTGTCGTGGGTTAGCGGGTTACATGACACTCTTTCAGGTAGCAGTGTGTTATTAAATTAGAAAATTAAATTTACAATTGTTTTAATTCTGACGTGTTTTCGTAACTGATTCGTTATTTGTGACAGGCCTGGATCTACGCGTATTTTCCTACTTCGGTGGCAGATCGGAGGCTTGTTGAGGGTTACGAGGTTGCGCCTGTATGCACTAACCGCTGGAGAAGCAAGAGGGGTCATGGGAGGGTGCTTCCATACAGGCAGACATTGGATGCTCTGACCGCTGATGACGTGTGCTGGGCACCATGGGCCACATATAGGCAGTATTCCCCATTCGATCCGGTGACATACTTTTCGGGGTACCTTCGGTGTGGGAACACTATAGTGTCGTACCTGCCTGAGAGAGTACTGCGACAGTTCGAGTTCAGGCAGGAGATTCCTCGGCAGCCACCACGACGTCCCTCGGCTGAGGCCATTAGTCTTAACTGGATGTCCTCTCACCTGTACTCTATTAGATACCTATTTCGGTTAAGGTCGGCCAGTTATCCAGCTGAGTGCGCCCCGGATTACTTGGATTGGTACTACAGGCACTCGCATCCACTGCTGATACCTCCACATGCCCCACCTCCACAGGCTTCACCTCCTCAGGCTCCACATGATGCACATGTTGATTGTGCCCCTCAGGTAAGGAATAATAAGTTTTTACATTGTATATATTATGTCTAGTCGTAATGTCATCTATTTTTCCCCTATATAATGTACTTATGTTATTATGTATTTATGTCATTTGTAGGCGGCTTATGTTCATGCGGTTAGTAAGTTGGATAGAATTGCCGCCATGCTGCATCAGATCGTTGATTAAGCACAGGAGGGAGATGTCATGTGTGACTACCTTCGGGAGGTGCTTCGGATAGCAGAGGATCAGGAGCGCTGAGTTGTTTTATTTTTTTGTAATTTATTTTCATACGAACACTTAGTACTTATTATGTAAATATTATTGTTATTGTTATTATTAAAGATTAATGTTGTAAATAGTTGTTTAGTAATAAATATAATATGAAATTTTGAAGATTGCATCTTAAAACCATGTTTTGTGTATATACGTGAAGAAATGAGAGAGCAGAAACTTTTGAAGAGCCAAAGCTGTAGAAATTCGCTTAGCGAAGGCCAAATCGCTAAACTAAAATAGTTTAACAACCAGTGGCAACTTACTGCTACAAATTCGCTTAGCCAAAATATTTTCGCTAAGCGAATTTATCCCAGGTGATCATAGACGGGTTTTGAACATTCGCTTAGCGAAACTAAATTCGCCAAGCGAAAATGTCACAGCAACCAGGGAAGCTTGGAAAATCAAATTCGCTAAGCCAAAATAGTTTTGCTAAGCGAATTTGTCTCAGGTGATCATAGACAGATGATCATAGACGGGTTTTGAAAATTCGCTTAGCGAATTTGTCACAGCAACCAGGGAAGTTTCGAAAATCAAATTCGCTTAGCGCGATCAGCTAAGCTAAGCGAATTAATCATTTACTGGTTGTTATTGTTGTTATTAATACACCTCCGCATACTATTATTATTGTTATTGTTATTGTTATTGTTATTATTTATTATTAATGAACTTAGAAATACAAAATAAAATAACAGTAAAATGTAAATATAAAGGTACAACAAACAACGAAGGTGTATTAGTCAATCGTCATCGAAGTTTATTGGATTGTATACATCATGATGTGAAAGATTAGGCGGTGGAAATATTGAAGACCATTCTTGCAATCGACTAATATATCGCGTTGGCCATGAATAAGCCTCAGGACGGGAAAAGCCACGCCAATGTGATGCTATAGTAGGCAGTGGACAACTATCCTTCAAAAATACCTGAAATAACGTAAATACAATTAAATGACCGACTAATCATAACATAAAAAATAAAAACATAAAAATATTACATCAATTACCTGTACCCAGTGATTACCGTTGACAAAACCAATGCAAATGAGTGGATGGTTTGGAGTTGGTGCACCTCTAAGGGGAAAAAATGTCTAGCACGTCATACTGGCAGATGATAAAGAGACTAGGACCAACCTATATTTGGTTGCTATCACATGACCCATCTCTGGTAGTGTCATCCACTTGTTTTGGTGACAAGCACCGTACACGTCCTGTAAAGAAGACTTCAATTCTTGTAATTGAACACCGAAAAGAGGGCCATATAAATCAACATTTTCCGTAAGCTCTTTATGTAACTCCTGACGAATTAAAGGCCAACTATCCTCAGTTCTACCAAGCAATGCTGCAATGCAACGATACCCACAGTTTCCATCACTGTCCACGTTAACTATGTCCGCAATGTATGGCTGAAACTGCACAAGAAATTGATTCAAAAAAGGCAAACGTCTCCTCTTTGCTTGGGCAGTTGATTTCAACGAGGAACGCGCAAAACTATTCTCATGTGCAGAGTATATTGCATCGACATGCTCAAAATAAGATGGGTCACGTTTACAATCAAATCCTTCCGTGTTGGTCTTCTTGGATTTGGGTGCTCCTTTAGTCTTCACTATTCCGGGCGGTGGGCACATTGAAGTTGTCTCAGAAAACATAGTTCTCGCACTTTGCGATGTAGTGTCCTTTTACCAACAATGTCAAGTGTGCGGAAATGGGTAATCAATACCTCCCACTGAAGCGCAAGTTCCTCTTCTAACACTGTTTCATCTGTTTGTTGTTGATCCTCTTGTTGGCCAAAATGTAATCTCCTCCAGTGCACATGGATTACCTCCAATGGAATTGGAGTACCCGTCATAATGTAATGAGCCAGCTCACAAGCATAGGGTAAACCGTGTGTAGTTCTAAAAGTACAACCACATGCAGATTTATCAATACCTACATTCATCGCTCGGGTCCACTCACGAACAATATGTTGCAATGCACTCCGAGACACGAATCCAATCAATCTGATAAGCATACGAATGTTGTGTGAGTGTTCGATCACGGTTATGCTCCTCTCAAATGATGCCTTTATCTCGTTGTGTTGTAGTGTAAGCATGTTATTCATTGTCTCCCAACACATACACATGTCACCCTTGCTGGTTTGCAACAAATTCTTCAATCTCCAATGTTGAGACTCAACCCTATCAACAAACATTCAAAACAACTTCAGCTATAGCATAACATGATTCATTAACAATTTTGACACTAGTTTGATCATACCTGTTTGTGGTTGTATTCCCCAAGTGCATCACTTGGTTAGTCCATGCCGTAACAAATTTGTCTTTGTGTGGATCCAACCAAGTCTTTTGCACATAATCAATTAATATAGGCCATTCTGCACATACTTCATGAAAACTTATCAGGCATTGCTCATACTCAGTCTCGTCAGCAGAATAAACAACACTGTTCCATGCATCCTTGACTACCTCCAGCTTTTTGTTATCAGATACCAATTTTTTGCATTTTGCATAGACATTTTTTCCTATGTGAAATTGGCACAAAAGATTGCGAGTTGTTGGGAACACAACTACAACCGCATTCATCAAAGCAAGATCTCTATCTGTCACAATAACTTAGGGAATTGAGTCATCTAGCACGAACAATTCTCTTAACTTCTCTAGTGCCCAGACATAGTTTTCAGCCCCTTCAGAATCCATATAGGCAAATCCCACAGTAAATGTCACTTCTGTTGAAGTAATACCAACAATTTCAAGTAGTTGCAGCCCATATTTATTGGTTTTGTAGGTACTGTCAAGGATAAGGACCATGTTAAATGTATTCAACAAATGGACGGAATCTGCATGTGCCCAAAATATATCTTTAACAACGTCCAAACCGTCATGTCTTCTATACCAAGAAACATATCGATCTCGATGTATTAAGTTCAGCAAATGTTGCATTTCTGTTCTAGGGCCTTCCTCAGATGATCGGTACTTTTGACGTTCGTTGTAAATGTGTTTAATTGTAGATAGGTTCTCTTTATCGCGACCTTTAACCGTCAACAGAACATTTTTTGGCTTGACATTGTTCTTGGTCATTTCACGAACAAGTTTCTTCTCCTCTTCGCTTAAACGACCAACATAAGAATGATCCACCAATGTTTCAGCTAACCGATGGTTGTGTAATCCACATCTTACTTTCAGCATCCATCCTTCAGTCGTCGATAAAGATATTTCTTTCATTCTGAACATGCACTCACACTTTCGAGTACCAGTTGTTTTAAAAGATGCATGCTTTTTAGGCTTATACTTCCCACTCCTTTCACAACCTAGAATTAATTTTGTACGTCCGCCATTTTGTCCTGTCTCTGACCTCATAATGACAACAAATCCATTTTGTTTTCCAACCTCTCGAGTCCAACACAATAAATCATCTCGTGTAGGAAATATCTCCATAGTAGTGAATGCTTCTGTACAGTCCACAACTGTCGTTTGGTTAATCTCATTAGAATCAAACATATTACTACCTTCCATCTCCAATAACACTACAATGAATCAAACAAAATAAAATAAATATCTAATATATGTAAAACGTAAAAAAAAAAAAAAAATTCCATTACACTCGCAAATTAGGTATTTGCGAGTGTACACATTTTTTTTACTCGCAAATACCTAATTTGCGAGTGTAAAATCAAGAACCACTCGCAAATTATATATTTGCGAGTGTGCAAAAATTTACACTTTCGCAAATAACTAATTTTCGAAAGTATATCTTCTTTCGCGAATATCTAATTTGCGAGCGTCACGTCTAATTTGGAAAATTTGGAAAAAAAACTATGAGTACTTGTAAAAAATGGAACGGCCTTCCAAAAAATGGATCCGCGTATTAATAAATTATTCTGTCTTGAACTCATTGTTCTTTTTCCCTTTTTTTCCTTCTAGATGTCCGAAACATTTAGCATCGGAAGGTTTTAACGAATGCGTTATTTTTTTAATTGCTCACTCGCAAATATGATATTTGTGAGTGATATTTACGAGTGAAGCACGTACTCGCAAATATCATATTTACGAGTGAGCTAAATTAAAAAAAAAAACATTTTACGTGATATTTTGGAAATTACACTGTTCACAGGGATGCCCTTAATAAAATAGGGGTGTCCTTAACAAAGCCCGGATGTATGTAGCAAAGCCCTTGATCCAATGATTACCAAAGCCTGCAGCCCATCATCAGCCTGGCCGAACAATTTCGGGTACCTTACACGCCTACAAACACTAGGACTTTCCAGAAATCACGATATTACATAATAATTTATCCGTAACACAATTCAAATCTTCTAGTTCTGATTACCCAATAAAGAATAAATAATTCTATCTCTCCATCCTTAAGGTTAAAACAAGTTAAAATATATTATATATGGTTAATAGTTCTGTCTGCAAAGCGTGCTGTTGAACCCAACGATGTTGGCCGCAATCCCTTCTTATACCTTATCCATTGTACCATTTCGTGATACATAGGAAAGAACCGCATCTGAATTGCTGAGAATGAGAAGTATGGTATAAGTGTTGTGATGACCACTAAGAGAGTCAGAATCCAAAAGGTAGGAGATGGAGCGAGAGTTTCAATGAAGACTTTGTATACATTTGTAGAAATTTTTGGAGGCATTGCTCCATATACCAAGAGAAAAAGATACCAGAGGGCAATGGAACCCCAGATGACAATATGTTGTATCAAGGTGAAGTGTCTTAAAGAAAGTGCCATCTGCATGTTTACAACCCAAACCACGCAAGTATACATCGTTGCTCCCAATATATCCCTCCCAGCAGTTCTTCCCTCCACATCAAAAGCCTGAGGCTCCAATGCTTTTGTGCAGAAGAAGAAAATCATTGTGGCACTAATGAACCCATTAAGCATCCAGCTAAGTATTCGACGCCAGCTAAAGAGGGCATTTTGTACGCCTTCTTGGTATAAGATAGGAAACTGCCACATTAAACAGAAATATCAAGGAATGATCACTAATCAGAAAAGCAAACCATGAACCTCATCTTGCTAACCAGGTTAGGGTACTAGTTGGAAAGCTTTTATAAGAAACTACAACTTTTGAATTGTCAATATATTAATGACAACACTTTTCAATACAAACTTTTTATCTTTAATTTTTTAACCAATGACACCGGTTAGCATTTGCCTTTTTATCTTATTTTATTTTTTGTGGGTTCTCTCTTCTCTTTCCTTAACCAGCATACTATTTTATAACAGGACAAAAATTGAAGATTTCCATTTCACTGTTGGGATTTGAACACAAACCACTATAATAATTTATTAATCTGAATGTTATTTAAATACAAAAATAAAATAACTGAACTCCTAAAGAACTGATAACAATCCAATCAGTTCTCTATTTTATTGCTTATCTAATCTAATCAAAAACTACAAAACAGATAACAATCCACAAATAACAAACTACTTCCTAAAGCGTTGCACAATGAACTTCACAAGCGTTGCACAATATCTTCGATCCAACAGGTCCAGACCTCCACTCTGGTGTCTCTTGAGCCACTTTTTTTTCGAACACACTTTTTATCATTCAAAAGCGATCCAAATTTATTAGCATTATTAGGCTCCTTAGTTTTCACATGACGAGAATCAGATGTACGAGATTTTTGCGGTTTCCTCCTCCTTGTAACTTTTAGCCAATCTACATCTAGATTCTCTTTTTGTTTGTCTCCCATAATTATCGCACCTTCATTAGCACCAACTGAAACTTTGTGACGCAATCCTTACAATAAGGATTTTGCTTGACAGGTGGCTTCCATGGTGGTCTTCTGCTCGGCTTGTATTTGCTTCAAGTTTAAGGAAAAACTCTTGTTCTGTATCTTTACTGTAAACAACTCAACACCATTTTGATCATAAATCACACATGCTTTATCCTTAAAGAAAATAGCATAATTCTTTTCCAAGAGTTGTCTCACACTAAGGAGATTTTGATCAATTTCAGGCACAAACAACACATTTGAAATTAATTTAGTACCTAATGAAGTCTCAATTGCAACAACTCCTTTACCTTTTACCTCTATAAAGCCTCCATTTGCAATTCTGATTTTGGAGATTTCTGACTTATCCAACTCTCTGAATTTGCTCTCATCAAATGTCATGTGATGAGTACAACCACTATCAATCAACCATGCTTCATTTGTATTTTTAGTTGAAAAACAACTAGCCACAAAGAGATGCTCTTCTTCTTGCATCTCATTCTCAGCAACTTGAGCTTGTTGACCTTGTGAATCCTTGTTTTTGCATACCTTCTCCACATGACCAAATTGCTTACATAACCTACACTGAATATCAGGCCTATACCAGCAATATTTTTCAAGATGAGTTACCTTCTTACAATGAGTACACGGAGGGTAATTCCTTCTTACTTTGGCTTGAAAAGCTCCTTCAATTTTGCCTTCTTGTCTTATGAGTCTTCTATGCTCCTGAGCTTGTAAAGCACTCAACACTTCTGTCAAGGTAATGTTTGTCAAATCTTTAAAGTTCTCTAAAGAAGAAATTGTGGTTTCAAACCTTTCAGGAAGAGTAACCAAAATTTTCTAAACAATTCTGGAGTCTTTGAATTCCTGACGGAATAATCTAACTTGATTTGCAATGTTGAGAAGTCGATCAGCATACTCCTTCACTGTTTCTGACTCCTTCATCCTCTGCATCTCAAACTCTCTGATTAAATTTAGTGCTTTCATCCCTTTGATCCTCTCATCGGCTTCATATTCCTTCTTGAGAAAATCCCAGATCTCCTTGGCTAATTTTATCATCATGATTCTGACAAAAAATCCTGATTATACGGCATTGAATAAACATGCTCTTGCCTTTGATTTCATTTGCTTCTTTTCCTTATGATTTTTTATTTGAGCAACTGTTAGATTGTTTGGCAAAGGAGGAACTTCGTAGTCCTCCTCAACAACTTCCCATAAATCATTTGCCTCTAAGTGTGCCTCCTTTCTTGCTGCCCATATATGATAATTATCACCATCAAACATAGGTGGTGCTAGTGTTGTGTGGGGTGTTCCAAAATCCATTTATTATGGTGGGTTTCACTCAATTCACTCACAAGTCCCTTTAGAAAGATGGCTCTGATACCACTTTTTGGGATTTGAACACAAACCACCATAATAATTTATTGATTTGAATGTTATTTAAATACAAAAATAAAATAACTGAACTCCTAAAACTTATCCTAAGATATCTACTGATAAAGAACTGATAACAATTTAATCAATTCTCTATTTTATTGCTTATCTAATCTAATCAAAAATTAAAAAACAGATAACAACCCACAAATAACAAACTACTTCCTAAAGCTTATCATTAAAAAATAGATACTACAACTTTTGAATTTTCAATATATTAATGACAACACTTTTTAATACAAACTTTTTATCTTTAATTTTTTAACCAATAACATTGGTTAGCATTTGCCTTTTTATCTTATTTTATTTTTTGTGGGTTCTCTCTTCTCTTTCCTTAACCAGCATACTATTTTATAACAGGACAAATATTGAAGATTTCCATTTCCCAACCATGAATATACACACATGACAACATATTAGATGGTGAATAGTAAGCTTACCTTCAGACAGTACCTGGCGGATACATCCTGGTCAAGGACCCCAAGGGCAATCACAGGAAGTGATGAAAAGAAGATACTATAGAGAGACAAAAACCAGTCATTGTATGCAGGCTGTCCGGAGAATGATGCATACATCTCATATAAGAACAGAGTGAAGCCAAATGTGATATTCTTGTAGAAAAAATAGCATATCTGCCAGAAGAAGAACGAGTAAGTTAATATAAATACCAAAGGTTTCAGATCAAATCATCTTTCAGATCCTAAATCAATAGACTGTTGAGGTCCAGATATGAGTGGCAATACCATTGATGACAGCCTCCGGTAACACCAATGTCCATGTACAAGAAGTAATCGTTCCAAATACTGGAACTGTGCAATTGCAATATCACTAGACATAACGGCCTGGGAAAGAGACAGGATACCGACCAAAAAGGTGTAATTAAAAAACATAGAGTCAACCAGGAAAAAAAGTAGTTTGCCAACTTTCTGACTACCTACCTGCATTCCTTCAACACCGCTGATTCCAACCCCTATATCTGCTTCTTGAAGCATTCCCACATCATTAGCTCCATCGCCAATAGCTAATGTTGTTTTACCAGTTCCAGATTTGACCAGTCTAGTAACCTAAAAAGAAAACAATTTAAAAGCTAACAAGTCTTATTACCAGAATTAACCAAAATATACATATACGACGACAAGGTTGTCAAATAGAGGGGAAGAAACACAAGATAGTCTGTAACATACCAGTGCCTTCTGCTTTGGCGATGAGCGACAGCAGATAACAGATGCACATTGAATTGCAAGCTCTAGAAACATGTTCTTCATATTATCCTCTAGAGCATAAGCAAGTGATTTTCCATCAATAATCAGAGCAGATGCCTGCTTAGAGGTCCCTCTGTATGCAGTAAGCTGTCGAGCACCTTCTGATATCTGATGGCGGACACTTTCCCTCGATGCCTAAAACATGATCAGCATAAAAATATCAGGACTCTAATTTTTAATTCTGCAGTTTCACTAAGATACTTACACACCAAGTAATCCCTTCTAACAGAAGCAAAGAAAAGTTTGAAAGGAAAAAACTAAAGAGCAGAAACAGAATAACAAAATTTATTGGGGCATAGAGGTTAAACAAATTAAGCAACAGCATATAGGTCAAAGCATACATGCATGCGCTGTCTTTCTTTTATCTTTTTTAATTGTTGATATATTTTGATATGGTTTAGATATGCTTTAGATTAAGTGTTGATATGATTTGATTTAGGATCCTATCTTCCTTATTTTAGTTGTAAATAGATAGATGACATGGTAAACCCCTAAAATCAAGGGATTTGATATTGTACACTTAAAAATCATCATTATATATATTCAGGAGGCTGAGAGGGTTTCTCTTGAGCTATTCAAGCATCATAAGTTGGTAACAAAGTGTTAGGGCCCAGCCCAATAGGAAATAAAGAGAAATGTAATAGTTAGTTAATTAGAAGGTATTAGTTAGTTAAGGAGAGTGGTTATAAATAGGGGAGAATAAGAGTGAAGGAGGAGGCAGAGAATTATACATTGTGAGAATTAAGCATAGGCTTGATTGTGAAAGGGACACCCTTTGTGAAGGGGAAATCCTTGGAGGAGAATTACTCTCCTATTGTTCATTTCTTGTTCATTCATTCAATAAAGATTCATTCTTTCCTTTTCTTTTCCTGTTCTTTTCTTCTATATTCAATCCATTGTTTTTAGGTTCCTAACACAAAGCCTACCACGATGTTGGGCCACCGGCAGATGTTCATTCCTGCAAACTTCACGCTCCAAATGTCCAATCCTGGACGTGAGGGGGGTGATTGTCATTTCATATGTGAAAAGATCGCCTTAGGAGAAATCATTATCTCTTTTGAGAACTCCAATGACCAATTAGCTAATCTCTTCACTAAGTCTCTACAGTCTCCAAGGGTAACATACATATATAACAAGCTACATGCTTATGATATATATATATATATATATATATATATATATATATATACACACACACACACACACACACACCAGGTTGAGGAGGAGTGTAGATAATATTACTTGAATCATTTAGAATATTGATTGATTCTTATGTAAATAGTGTTGTAATAATTGGGCCTAACTCCACTCCAAAAGCTAGCTTATAAAGGTAGGGTTGCTCAAGTTATTATAAATGGTTTTTTGCTCATATACTCAACCGATATGAGACTTTTGACACTTAACAAATAGAATAGGAAACTTCCTGTAATTAGATCAATTCTTCAATCCCTACAATTAAGGGATTTGATCTTTGTACTAGGTCTATATAAATCAAAGAGGTTGAGAGGAAACTCTCAAGCAATTCCAGAAAACAGTCTCGAGTATGAAGTTTAAAATGTCACACTGTAAAGCACATTCGACCCCAATCTCAACTCCATGTAATATGGGCATATTGCAATGTTTTAAGAGAACAACCATTTTGTTAACATGCTCACCTAAAGTACACATAACACTCAATATGAAAACTACATCATTGTATATCAAAACTAAACAAAGGGATGAAATTTATTTTACCTTGGCGATAGCTGTCTTGTATCCATCCTTCTCCAATGCTTGTATTTCTGGAATCTCCAAATGAATTATAATCAGTTTCATTCCTTGTCTAAGCAAACTACAAGAAAATCTGCAATTGTATATTTATGTCAAACATCTTGAAAAGTAATTCTCACGTTAAAACCAATGTAAAAAAGGCATAATAACAATATTATACCCAATATTGATGGCAGTCTCCATTTTATCCCCAGTCAAAACCCAAATCTTAATTCCAGCTTGGGCAAGCTTGTCAATGCAATCAGGAACCTAGAAAAATGAATCGTGATTCGTGAGGAATATTTCCAACTCCTATTCCAATTGATAAATCTTCATATGTAAACCTTTTCTTCCTAACCTACCCCATTTTGGAGCTTGTCCTCTACAGCAGTGGCACCCAGAAGGAATAAATTCCTCTCAATCTTATCTGATACTTTCTCAATTAGTGTTTCCTGATTTGCAGTAACTAAATTTTTTACTTCAGTAAATTTAGAATCAAACTCCTTGTATTTTTCTTTATCAAGTTCTCGGTAGGCCAGTATTAAGGTTCTTAGACCTGCATCAGCATATTCATTCACATGTTCCAAGGTTTTCTCTTCAAACTCTCTCCCATTCACGGCAAGCCTTTCAAACATGACACTGCATGAAAATATGACTTAAGGCAAGTCAAGAAGTTAAATGTATAGGAAAGAATTCCAAAATACTAAAGGTTGCAGTTTACTTTATCACAAACCTGTCAGCACCTTTACAGAGTAGCAGAATTCTCCCTTCTTCATCTTTCACTATCACCGACATTCGCTTCCTTGAGCTGTTGAATTCTAAAACATGGAGAAGCTCGTAAACCCTGAAAAATGAAATTAGTTACTGCATATCTAATCCAGTTATAGCATTTTATATGATCTAGCATAGATCATGAAGTTCTTAGGATCTTTCTTTGAATTTGAATCTAGAAAACTAACTAGCAATTGAAAACAACAAAGAACATCATAGAAATTGAATCTCAAGTGAGAATTCAATGAACCAAAAAGAGATGAAGAGAAGCAATCATATGAACACAAAGAAGAAGAACTAGCGAAAATGGAGGGGAAAGGGATGAAGGCGCCACAAGCTCAATCCATGGTGGAGGATTGGATGATAAGCCTTGAGGAGGATTCGCCACTAGAGTGTTGGAACTCTAGATAAGAATCAAAGGTTCAACTCTTGAACCAAGCTAGAGAGGATTCTTTCAACTCTTACAAGTCTCGAATATGAGAAATTACCCAAATGATTCATTAATTGGAAATTGTAGTACATGAGGTCCTTATATACATGTGAGCCTCACCTAGCTTCATGAAGTGAAGCATGAGGCACTAATGTCCCTTTATGGCCGAGTAGGCCTTGTGCTATGGGCCTAGTTGGCCCAATGCTCCCTAAGCCCAAGCTATGCTATCCTAAAAGTGCTTATTTGGAAAGGCACTTTTATTACAAGTCCTAAGTATTTTCCAAAGTCCTGAACTACTATACAAAGTCCTAAAACTAAGTAGTCATGACTTCTACTAGTAGGAGGTTACAAATGGATTCCTCCTCAACTTGATGCTTCAAGGTCAACTGGTTGACCACAACTCTTTGTAATGCCTCTTGGACCTTCCTTTGTCTTGATCGGGTCATTGGTCCTTGAATGCCCTCCAAGCTTGGGACTTTTGTTCCCATGATCATATCATCATTACTTGACATGAAGACAGTAAATTGGAAACAAAATAGCTATAAACAACAACTGAATAAGGAATAATGCAATTTTTAAGTAATAACGTAAGCATTAGTTAGCATGTATAACGTGAAATCCTTAATCTCAAACACCACAACAAAATCATAAATAAATATACACAAAGGAAGACTGCTACAACAACAGTTTAACCAATTTTTCCCACCTTTTTAAAACAAATATCAAAGCACAAATCTGAGGAGACTTTCGGATCCACACATGTAAGCCAAGATTACAAATTCACATGACATATCTTATAAGCAGCTTCAGTGTAGTTGGTTGGTCAATCAAGAAGTAGTTGAAAAATATCAATATCAGACACCACATGCCTGTGCAGCTATTCAATAGACCAGCAGCAGAATGTAAAAGTAGCTAATTGTAAGTTTCTTTTCTTCAATTAAAAATTAACTACCATCATCACAAGACAAATTATTATGTGATTGCATGTGCTTTTCTCAATGAGAATTCATCTTAAAACTTT
The DNA here is from genome assembly GCA_039655645.1 of Ammopiptanthus mongolicus. NCBI lineage: Eukaryota > Viridiplantae > Streptophyta > Magnoliopsida > Fabales > Fabaceae > Ammopiptanthus > Ammopiptanthus mongolicus. The sequence goes on from CM077345.1 coordinate 60,120,474, forward strand.
GCATGTTGATTAGCAATGAAAAATGCAGCAGTCAAAATTTCAAGTTACTGAACAGACAAAGGAATTGAAAAAAACTAACCTTTCAACTTTGTGGCCAGAAACTGGATCCAACTCATTCATCGATAAACTAGTCTGACTCCTTTTATAGAATTCAAAACCAACTTCTCTTGCAGCAATCACGAATGCTGCTTCATCTGGAGATTCAGCCTCATATGAGACATTTCCTGTGTCTTCATCCAATTCTGGTATGGCAGTGTGACAGATTGCCAATAAGCAAAAAAATTTCTGTATAACATCTGCATTGGGCTCATTAACCCACTTTCCATTCATTATTCTTTCATCTGTAAAGTTAAAACCTTTGATGGGCGCTTTTTGATCAGGCGGTTCCCTGATTTCATCTGATTCTGATTCTGACCCATTAACATGCTCAGGAATCAAAGTTAAACCATTTCTTCTACCCACGGCCTTCTCAACCTCTGTAACTCCACGGCCATAAGCTACCCCAGCAATGGAACATTTGATGAACTCCATTGAGTTGCAGGTCAGAGTTCCAGTTTTATCAGAAAGTATTGTGTTAACTTGGCCAAGCTCCTCATTCAAGTTTGAAGTACGGGCATGGGCTGGTTTGTCAGCTTCTTCATAGTACATATGGATATCTTGATTGATGAAGATGCTCTGAAAGACTTTGACAATTTCTATTGAAAAATACAAGGAGATGGGGATGAAGAAACCATATAACATCAAGGCTGTCAAAAAATGAAAAATAGCAGCTGCAGCTGCTCTTTTTGGATCAAAGAAAATTGTCGAATCATCTGGTCTTAGATACCATCTTTTCATCAATCCATTGTCCAAGTCATCTTTAGTTCTAATGCCAAAGAGAATAGATCCAACAAAAGCAATTAGAAATAAAACACAAAACAAGAAGTAGATAATTCTATCCATCTTCTTCTCAATTTTGCTTCTTTTTGAAGGAGGGTCAATAGAGTTTTGAATAACCTTTGTGTCATGACCAGTGAAGATGACTGCTCCAAATATGTAGTCTGTATTACGAAGTTTAGAGTCTCTCAGAAGAAGTTGATGAGGAGATAAGGGATATTTTTGCTCTTCAAATTCCATGCTCCCAACAAAAGAGTACAAATTTGCATTTGGGTCTTCACATTTGACTGTAGCTTGAAAATCATGGAATTCGAGGTCCTCATGTAAGGAAGAAATTACATCCAACCCTTGTTTTAACTTCAAATTTGTCTCCCCATCCAAGTTCATGGTCTCAACATAGCAGACTGCATCCTCATAACTCGATGAAAGCAGTAGGAGGTCTGCAGGGAAGAATCCATCCTTCTCTATCTTCACTATATTCCCCACTCTCAGATTCTTCCACTCAGTATATTCGAAAATGCCATCACCTTTATGCACTTTAACTCTTCTATTGTTCACCTCGATATCCTGCAGAAGTATTCGGTTTGTAAATTATATACGGACATTTGGTCATGAAATAGACAATGCTAAATGGTTACGACTTTAGCTTCATTCTTTCTTAAAGTACATAGAACTGCTGGTATATTATTTTAATTCTATATAGATATTTCATTATACAGGAAAACAATGAAAATCATAACCAAATTTGCACAGAACTTAAAATATGGGAAACATTGTAGCAGAAATAAGAATATATAGACACTATTTACATCACTGTCATTATGACAAATTACTGAAGACTCTTCAAGTGCAGTAAAAAAGCGATCTTGGAATCTGAGAGATTATTTTAGCAAATACTGGAATTTATGAACAGACAACTTAGTAATTGCACTTCAACCTTTTTCGAACAATTCATACCAATGATCTAAATGAAAAAAAGAAAGAATCTTCCATAAGCTGCCCATCATGGATCATGAAAATGGACATCCCATTTCTGTCTACAATTTTAATAAAGCTACGATCAAATAGAATCGTTTAGTTCTTTAAATCAAAACCATTCCATAACCTCAGTAAAAATTACCGTATCCTTCAAGCTATTGGACACTTTATGTCCCATAGGTTTTACAGACAGGAGCTGCATAGAAAATGTAAATAAAAACACAATACGAACTATAAAACAAATTTAAGAAGAGAAGACCGGTCTGATTCAGTTCAAATTTACAGACTTGTGCTGCAACATTGAAGACAAAAAAGACTTGAATGATAAAACTAAATGTTATTATTTCTATCTGCCAAAATATATAGACTAAGAGCATTAACTATTTGCCTAAAATAAAGCCAAAAATAAAGCAAAGAATAATCTATTCTAGAGTGTGTTTGGGAAAGCTGGAAAAAATAGATTATGCTGATGTATAATCGATTATATGAATAATCGATTATTGTGATAATCGATTATAATCAGAATCTGTTTTTGTTTGGGTATGTTTGCTAAAAAACGATTTTAAAATTATCTATTTCGTTTGGGTAGTGCAAAAAAAATCATTTTTACAAAGTAAATTACGAAGATGGGTATGAAGTTATTTGTATAATTTAATAATATTTATTTGGAAGTTAGTTTTGTAGGGGTAAATAGGGAAGAAAGTTTTGAGAATGAAAAATAATCAAATCACAACAATCTTAAACTAAAACAAATTAGATGACATAAAACAGCTTTTTTCCCCCAAAAAAAGTTTTTTTATATATTTAAGCTAATTGCCAAACATTATAGATTATGTATAAAACTGCTTTTTAGCCAAAAAAACAACTGAAATGGGAAAAATCTATCTTTCCCAAACATGCTCTAAATGTAAAATCAACAACAACTATATAATAATTCTATGTAGACAATAAATCTTAACGCAGGACTGTTACAATAAAAGGTTTAAGAAATAATTTAGAAAATGAAATTCAAACTAGGATAAAGTGGCAAGCAGAATATAATACCTGCTCTTTCCTACGCCAATCTTCAATACCTTCTTTCACCATAGTTGCTCCAATGATAATACACAGAGGAAGGATAGCACTGACAGCTGTATAAGGAGCAAGCTTTGTGACGGCTAAGATGCCAATTACCAAGAAAAAGAAATTAGCTACCCTCCTGAACTGCTCAAACAGTGACTTGGGCAAGAAATTGGCAACAGTATATTTTGTGGACCTGACAGAATTATCTGCATAACTCCTAATCCCTGCCTCAAAGCTATCTGGTTCATTGCAAAAGACCACCCTGGAATAACCCTGTCCCCCAATCTGTGAATGATCTCCCTTGAAGGTTGTTTTACCACATGCAAATGAGTAGATCTTGCTAAAATACAGCTTCCTTTTTACCCTCCTGCCACCCTTCATTCTTCTTTTATCCAACTGGTAAAAGTAATTAATCCCAAAAAAATTAAGGCAGAAAGAAATACCCACTAAGATGAACTAATTCCTCTTCCCAATCTAGGAACAAAATCTTCCACACTACTTAGAAAAGGAGATGACTTTCAAGTCAACTACCAAAAACATAACAACCTCCAAACTTCATAACGCCTTTGGCTTTATCACAAATACCCAGTAAACACAACAAAATTTAAAGCAATAAAGTTGAACCCTAGAAAGGTTCAAAAAACTCCAAGACCCAGTAATTTAATAACCAAGGAATGACAAAGAAACTGAAGAATTTTTTTTTTTAAAAAAAAAAAAATGGAGGGTATAAGGTAAACGGTAATCACAATAAGCAGAAGCGACAAAACCGGGCCTGCAATATATTAAGTATTATCTAATTATCTATATATACTGTTGGGAACAACAAATGGGAACTCTACGTTGAAAAAGTAGACATACCCAGAGAGAGGCAGAAACATCCGTGTGATAATTTCTGTAATGGGTCCCAGGAAGAAGAAGACGACGAAGAATGATTTTAACAGAGACTAATATTAGATCTCCTATTTTGAGTTTGACCCTTGACGACGGGCGTTTCAAATTGTGCTACTTTTCCCAGAAAGCACGGTACCTTGAGAAGATTACTTTGTTGAACAAGGAAAATGAGGCATCAAAATTTGTCACCACATAATTTTTTGCAGAGAAAGAGAAAAGGGAAAACATATGCAGAGGCAAAGCACAAAGAGGAAGGGTATGAGAAAGTTCTGTTTTTTTTCTTTGTTCTCTCTATTTAGCCGGTAGCTATGAAGCTCGTCTAGGATGACAGAGGAGTATCTCTATCCCCCAAGAAATTTCACAACTACCTGGGCGCTTCGCTTAAATTAAATGGTATATCAAATTCGGGCTGTCGCTTTTGAGGTGTTTGCTTTTGAGTTACTTGCTTGGTTTGTTGTACCATTTATATTTATATTTATATTTATATATTTATATTTGCACAAGATGGGTTTGAATTCGAGAGGTTAGAGATAAAAGAACGCAAAATTAGTATTTTTCGGTTTTTTTTATCAAAATGGTGCAGTAGTATTAAAAGAAATTATGGGAATAAATACTCAATTTGATCTATAAAATTATAGGATCGTATTAATTTAATCCTTCATATTATCAATATTTTAAAATAATCTTTAGAATTACAAAATATAGCAAATGCATTCCTGACATTATTTACTTAATTTCAAATAAATCCTGATATTATCAATTTAATGTCATTATAATCCATGTAAATATTAATGGAATGACGAATCTGATTAACTTTTTACAATTCTAGGAATTATTTTAAAATATTAATAATATAAGAAACTAAATTGATATAATCCTATAATTTCAAAAATTAAATTAAATATTTTCTCAAAATTATTATGCCTTGCTTTTTTTTTTTTAACAAAAATGGAAGTGTCAATTTTTTTTAGAAGCAAAATGGAAGTCGTGAATAGAAATGACTACTTTATTTTTTTAATCAAAAGCATAAATTATTAACTCTAATTGCGACTTATGTTTTCTACTTTTCTAAAAACACAATAAAGTGAAAGTCGCTAATGGAATCTGCAACTTTCACATCTAAAATTGCTTATTCAATATCATGGTTTGCAGCATCTGCGACCATTACTTCTCAACTTACCGTCACCATGTTCTTTTACCAGACACGGTAATTGAACGTTGAATCTTCTGTATTGGATATCCCCAAGGTGTTTGGTCATGCAAGAATGCTTTTCTGGGGTATCATATATATAGTCATGGCTCTTTCTAGGATACCTCCATAAATGGGAGGGTACAGCTACCCTCAAAATAAAATAATAAAAATAGGATTAATTGAAGAAATTGATTTAAAATATAAAGGATTAGGAAATCTATTAATAAAAATATAATGTTATTAACAGAAAATACCAATAAAATTGCATAATATACTTATAATAGATTACAAAAAGGGCAAAATGAAATAACTAATATACATGAAACATTAAATAATATAAGTAAAGGAAAGGAAATATCAGATGAAAATGAAAACATTCAGAAAATTAAAGAAATTCTTCAACAATTAGAAAAATTTTTAGAAGGCGAAGAGAATAATAAATATATAACTAAAAGAAAATTAGAAGAACTATTAGAAAAACCAAGAAAAACACAAAAAACACGAGAATAAACTTTTAGCTCCAATAACTACATGAAGAGGTTAAAAACTGCATATATATAATCAATAAAGAAATCAAATGATTTAGAAGAAATTCAACAATTACTTGAACAATTAAAAATAGTTGAAGAAGAACATAATCAAATACAAAAAATAGAACGAATTAATACCACTCAAGAAAACGAAGAAGTAGTTTTAAATTATAGCTCCTCTTCAAAATCCGAAATGAATTATGATGAAATTCGAATGAAAAGAGGAGAATCAAGTAGTAGTCTAATACCCAAAAGAAAAAGAAAAGAAGAATGGGATAATTATGAACAAGAAACGATGTATACTAAAGGTTATGTTAAGAAAAATGATAGATGGAAGAAGGTTCCGAAAGAATTTAAGCCACGTTATGAATCCATTAGGTCAGGAAATGTATTAAATCTTGATTGTGCGAAGAACAAAGAAGAAATACTTTTACAATGGACTAATGAAATAACATTATTAATGGCAACAGATGAAAAATTTAATAGCCTAGAGCTATCAGCTATAAAAACTTTTTGATTTATAAAACAACAGGAAACGCTCAAAAATTCTTAAATGGTATAAAAAATGAAAGCTGGCAACAATATATATCAGCTACACGAAATAATCAAGACTTTGCTAGATTAATTATGAATTTAATTTATGAAAAATTTATAGGATACGCTAATATAGAACATATTGCAGATATAAATAGACTCTTACATGAAAAAGCCAAAGTGCATCTAAATAGAATCCAAATATGTGATATGTGTGAAGTAGAAAGTTTTATCTGTGAATACCAAAAATATTATTATCAATTAAATACTGAAACAAAAGAAATATATAAAGAAATTTTTATAGATAAACTACCTTTTCCATTTAATAACAAGATAAAGAATATTTGGCAGCACAGTCCAAACGAAACTGCTAATACGCTAGGAGGAATTATTCAAATGCTATATACAGAATTCAAAGAGCAATGTTTAACACGGGAAATGATAAGACAACTTAATAGGGGTAGCAATATAATTTGTTGTGATATACCAGAAATTGAGTTATCGGGAAATTTTGGATGTAATAAGCCAAAAAGAAGAAAATACTATAAAAACAAACCAAGATGAAGAAAAACTTATCCAAAGAAAAAGGCATACAAAAATACAAAGAGAAAGTACTTTAGGAGAAAACAAACACCTAAAAAGTATTGTCCAAAAGGAAAATAGAAATGTGTATGTTGGATATGTAATGTAGAAGGACACTATGCAAATGGATGTCCCCAAAAAAAGATAGGGATTTTAAAGAAAAATCTAAAATAATAAAAAAGGTATATAATATATATAATCTAGAACCGCTAGAAGAAGAACTAAGTAATACAAAAGAAAGTATCTACGAATATTCTGAACATGATGAATTATCTTCAGAAAAAACAGAATCCGAATAGCACTTATATCAAAATTATAGTAGCAAAAAGCAATAAAGAAACCGAAGCATATATTGATACAGGTGCAAGTCTTTGTCTTGCAATGAAGGCATTATTTGATAAATGGGAAAAGTTAGAAAAACCCATAAAAATACAAATAGCAGATGAATCTATACACCCTCTTTTTTGGGTGGCCAAAAGAGTAACATTATGAATACAAAATAAATTATTTGTTGTATCAACATTCTATCAACAAGAAACAGGAATAGACATGATCTTAGACAATAACTTCCTATGCCTTTATTCACCATTTTGTCAATACTTAGAATATATCACCCTCAAGACACTTTATATTCGAAATACCCAACTCCGTGAAATACTTACTATACCTATTATCCATTATTCTGAATGCACTTTTCTACAAAACAATCAGAGCTTAGCAAGTTGAACCGTGGTGAGTTAGTCACTACAATTTGTCAAAAAATTCGCTATGCATTAATTAATTTGGAACCAGGAAGAAGAATCTCAGCTCATATTGAAGACCTTTTAAACAAAGTATGTAGCGAAAACCCCCTAGATCCAAAAATTAACAATAAAAATACGGAATTAATAGAACTAAAATTAAAAGATCCTATAAAAGAAGTAAAGTGCAAACCCATGATTTATACCATACAAGATAGAGATGAATTTGCAAAAGATATTATGCAAATGAGTGAAAAGGGATTAATTAGACCATCTAAAAGTAAGCACTCTGCTCCAGCTTTCTATGTAGAAAATCATAGTGAAATCAAACGAGGTAAAAGAAGGATGGTAATAAATTATAAGCAGATAAACGATGCTATGGAAGGAGATACATATTTTCTTCCTAGAAAAGATTTAATTATTAAAAGAATTAGGAATATGCATTGGTTTAGTACTTTTGACTATAAATCAGGATTTTATCAGATAAGATTATCTGAAGAATCGAAGGCATTATTTGATAAATGGGAAAAGTTAGAAAAACCCATAAAAATACAAATAGCAGATGAATCTATACACCCTCTTTTTTGGGTGGCCAAAAGAGTAACATTATGAATACAAAATAAATTATTTATTGTATCAACATTCTATCAACAAGAAACAGGAATAGACATGATCTTAGGCAATAACTTCCTATGCCTTTATTCACCATTTTGTCAATATTTAGAATATATCACCCTCAAGACACCTTATATTCGAAATACCCAACTCCGTGAAATACTTACTATACCTATTATCCATTATTCTGAATGCACTTTTCTACAAAACAATCAGAGCTTAGCAAGTTGAACCGTGGTGAGTTAGTCACTACAATTTGTCAAAAAATTCGCTATGCATTAATTAATTTGGAACCAGGAAGAAGAATCTCAGCTCATATTGAAGACCTTTTAAACAAAGTATGTAGCGAAAACCCCTAGATCCAAAAATTAACAATAAAAACACGGAATTAATAGAACTAAAATTAAAAGATCCTATAAAAGAAGTAAAGTGTAAACCCATGATTTATACCAAACAAGATAGAGATGAATTTGCAAAAGATATTAGGCAAATGAGTGAAAAGGGATTAATTAGACCATCTAAAAGTAAGCACTCTGCTCCAGCTTTCTATGTAGAAAATCATAGTGAAATCAAACGAGGTAAAAGAAGGATGGTAATAAATTATAAGCAGATAAACGATGCTATGGAAGGAGATACATATTTTCTTCCTAGAAAAGATTTAATTATTGAAATAATTAGGAATATGCATTGGTTTAGTACTTTTGACTGTAAATCAGGATTTTATCAGATAAGATTATCTGAAGAATCGAAGGCATTAAACTGCATTCAGTTGTCCTCAAGGTCAATATGAATGGAATGTACTTTTCATAGGAATGATGCAATCTCCAGGAATTTTTCAAAGAAGAATGGATTCAATACTCATGGAATATAAAGATTTTTGTCTTATATACATTGATGATTTATTAGTTTTTACAAATAACAACTTAGAAGATCATTTTAATAAGATTGCTTTAGTTCTTAATCAATGTTTAGAACATGGAGTAGTCTTAAGCAAGAAGAAGGCTATTTTAGCACAAAATAAAATTAATTATTTAGGATTAGAAATTGAAAAAGGAAAAATAATAATGCAAAAACATGTTTTAGAAAAACTTCACAATTTCCCAACAAAATTAAAAGTTAAAAAAGAATTACAAAGGTTCCTTGGATTGCTAACGTATATTTCCAATGAAGGTTTTTTAAAAGATCTTGTAGCAGAAACGAAAAAAGGATGCCCTCTGGTCATGGACAGAGGAAGACGAAGCAATTATTACTAAATTGAAATACTTATGTCAGAATCTTCCAGAATTATATCATCTATCCGATGATGATTTAATTATTATTGAGACAGATGCCTCAAATCAATGTTAGGGAGGTGTTATGAAGGCAAAACCCCTCGGACAAAAGAAAGAATTACAGTGCTGTTACATGTCTGAAATTTTTTCAGACAGTGAAATTAATTATCTTTTACTCATGAAAAAGAAACTTTAGTGCTAATTCGAATGTTGGAAAAACATCGAATTTATGTGCTAGATAAAGAATTTATTGTTAAAACCGATTCTACTTATGTTGCAGGTTTTAAAAATATCAATCACAAAGGAACGTACAAGCAAGGAAGATTAATTAGATGGCAAATGAAATTAGCCGAGTATAATTATTCGATATCACATATTAAAGGTGAAAAGAACGTTCTTGCAGATATCTTATCAAGAGAATGGAGCCAGGGACAGCACTAATGCTACGAAAGAAAAGAGAAATCAAGAAAGCACTAAGAGAGCAAAAGCTGAGAGAACTAGATTTGATTGACGCAGATATTAGACTTTTAGATTTACAAATGGAGACTGAAGATTTACTAGAAAAAGCAATTCCAACTGAAATCAAGCAACAAGCTCGAGAAGAAGAAAGTCAAAAATCGTACACTATTTTTAATGGACCATTTCCCAGAATTTATGACGAGTGGCACAAAGCAGCCCCTCATTGTCAAAAGATCCCAGGCATTATCCACAAGTCCTATGTATCAAGAGAAGAGGCAGAAAAAGCACTGAAGGATTTCCAAGAAGAGGAAAGAAAAAAGAAAGATAAATAAATTTATCTAGGACCAAGAATTTTTGCAGAAACTGCAACACTAAAGCCAGAACCAAGGAAAACTATGAGAGCCTTGGGAAGGATCCCATCCTCCTTAGATAATTATCAAATAACCACTAGAAAAGAACATGAACTTCAGGTTCAATTTTCAAAAGAAAAATTTGAAGAACACCTCAAAAGACTAATTCACTGGACTGACAAAGAAAGAAGCAATTGTTTTTACATGGTTGACCGGAAATTATTTGCAACTAAAGCCATACTAACCCCAGGGGCACCATCCATACTGACGTTCAATATTATTCAATTTGGACTAATTGAATGTCTTTACTTAAGTCAAAATCATGAAGAAATTAATCTGTTTCCATATTATTTTAAGGAAGCAGTTCAAATGTTTCGAAAGAATATTGCGGGAGATAGAACCATCTTCCTAAAGTTTTACTCAGCATACCCTGACTTCACTACAAAGCAGCCAGCCAAGCACTTAGTTTTTATTGGGATAAGCAATAATCAATTTCCTCTAATGGATGAACCTACTGGAGTCGATTATGATGAAGATCAAATAAATAATTTCATAGCATATCAATTAGCCGGCATGTTTTCCCAATGTCAAACAATAGGAAAAGAGTCATGGATCAAAACATTGTATAAAGCTCCAAATACTTTGCTACTAAGCAAAACTAGTGGAAAAGTAATCAGAGAAAAAGATCTAGCCCTCCTAACAAACTTCGAGATTCATTTCTACGCATTAGAGGGCCCGGCCATGAATTATTGTCCAACTATCCTCCACAAGCTCTGCTCAATAATTAAAGATAATGGAAACCACGCATGCATTCGGTACAATAAAACAGGTCCCACTCGAAAGTAAGGACTGTCAGCAGGAAGACAAAGACTCAGAGGAAGCAATTATAGAGGAGTGATGTAAGACTTGACATCACCATGTAAATTATTAAAAAGATGAGGTAAGCACTTACGTGCCTTAGGGATATCTTTGTAAATATCTAGTAGTTCCCTAAGATTATAAATAAGACCTCTTATGCTGATGCAAAGACAGAAATTTCATTGAAGAAAAACCTCTCAGTTGAGATTTTCTCGAAACGAGAAATTTGCTAGTCTTCTTATAGGAAACTAGTTAGGCACTTGCTAGTGTCTTCCCCTTTGTACTATTTTCCACTATCAATAAAATTACTTCTCTACTTATCTCAGCTCTACTCAACATCTCTTTACATATACTCATCAATTCTTGAGTTAACTACTTCATTGCGGAAGCAGTAGTGGGCAAGAAAAGGCTATCTTTTAAACACTCCAATCAGGTATGTTTACCTATTCATATTTATCTCATTACTAGCTTTATATTCAATCATTTATGTGCGAAGCTATGGATAAAGAAAAAATAGATAATCACGATATAGAACATCTCCAAATAACTGAAGAAGATGGAAATTATCATGGAAGTATTTTAATAAATCCCAGATTATTTCAGAAAATACAAAAGGAAGACTTAGATTTAACAAAAAATGCAAACATGAAAGGTAAAGAAAGATTTCGAGGAATATTAAATAAATTTACTCAGAAAGAAAATATTATATATTATGAAAAAATAATTAATGAAACATCTATAGATATAACAGAAGCATAAGGAAATACTTGTATACAATTGTTAAGGAGGAAAAAACTTTCAAAATTAAAGCAAGGCTTAAAGAAAGAAGAACATGAAGTAAAATAGGATATATTCATATAGGAGCTGTTCAAATACTAATTAAAGCGACTTTTCAGGAAGGGATAGATTTGTTGAGTCTCCAAAATGTCTAATGTGCATTTACCTTAGTTTTGATGAGATTAAAAAAGTTATTCAATGATTTAATTGAACCTGTCTGTGGTGTTTAACACGTCTACTCAGTGTGCAGATTAAAACATTAAGTGTCTATATGAACTGAGTTCTAGCGTGTTATTACCCGTCTGGACCTAAGGCAAAAGTTCACTCGTCTGAACAATGGAAAGTTCATTCGTTTGAACAATGGAAAGTTCACTCGTCTGAACAATGGAAAGTTCACTCGTCTGAACTAGGAGAAGTTCACCTATCTAAAGAAGTTTTCACCAGTCTGTTGACCAGCGTTGAAGAAATCCCTTCAACCCGTCTAATGAAGAAATCAACCGTCTGATCAAAGGAAGACTCACCTGTCTGAAAGACTACTTAACTGACGTCATTCTCTTTCTTAAGAGTCAACCCGTCTAATGAAGTTACTCACTTGTCTGGTGACTAACGTTGAAGAATATATTGTATGAAAGCTGTCTCGTCTCTAAAAAGGAACATCAACAAAGTGCTTTGCCTGAACACAACTGCATCTTACACCAAAAGGGAAAGTCTTCCCTCTTATGGCAAAAAGCAAGTATAAAGACCTGCTAAGACCAAAGGTGTATCAGAAGTCTTCACCTTTCAGATGAGAGAGAACAAGCGAAGTTCTCTAGGCTTTAATGGCTGATCAGAACGACTCTTTGCATTTATTGAAGATCTGCAAAAAGTCAAGCTTTCAAATATTGTGTCTAACGGCTTTAAAATCTTGAAGCCTATTTAATGAAGACGACTTTGAAGATTCAAGGAGAGAAGAGAACGAACAAAGCAATCAAAGAGCATTTACTCTGTGCATTTATATCTTCATTCTTTCATTATTTATTCTTCAATCATTTGAAGTTATTACTCAGTCTTTTAGAACTTCACATTTAATACACTCGTCTGAGTGCTTGTGAAAGACTTGCAAATTGTAATTTATTTTACAACTTCTCTCAAACAAACTCGTCTGAGCCTAAAGAGGCTAGGTGTGCAAACAATACTTGTCTGGAGCCTGGAGAGGCTAGGTGTGCAAACAATACTCGTCTGGAGCCTGAAGAGGCTAGATGTGAAAATAATATTTGTCTATCCTGTAACCTAATTCAGTTATAGTGAGAAAACTTGGTGCTGCCAAGAACTTGACGTAGCCTCATTGTTAAGGGGTGAACCAAGATAAAACCTGCTGAGTGATCTCTCTCTTTCCCTTAACTCTTTAGCTTGATTATTTATCTTAACTATCATCTAACTAAAAGGGTTTATAATTGTGTTTATCAAACCTATTTTCATCTTGCATGATTGTGTGTTTTCTGTGAAAACCTTCAGACGAGTTATTAGTCTGATTGACCTGTCTAAGTTTACTCGTCTATGCCTGACCCTTCTATGCTTGCGAAAAAGTTTATAATTCCGCTTAAATTTGTCAAACACCATTCAACCCCCTTCTAGTGTTTGTACCTGTCTATTTCAGTTGGTACCAGAGCTCAACCTCTGGGTTGAGCACCTAACAGTGTAGAGAAAAGATCCTGAAGAATAGACAATGAATTCTGGAGCAAGCTCAAGTGGGAACCCCCAACCTGAAGGAGGCTCCATGACCATACCTCCCTTCTTCAATGGTACAAATTATAACTACTGGAAAGAAAGGTTTCACTGGTTCATCTTGTCAACAAACTCTGATGTATGGAATGTCATCACTGATGGTCCTTACACTCCTCGCAATGATGATGGCTCAGACAAGCTAAAGGCTCAGTGGACACCTGCAGAAAAGACAAGATGGGATCTAAACCATAAAGCCAGATATGCTATAATCTGTGCTCTCAGTCCAGAAGAGTTTGAAAAGGTATGTGCTTGTGATACTGCTAAAGAAATGTGGGACTCCTTATCTGTCACACATGAAGGAACTGCAAAGGTAAAAGAATCTAAAATTTCTATTCTTGTTAGAAAATATGAATTGTTCACCATGAATGAAGGTGAATCTGTTGCTCAAATGATTGGTAGATTCCAAACTATTACTAACGGTTTGAAATCTCTTGGTAAAATATATACTAATGCTGAGAAAGTTTCTAAGATTCTCAGAAGTCTTCCAAGGTAGTAGAGACCTCTTGTCAGTGCTATATCTCAAGCCAAGAATCTCACCTCCTTGACTATGGATGAACTACTTGGCGCACTCACTGTTCTTGAGCAAGAGCTCCATGAAGATGTGTCAATCAAAAAGAGCAAAGCCATTGCTCTAAAAGTTGATCTAAAGGCAGCTAAAGCCTAAAAGCTTCAAAGGCAGACGAGTCTGACTGTGACATAGAGGAGTCTGATGATGAGGATTCTGATGATGATGAAGAGACTTCTCTTAAGACCAGAAAGATGAAAAAGCTCTGGAGAAAGAAGAAGTTCAGAAAGGAGAAGCCTTTCAGAAAATTCAACAAGGAATCCACATCAACAGACAAAAGCCCTGTTGTCTGCTATGAGTGTAAGAAGCCTGGTCACATCAAACTTGAATGCCCTCTTTTGAAGAAAGCTTCCAAAAAGAAATTTTTCAGACAGAAGAAGAAAGGAATAATGGCCACATGGGAAGATCTTGAATGCTAATCTTCTGAAGGAGAAGAGACAGAAGAGGAAACCAATCTCTGTCTGATGGCCAACATAGATTCAGAACCTGAAACTGAGGTACATTCTGAACTTGAGGAATTGGATGATGCTTATGATGAGCTGGTAGAGGAATCCAAAGGCTTATCTAAGGCCTTCAAATCTCTCAAGAGAGATTATGTTAAACTCCTCAGTGAGCATAAACAAAAATCTCAAGAGTGTGAGATGCTGGCCAAAGAGAATAGCCAGCTGAGGACTGGAAAGTCTGATGAAGCTTCGATCTCAAGTGAAACATCACATTCTGAAGAAGTTGTCACACTTCAACAGAAAGTGAAGGAGCTCACTTCTGATCTTGCTAGATTTGTTAATGGCAGAGATAATCTGACAAAACTGCTAGGATGTTAGAGACACTCTCTTAACAAAGAAGGCATTGGATATGATCATCAAGCTGATCATAAAGTATCAACAAAATCTTCAACTGTCTATGTTAAACCCACTCCAGTGAGAATTAGACTCATCTGTAACTTCTGTGGAAAAGCTGGACATATTATGTCTAAGTGTCTTCACAAGAAGAAGAGGAAGTCTTCACAGACTCCTAGAACTAACAGAAAAGGACCAAGAAAAATATGGGTACCTAAAGATAAAATAATTTCTGTTGCAGATATCCTTAATAGGACAAAGCAGACGCCTCTGCTGGTACCTGGACAGTGGCTGCTCGCGACATATGACAGGAGAAAGGTCTATGTTCCAAGACCTCCAGTCTAAAAATGGTGGATTTGTTGCCTTTGGAGGCAATCAAAAAGGAAGAGTAATTGGTGCTGGTACAATTGGTGGTAAACCCCCTCTTCCCTCAATCTCTAATATGCTTATGGTTGAAGGACTAAGACACAATTTACTTAGCATAAGTCAATTATGTGATAGTGGATTTGATGTCTCCTTCACTAAGAATGAATGCATAGTCAAAGACAAGAGTGGCAAGACCCTCTTTTCAGCTAATAGCAAGCAAAATCTTTATAAGATTGAGCTAAATGAACTCTCAGATCAAAGTGTAACCTGTCTGATGTCTAAAGAGGATGAAAGATGGTTATGACATAAGAAATTAGGATATGCTAGTATGAAACTTACTTCAAAATTGAAAAATGATAACCTTGTGAGAGGATTGCCTGACATTAGTTTCAAGAAAGATGTTTTATGTGATGCATGTCAGATAGGTAAACAAGTAAAATCAAGTTTCAAATTAAAAAACCTTGTATCAACCTCTAGACCTCTTCAGCTGTTACACATGGATCTGTTTGGACCCGTTAGTGTTGCCAGTTTAGCTGGAAGGAAATACGGATTTGTCACTATTGATGACTATTCTAGATTTACGTGGGTACTTTTCTTAACCCACAAGGATGAGTCCTTTAAGGCCTTCTCTGTATTCTATAAGAAAGTACAAAATGAGCAAGGTTTCTGTATTTCTACCCTTAGAAGTGATCATGGGGGAGAATTTGAAAATGAGCAATTCAAACTGTTCAGTGAAGAGAATGGAATCTCTCACAACTTCTCTGCACCTAGAACTCCACAATAAAATGGAGTTGTTGAGAGAAAGAACAGATCTCTGCAAGAGATCGCTAGATCAATGCTTAATGAAAATAATCTCCCTAAGTACTTCTGGGCTGAAGCAGTAAACATTGCATGTTATGTGCAAAATAGAATACTTATAAGGTCTATCCTAAAGAAGACTCCTTATGAATTGTGGAAAGGTAGAAAACCCAACATATCTTATTTCCATGCATTTGGATGTGAATGCTTCATCCTAAATACCAAGGATCAACTTGGAAAGTTTGATTCCAAGGTAGACAAAGGTATCTTCATTGGATATTCTGAAGTGTCTAAGGCATATAGAGTTTTCAACTCTAGAACCTCTGTTGTTGAAGAATCCATTCATGTAAAATTCAATGATAATTTAAAGACTGATAGGGAACTATCAGATCTAGAAGATGATCTTGCAGGACTTGACCTTACCCAGCAGACGAGTCAACAACCAGACGTATCAAAAATTGAATTTGCCGAGGAATCTGTCAGACAAGTGGAGCAGACGAGTCATCAGTCAAGTCAACATCAGCATGATGATCTCAGAAGAGACTGGAAATTCAAAGCTCATCATCCTGAAGATCTTATCATTGGAAGTCCTTCTGAAGGTGTTAGCACCAGATCTGTCTTAAGAGAGTCCAGCAATATGGCTTTTTTATCTGAAATTGAACCAAAGCATATTGAGAAAGCTCTTGAAGATGAAAGCTGGATTCTTGCTATACAAGAGGAACTTAATCAGTTCAAAAGGAATGATGTCTGGAAACTTGTCTCCAAACCAACAAACAAGTCTGTTATTGGAACAAGATGGGTTTTCAGAAACAAGCTAGATGAAGATGGCAACGTCGTCAGAAATAAAGCAAGGTTAGTAGCTCAAGGCTACAACCAACAAGAAGGTATTGACTATACTGAGACTTTTGCACCTGTAGCTAGAATAGAAGCTATTCGCATACTCATGTCATATGCTGCACAACATCAAATCACTTTATTTCAAATGAATGTAAAAAGTGCTTTTTTAAATGGAATAATTGAAGAAGAAGTTTATGTTAAACAACCTCCTGGTTTTGAAGATAATGAAAAACCAGATCATGTTTTCAAACTTAAAAAGGATATATATGGTTTAAAACAAGCCCCTAGAGCATGATATGATAGACTTAGTTCTTTTCTTATAAATAATGGCTTTATAAGAGGAAAAGTTGATACAACTTTATTTAAGAAATGCTCAAAAGATAACTTCATAGTAGTTCAAATATATGTTGTTGATATTATTTTTGGAGCTACTAATGAAAAATTGTGCAAAGAATTCTCTAAGCTGATGCAAGCAGAATTTGAAATGAGCATGATGGGAGAATTGAAGTTTTTCCTTGGACTGCAAATCAAGCAGACGAGTGATGGTATCTACAACCATCAACAAAAGTACATCAAGGAAATTCTAAAGAAGTACAAAATGGATAGCTCAAAGATCATGAAAACTACCATGCAAACTAATGCTAATATAAGCAAAGATGGGGAAGGTAAAAAGGTAGATCCAACTGTCTACAGAGGTATGATTGGATCTCTTCTTTATCTAACATCTAGCAGATCTGATATTCAGTTTAGTGTCTGCATGTGTGCTAGATTCCAATCTGATCCCAAAGAATCTCATCTTAAGGCTGTTAAAAGAATCTTTAGATATTTGCTTGGAACTACTAATCTTTGTTTAATGTACTTGAGAACATAAGATTACAGATTAGTTGGTTTTTGTGATGCTGACTTTGCTGGAGATAGAATTGAAAGGAAAAGCACCAGTGGAAGATGTCACTTCATTGGAGCAAACTTAGTCTCCTGGTCAAGCAAAAGACAGACGACTATCGCACTCTCAACTGCAGAAGCAGAATATGTCTCTGTTGCAAGTTGTTGCTCACAGCTATTATGGGTAAAACATCAACTCGAAGATTACTCTATATTTGAGCATAATATACTTGTCTGGTGTGATAATTCAAGTGCTATTTGCTTAACTAAGAACCCCATACAACATTCTAAGGCTAAGCACATAGAAATCAAACATCACTTCATAAGAGATTATGATCAAAAAGGTGTATTTGACGTTAAGTTTGTTAAAACTGAAAATCAATGGGCTGATATCTTTACAAAACCATTAGCTGAGGATAGGTTTAAGTATATAAGAGATAACTTGAATATACACTGCATTGTTGAATAACCTATCTAATGTGTATTGCATTACCTGTCTGTGTTTAATTGTCCAACCCTTTGAATCATACTCATATTTGAAATAATTCTCTTTTAAATGGTTATTATCTTTAATGCCATTTCTTTCTCTGAGGCAAAATGTGTACATGGCTGTTTTTTTCTTAAATCTAAATTTTTTTTAAACCTCCATCTTTTTGTTGTTTTCATTTAAAATAAAACCGTCTTTGGTCTTTAAAAAGGGAAAACCTCTTTTTTTCTTTCTTTTAAAAAGTATTTCGTTCTTACGTTTTTCAAACTCTTTCTCTTCGTTTTTAAAACCCTCAAGAGGATGCATCTGCTCAGGGGGAGCAGTTGAAGAAGCCTTTAGGCAAAACCAAAGGACAAACTTGCTTTTAACTCTTTTTGTTCTTTTTAATACTTATTTGTAATTTTCTTTTTTAAATTACCTGATACACAACCAATGATGGTTAAATACAATTACCTCCTCTATTTCTCTTTTTTGATTATGACAAAAGGGGGAGAAAGTTAAATGAAAAATGTTTTAAGCTGATATGAACAATTGTTTATCTGTCTGATATGGAAATATGATATCCGTCTGATATAGAAATATGATAAAGAATATGTATCTTTTCTTTTCTCTCTGTCTATGTTTTATTGCTTTTGATATTGTCAAAAGGGGGAGAAAATACTAAGATAAGACTAAGATAAAAAAATCAATGCTTTCAATGCTTATCTGTCTGAGTATGTTGTAATAATGGAACAATATTTAAATCCGTCTAATCATGTTACAATTGTCTAATACATATACATGACTGCTTTATGTGAATTTTTCTTAAGTTCATTAAATCATTTAACATGTTTTGTCATCATCAAAAAGGAGGAGATTGTTGTGTCTCCAAAATGTCTGATGTGCATTTACCTTAGTTTTGATGAGATTAAAACAGTTATTCAATGATTTAATTGAACCCGTCTGTGGTGTTTAACTCGTCTACTCAGTGTGCAGATTAAAACATTAAGTGCCTATATGAACTGAGTTTTAGCGTATTATCACCCGTCTGGACCTATAAGGCAAAAGTTCACTCGTCTGAACAATAGAAAGTTCACTCGTCTGAACTAGGAGAAGTTCACCCGTCTAAAGAAGTCTTCACCAGTCTGTTGACCAGCGTTGAAGAAATCCCTTCAACCCGTCTAATGAAAAAATCAACCGTCTGATCAAAGGAAGACTCACATGTCTGAAAGACTACACAACTGACGTCATTCTCTTTCTTAAGAGTCAACCCGTCTAATGAAGTTACTCACCTGTCTGGTGACTAACGTTGAAGAATATACTGGATGAAAGCTGTCTCGTCTCTGAAAAGGAACTTCAACAAAGTGTTTTGCCTGAACACAACTGCATCTTACACCAAAAGGGAAAGTTTTCCCTCTTATGGCAAAAAGCAAGTATAAAGACCTGCTAAGACCAAAGGTGTATCAAAAGTCTTCACCTTTCTGATGAGAGAGAACAAGCGAAGTTCTCTAGGCTTTAATGACTGATAAGAACGACTCTTTGCATTTATTGAATATCTGCAAAAAGCCAAGCCTTCAAACATTGTGTCTAATGGCTTTAAAATCTTGAAGCCTATTTAATGAAGAAGACTTTGAAGATTCAAGCAGAGAAGAGAACAAACGAAGCAATCAAAGAGCATTTACTGTGTGCATTTATATTTTCATTCTTTCATTATTTATTCTTCAATCATTTGAAGTTATTACGTAGTCTTTTAGAACTTCACATTTAATACACTCGTCTGAGTGCTTGTGAAAGACTTGCAAATTGTAATTTATTTTACAACTTCTCTCAAACAAACCCGTCTGAGCCTGAAGAGGCTAGGTGTGCAAACAATACTTGTCTGGAGCCTGGAGAGGCTAGGTGTGCAAACAATACTCGTCTGGAGCCTGAAGAGGGTAGGTGTGAAAATAATACTTATCTGTCCTGTAACCTAATTCAGTTATAGTGAGAAAACTTGGTGTTGCTAAGAGCTGGACGTAGCCTCATTGTTAAGGGGTGAACCAAGATAAAACCTGCTGAGTGATCTCTCTCTTTCCCTTAACTCTTTAGCTTGATTATTTATCTTAACTATCATCTAACTAAAGGGGTTTATAATTGTGTTTATCAAACCTATTTTCATCTTGCATGATTATGTATTTTCTGTGAAAACCTTCAGCCGAGTTATTAATCTGATTGACCTGTCTAAGTTTACTCGTCTATGCCTGATCCGTCTATGCTTGCGAAAAAGTTTATAATTCCGCTTAAATTTGTCAAACACCATTCAACCCCCTTCTAGTATTTGTACCTGTCTATTTCAAGATTCACCCATAGAATTAATATTAAAAGACGAAAGGATAACAGATCCAAGAGATAAGATATTAGGAGTAACAGAAGGAAATTTAACATATCTAAAACTAAAATTTGAAATTCATCCAAACATTGGAATTCCTCTAACCACTCAAAGTTTAAATCAATCATTAACCCTAGAACATAAATTTTTAAGAAGAAATTTAATGAGAACAGGAGACAAAATATTTTTGGTAACTTATTGTGTCAATTATGCATTAACTAATTCACATCATAGTATTACTTTTAGAAATAATGCTCGAATTGATGTCCCGAGATTATTTGAAGAAATTAGAAAGATTTATTATCCCAAAAGAAATGAAATAACAGAGCTAGGGACTTTCTTAAAAAGATCAAAATCATTAAGAATAACTCAAATTCCTAGACCCTTTAGTATTTTAGAACCTGAAAAAACTAAGGATGAAAATGATATTAGTAAATTAGTAAGTCAAGTTAATGATTTAACTCTATATTTAAAAAATCAAATATGAAATATTTTCAAAAAATCATAAAATTAACGGCCCGAAAGTATTGGTATCAGAGCCAATAAATATGAAAAGAGCTAATGTAATAAAACTAATTATAAAAAACTTACGTAATTATGTTGAAACTCTTAAAGAAATAGAAGTAGAAAATCCAAATTTGGAAATAAAAAAAACCAAATAATAAGAGTCGAAAAACGGATCCAAATATTCAAAGAAAGGCTTGAAAGAATAATAGTGTAATACCCCTCCATCTCGGGTGTCACTTTCGTAACCCCAAACACTATAAGGTGAGAAAAGGATATGCTGGTTCACTTTCGGAAAAGATTTTCTTTACTTATATATTACTTATTATGAAATTCGTGATTAAATTTTTCTTTATTTAACAACCATAAATAACCACAACTCAGAGTAATAGCAGGATACTCATGCATATATATAAGTAAACATCATCCATTTACAACCATCAGTCTATTCCACGGCTATCAGGAGCCGACAATAAACTAACCCAAAAGTAATTACCACAAAATAAACCTAAGCTAATCTAACGGAAGAAGTCTACAGGTAACAAAGTGTGCTACTCCGACATCAGTCATCCCAAGAGGGCAGGGTTACGTCGTCATCAATCCACACCTCTTCATTGTTGATTTCCAGTTCTCAAGCTAGAACGATCCAAAGAACTGCTAACAAAATATCTGTACGTGTATCCAAAAAGACAACAGGGTGTCCAACACGTACAGGCAAAGGTGAGGCACCAATATATGAACCCAAAAACGACAACTACATACCCAAACACAAACAGCAGATTCATACAAATATATCTCACCAAATATCATCATGCATCACATAGTACAACATATATATATATATATATATATATATATATATATATATATATATATATATATATCCATGAACTGACAGTAAAAACACAAGGATTTCGTACCCCACAATCAACGTTATTCTTTAAACGTATGCATGACACTTCAATATATCTCAACTAGTATTCAATTCTAGATTTTCGGAAAATCCCATCATCGAATGAATGAGCTGATCAAACTCGACTGCCAATCTAGGCACACCATAATTACCATATCACACTGACCAACATAGGGTACAATGTTTCACCTTATATGGATTTCATCACCACGCCACGTTGTCGAATCCAGGCATAACGCTTCACATTGTATGGACTTATCTACTATGTCACGTTGTTCAATCCAGGCATAACGCTTCACATTACATGAACTTCAGTACCATATCACACTATACAAATGCTTCACATTATATGGATTTTATGCATTGCCCATCAAGGTACAATGACACATAATAACTTACAGTCATCACAGGGTTTCCTATCATCAAGGTCCCCCGTTTTTACGGCACGTCTGCCCCACATAAAATGCATGAAAAAACTATTTAGTTTTCGATAATTGATCTTTGTCGCATCAATATTTCCTCGTTGTAGCATCAACGCTAACAACCACCACAGTGTCTTAGACTCTTTAAGCCTCAACAACATTTTTCTCAAAACAGGACATCTAGTCCAAAACAGCTCAAACCCAAACATCGCTAACCAATGCACCAGTTTAGGATTTTGGATTCAAGAGCGTAAAATCATCCTCAAGCTTACAGGACCACAAAGATCATCCCTAAGCCGAGAGCACCACAACTGACACGGATTCTTGATCCACGTGTTTCTGCAGAACCCTAGAACCCCGACGTCTCGGTTTCTAGTTTCTAAGTTAAAAACCACTTTTCCTCGAAAACTCAAAAACTAAAACCCAAATCTCCGACACTTACACAAAATCCTCGGGATCGGTTTTCCATAAGACAAAACTTGGTCTAAAGACCATTCATTTTCTTTTCGTCGTTTTTCGGTAAAACACAAACCTTGAAATACAGCTTGTAAAAACCCTTTTTCTTAGATAAAACCAAATAACTTGAAAATCACGTTTCTCAAAATTCTTTTGCTTAAACGATTAAATTTATTAATTTAAAAAATAATAAAGTTTTCTAAAACATTATTTATCTTTAAAACATCGTTTTTCGTTATTAAAAACACATTTTCACAACTTTGTCCTTTTAAGTTAACTTTTCCTTAAAAGCAGCTATTTATTATTATTTTATTTCAAAAGAGATAATTAATTATTTTCTCTTAAATTAAATTGAGAAAAAATAAAACATATTTATTTTTCTTAATTCCACATCTCAAGCTTTTAAAGCTTATATGTTATACGATGTCAGATCCTAATTACTTTTAGGTCCTCTAACGCCCTAAATCCCACAGTAGGGCATACGATACATCCATACAGTCATTCAACAATTATATCATGTATCCACATATATCAGCAGTTATATCATAGGCAAATCAACAGCAGTAAATAAAACAATCCACCAATAATCAAATACAAACATTTATTTACATTACAAACACCAATACAGCATATAGCTGTCGGCATTGGAATTCCTCAGGTTTATCCTCTTACCTCTTGAAGTTCCAAGGTAAGCAGCAAACACCCGATCGATCCGAAAACTTGCTCGACTAGCTGCCGATCACTACATACACACAATCAATAAAGGCATTAACTCAAAAATACAAAGATTTCTCCTATTACACTACCCCTAGGGTTCGGCCCTTTGACCTTAAAAATAGCTAGGGAGCTCCAAAAATTCTCATTTCTTGGATAACACTCTAACGAAGCGAGATAACCCTAGATACCAACTCAAAACATCAAAAACCAACCAAAAACCCTACCCTACACTTAAGGGGGGTCTTAGCCTCTCTTTGGTTAAATAATCTAGAGAGATTTCTTGGCTCTAAGCTCTTGGATCATACAAGTATGTCATGAACCTAGGCCATAGAAATTGGTTTGGTATTAAAAGGATTTTTATATGATTTTTCATGGATTTTTGAAGATTTAGGGACAAAAACCCCAACTTCCATGAAAATGGATTTCTAGAGGAGAGAAAGGAGAGATTGAGAGAGATTGAAAATGGTGGCTACCTATCCTTCAAAGATCAATGAAGTTGCTTCACAAAAATCAAGCTCTAAGTCTCCAAAAATGGAGTTTTTGTGAAGAGAAAAAGAGAGAAAGAAGAGAAATGGGTGAAGATGAGTCATGGGTGAGGTTCTGCCGAAGATGAGAGGGTGAGGATGAGAGAAATTATGAGATATTTTCGTAGGATTACTTAATAGTTAAGATAAGGTAAAAAGGTAATTAGTAAAAAGAAAGACCAAGGGCAATTTGGTCAATTCACGTCCCGATATTTTGAAAATCATCACGACACTAGTATGAGTCCCTAGATGACTTGACACAGCCTTGACATGAAAATTATCCGCTCATGGGTCCCGTAAAAACTTTTACACGGCTCGAATTGTCTCCCAGATCGATTATCGGTCTGAATATAATATATTATTTTTATTTTTGGACGTTAGGGCACATTTTAGCAAAAAGGTAGAGGATCAAGTTCTAAGACTAATGGTTCTGAACGTTAGTCAAAAAGAGGTCTTGATAGTAGAAAAACACTACCATCCGTGAAACATAGACCGGGCTCCTTTTGAGTTTTCGGCCCAAAATTTAACCGTAGGCTCCTACGATTATTTGGAGCATGAATATGATTTTAGTTTTCCCAAAATCATTTTCTAAACCCGGATAAAAATATAAATTCATTTATATAGTTTACTGGTCTTAGAAAGCGTGAAAATTGGGGTGTTACAAATAGCATGAAGACTTTTAACGATTTAAAACAATGGTTAAAAAAGATTAGAAAAGAAATAAAATACTGGCAACAACAAGAAGCCGGAGACTTTATAGACGAATGTATTATAGAGGGAATATTAGATCGTAAATTCGAATTAGAAAAATGGGTCAAAGCAGAATTAGAAGCCCTAGCTTAAGTAAAATAAAATGAGTAAAAAGGAACAAATTAATCCAATTAGAAAATCAATTACAAGAAATAGACTAAATAGAATAGAAATGATAGAATATTTAGAAGAACTAGGTTTACATATGACAGGAAATTTAATTACTTATGTCGAAGGATTTGATACAATACTAATATACGAAATAAAAGATGCCATAAATTATCTTAGAAAGAAGATAAAACACTTTGAAGGAATGATATTGTATTAACAAAACATTGAAATTAAAATAATACAACAAAATATCTTAGACAAAGCTAAACAAAGACTAGCAAATATTTCTAGATATAAAAGACGAGATAATAAAATTTTCGGAAAAATAAATACGTTTGACTATGATTATCCAACCCCATGGGTATGATACAAATACCAAAACCCTTGAATTATAAAGGATATCGTAGCAATTCCCTATAATCAATACCTTAAATTTGTCCCACCAAGGAAACTGATATTTAGCCATTCAAGCTATGATGGCATTTTTCAGGATTTCAGATTTCCTTCTTGTGGGAGGTCTGTTTATATCGAGAAGGTTTGGTCCCTCAGGTATCACGATTGTGCAATTTTAGTCCCCTAGGTTTTAATTGAGCCAACTGGGTCCTCCAAGTATCACGATTGTGCAATTTTGGTCCCTCAAATTTCAATTGCGCCAATTGGGTCCCCCAGGTATCATGATTGTGTAATTTTGGTCCCTCAAGTATCACGATTGAGCAACTTTGAACGTCAATAGCCTACGAAGCACATGTGCGACTGATTTGGCACTTAATGAGACCAATTTGGCAGCTTACATGTCATTCTTATGTGGCACTTAGTGATGTGCATTTGATCATTAAAGTGTGTGAAATGTCAATGATGTCTTATAAGAATGACCCATAAATTGTCAAGTTGACTTCACTAAGTGCCAAATCAGTCCCATGTGGGCTACGTAGGCTACTGGTGTTAAAAATTGCACTATTGTGATACTTGGGGACCAAAATTGCACAATCTTGATACCTAGGGAACCCAATTGGCGCAATTGATACCTGGGAGACCAAAATTGCACAATTGTGATACTTGAGGGACCCAATTGGCGCACCTAAAACCCAGGGGACTAAATTGCACAATCGTGATACTTGGGGGACCCAATTGGCGCAATTAAAATCTAGAGGACTAAAATTACACAATCGTCATACTTGTGGGACTAAAAATGCAATTAAGCCTATCGAGAAATGAGAGTGTTAGACTCACTCTATGTTATTTCCTCAAGATTCATTGAGGTTCTACTTTAAGATTGTGCCATTCAATGTCTTAATAGCGCAATTATGTCCACCGTGGTGTGAGGGGTCAATAGTTGCATTTCATTCTTGTATTATATCCCTTGCATTCATTGTAAGTGAATACCTTGGTGTTGCACTGGCATCATGCATCAAGGTAACAGGAAGTGACTGTTCAGGACTTCCACTTGGATTTGTGATACAAGCTGCATGCATTATGGTACCAATCTTTTGGTCATCATGCATACCTGATGATGTAGAACAAATAAACAAGAGGGAGGATGATCACATGGGCACATGTGGTGCAACATGATGGAAAAATAGCCATAAAAATTCCATTAGCTGAATATTACATAGACTAGAGTAAGTCGCGGTTACTATAAACGACTTTCACTTTTTTTGGAAAAAAATAGAAATGTAAGTCGCATTTGGAGTTAACCACTTCTATGTAACTATCATTTGGTTCGTATACATGATACTGAATTTGAATTTGGTCCTTATATGTAAACATATTTGAAATTGATCCCTCTATATACTATTACTTTTAATTTGGTCTTCGCCGTTTATTGGTGTTATAGCATCATTTGTCGGAGTTAAAGTATAGTGACCAAATTGAAAATAATTGTCACATGTAGGGATTGAATTCAATTTTTTTTAATTCGGTCCCTACATGTGACAATCGTTTTGAATTTGATCCTTACATGTGACAATTATTTTGAATTTGGTCTCTATCATGTGACGACATTATAACATTAATAAACGGGGATGACCAAATTAAAAATAATTGTACATATAAGGACTAATTTAAAAAAAATTCAAGTATAGGGACCAAATTCAAAATCAATGTCACGTATAGGGACCGAATTATTAGTTTAACCAAATAAAATATAAGTCGTTGTTTCCATTAACGAATTTTGCTTTTATTAAAAAAGAAGAAGATCAAGTCATGATTCTCATCCACGACTTGCCCTAGATTGGTAATTTCTTTTTGGTTTGCACCATAACGGTAAAATACCATACAAATTGCGCCATTTTGGTAAAAAAAAAAACCGTATTTTTCCTATGGTATCTTAATTGTTTTGTTAGATTTGATTCCCTAACTTTTATTTGTGTTTCTATGTGGCAGATTTTAATTCTTTTCCATCTGAAATCATCACAAATTCCATTAAAACTTAATAAAAATATTTTTATTTCTCTTTCTCGCACCATTTTTTCCGGCAAAGGGAGCAAAACCACTGTCGCACCTCTCACTTTATCTTTCTTTTTCTTCTTCACTATTCTCTTTCTTTCTCTTCTCTCTCTTCTTACTTCTCTATCTTCTTCTTTCTCTCTTTCTCTCTCTCTCTCTTTCCTCCAAAACGAATGACTATCTCCTTCATAGACCCAAATGGCGACAATTCTAGGTGGTTCAATGGGAAAAACTGGTGGTTCTACCTCTTTTACTGGAAAAATCGAAGCATCTCACCGAAAATTGAGAGAGAAGAGAGAGAAATTAATGGAACTTGGGACGATGTTAGTTGGGAATTAACGAAAAGGGTAACAATGTCAACGTTTGCCAACATAGATCTAATGGCAAGGTATGAGACTCGAGTCCCACATCGGAAGTATGAGATTCTGGTGTGGGGTTTATATGGCCTTGGACTCTCCAACCACAATGGCTAGCTTTTGTGGTGTGTTTATCCCAAGGTTCCTATCAATTGGTATCAGAGCTTTTCACCATATCTCTCGACTGCAAACGTGCGTTGTAGGTGGTGACATCGATAATGCAGTGTTCACCCGAGACTAGTCAAAAGGCTAGTGCACAGCTAGCCTGTGTGGACGTTAGGGTGTGAAGTATGATGGGATGTTAGGGGATGCAATTGCAAGTTATGGGACTTGAGTCCCAGATTGGAAGTATCGGATTCCGATGTGGGGTTTATATGGCTCTCCAACCACAAGGATGGGCTTTTGTGGTGCGATTCTCCCAAGTTGAACAAAACAATTAAGATAATGGACGAAAAGTCTAATTTTGCCTATATATAAAATGTACACTAACACTGTATTGAATTTTAAAAAAAAGTAATGAAATTTTTTCACTTTTATTAAATAAAATAAATTCTTTTTATTAAAATCAAATTTAAAATGAGTGTATTAATATTTATCTATTTACACACTCAATTTTTTTGCTACGGAGGGAAAAGCCCAAAGAAAAACTACACTAACACAGTACGTGGAAACGAAACACCAGCCATATCCTCTAGCACTAAGCCTCCACAACCCGGAGGAGGATTAATGAAAACGCTAACACCTATAGATAAACTATGAGCATATAGTTGGCAAGCCAATATGCTACTCTATTCCCTTCACGGAGACCATGAGATAGACTTACTGACCAATCCTGTTGCATCAACATCGTGATGGATATAATCAACGTTGCACACGGATGAGTTGGAGCACACTCAACAAGGGCAAAACGAACCATAGAAGAGGAATCACACTCCACCCAAATGTGATAAAAATGGTGGTCACTAGCTATCACTAATGTTGTATAGATTCCCCACAATTTCGACTGTATAACTGACACTGCACCAAGGTTCTAGAAAAAACCCAAAACCCAAGAACCTAAACAATCCTCGAACACACCGCCACAGCCAGCGTGCCTACCGCCCAACCTCACTGAGCCATGAACATTACACTTCAGCGGTTGATTCTCCGGAAAAACGCATCCAATGTAAGTTAACTCGTGCTTGGAGCATAAGGTATCCAACAGAGATTTCAACTCCAAATTTTGCCATCTTGCGCTGCACCATAAGAGAAAGCTCATGACTGGAAAAAAAAAGTCTTCTGATGAAAAATTGATTGATTTCTAGTGGTCCACACCAACCAGATAACAACCCAGAGGAGAAGTAGCCAGTTATCTAGCTCACCGCACCAAATTTATACTCTAAATTTTGACTCACCCACTGATGCACCCGTGAGCCAAAAAACTCAGCATGACACCAACTTGGTACAAAGGATGACCACACTCCTTTCACTACAAAGCAATCATGGGGAATGTGAATGAATGTCTCCTCATATGCGTGACACAGTGGACACAAAGCAGAGGGAGCAAAACCACGACCATGACATAAGCTATTTGTCATGAGACCTTATTTAGGGACTAGCTAGAGAAATCTACGAATTCGTTGAGGACCATCGACCTCCAAACTTGTTCACCTTTTGCTCTATAAGCACCTTTAATCATTTCATAAGCAGACTTGGTAGAGAAAAGCTCTGAACTAGTACCACTCCAAGCAGGAAAATCCTCCCCAAGGTCAGGACTAGGAGGCATGCAGATGATTATCTTGGCCATTGCCCACGTTAGAAAGAAACTTTGAAAGAGATCCACGACCCACCTCCCAACATCAACGAACTCAGCTACTAGAAGCGCTAAGTGAGCATCAAGAGGCTCCACCAAGCAAACTTGGTGCAATATCACTCCGGATGGAAGCCATTTATCCCTCCAAAACTACACCAACCTACCATTCCATGTACCCACCGCATACCTTGAATTACATGAGGCCAAGTAGCACAAATCCCCTTCCATACTTCAGACACTTGATAGCCATTTTGAACCCGAGGCATAACATTACTCCCACAGTGATACTTACTTTTTAGCACACTCACCCATAAAGCTTCTAGACTCGCCAAAAGACCCCAACCCAGCTTCATAATCATAGATTTGTTGAATGAGTGGAGGTCTTTATGCCCCAACCCACCCAACGAAGTAAGAGCACACACTTTAGACCAAGCCATTGTATGACACTTACGAACCCCATTAGCACATCCTCATATGAAATTTCAGTTTAGCTTTTCCAACCTATGACAAATATGCTTAGGGAGTAGCACAGTTTGCATTGTGTAGGTTGAGAGGGCCGTAACAACAGATTTGGCCAAAGTGGTCCTCCCTGCAAAAGACAACGCCTCCGCTCTCCAAGTGCTCAGTTTTTGTTGAGTCTTCTTCGCTAAGTGTTGGTAAGTCTCCCGGTTGGTTCGCTTATGCAATAAAGGGATCCCCATGTACTTTCCCAGATCACCAGTTGACTGAAAATCGCTCTAAGAACTAAGCTTCATTGCTCTATTATGATTGACATTGACCGAGACTAGCAACCTAGTTTTCTCCACACTAACTTTTTGGCCTGATGCCTCACAAAAAGAAGTCATGCACTCCACCATGGTTTCCATTTGTCTGATAGATGCCTCACCAAAAACAATGAGATCATCGGCAAAGAAAAGATGGGAAATAGGTGAGCCATCCCTACTAAGCTTGACCGATGACCACTCACCATTCTGAACTGCTGCTTCAATACAATGACTTAGTCTTTCCATGCAAAGGACAAATAGATATGGAGACAAAGGGATCCCCTTTTCGGATGCCTCGCGAGGAACTAAAAGCACTTGCATATTATATGAGGAAATGCAAGCTAGAATCAAGTGTCAAAGCTCTTGTCGAATTCCCACCTCCTAGAGCGTATCTGACAAAAAGTCCCAACTAACTCTATCATATGCCTTTTCTAGGTTTTCCTTCACTCCCAACATCCCCTTCTACCATTTCTTAGTACACATAGAATGGAAAACCTCCTAAGCGATCATGATCTTATCCCAACCATCCCTACCTAGGATAAACCTGCACTGATTTGGCGGCACCAACCTATCAAGATGCCTCTTTAAATGAGAAACAATAACTTTAGTCACCACCTTTTAGCTCACATTACAAAGGCTAATTGGCTGGAATTGCTTCATGCGGGTAGTGTTGCATAAAAACGGATGATGTGTAAGTATACACAATCGTTTGACAAGTAATAAAGTGTAAGTGAGATCGTTCCCACGACGATTATACAGTAAATAAAGTATCAAATTTGAATTAATGGTTCTATTAATTAAGATTAACAAAGAGTAACAAATCGTTGGTGTGTGTGTCCAGAACAATTTTGGGAAATAAATGCTAGAGCAATAAAAACGGTTTTGTTAACAGAATGGGTAAAATAGTTATGGGGAAGTATCCCTTGCAACTTCAATCTAGTTCAATTATGCGCTTGCAGTGCTACGGCAATTTGGCTCCAGGAAATGAAAGTTTGTTTTCCAACAGTTCTGAGATGAACTTGTCACGACCCAAAATCGAGAGTTGTGACCAGCCAGAAAATGGGACAAAGACCCATTTTCTGAAGCCTTTTAAAAAAAAATCATAAACTTGTTTTCAATACTTGCATGTATGTATGTTTGTATGTATATATAACTAAATAAAAAGTGTCATCATAGCAAAAGAAAGAAAACCCAATCCAAAAGATTATCATCTAGGTTCTACAAAAAAAAAAAAAAAAAATCTAAGACTCTTTGCATAGGCGAGACATAGCACTATAAATCCCCCCCTCAAGAAAATCGGGACCACTCAAGATGATCCAGCAGCTTTATTTCCTGCATCTAAACAGGAACGGAGATAAGTTACACAAACTCAGCAAGGGCATATGATAGAAATTTGACATGTAACCATACTCAAATAAGAAGGAGGATACACTTGCAAGATTTATCGAAAAAGTAAATTTAAACCAACTCATGCATTTCCTATAATCACCTCCAACCGAAAAGCCCATCACCAAGTCACAATTCAACATCCTCATTTAACCCAAATTGTTAGTATGAATCAATAAATTCTCATATTGCTATAGTAAAACGTTTAATCTATTCTACATAACATAATCAATTATTGTACTCAATATCCCAAAATATATAATTCATCCATTCATAACATTATATAACACCACCATACTTAAATAGGATCACCCATACACTTCAATATTCCATCTATACCAAACTGACAAATTATCTCAATAAAAAATATGATGGTTTATATATATATATATATATATATACCTCATCCTTATCCTCCCTATTACTCAAAAGCTAGCACAAGTACTATAGACTTGTAGTTATGTTTTCACAATTAAATAAATAAATTTGGAACCACGCTGCAGCGTGTGAATACCCCATTTGCAGCAAAACAAAGAGGTGGCCATTACATTACACTACATTAAGCCAGGCCCCTGGTTCTAATTCCTTTTCCTGCATAACAAGCTGCAAATTTCAACTTCTCTGTTCCCATGACCTTCACGCCCCAAATAGATATGATGGAGTGCAAGTTACTTCTCATTTTATGGTCTAGTTAGTGATCAAATGGAATTTTATTTGATAGAAACATTGGCATGCTTCTTGAAAGACCACTCAAGTAATGGTGCCTAGAGTTGGACTTTGATTATACCATACAAGGACTAGTGACAACATTTATCCATATTGCTGTATAATAACTTTATAACATGATATTGGATTTTTTTTAAATGGAATTAACTAGTATACTATAACTCTTTTTGCCATAAAAAAAATGGTTAGCACCTTTTTATTTTGTCAACTCTGATTCTTCTCATGCATAATAAGCTGCAAAAACACAGCTCCTCTATTCCCATCTAATATGCTTATCTTGTATTTCTAATACTCATGATTGACTAAAATATACAAAGAGAAAAAGATCAATGCTAGAACAGATTCATTCTCGGCCCCTATCCTCAAGACCCTTCACGTTGCATTATTGGGTAATTACCCATTCCATAATAAATTTTCCAACTAATACACTTCATTGTCTAGCAATGGGTTACTAACAAAAATTTAAATTTAACAAGGGTTCTCAAAGATAATTTTTAACGATTAATTTTCATCAAGCCACCTTAATTTCATGAATACCAAGAAGAAGAAAAATCAAAGTATTCAACTCAAACAACCAAAAAGTTACAAGGTTAGGGTTAGAACCCTTATCTTAGCTAAACCGAACCTAGATTATAGAGAGAGAAGTAGATTCTTCAAGCCCCCTTCAACCTCCTTCCTCTTCTACACAAGGATAGAGAAGAAGAGCATGAGATTTACTATTTGTCAAGAGAAAAGATGAGTAGGATAAAGGAGAGAGCTTATGTAACATCCCTGTTTTCGGTAACCCTAATTAAGAAAGATAATCTTAATTGGGTCTTCGCTTAGGTGTGTGTTGGGTTGAGTGTTGGTTATAAGTCTAGTTGGACGTTTAGAACTAGGCTTGAATCTAGTTGGAAGTGCCTAAGGTGTAACACGAGAAACTGGGAAGTCAGGAAGCTGGGAGTTCTTCTCTCGCTGAGCTTGACGCTCAAGCGTGGGAGAGCGCCACGCTCAAGCGTTGCGACGCTTAGGCGTGGGAAGAGACGGACGCGTCAGCGTGCTGAGTGCGCTGTACAGCTGTTCTGAGTTTGGACGCGTGTGAGACACGTGTCAGGTCAGGGAGCAGGCAGAGTGGACGAGGTTCCACGCTCGAGCGTGAAGAGAGCCCACGCTAGAGCGTGGTAACGCTCAAGCGTGCAAAGTGATCCACGCTTAGCTGGTGGTGTTGTGCTCGTGGTGGTGGTGTTGTGCTCGTGGTGGTCGTAGGCGTGTTCGGGGTATTTGTGAGATCGAGGGTCAGGGCTGTCCGTTGGAACATGAGCATTTTGGAACGAATCACCAGGTGAGGAGGAAGAAACCACATATCTCTGGGAATCGTAGGCGCAGTATATAGTTGTTAACATGTGTAGGGCTCCTCAAACCCTACTAGTGGCTGAGCCCTGATAAAGTACATAAACCCTAGGTTTAGCTTACTTTGGGCTATCGCCGTAGGCTCGATCTGTGATATCTGTTGATTGAGGATGCATGTTTATCTGCGGTAATTGATAATGTGAGTAAATGATGTCATACTTGATAACATGTTAGATGAGATGCTTGTTGTGATAACATGCTTAATTGCTAATTGGTATACATGCAATGATGTTATGCTGCTATACTATGATATGTTGATGTGATTGTGATTGATGTGATCTTGATTGACTGTGGAGACGGTTGGTATGTTGTTAGAAGGATAGAGTGGTTGGTGTTATTGGATTCGTAGTCGATGTTGTAAGCCAGTTGATCTAAGTTGAAGGTGGCTCTCATAGTTGGAGAGCGACATCCTCATAGTTGGAGGATGTGGACCTTGAGACGTTGGATAAGTTGTTGTTAAGACGTTGTTGAGATGATTGGTGCATAAGCATAGCATTTGCATTGTTGTTGTGGAAAGCGGCGGGATTTACTGCAACAGCCGTTTGAGCAGTTATCATGCGAGGTCGGAACTTGTGAACAACTGCAACGGCCGTTTGAGTGGTTGTCACAAGGGGTTGTATGATTAGCTGTAACAGCAGTTTGAGTGGCTATCATATAAGCTGGTAACTGTATACAGCTACAACAACAGTTTGAGTGGTTGTGTACAGGGAGCAGTGTGTATGGTTGCAACAGCAGTTTGAGTAACTGTCACACGAGGTTGAGGAGCCATTCTTACCTGATGAACATCCACCCTCGCAGTTGGAGATTGGATTGTCATTCTTTACAGTTGGAGGTTGACTGTTGTATTCCCATGGTAAGAGTGTGCGTTGTAGAATTGGCCAATCATGTAGATTCAGTTGTGCATGTAGAGTAGGCGGTGATCCCTAGTTGTGATAACTTGGAGGTTGACTGTTGTGGTGAACTCGAGAGATGAATGTGCTTGCCGGTTGTGCTTGCTGTTGTGCATGCTGATGTGTTATGTGCTACGTGATATTCCTTTGCATGATATTGTAGCGTTTCTTACCTCCTGTGTATGCTTCCCAATGTGTTACATGTATGTCGTTGTTCGGGTTGCGATCCGAAGGCGGAGGTGTTGATTGGTTGATGAGAGTGCTGCAGCGGGTGAAGCTGAGTAGAGATGAGACTCCCATCGTGAACAAGTTTGACGTCAACGCTCATTGAGCAGAGAGAGAGACCCTTGAGGTATCGTTGAGTCTCTTGTGAGTTGTACCACGGCCAGTGGGGTGTCTGTTTTGTTGTTGATGTTTTTGCGCCATGGCTTCCAGGCGAAACTGTGATGTGTAATTGGACTGTATTAACTGTTTATTGGCTTAAGTTTCTTTTGAGCTTTATCGGCATGCTTAAGGTATCAGAGAGAGTGAGGTTAAGTTTTGGGGGCGTCACAGCTTACCCCTTTTCCTCTCTATCCAAAACCCTAGAAAACCATTTCTCTTTTATTTCTTTTTCTCTTAGAAACACGTAGAAACAAATGTGGGGAGTAGCTCCCGTCATCTTCTTATTTCACACTTCTTGATTATTGCATTTAAGCACCTAATTTAATATGTATTTGCTCCTTCCTCCTCATTATTGGTATATATATATATATATATATTATTTTTTAGATAAAGAAAGGTATGCAAAAGCATCACTATAAAGCAAGACATCCCAACTATGTTGGCACCTCAAGCTTTAACAATCATTTGCAGCATACTTAAATTTATTGATCAAAATAAAAAAATAAAGAATACAAAGCATGAGGGGGCATAACCAAACCCATGTAGAGAAAAATAACAAACCTACTTAAATCTATACATAGGCAAACCACACCTATCATGGTAAAAATCAGTCCTAATAAAACTAGGAATAAGATCCCACCATGAAAAACACTTTGAAGAAACCCCAAAATTGGCAAGCCTATCAGCACAATAATTTGCCTCTCTATACACATGAGATACTTTTAATGCAATATTTGTGCAGATATGGAGACAATTCCTACATTTTATTCTAATGTTCCAAGGAACAATCTCAGGTGAGGAAAATGCTTGCACCACTAGAGAAGAATCACTCTCTAACCAAACTTTATTCCATCCTTTGTCCTTAGCAATGGATATGGCAGAAATAACAGCAAATAATTCAGCATGTAAAGCATCACAAGTGCCATAAGAATCAACAAAACAACCTAATACAGCACCACTTTTATCCCTGAAGATAGAACCTCCACCAGTAGGCCCTGGATTGCTTTTTGCTGCCCCATCAGTGTTTATTTTGATCCAACCACATTGAGGAGGCTCCCAATACACTGGTGTAACAGATACTGATTTCTGTTGGTTTCCATTAACCTTGAAAAGCCTTAAGATTGCTAGCTCTTGAAGAGAGTATGACATATGCTCTTTGGATAGATTACCTGTGAGAGAAACTGGTGAAATTACCATATTAATTGCAGCCCGAGGTGAGATAGTTTTACTGTCAAATTTCACCTTATTCCCGCTAAACCAAATAACCCATATGATGTTTATGACTGCAGCAGCCACAATGACTTTCAATTGAGGACTCCAACCTTTATTGCATAAAGAGAGTATATATATAGCATTTATAGAACAGATATCAACACTACAGTTCAGAACTTCACTGAGCCAACACCAAAGTTTCTTGGCAAAGGAGCAATGGAAAAACAAGTGCTCTGCAGTTTCAGCACTTTGGAAGCAGAGACTGCAAACAGAAACAATAACACAACCACCCTTTTGTAAATTATCTTTAGTGGATAACCTGTTATAAATTAGCCTCCAAGTGATGAAAGACTTGGATGGAGGGTTATTAATATTCCATATTGTCTTGCACCAAGAAACCTGAGGAGCAGGATGCTTATAATGCAGGAAACCGTGCTTAAAAGAAAACTGGCCTATACTCGAACTCTTCCATAGCAGCTGATCAAAGGCAGTGTGCTTAGGCACATCAATATGACTAAGATCCACTCCAGCAGAGGATAGCTTGTTGATCAAATATGAAGGGATCGCCCAATTGCCATTTGCAATGAAATATGCCACATTTGTAAGATCTTTATGCAAATAAGCTGGAATACTGAGAAGCTCCACCAAAGGAAGATCTAACCAACTATCCAACCAACAGTTTATATTTCTCCCATCTCCGATTTCCCAAATTGCATTTTGCAAAGCTGTACTCATGCTCCCCCTTATACCTGGCCAAATTGATGACTTTACATAGTTGAAGACTGGCCTATTATGAAGAACAAACCGAGATCTTAGAAAGGAACCACACTCTTCATTAGAAGCAAGCATATTCCAAGCTAATTTAAGCAATGCAGCAACATTAAGAGTCCTTAGTGGCTTAATTCCCAGACCACCCTCCCTAAATGGATTGCATACCTTTTTCCAAGCAACTGTCACAACTCTCGTAACAGAAATGTCCTCTCCCCAGATAAAATTCTTGATGCAGCTGTCAAGATGTTTGAGAAGGGAAACTGGCCAAGCATATACTTGAAAACTGTGAAGTAACATGCTTTGTATCACTGACCTAACAAGCTCCACCCTTCCCATTGTAGAGAGGAGTGAGCCTTTTCAAGAAGAGAGCTTTGAGATGATTTAATCAGCAATAGGCTGCAAATGGCACTTTCTTGGTTTACCTTTGAAAATTGGAACTCCTAGATAAATTAATGGAAGTGATCCAACACCAAAACCAAGAATATTTGAAAGATGTGCAATTTTCCTTGCAGATGAGTTACTTGTGTAGAATCTACATTTGTTCATACTCAAATGCTGACTTGAAGCCATACTATCATCATTAATCAACCTCATTAAACTATTCAAGTTTTGTTTTGTACCTTTACAGAATACCATCACATCATCAGCATATAAAGAATGACTTGGGATTGAAGAATTTTTTGGGCCTGAAAAAGGCTGCAGCAGACCAGAATTTATCAGGAAAGAAAAGCCCCGACTTAGCACATCTTCTGCCAAGCATAAAAGGAGAGGAGAAAGTGGATCTCCTTGTAAGAGAAGAAACCAATAGGTTTACCATTTACAATGAAAGATAACTTTGCAGAAGTAAGGATGGTCTTGATCCAAGAACAAAAAAGAGTGAAATCCAAATGCTTCCAAAACCTTAATAAAAAAACCCTAATCTAATGTATCAAAAGCCTTTTTGATGTCCAATTTGAGCGCAATCTTTCCACCAAAAGATTTATAGTCCAGAAGGTTGATAGCTTCAGAAGTGATACATATGTAATCTTGAATGTGTCTACCTCTAATAAAGCCTTTTTGCTGAGGAGAGATTATATTAGGAGCCAAAGTGGCTAGTCTGTCAGCCAATACTTTTGTGATAATCTTGAATTGAAAATTTGCCAAAGCAATTGGTCTAAAATCTTCAATTCTATCTGCTCCTAGAGTTTTAGGAATTAGAGCCACGGAATTAGAATTCAGGTTGGGAAGCATCCATCCTTGGTGAATAAATTGAGATACAGAGCAGCAAACTTCCGAAGATATAATATCCCAAAACTCTTAGTAGAAGCAACCACCAAATCCATCCGAACCAGGGGCTCCTTCACCATTCATAGCAAAAACAGCTCTCTTGATTTCATCATGAGTTGGCAACCTTATCAGCATGTCATTGTCTGCTGGAGAGACAGATTTAGGAACTACTTTAGATATCAAATCATTCTCCAAGCAATCATTAGTCGAGGCATAAAGACTGGAGAAATAATTTAGAACATGCTGCTCTATGTCATCAGGATTTTCTAGGATATCATTTCCACTCTTTAGCATTGTCATTGCTTTAGAAGAATGTCTGATTTTAGATAATCTATGGAAATAGCTGGTGTTTCGATCCCCTTTACAATGCCAATTAACTCTTGCTTTCTCCCTCCAAAACTCTTCCTCATAATTAAGAGCACATTGAAGTTCCATTTGAGCTAGCACTTCTTGCTGCATTAGACTATCAAAAGCAACCTCTGAACTTATTTGCTGCTGAATATTATCCACTGAAGCCAGTGCATTCTGCACTCTTAAATGAACATTCCCAAAAACATTCTTATTCCAGTCCTTCAGAGCAGATTTTGTGTTCTTGAGTTTTTGAGATAATATAAACATAGGGCAACCTTGAACAGGAACAGACCAGACCTCTTGAATTAATCTTCTACAGTCAGGATGTTTTATCCACATCTTCTGAAATTTGAAAGGAGATGGGAAAGAAGAAACTGACTTATTTGTAACCAATAATAGAGGAAAGTGGTCTGACTTACTCCTTACCAGAGTGCAGCAGTAAGAAGAGGACCAATAATCTAACCAATCATCATTACATAAACTTCTATCAAGCCTTTTTTCAGTCAGGGAAGCACCCTTCCTACCATTACTCCATGTATAGGCAGAACCTCTAGTCGAGAGATGAGTTAATTTTCCTGCCTCAGAGAATGAATTAAACTCTTCACAAGTCACTCTTGGAGGCAGAGTTGAAGAAAGGCTACTCGCCTCGCGAATCTGCGGGCACCAGAATCGCATTTTTCGGCTTCTAATCAGCCATAATGACCCTAACTCATATTTATACCATAAGACTCGACCTAAACCTATTTTCTAAGTCGAATTACTCTTAGAAACTGCCTCTTCCTCTCCAAACAAGGATTTCTAAACCCTTTCCAAGGATCATTGAAGGAGATTGCACCATTGTTCATCGTTCTTCGTCTCCTTCGCTTGAAGAGCATCACTGCCATCACAAGCCCTCTTCCTAGTTGCTGCTCTTGAACCTTTTGGGGCTGTGATCGTGAAGTCAAGCGTCGTAAGATCGAGCATTCAAGTAGACGCAACCTTTTTCGGACCTTTTTCCTTCCTTTGTGCATTGTGATCATCATACCAAGTATAGGGGGAAGAAATAGATCATGAGTATGTGGGTTTTGGGATAGGTTAAGATGAAGGGGTTAACCCATGACCCCTATATGTTTGTCTATATGCATTGTAAATGCCTATGTATATGCTACAAGTGTAATTATGTGTATGTTATGTATATGCCATGTATATGCCTATGTGAATATTGTATAAATATACATGTTTATGGTTCTATGATTATGATTATGGGTGTTTGTCTTGATGATATGATTCAAATATTATGATGTGCAATGAATAGTATGAATATAGATACGATATGCATTGATGAGATTTTATGATGTGCAATGATAATGATGCCTTGATGATGATGTGCGTTACGATGAAGAAAATAGGATTAGTGAAAGAACATAGCTTAGGGACGTTTGGCACCCCATAATGAATGAGTTGTTATGAGAGGTGAGATTGATAATATTGGATTAGTTTTGGAAACCCATAGGGATGATTCTTGAGAGATGGGATGATAGGCATAGGGGTAACTTAGAGAAATTCTTAAGATTCCCACATCCGTCATGATTCGCCTGGCGAATATCCATTCGCGAGGCGAGACAGAGAGACCATTCGTGGTCTGACTTGATTCGCCTAGCGGATTATTATAATCCGCGAGCCAGGATTAGCCCAGCGAATCTGAGAACCTGTTTAGGAGCTCTCGGGCTCGCCTCGCAAGCCAGGATTCGCCTAGCGAATCTGAGAACCTGTTTAGGAGCTCTCAAACTCGCCTCGCGAGCCACGATTCGCCTAGCGAATCTGGGTTTCTCACCCAGATTCTGTTGTGAAGAAGAAATAAATAGGGTAATGGAAAAATGACTGTGAGATCACAATTCAAGGTTGATAGTATAGAAAAGAACGTTAATATTAATAATGACGATATGATAATATTGGCAATGTTGATAAAGGCCATAATGATGGTTA
Source organism: Ammopiptanthus mongolicus (assembly GCA_039655645.1). Classification (NCBI taxonomy): domain Eukaryota; kingdom Viridiplantae; phylum Streptophyta; class Magnoliopsida; order Fabales; family Fabaceae; genus Ammopiptanthus; species Ammopiptanthus mongolicus. The sequence continues at coordinate 60,161,165 of CM077345.1, forward strand.
GCGCCTAGTTGTTTGATGATCATCGTTGATGGTCATTGTTGATAATCAATGTGATTGATTATGATGATAATATTGGCAATGTTGATAAAGGCAATAACGATGGTTAGCGCCTAGTTGATTGATGATCATCGTTGATGGTCATTGTTGATAATCAATGTGATTGATTATGATGGTGGATGGTTGGACATGTGTTTGCATGTTGTTGAGCATAGCATGCATCATACGTTGACGTTGATATGTTGGGTGGAAAGCAAACGATGAATCGCGATAGTGGAGGCCACGATGGGTGTTATCCCGGCCTTGCGGGTACGTTGGGTATGGAAGTTCCAAGTGACATGGGCTAGCTACCTATTGTCGGAGTGACCTAAAGAATAAGCTTGAGTACCCTGACTAGCCACTATACGTTATCAGGATTAGTGAGAGTGTTCGGGGATGGCCCATGGTCTGGCATATCATCCCCGTTGATAACCGGACATGTACTCCTAATCGTCTTTCCAGAGTTAGAGTTGTTGGCCACATGCATGCAGAGTAGTGATGTTGCATTCGCATTGACATGTATCCTTGATATATATTGATTATATCTGTGTTGATTGATGTATGTTGTATGCCATCTTAATTACTATTCCATTCCGTTTACATATATTCATGATTGTGTTTCTTACCCCTCTCCTTGTTATTCTTGTGCATATGTTGTGGTATATGCAGAGGAGGGTGAGCATGCTGACGAGGAGTGATCCCGAGGAGATCTCTCTCAGTAGTTAGGATTTATGATTTATGTTATTCGGTTTTATTCCGATGTATTATCGATATATGTATACCAGCTCTGATATGTAACATCAGGACTTGGGTTATGTTGATTATTTATGTTTTCCGCAGTTTGTTTTTAAAGGATTTTGATTATTTCAGATTCCTATGTTTTACGTTATAGATGATGTGATGCACATTACCCTTGAGGATATGTTTTTATTTTAATTGTTATATTTTTTAAAGACATGTAAGATTTTATTCGTGTTTTATTATATGCGGGGTAGTGGGTGTCACAACTTGAGGAGGATATCATGCACTATATCCAGATCTTATCAGTCAAGATACTTTAAATGTTTTGCTCTGTGCATATGTAAAGTTTTAAGCGAGCATGTACGAGGTTAATTTCGGGGACGAAATTCTTAAAGGAGGGGAGAAATGTAACATAGTAAAAAGATAAAATAAATAGAGATTATAATATGAGGATTATTATAGAGCTTTTAGAGGTTTAGAATATATGTTTTAAGCCCTTGAAGTAAATAAAAGTGATTAAAAAATAATTAAAAGTTGTTAAGAGTGATTTTCTAAGGGAAATTCACTTCCTAGCGCATCAGCACGCCCGTGCTCAATATCAGCACGCCCGTGCTCATGTGCGCGCCCTGACTCCTTAAGTACACCCTTACTCAGACAAGCACGACCATGCTCATTGTTAGCACGCTCAGGTCGGAAACTTTGAAGCTGATTGGCATGACCGTGCCAATCAAGAGCACGTCCGTGCTCTATGTCAGGATGCATTAAAAATAGGTTTAAAAATAGGGAACCAGTGCAACACTATATATATATACCATCTTATAACATCCTAGTGCGGCTAGAAACCCTCCTTCCACCCTAAAACACCTTAGTAACGGCTGTGAAGCATCCTCATGCTTGGGAGATGGGGTGGCAATAAACAATGATTTTGGAAGGAGAGCAACAACAACTGTGACACCCGGGGCTGACGAGGGCGGGGAGTGATCGCCGGTGCATGAGGCACGGACAAGGAGCGGCTCCTGACGGGCTTCTAGGCGGAGAGACACATGAATGAACCGATTCACACCGAAATGAGAAGGGATCCTGAGACTGTGCAGGTATGGGACTGTACAATTGAAGGAAAGCTTATAAGAATTGATTTGTACAACCTATACCAACAAGATGCATCTTCTTTTCGGTAGCCCATCACTTAAGAACTCCAAAGTTAAGCGTGCTTGACTTGGAGTAATTCTGGGATGGGTGACCTCCTGGGAAGTTTTCCTAGGAAGCGTGTGAGTGAGGACAAAGCACGCTGAAGAGACTCGTGTTGGTTTGTGGGGATAGTCAGCAATCCTTAAAGCAGTCCGGGCCGTTACAAATGGTATCAGAGAAGACCTCTCCCAGTACGGTGTGGTTCGGGGACGAACCAAGCGGAAGCTGGTGGGCATGTGACACCCGGGGCTGACGAGGGCGGGGAGTGATCGCTGGTGCATGAGGCACGGACAAGGAGCGGCTCCTGGCGGGCTTCTAGGCGGAGGGACACATGAATGAACCGATTCACACCGAAATGAGAAGGGATCCTGAGACTGTGCAGGTATGGGACTGTACAGTTGAAGGAAGGCTTATAAGAATTGATTTGTACAACCTATACCAACAAGATGCATCTTCTTTTCGGTAGCCCATCACTTAAGAACTCCAAAGTTAAGCGTGCTTGACTTAGAGTAATTCTGGGATGGGTGACCTCCTGGGAAGTTTTCCTAGGAAGCGTGTGAGTGAGGACAAAGCACGCTGAAGAGACTCGTGTTGGTTTGTGGGGATAGTCAGCAATCCTTAAAGCAGTCCGGGCCGTTACAACAACAACAACCACAACAACAAGAAGAGAAAGAAGAAGAAGGAGAAGGAGAAGGAGATTTAAGGTTGAGGAAGGCGACGTCTAGGATTCGCCATGGGGTACGCTTGGAGATTCTTGGAGGTCTTCAAGAGGTGAGTAGAAATACTCTTTCTCACCCTTTCCATGGTGCAAATTATCTTGGGGTTTGGGTTATGCTTTCAAAATACGTTTTTTGGAAAATAATCTTGGTTTGGTCAAATCCTGATTTTACAAATTTGAGGGTTTTACTTCTAAGGTGTTTCTGCTGTCAATTAAATGTTTATTATTGAGATCGATGCTATGATATATATGATACATACGTGATTTGGTTGAATTGACATACTATATATGCATTATTTGATGATATTTGTGATATTGGCATGATTCAATAACAGTTAATATGATGAATGTTGTCTACTGCAATACCGCCTATGATAGGGATATCGAAAATAACACTGCCAATGAATTGGGGTGTCAAAATATGAAATACCGCCATGATGGGGTATCGAAAGTAACATCGCCATACGTTGGGATGTCAAAATGAGTAATATCACCAGTATACAATGGTTGGTATCGAAATGAGTAATGTCACTGAAGAGAATGTGACATCGAAATACCTTCATGAGTAAGATAGGCAATGGGACGCCATTGTTATGTGCAGTTTGAAAGTCATATGACATATGAGGATATTTGAGATTATTTGATATATGAGATCTTGTCATACTTGATTTATGATGTGTTAGTGATGACTGTTTGCTGCCAATAATAATAATAATAATAATAATAATAATAATAATAATAATAATAATAATAATAATAATAATATATTATTATTATTATTATTATTATTATTATTATTATTATTATTATTATACATTATTTTGAAAATAGCGAGTGCCGTGGACAGTTTTTTCGGTTACCGCACCAGCTAAGAACAATGCTTTTACGAAAACCTTTTAAATTGTATTTCTGTTCATTAGGATTTTATATCTCATCAGTAGTATTGTTTTCAGAGCCTGAGGACGTCCCTGTTGAGCAGCCAGACGTTTTGAAGACTATCTCTTTAGTTTTAGAGCTTGGTTAATATTGTATGACATATGTCAGGAGGACCTTTATTCTCTTTTAGTTATTTTCTTATACGAGATGGTATAGACGCCATGTTTTGGGGATTTGAAACTGATTGTTATTTTGGTTTTTGAATTAATGTGAACAATTATTTTGAATTATTATTATATTAAGTATTTATTCAACATTTATTAAAGAAAATTTTTATTTACCTTGTTATTATTTAAATTAATTATTTTGGGTTACTAATGTAACGAAGGGTGTTACATCCTCGCTAACTTGTGTGAGCTGGGCCATGAAAGAAATAGTTGTGAAGCAAAAAGAGGAAGCATACCTAAGCTCCATCTAGTATAGCCACCTTCCCAGAACTGTTCCTACCTGAACCAAAGCCCCATTGCAACCAAATAAAGTCCTCTAGCAATGTGCTGTTTTGATTGTGAGTGGTGTGTTTAGAAGCTTGTCAAGGTCGTGTTTGAGTGTACATATGAATGATGATTGAGAGTACCTATCTTAGCTTGAGAAGAGAGGAAGAACACACTGTTCTGAGAGTGTAGTGTTGTAGCATGTTGCTGAGAGTTGAAAATGAGGACATCCATGAATGCTTGCTTGATTGAATTTAATGATTGTTGATGCATTGTCAAGTCTGCCTTGTGAAGAAATTTGTTTGCAAAGAAGAAATTTTTGTGTTTGAGCTAATCTGAGTACATGTGTGGAGGTTTAGAAAAATTTGTGTCTTTTCTTTTTAGTTTCTTTTGTTTCCATTACTTGAGGACAAGCAATGATTCAAGTTTGGGGGTCTGATAAGTATTTTTATGAAGAGTTATTTGTACCTTTTTCACTGATGTTTTTGTGGTCTTTGAGTATTTTGATTTTTTGTTTTTAGTGTTTTAGGGTGATTCTGTGTAAAGTGTGTTTTATAAGAGTCTTTTGTGAGTTTTCATGTTTTGGTGTCTTTTAGAACTGTTTTGGTGATTAATTGAGAGTTTTTATGTGCAGAGCAGTTTTTGGAGAATCAGGCGCTGAACTAGAGACGTTGCTCTGGGATTTGCTGTAGCAATCGTAGCTGAAGTTGGTTGGGAAAAAGGACAAAAGCTCAAAACATTCTCTTACATGATGAGTTGTCATTCGCTGATAAGGATTGTGACCTACACGTGGGGCTGGCATTTAGTGCATTAACTTAGGGAATTGGGCCAAGGACACATGTACTAACCTACTTTTAGCCCAAAAAGGATAAGAGAGGAAAGGGTCTTGAGATATTTTGGAAAATCCTAAATAGGGGACAGCCAAGGGAACAATCATCAGACATCATCTTCCCTATTGGAGCAAGGACAGCAGCTGCGCCCCTTTCTCTCTCTCTCCTCCATTGTAATGGCTTTTTCTTCCATTTCTTGTTTTTCTCTTTGTTTTTGTAAGCTCAATATGAGCTAAACCTCTTGTAGCTATGGGATGTTGAACTTGTAATGGATTTCTAGTAAATGTTATGTTATGCTTTGCAATTGCATTTTCTATAAATCTGATTTGGTTGTGTTTTAATTAAGCTTGATCACCTTAGTTAGAACTTGAGCTCACGGCTGCTTGGAAAAGCTCAGTGTAGCAGAACTGTTTTATAGATAAAAGTAAAATCATTAATTGAAAACTTATGATGAAGAATGATTTAGGAATGCACATTCAAACTCTTAGGCTAGTTGGAACGAGATTAAGTGAGGTATGAATGTAACTAATATGGACCTAGGAATAGGAGACGTTTAGTGAAGTTCTGTGAAACCCATCTCTTTTGTGTAGGGTAACATAAATTTGAATTTTACCCTAGGTAAATTACAAAAAAAAAAAAAAATATGAAAGCGCTAAAATAATAAGTGTTATTTTTTTTGAATCCAAAGACTAAATACCAATAATGGTACTTTAAGAGATCAAATTCTTGTTGAAAGAGAAGGTTATGCCTTCTTTGTTTCTTTACAATATGAAAACTTGCCATCCTTTTGTAACAATTGTCAATCCATTAGGCATGAAGTTGTTAATTGCAGAAAAAAGGTTTCTGATGAGAATGTAGTGAAGGATCAAGCAATGCACACTATTAAGGTGATCAACACTAACCTTACTCGCAGGCCTGGGAAGCAATATGTTGCTAAAGTCAATGACAAAGATGGTAAACTTGCGGAGGACAAGGTTGAAAAGCAGGAAGACGTGGTGAACAAAGATATAGCCACTGGCCATAATCAAGATGAGAAGGGGAAAGCAGTTCTAGTGGATGAGACTGTCATCGAGGTGGAAAGCATCCATGAGCATCATCCAAATGAAAAAACTTCAAAACAAAGGCAGAAAATGATGGAAGATTTTATGAAGGATCCACGACCAATTGTTGGCTCTGTTGATGTTAATGGTGATCAGGCTGGCACGAGTATTGTTCACAATGTAGATCAGAATTTAATAGTTGAAGACTCTCAAGATAAGATTTTTGAATCTTATGCTCTTAATGTTAATGATGATGTTGTTTTATCTACTAGTAGTGTTGCTCCTCGTGATAATTCATTGGTTAATAGTAATATTTCATGTTCTGAAAATATTATAGTTCCAAATTCTGTTAATACTTCACCAATTGATCCTACTGCAGATCTGGGAATTTCTCCAGCTAATCCAATTGTTGGATCAGTGAATTCATCTTCCAGTCCATCTGTTGATCATTTTCAGAGGAATGTATATACTATTGTTACTCCTACTAATATCAGGAATCAAACAGTGGATAATGATCTGAGAATTGTGGGGACCTTCTGGGGTGATTGAGTGGAAGAAGAAGAAGAAGAAGAAGAAGAAGAAGAAGAAGAAGAAGAAGAAGAAGAAGAGGTTGGTAATTCTAATTCTCAGCAAAGGAATGATTCTCCTGATAAGTACCTGAATGACAGAATTGTAGATGAGCAGGGCACTTCCACTCTTGTAATCTCTAAATCCAAAAAGAAAAGGATGAGGAAAAAGGCTAGGCAAGTTCACAAAGATACATATAATACCCGATCAAAGGGTGGTTCCTTGTCTTTGTTAATATGAGGATCATTTATTGGAACTGTTGGGGCTTTGGTAATTCAGATACTAGATCTGTGTTAAAGAAGCTCTGTATGGTGCATAAACCAGACTTTGTTTTTGTCTTAGAACCCTGGATTGAAATTGATAATGTACCAGCTCTTTATTGGAGGCAATTGAATTTGAAGCCTTTCTTTGTTAATGACAGAAACAGTTTTCTACCTAATCTGTGGGGCTTGTGTAAAACTCAGTTTTCACCAACTATTATCTCTAACTCTTCTCAGCAAGCATCTTTTTATGTTACTTTGGATGGAAAAGATATATTTATCAGTGCAGTATATGCTAGCACCAATCATTTATTAAGAAGACAGCTATGGAGTGAGCTCATGAATTTGTTTTCTGTGTATGCTGGTCCTTGGTGCATTATTGGAGATTTTAATGCAGTGTTAGGAGCTCATGAAGTAAGAGTTGTCCTCACTCACACGCTTCCTAGGAAAACTTCCCAGGAGGTCACCCATCCCAGAATTACTCCAAGTCAAGCACGCTTAACTTTGGAGTTCTTAAGTGATGGGCTACCGAAAAGAAGATGCATCTTGTTGGTATAGGTTGTACAAATCAATTCTTATAAGCTTTCCTTCAATTGTACAGTCCCATACCTGCACAGTCTCAGGATCCCTTCTCATTTCGGTGTGAATCGGTTCATTCATGTGTCTCTCCGCCTAGAAGCCCGTCAGGAGCCGCTCCTTGTCCGTGCCTCATGCACCGGCGATCACTCCCCGCCCTCGTCAGCCCCGGGTGTCACAGTTGTTGTTGCTCTCCTTCCAAAATCATTGTTTATTGCCACCCCATCTCCCAAGCATGAGGATGCTTCACAGCCGTTACTAAGGTGTTTTAGGGTGGAAGGAGGGTTTCTAGCCGCACTAGGATGTTATAAGATGGTATATATATATAGTGTTGCACTGGTTCCCTATTTTTAAACCTATTTTTAATGCATCCTGACATAGAGCACGGACGTGCTCTTGATTGGCACGGTCATGCCAATCAGCTTCAAAGTTTCCGACCTGAGCGTGCTAACAATGAGCATGGTCGTGCTTGTCTGAGTAAGGGTGTACTTAAGGAGTCAGGGCGCGCACATGAGCACGGGCGTGCTGATATTGAGCACGGGCGTGCTGATGCGCTAGGAAGTGAATTTCCCTTAGAAAATCACTCTTAACAACTTTTAATTATTTTTTAATCACTTTTATTTACTTCAAGGGCTTAAAACATATATTCTAAACCTCTAAAAGCTCTATAATAATCCTCATATTATAATCTCTATTTATTTTATCTTTTTACTATGTTACATTTCTCCCCTCCTTTAAGAATTTCGTCCCCGAAATTAACCTCGTACATGCTCGCTTAAAACTTTACATATGCACAGAGCAAAACATTTAAAGTATCTTGACTGATAAGATCTGGATATAGTGCATGATATCCTCCTCAAGTTGTGACACCCACTACCCCGCATATAATAAAACACGAATAAAATCTTACATGTCTTTAAAAAATATAACAATTAAAATAAAAACATATCCTCAAGGGTAATGTGCATCACATCATCTATAACGTAAAACATAGGAATCTGAAATAATCAAAATCCTTTAAAAACAAACTGCGGAAAACATAAATAATCAACATAACCCAAGTCCTGATGTTACATATCAGAGCTGGTATACATATATCGATAATACATCGGAATAAAACCGAATAACATAAATCATAAATCCTAACTACTGAGAGAGATCTCCTCGGGATCACTCCTCGTCAGCATGCTCACCCTCCTCTGCATATACCACAACATATGCACAAGAATAACAAGGAGAGGGGTAAGAAACACAATCATGAATATATGTAAACGGAATGGAATAGTAATTAAGATGGCATACAACATACATCAATCAACACAGATATAATCAATATATATCAAGGATACATGTCAATGCGAATGCAACATCACTACTCTGCATGCATGTGGCCAACAACTCTAACTCTGGAAAGACGATTAGGAGTACATGTCCGGTTATCAACGGGGATGATATGCCAGACCATGGGCCATCCCCGAACACTCTCACTAATCCTGATAACGTATAGTGGCTAGTCAGGGTACTCAAGCTTATTCTTTAGGTCACTCCGACAATAGGTAGCTAGCCCATGTCACTTGGAACTTCCATACCCAACGTACCCGCAAGGCCGGGATAACACCCATCGTGGCCTCCACTATCGCGATTCATCGTTTGCTTTCCACCCAACATATCAACGTCAACGTATGATGCATGCTATGCTCAACAACATGCAAACACATGTCCAACCATCCACCATCATAATCAATCACATTGATTATCAACAATGACCATCAACGATGATCATCAATCAACTAGGCGCTAACCATCGTTATTGCCTTTATCAACATTGCCAATATTATCATCATAATCAATCACATTGATTATCAACAATGACCATCAACGATGATCATCAAACAACTAGGCGCTAACCATCATTATGGCCTTTATCAACATTGCCAATATTATCATATCGTCATTATTAATATTAACGTTCTTTTCTATACTATCAACCTTGAATTGTGATCTCACAGTCATTTTTCCATTACCCTATTTATTTCTTCTTCACAACAGAATCTGGGTGAGAAACCCAGATTCGCTAGGCGAATCGTGGCTCGCGAGGCGAGTTTGAGAGCTCCTAAACAGGTTCTCAGATTCGCTAGGCGAATCCTGGCTTGCGAGGCGAGCCCGAGAGCTCCTAAACAGGTTCCCAGATTCGCTGGGCGAATCCTGGCTCGCCAGGCGAGCCCGAGAGCCCCAATATTTGGTTCTCTCATTCGCCTCGCGGATTATAATAATCCGCTAGGCGAATCAAGTCAGACCACGAATGGTCTCTCTGTCTCGCCTCGCGAATGGATATTCGCCAGGCGAATCATGACGGATGTGGGAATCTTAAGAATTTCTCTAAGTTATCCCTATGCCTATCATCCCATCTCTCAAGAATCATCCCTATGGGTTTCCAAAACTAATCCAATATTATCAATCTCACCTCTCATAACAACTCATTCATTATGGGGTGCCAAACGTCCCTAAGCTATGTTCTTTCACTAATCCTATTTTCTTCATCGTAACGCACATCATCATCAAGGCATCATTATCATTGCACATCATAAAATCTCATCAATGCATATCATATCTATATTCATACTATTCATTGCACATCATAATATTTGAATCATATCATCAAGACAAACACCCATAATCATAATCATAGAACCATAAACATGTATATTTATACAATATTCACATAGGCATATACATGGCATATACATAACATACACATAATTACACTTGTAGCATATACATAGGCATTTACAATGCATATAGACAAACATATAGGGGTCATGGGTTAACCCCTTCATCTTAACCTATCCCAAAACCCACATACTCATGATCTATTTCTTCCCCCTATACTTGGTATGATGATCACAATGCACAAAGGAAGGAAAAAGGTCCGAAAAAGGTTGCGTCTACTTGAATGCTCGATCTTACGACGCTTGACTTCACGATCACAGCCCCAAAAGGTTCAAGAGCAGCAACTAGGAAGAGGGCTTGTGATGGCAGTGATGCTCTTCAAGCGAAGGAGACGAAGAACGATGAACAATGGTGCAATCTCCTTCAATGATCCTTGGAAAGGGTTTAGAAATCCTTGTTTGGAGAGGAAGAGGCAGTTTCTAAGAGTAATTCGACTTAGAAAATAGGTTTAGGTCGAGTCTTATGGTATAAATATGAGTTAGGGTCATTATGGCTGATTAGAAGCCGAAAAATGCGATTCTGGTGCCCGCAGATTCGTGAGGCGAGTAGCCTTTCGCGAGGCGAACCAGAGAGCTGCAATAATCTGGCTGTCAGGTTCGCGAGGCGAATGTATCCTCGCGACGCGAAACTTTAGAAGCCGAATTTGGCCTTAACACATGAAATAAGACTTGTAGATAATTCTCTAAGCTTTCCAACGCATCCAAGATCACCTCAATCGGATGTCTATAACTCAAGATATGAACAAAACCGTAAAACATGTTTCTTGGACTTGAATGCATTGACCATTCCTTAAGGCTAAACTATCCCAACTATGAACTTGGACATCAAGAACAATCACAAACAACATATATACAACATATACAAGCAAATATTAACACATATAAGCATAGTGTAAAAAAAAACAGGGTGTTACACAAGTTCCTAAGCAGCTTCCTCAGGAGTTAATCCTTCCCATACCACTTTCACCAAAGGAATTGTCTTGCTTTGCAGAGTCTTAGTGCTCTTATCGATGATCTGACTAGGCCTAGCTTAAAGATTAAGTTATCCCTAAATTGTATTGGCTCAGGAGCTATTACATGAGACACATCTGACACATATTTCCGGAGTTGAGAAACAGGAAATACATTATGAAGATTTGACGACCATGTTGGAAGAGCCAATTGGTAAGCAACAGGTCCGACTACACTTTTTAGAATTTGAAAATGACCCAAGAACAAGGAATTGGTTTTCTGACTTGATTTTCTGACTGACATTGACCTCCCCATCCCAAACTTAGGAGTGACTCTTAGGATTGCATGTTCCCCTTCCTCAAATTCTAAAGGCTCTCTTTTCTAGTCGGCATAACACCCTTTACCTAATCTACGCAGTGCGCATCTTTCCCCTCTAAATCCTAATTGTGGTCTCTTGGATTAAATCCGGTCCTAGCAAGATCTCCTTACCTACTACTTACTAACATAAAGGGGTCCTACATATCCTAATCACACCATCAATATACGTATAGCTATTAACTATTTCACCACATATTAAGTGTACAATTCATGACACCTTAAATATAAACATAATTTTAAAGAAAATCAATGATAACATTTACAGACTAAAATGATGCACTTAAGCGTTTGTTTTTGTCCATCATACTAAAATCATAATATCTTCACTTGCATTCCATCATTATAAGTATTCTTAGAAAAGATTCATAACCAACAATTCACAAAAGAAATTAAATTAGAGTTTTATATCATTCATACGTAGATTTTATAGTCCCTTATATTCTACATCAAAACTATTATATTGTTTACAGTGTTGGAACCAAGAAGCACTCACACTCACACTCACACCACTCACAGTAAGAATCAAGAAAGAAAGAAGATAGATTGTAGGTAGAATGAAGATGAAGTATATAGAGAGAATCATCGCAAAAACAATATTACTGAATCACATCACATACACTTTTATTGATTCACATCACATGTATTTATACAAAGCAGTCTTAGTCCCACATTGGCTAAAATTACTCACTAACACTTACACAATTCGGTTATCACTATTCCAACTAACTTCAACTAACTGAATTAACAAACTAACATACAACATAGAGGAATTTTTTTTTTTATAACTAGATAAACAACTAAAATATATCAAAGAAGGAAAGGAAAAACAGTAGAGACATTCACATACTAAGTCTTATCTAGTCCAAGTTGATAATTTCATAAGATAAGAAATAGTTTCATTTTCTATAATGAGATGGTCTTATTAAAAACAAAATTTGGTAACAAAAACAGAATCTGATTTAGTTAACTTGCAATTAAACTGTGCAGTCATTGAGCAGATACGACTTTCAAAACAAACTTTATCAATAAATACCATATTAGAACTAAGAAATTAATTTCATTTTGATTTTTGAGTAAGCAATTAAAAATAGGAAATAACATTCTTTTTTTTCCCGGTCTTTGATAAGAAATGTAAGTTTGTTAAGATTTGACATGCCATTAATCTACATGGGAAACAAATCCAAAGAGTATATTAATTGTGATTATTATTTGGTCACTTGAGAAACAATCTGAAATTTCAAGGAAAATAATTCTCAAAAAAATATACAAAAATGCAACATATATAATAAAAATGAGCATATAAGTACAAATTCTTTAATATAACATTCATTCTTATTACCGTCCATTAATAATTTTCTTAAGGTCTTGTTACATCTTGGATGTAAGGTGAACTTTCCCTTATGTGTTTCTTCTAACTCTTTCCCTTTAAGACTCCTTAGGTGAGACGACCCGCCGTCCCATCAGTAGAACCAAACATATTAACTAACCTTAATCGCATTATAAACGTTAGCGTGCCTTATTAATACGAAGCGAAGCGGAAAATTGAGCGCGGAAGCAAACAAATATACGGTACGCAACGCTTCAGAGTACACAGTTTTAAATATAAAGAAATATATCACATACATCATTGTCCCATCAGTAGGGCTACAATATTAAGTAGTACATACAGAGTATATTATTACAAACCAAAATAAAAGTACGAAAGATAGGCCAAGAGATAGCTCTCCGGCTAATCACAATCACTGCCCAACCTCTCAAGGCTAGGGTCCGTGGCCCGTCCTCCGGCGTCAGGCTTGTACGGAATGTCGTCCAGTTCCTCAGCAGCTGGTTCCTCTTCGGGATCTTCCCATTAAATAAAGTAACACATATAGAAAATAAAGGGAGATAAGAAACATATATCACCAAATATGGGAGAGGGGCATCAGTACAATATATATATATACATCACACAACACATATAACATATACAACACAACCTCATCCATCTCTTAAGTCACCCATCACAATCATCTCAAAGATCATTTTCTCAAATAAGCCTATAAGAGGGATACTAGTCCCTATGTATATGCACTTCCCTATATGCATGTCGGCCGATACATCACGTTCCCAATTGGACCTCCCCGTCGGGATTACATCACATCACATCACATCCCGCCTCAGGATTTTAAGTAACATCCCCAATTGGACATCCCCTTTGGGACCAAATGCTGTGGTATGAAATGATATGAAAATGCAACAAACATCCATCGCAGGTTGATATCGGAACCTCACGCCTAAACACTCGTCCACGACCACGACACATTGCATCACATCAACATCAACATCAATCATCAACATCAACATCAACATCACAATCATCATCAACATCACGTCAGCGTCAGCATCACGATGCCTTGCGTCTACGAGCCACAGCTCCACGGTCGGGACCACAACGATATCAACCCGAACAACATCATCACTCACCATTCTCTCATCAACACTCAACCACCAGTCAAACCACAATAACATTACAACAGTAATTCACTCCAAGGCAGATATCATCATAAAAATCGAATAGCAACAAATCACACAGGCGGTTCAACACAATAGATAAACAGATAATCAATTAAATAAATCAACACAGCAACCTCGATCAATCACATCATTTATAATATCAACTTAGTGGTGATAGCCCAAAAGTACCCACACCTAGGGTCCAGGCACTTTATCCAGGGATCAACCTCTAGTAGGGTTTAAGGGTTCCCCTACACAGTATACTAAGCTTGCCTTCCCGACGATATTAGTTCTTTCTCCCCACCTTAGTGATTTCCTCGTGCAGCTCCGGCTACGACGCCGCAGCTGTCAGTCGGGTGCGTGTTGGATGTTCGAGTCCTGTCCGATTCTATACAACAGAACACAACCAGAAATTAATACAGTTACTTTCTAATTCCTTAGGATTAGCTACTGCCCCTATTTAATTAATTAGGCTAGGGATGTCTAAAAATTCTTAAATCTTGGATCCATGATCTTTAGGTATCCCTAAACATAATCAATGAAGGCATTAGCTCAAAAGATAAAGATTTCTCCTACTGCACTACCCCTAGGGTTCGGCCCTATTGAATGAAAAATAGCTAGGGAGCTCCAAAAATTCTCATTTCTTGGATAACACCCTAACTTAGTGTGATAACCCTAAATATCAACTCAAAATATCAAAAACCAACCAAAAACCCTACCCTACTCAATAAGGGGTTTCGGCCTCTCCTTAAAAAATATAGCTAAAGAGATTTCTTGGCTCTAATATCTTGGATCATGCAAGTGTGTCATGAACCTAGGCCATAAAAATTGGTTTGGTATTGAAATGATTTTTCTATAATTTTTCATGGATTTTTGAAGATTTAGGGGCAAAAACCCTAACATTTCTAATCATGAAATTTAGAGGAGAAAAATGAGAGATTGAGAGAGGTAGAGAGAACTAGCTACCTTTTATGATGATCTCCTTCAAATTTGGTGAAGATTGCTTCACAAAATCTTGAGGATTTAAGCTCCAAAAAATGGAGAAAAATGGTGACAAAGAAGAGAAAGAAGAGAAAAGGAAGAAGATGGGTTTGGGGGAGGGCTGGTTCTGCCGAAAAATGAGAGAGTGAGGGTGATGAGAGTGTGAGATATTTGTCTTAAGCTTTCTTAAGACTTAAGTAAAGGTAAATGGCAAAAAAAAGTAATTAGTAAAAACTAACCAAGGGCAATTTGGTCAATTCACATCCCGACATTTGAAAAAAATCTCACGACACTAGTAGAAGTCCCCAAATGATTTAACATAGCCCTGATATGAAAATCATTGGCTCAAGGTTCTCGAAAAACCCTAAGACAGCTCGAATCGTCTACCCGATCGATTTTCGGTCCGAATATAAAATATTATTTATATTTTTGGACGTCAGAACACATTTTAGCAAAAAGATAGAGGATTGAATTTTAAGACTAATGGTTCTGACCGTTAGTCAAAATGAGGTCTTGATAGTAGAAAAACACTATCATCCGAAAAAATATAGATCGGGTTTCATTTGAGTTTTCGGCCTAAAACTTAACCATAGCCTCCTACGATGGCGTAGAGTATGACTATGGCCTCACAATAATTTATTTAATTTTCTAGACCCTCCAATAAAATATAATTACTTAATTATTGATTAATTAAAAAGATTGAGAAAAATCGGGGTGTTACATTAGGAACAACGATCCTATTCTTAAATAACAATAGACCATCATCACATAATTCTCTTGATCCTAAGGAGATTGCAATTCCTAGTCTAAAACTGCTCTCGGTTAACCTGTTTGATTATCCAAGGTCCTCACAGAGGTTCATACTCCCATCGTCATTTTTTTTCTTCTACTAGAAGCGCTCAAAACTTATCATAAAATCAAACATATTTCTTAACAATAAATAAAGTAGGATTTGATGCGAACTATAATCAAATAATAATGAATTAGATTTCAAATAATAATAATAATATTAAAAACAGTAGCAATTCCAAATAGATGGTGAAATAATGCATAAGGGTAAGAAAATTTTAATTCCAAATCAATATGGTCTTACTTTAAAAACAAACATCGACACAAAAGGATATTTCCATTTATGAATTGAAAACTTATTGAAGCAAAAGGAAATTAAAAACGTGAATTCAAATCAAGTGAAACTTTCTTTGGTAATTTTTCTATCAAGAAGATTATGCACACAAAACGATAAATAAAACTAAAACTATTTTTATTTATAAATACAAGGAATATAAAACTATTTTTTTTTTATTTTATAAATTACCAAACAAATTCATCAGATGACATAAAAACATATTTTATGAATCTAATGTTAGGAATTAACAACCTTAAAATTCACATTTTTTTTGTTTAATAATAGACAAATTCACGTGTAAAAACTCATTCTCTAACTACTCCTCTAATTGTTTCTTAGGCTCACTTAACTCTAGGGGTGTCATTCTATAAGGCGCTACTGACACTGGTCCACTTCTAGGCACTAAATCTATGTTAAACTCAACCCCCATATTTGATTTAAGGTAGAGACCTCTTTAGGGAACACATCTAGAAACTAACAGACAACAGCTAATGTCGTACATCACTTTCAGTTTCTATCTTAACGAAAAACAACAATACGTATCATTGAGCTTCCTCAACTAAGAACTTCTGAGAAGGAACATGAATACGATATGGTTTGACATAAAAGAATCATCAAACATTGTTTGTGAAGTACATAAATATTTCTATTTGGACAACATTATTAGACGATAGCGAAACCATACTAAGAATGACATCCAACCCAACATAGGTAAACATATCAAATCATAAAATAAATTTTAGTGTATCAAGGAACATTTCAAACAAGCAATAGATGTAACCAATTTGTCTTTGGCAGGGGTAGAAACACAATTCAAAAGGTAATTTAGAAACAGACAACTCTAGATTTTTGACACAACTAAGAGATATGGAAGAATGGATTGCTCCTGAATCAAACAATATGATAACCTCTTGTTATAAGAACAATTCCTCTTTCGCTTCTCAACCTTCTGCAGGATCTGAGCTGTCCTGGAAGATGGCAAATCGTCCTTTGAAAGACGGTAATCCCGCATATGGAGGTTCTTGGGGTGCTATGTCTCCATATCCTCTCAAATGACGGAGAGTCGCCGTCTGCTCTTGCACATTTATGGTCACACGATCCATAGTTGCTGCAAGCGCATCATTCGTCCCTCGCCTATTAGTCGTCATAAATCTGCTCACTACTAATGAAACACTGAGTTAGCCAGACTCAATATTTCAAAGCATAGTATGCAGCATCTACAACTCTAACAAGCATCCTATGCGCCCAAGTTTTAATTTTTTCAAAAACCCAATAAACTCAATCTAATTTAGGATTGAACTGCTCTGATACAAAAAATGTAACGCCCTTCGTTACATTAGTAACCCAAAATAATTAATTTAAATAATAACATGGTAAATAAAAGTTTTCTTTAATAAATGTTGAATAAATACTTAATATAAAAAAAAATTCGAAATAATTGTTCACATTAATTCAAAAACCAAAATAACAATCAGTTTCAAATCCCCAAAACAGGGCATCTATACCATCTCGCATAAGAAAATAACTAAAATAGAATAAAGGTCCTCCTGATATATGTCATACAATACTAAAAAACTAAAGAGATAGGCTTCAAAACGTCTGACTGCTTAATAGGGACGTCCTCAGGCTCTGAAAACAATACTACTAATGAGATATAAAATCCTAGTGAACAGAAATACAATTTAAAAGGTTTTCGCAAAAGCATTGTTCTCAGCCGGTGCGGTAACCGGAAAAACTGTCCACGGTACCTGCTATTTTCAAAATAATGTATAATAATAATAATAATAATAATAATAATAATAATAATAATAATAATAATAATAATAATAATAATAATATAAATTATTATTGGCAGCAAACAGTCATTACTAACACATCATAAATCAAGTATGATAATATCTAATATATCAAATAATTTCAAATATCCTCATATGTCATATGACTTTCAAACTGCACATAATAATGGCGTCCCATTGTCTACCTTACTTATGAAGGTATTTCGATATCACCTTCTCTTCAGTGACATTACTCATTTCGATACCAACCATTTTACACTGGTGATATTACTCATTTCGACATCCCAACGTGTGGCGATGTTACTTTCGATACGCCATCATGGCGGTATTTCATATTTCGACACCCCAATTCATTGGCAGTGTTATTTTCGATACCCCTATCATAGGCGGTATTACAGCAGACAACATTCAGCATATTAATAGTTATTGAATCATGCCAATATCACAAATATCATCAAATAATGCATATATAGCATGTCAATTCAACCAAATCATGTATGTATCATATATATCATAGCACTGATCTCAATAATAAACATTTAATTGACAGCAGAAACACCTTAGAAGTAAAATCACCAAATTTGTAAAATCAGGATTTGACTAAACCAGGATTATTTTCCAAAAACGTATTTTGAAAGCATAACCCAAACCCCAAGACAATTTGCACCATGGAAAGGGTGAGAAAGAGTATTTCTACTCACTTCTTGAAGACCTCCAAGAATCTCCAAGCGTACCCGATGGCGAATCCTAGATGTCGCCTTCCTCGACCTTGAATCTCCTTCTCCTTCTCCTTCTTCTTCTTCTTCTTCTTTTTTCTCTTCTTGTTGTTGTGGTTGTTATTGTTGCTCTCCTTCCAAAATCATTGTTTGTTGCCACCCCATCTCCCAAGCATGAGGATGCTTCACAGCCATTACTAAGGTGTTTTAGGGTGGAAAGAGGTTTCTAGCCGCACTAGGGTGTTATAAGATGGTGTATATATATAGTGTGGCACTGGTTCCCTATTTTTAAACCTATTTTTAACGCGTCTTGACATAGAGCACAGGCGTGCTCTCGATTGGCACGGTCATGCCAATCAGCGTCAAAGTTTCCGACATGAGCGTGCTAACAATGAGCACAGTTGTGTTCGTTTGAGTAAGGGTGTACTTAAGGAGTCAGGACGCGCACATGAGCAAGGGCGTGCTGATATTGAGCATGGGCGTGCTGATGCACCATGAAGTGAATTTCCCTTAGAAAATCACTCTTAACCACTTTTAATTATTTTTTAATCACTTTTATTTACTTCAAGGGCTTAAAACATATATTCTAAACCTCTAAAAGCTCTATAATAATCCTCATATTATAATCTCTATTTATTTTATTTTTTAGGACGTTACAGAGGACTTTTTGATAATTTTCATTTTGTTTAATTCCTTTCCCTTCTTTTTTTTTTTTTTTTTTTACATATCTTTGAATTCTGTTTCCTCTTTTGTACCCTTAGAGCAGTTGTTGCAACATTTCAACATTTTTCCTTACAATTGCTCTGCTGTTTTCGTTTTCTTTCTTTCACTTTTTTTTAGCAAACCATTGCTTTTTAACAGGAACAGTTCAATTTCTAATATTCTGCCACATAACTGCTGCATAGCAGCCCCAAACTTAAAACTGTGCTAGCCCTCGAGCACCCCCAAACTTATATTACAGCATGTAAACACAGGAAGCACACTAGCCACTCCAACTAGTTAGGACATTGGTTTTTCAGGATATGGCTTGTCATGTGGGTTCATTAGAAACAAAGGGCTTGTTGGCTCAAAGGGGTTCACACAAAGGTAATATCCAAGGGTAGGCTATTTAGGCAATACTAGGCTCAAGAAAACAAAATGTGCCTCTAGCAAAAGTGTGTGCAGTAGAGATGTGTGCAAGTATGAAAGCAGCAAGGCAAAATCATAGAATTATGCATAAGAATGGTATTCACATAGAAAGAAAGATAAAACTATTTTGGCCCAAAAGCTCACAAGGTAGATCCGAATTGTTATAGCATGTGCCTCGAGCTTCAAAGAATTAAATCCAATCACATAAGCCCAAACAAAACAATCAAGTCAAAGCTGCAAAAAAGGTGCACTTGTGGAATTTCGAAACAGATAAGTTTCATTAAACAAAACCCCATGATGGGGATGGTTGTGAAAATGGTGGAGTCAAACATACAAGACTCTACATACAAACAGAAAAACAGTTTGGGGTCAAAATCAGCTAACTTCCACTTTTCAACTATTTCCTACAATCTAAAAAAAAAAAAACAGGACAAGAGACCAACAATTATAGAAATTGAAACTAGAAACCAAAAGAAAGAACTAAGGAAAGCAAGGAAACTCCTGATAGGGTTGCTGCAACATGCTACAATAACCTTCTTGGATGGGCTTAAGTGCTCAAATTCTTGATGCGGGAGCTCTTTCTGCTCCCTTTTGCAGCAGTGGTCTTGTTGTTTGCTGGGGTAGAGGATCCCACTTTTTTCACTAGGACTAAATCTGCTTGTTCTTCTTCATCAGTTTCTGAGGCTGCTGTGCTCTCTTCACTCCCCTTTGCCCTCTCAGTTGCTGCAGCAGCTGGCTTTTTACCCTTGCCTTTGGAGGCACTTGGCTCAGGCAACCTACTCTTTTCGGTTGCAAGAGGAACATTGTCCTCTTCATCCCCATCAGAGGCAGGGTAATCAGTAACTATTTTTGTGATCACATCCCTTAAAGGGGTTTCTGCTGCCTTTTTCTGGGGAGTTTGAGAGGGGGTAGGGGTTGCTGTTGTTGTTTCAGGGTCAGCTTCTTCATTTTCTTCTTCAGTTTCAGCCCCCAAATCTTGCAGGGGCCTCTCAGTCCTCTTTCTCTTCTTACTGCCTAAGTCTTCAGTGGTGGTGGTGGGTTGTTGTTGTGAAGGTGTTGGTTGCATCCAATCAGAGGAGTCTGAGAAAACTACCAATACAGTTGTTGCTGCAACATCTTTTGCTGCAGCACTTGAGTCAGAAACTCCACTTTTTGCTCTAGCCCTGCAGAGCGATCCTGCTGCTTTGAGGGCTCTCCTGGTTCCATAACCTTTGCCTTATCCTTAACCTAGGTTGCTTTGGCTGAGTTGGAGATAAATCTATTGATCAACCCAATATCAATGCTTCCTGAGTTTCTCTCCTCTCCCTCCCCTTTGTGAAACTCTACGCCACATCATTCTCCTAGTTCAGTGATAAAGCAGGGGAAAACCAATTGACCTTTTGTGCTTGTAGCACAACTGGAAATCTCTTGCTAAATCAATTGCCCTAGATTAATCCTCTTTCCTTCTAATATACAGTAGAGGACCACCAGACGCTCCTTCACAGTTTCAATATGAGCATAGGGGAGAGTTTGTGCCTCAGAAAGTGATACCAAACCTTGGCTAGGGGTTTCAGAGTAGACCTGGCAATTTTAATTTTATTTCCAGAAGTTTGCAGCCATTGCGTCCCTAAGATAGTTACAACATCCTTTATAGCAGTCAGCTGCTTCACAGTAGCCTTTTTAAGCAGAGGCTGGTAATCAGCTTCCTTTTCAGCCAAGTGCAACTTTAAGTTGATGGTCTTTGCACAGAAGCTGATCTTGCACCCACGCACCATGGAATAGGTTTGCTCAGCCCCTCCAATGTTCGCATAGAACTCACTGACAAGGGGAGTGCAAAACCCAGTTGGGTGACTTGCGAACCGCTTCCACTTGTGCTTGTCAATCACTACAGCAATTTCATCAGGGAGACCACAGGGGGCTTTGTTAGAGATGGTGAACCCCTTTTCAACATGGAGTTCCCTTAGAATAGTGACATCGTGGTATTTTGCTGCAGCTTCAGCATCCACGAACACCTCAAATTCATCACTGGACGCGGGCTTGGCCCTCTTTACAGCGCAATGCTACACGCGAAGCATGGTGGAACAGTGAGGGAGGAAAGGGATGAAGGTTGGAGATGAAGAAATTTGGGGGAAATTGGAACAATTAGGGCTCGGGTTGGAGAAAGGTAGAAGAGTGTGTGGGTGACTGATTATGGAAGAGATAGCGGGTTGGCTTTATAAAGAGAGGAGTGATGGTGATTGATGGGGGTGGTTAAGAATGTGTGGTTGGGGAAAGGTGCGGTTATCAAGAGGGAATAAGTGATGTGAGAGGTGCTTGGGGAGTTGTGACTGCACGGGAAATCGCTCCACCTTTTCCTCTTCCAAATTTTTAAATTGTTTTATCCAAATTTCAAACTGATTTGACTCCCCCCAAAAACCAGTGCATGGCCCAAATAAGTTACTTTGGCCTCCATTCCTCTTTGTTGCTTTTTTTTATTGAGTTAGTGCAAAATAAAAATGAGAACAAAAATAACAAAATAAACTAAGGAAATTTTTGCTGCGCTGCCTCCCAGTAGAGCTTGGTTTACAAGTCCTTAGCCTGACTTAGAGCATGTGGAACATCAAGGATCAGCCATGACTGTGGTGGCTCACCCCAGTAATGCCTGACCCTTTGCCCATTTACCTTAAAGGTTCTACCAGAAGCTGTATGTAACACCCCAGTTTTCGCTTACTTGTTATAAAGTGTTGTTATATATGTTATCCTTGTTATATATGTGTTACGTGTTGTTATGCTTGCCTTAGATGTTTAGGGACGTGTTTTAGGGTAGTTAACCTTAGAACGAGCCAGATCAGTGATCCTGACAGGGTGGCATGCCCGTGCTCCCATGTAGCACGCCCGTGCCAGTTGTTCAGCAAGCCCGTGCTTTACGCGCACACCAGAAACGCGTTTTGGTCTTTAGGTTAACCCATTTCATCCCAATCCTTTTTATACCTCTTTTGCTTGACCTAAAACTCATAGCCGTCAATCCTAAAGTTAGAAACAACCATCTTTTACCTTTCTCTTGGTTTTCCATTGAATCCTTGAGCGTCCCCAATCCTTGTTGGGTGTTCTTCATCAAGAACACATCCCATTGGTGTTTGCAGTTGCATTTGGGGTTAAGCTGCTAGCTTAGTGTTACTTTGAGGTAAGGTAACCAACCCTGTTCATCCTTTTCTTGGAGTCCTTTGAGTTAGTGTTGAACCATTTTCTCCTTGTCAAACTAGTCTTCGTTGTTCGTGTGCCGGTACTGTGAACGACAACTAGCAGATTAGTTCCCCAAGGATCTAATCGAGCTTGCTGAACTTGTTGAACTCGTTTCGAGGAGTCAAGCGTGGACTTCGTTTTTGTTGGCTCGTAGGCTGGAATCGTCACGCCAGCTTTGGGGAGAAGGGATTAGTATAACATATAGGTTCTAGGGTAGCGTAAGATGAGGGTTAAACCATGACCCTATTTGTGCTATATGTCTTAATTGCTGTATGAAGTTGTTATGGTTGTTTGTACATGTTGTTAATTGTTTAAATGGTTTGTATGATCTTGGCATGACGTTTATGATGTTGTTTATGATGATGATGATATGCCATGATTGTGTGAGTTTGTATGTTGGAACTGCTGTTAAATCTATGTTAATAAAAGACATAGGGATGTTAGCGCTAAGCCTAAAACTAGGATTAGTCTAATTGATGTGCATAAAACATAAAGATGTTGAGGAGGGGTGAGATTAATGCCAATGGATTAGTCAAGAACCTTAGGATTGATTTGGAGGGTTGAAATCTAGGAAAGCTGCTAAGTTCCCAGAACTGAGACGCTATAATAGCGTTGAACACACCCGTGCTCTCAGTATCACGCCCGTGTCGGAAAAACGAGAAAAGTGGACGCTGTTTAGCACGCCTGTGCTCTTGCACAACATGTCCATGCCAGTTGATCAGCACGCCCGTGCTCAGGTCGTGCCACTGTCAGAATTAAGAAAAGTTCACTGTTTTAAATAAAAAGAGATTTAATACCCTTTTTGGAATAAAAATATGATATAAGAGATTATAAAATACGACCTTGAGGATAATTAATGAACTAGGACAATGATATGGTAAAGTGTAATAACAAAGACTTAATAAAGAGATTAATTAATGAGAAGATGATGTTATCGGTAACAATGCACTATTACCGATATTGTTGGTTAAATCAATCTTGATGCTTAATGGTCAAGATTGATGTTGATAAATCGCTTTGATGCTCATTGGTCAAAGTTCAATAGCCATTGTTAATGGTGTTGATGGAGGTGGTTGCCATATTGTTTGTGTTAGCATTGCATGCATTCATGACATGGAGTTGTTAGATGGACGGAAGGAAACGAGGAGACACGAAAGTTCACCCGAGAGTTTGGTGGACAGACAACTCGTGGAGATTCATCCGAGAGTAAGGTGAATCGTTACTCATGGGGGTTCATCCGAGAGTAAGGTGAACAGTTAGTGTTGAGAGTTCACCCGAGAGTTTGGTGGACAGGCAAATCGTGGGGATTCATCCGAGAGTAAGGTGAATCGTTACTCATGGGGGTTCATCCGAGAGTAAGGTGAACAACCAGTGTTGATGCATGATGGTCAACAAGTTGATGTACTCCGAATCGTCTTCCTGAGTTAGTTAGGATCTGCAATGCATACGGAGTAGTAGAGTAGTTTTGCATCGCATAGCATGATATAATGTGATATGATGGAGTATGTTATGCTATATGTTGATTTATGATGTTTTACATGTTGTGTGATCATCTTGCTAACTGCTCTATTACCGCTTATGTTTATATGTATAGTTCCTTACTCCCTATCTGTTGTTGTTGTTTTGCATGTACATTTGGTTATGCAGAGGATGATGAGCAGCCAGTTGAGGAGTGATCCCGAGGAGATCGCTTGCTCTTAGTTTTTAGTTTATGTTTAGCTATGTTAGATTTTTTTTCCGATGCAATATCGGTAGTGATTACCAGCTCTGATTATGTGACATCGGGATTTGGGTTTTGTTTTATGTTTATGTTTTCCGCAGTTGTTATTATTTTAAATGTTTTCGGATCATGTGGTACTTGCTACCTTTTATGTTAAAGTTTTTATTTTAACTTGCATGCTTTACTTTACATTTATCATATGTAGGGTAGTGGGTGTCACACTGCATCAAGCAATTCAATGGCTCCATGAGAGTGGACATGAACAATGGTGAAAGGTCCAGACCATCTAGATTTTAGCTTCCTTGGGAACAGCTTCAGCCTGGAATTGAAGAGCAAAACTTGCTCTCCTTTTGCAAAGTCTCTCTTCTGAATTTTTCTATTATGCCAGGCCTTTGTTTTGGCCTTGTAAACTTCTGCTCCCTCATATGAAAACAACCTGTGTTCCTCAAGCTCATTGAGCTACAACATGCGAGCTGTTCTAGCCTGTGCTAGATCAAGATTGAGCTTTTTAACTGCCCAGAAAGCTTTATGCTGTAGCTCATTGGGCAAATGGCATACCTTTCCATAGACCAGCCTATAGGGTGACATTCCTAAGGGGGTCTTATAGGCAGTCCTATATGCACAAAGAGCATCTTCCAAATGAAGGGACCGGTATTTTCTGCTTGGGTTCACCACTTTTTCCAAACTTCTTTTTCTTTACCTATTGGACAACTCAGCCTGCCCTTTGGTCTGAGGATGGTATGCTGTAGCAACTTTATGCCTCACCCCATATTTGTTAGGACACCATCAAATAGCTTGTTACAAAAGTGAGTACCTTCATCACTGATGAATGCCCTAAGGGTGCCAAATCTTTTAAAAATCTACTTCTGAACAAACTTCACAGCAGCTCTAGAATCATTGGTGGGAAGAGCTACAACCTCTACCCATTTTGACACATAGTCTACAGCCACCAAAATGTACAGATTACCAAAAGAAAGGGGAAAGGGACCCATGAAGTCTATGCCCCATACAGCAAACAACTCAACTTCCGGGATGGAATTGAGGGGCATCTCATTTCTATCTGAAATATTGCCTACCCTTTGGCATCTGTTGTAGCCCTTAGCAAAGCTGTAAGCATCTTTGAATAATGTAGGCCAAAAATACCTGGCCTGGAGGACTTTAGCAGCCGTTCTCATTCCTCCAAAATGTCCCCCACATGGGGATGAATGACAATGCAAGAGAATATCTGGGACTTCCGTTTCGGCCACGCACCTTCTAAGCAAATGGTCAGCATAGTTCTTGTACAAGTAAGGCTCATCCCAGCAGAACTGCTTTGCCTGATGGAAGAACCTTTTTCTTTGCTGTGACCTTAAATCTACAGGGACAATACCACTGGCTAGATAGTTTACTAGATCAGCATACCATGGTGTTTCAGCATCTTCCAGAGAAAGCAACTGCTCATCAGGGAACGGTTCTTTGATCTCAGAATTCTTTGTGGCCTCATTCCCCTCAGACAGTCTTGACAAGTGGTTTGACACCTGATTCTCAACTCCTTTCTTATCCCTGATTTCTAAGTCGAACTCTTGCAACAAAAGCACCCATCTAATCAGTTTTGGGTTTGCATCCTTCTTGGCAATCAAGTATTTGATGGCAGCGTGATCAGTATACACAATGGCCTTTGTGCCAACAAGGTAGGGTCTGAACTTGTCAAAGGCAAACACAACAGCCAACAACTCTTTCTCTCTAGTGGTATAGTTTAATTAAGCTTCAACCAATGTTTTGCTGGCATAATATATAGAGTGGAACACCTTATCTTTCCTCTGAACCAGGACTGCTCCCACTGCGAAGTCACTAGCATCACACATGAACTCAAAGGGCCTAGACCAATCTGGGGCAGTTATGACTGGTGCAGTGATTAGAGCCTTTTTCAAAATCTCAAAAGCTTCCAAACAGTCTGGTGTGAAATCAAAGATCCTATCATTCTCTAGCAACTGATACAGAGGTTTGGAGATTTTGGAGAAGTCCTTGATAAATCTTCTATAGAACCCAGCATATTCTAAGAAACTTCTCACTACTTTAACTGGGGTAGGTGGTGGCAACTTTTCAGTGACCTCTATCTTGGCTTTTTCTACCTCCATACCCTTCTTAGAAACCTTGTGACCCAACACAATTCCTTCCTGAACCATGAAGTGACACTTTTCCCAATTTAACACCAAGTTTATTTCCTCATAACGATCCAAGACCTGTTCCAGATTTCCAAGGCATCCCTGGAATGACTCTCAAAATATTGAGAAGTCATCCATAAAAATTTCCATGGATTTCTCAATAATATCAGAGAATATCGCCATCATGCATCTTTGGAACGTTGTTGGAGCATTACAGAGGCCAAATGGCATCCTTCTAAAGGCAAAGGTGCCATAGGGACAAGTAAAGGTGGTCTTTTCTTGGTCTTCGGGTGTTACAGCAATTTGATTGTAACCAGAGTATCCTCCAAAAAGCAATAGAACTCCTTTCCTGAAAGCCTATCCAGCATCTGATCAATAAAAGGCAAGGGAAAGTGGTCTTTTCTGGTGGCTTTATTCAACTTCCTATAATCCATACAAATCCTCCACCCTGTGACTGTTCTGGTGGGGATTAGCTCATTTTTCTCATTAACCACAATTGTCACTCCCCCTTTCTTTAGCACACACTGAACCGGGCTTACCCAAACACTGTCAGAAATAGGGATATAATCCCAGCATTCAGCCACTTGATCACCTCTTTCTTCAGCACTTCCATCATGATAGGATTCAGTCTCCTCTGGCTCTCTATATTGTTCTTGGCTTCAGGCTCTAGCAATATTCGATGCATACACATAGTAGGACTGATGCCTTTCATGTCTGCCATTTGCCAACCAATTGCTTTCTTGTGCCTCTTCAAGGTCTCTACCAAACTGTTCTCTTGATCAGTAGTGAGGAAAGATGAAATAATCACAGGCAAGGTTTCCATGTCTCCCAAATAAACATATTTCAAATGAGATAGGAGCTGTTTTAGCTCCAGAACAGGTGACTTCACAACTGAGGGTATATTGTCTTTGAAAGTCTCATCAGTGACTTCCAATGACTCAAATTTTCTGGCCCACATAGGTTGCCTTATAGTGCATTCCTTTATTCCAGTAAGTTCTTCCAACAAAGGATCATCAAGACCCATTTCAAGCTCATCATTACTCAAATCTATTCTTACTGTCAAGAACTATCCTTGCAACAAATTATCAAATGATTAGACAAATGAACATTCTTCCACTCCCTCATCAGGATACTTCAGGGCATTGAACACATTAAAAGTCACATGTTGCTCATTAACCCTCATGGTTAACTCTCCTTTCTGTACATCTATGAGAGTTCTTCTTGTAGCAAGGAAAGGCCTTCCTAGAATAATAGGAACTTCCCTGTCTGCTTCACAGTCCAGAATAATAAAATCCACAGGAAATACAAACTTATCTACTTTTATCAACACATCACCAATCTTTCCTTTTGGATATGCAATAGACCTGTCTGCTAGTTGAAGTGTCATAGTGGCAAGCCTAGCATCCCTAATGCCTAATTATTTGAAAATGGACATAGGCATTAAATTGATGCTAGCACCTAGATCACATAATGCTCTGCCACAATAGTTATCTCCAATGGAACAAGGGATGATGAAACTACCAGGGTCTTTCAACTTGGGCGGTACTTTGGCTTGGAGCATTAGGCTACATTCCTTTGTCATGGCAACTGTTTCAAACTCCCCAAGCCTTATCCTCTTGGTTAGCACATCTTTCATGAATTTTGTATAATTAGGCATCTGCTGCAAAGCTTCAACCAAAGGTATATTGATGTGCAACTGCTTCAGAATTTCCATGAACTTGCTGAACTGCTTGTCTTGTTGGACCTTCCTTGAGCTTCGAGGAAGAGGAGGAGAAGGCCTTTCAGGAATAAATCTGGGCAAGGGCTCAGCTTCTGGATCAGTCTCAGGCTTCTTAGCAGTTTTCTCAGCTGTCTTCTCAACAGTTTCATCATTTGCTGGAACAGTCTCAGTCTCTTCGGTTCTGACCTTGCTCTTTTTCTCTGCAACGGTTGGCAACTCAGTTCCACTTTTCAGGTGTATTGCCTTACAGTTCTCTTTACCATGGGGGCTTGATGATGAAGGAGTTTCATTAGAAGAAGGTAGTGTGCCACTAGGTCTGCTGTTCAGTGCATTGGCCAGCTGGCCTACTTGATTTTCAAGGTTCCTTATAGACACTCCTTGACTCTGGAATTGTGCCTTAGTTTCTGCCATGAATGCCTTTAGGACAGCTTCCAACGACATTTCTTGATTTGTAGGTGGTGCTTGTTGTTGTTGCCTTGGTTACTGATTTGTGAATCCAGGTGGAGCATTTGTGGATCTGGCAGGAAAGTTTGAGTTCCCTGCTGGAGCATTAGCATTGTTACTCCATGAAAAATTGGGGTGTTGCCTCCACCCTGGATTGTAGGTATTAGAATAGGGATTGTCTCCCCTATTGCTGTTGTAGTTCACATAGTTAACAGATGCAGGATTGCTGAAACAGTCCTCAAACATATGTCCTCCTCCACAATACACACAAGAAACAGCTTCAGCTTAGTGCACTTATTGTTCATTTACAACTGGTTCAGTCATAGTTGCTTGAGCTGCTCGGTTGCTCTGGTTTGTAGTATCTAGGTTTTTCACCATGTTAGTTAAGGAAGCCAACTGAGCAGTAAATGCTGTAACTGCATTCACTTTATGAATTCCTGCAGCAGTTGTGCTTTTTCCAGAGGTAAGCCTAGCAGTAGGCCACTGATAACTGTTAGCAGCAATGTTTGCAATAAGCTCATATGCTTCATCATAGGACTTGTTCATAAGAGTGTCTTCTGTAGAGGCATCAAGCATCATTCTAGCAGCTGGCAGCACTCCAATGTAAAAGTGCTCCATCTGAATGCATATTGGAATGCTATGATGGGGACATTTCTTCAAAAGCTCCTTAAATCTCTCCCAAGCCTCATACAAAGGCTCATCATCAAGTTGCTTGAAGGAGGTTATGTCATTTCTCAGCCTTGCATTCTTCATAGGAGGAAAGAACTTGGTCAAAAACTTCTCGTCCATCCTAATCCAAGTATCAACAGAATTGGGCTATAAAGAATTGAGCAAGTTCTTAGCCGCCAGCCAGAGAAAATGGGAACAGTCTTAATCTGAAGTAATCCCCAGTGACTCCTGGGTTTCTGAAGTTATTAGCCACAGTAAGAAATTGCTTCAGATGCAATTGAGGGTCCTCGGTTGCAGCACCACTGAACTGCCCAATTGCTTGCAGCATCTGGAACATGACAGGCTTGAACTCAAAATGCCTAGCTGTGATTTCGGGGCACCACTATGCCTGTGTTAATTGTTGCTGGATCAAACAAGGCATAACCTCTGATAGAACTAGTTCTATCATTGGCTAAAGCCATGCTATTAGGTTCATCACCCATTTCAGAATTTGCAGAACTAGTAGCAGTGTTGGAACTGTCAGGGGATTCAAAAATTAGTCTCCCCAACTCAACTAAACCTTGGTTTCGCCTGTTCAACCTTCTAAATGTTCTTTCAATTTCGGGGTCTAACTGGTATTCAGGAGTGCTATGCCTGCACATACAGAGTAAGAGTACCTGTTGCTATAGCAAAACACTCAACAGATCAGTTGTGTCAACTATTAGAACTACCAATCTAAAACTTGTTAATTAAACACCATTACAATCTCCAGCAACGGCGCCAAAAACTTGTTGCATAAAAACGGGTGATATGCAAGTATACATAATCGTTTAACAAGTAATAAAGTGTAAGTGAGATCGTTCCCACGAGGAATATATGGTGAATCAAGCACCAAGTTTGAATTAATGGTTTTATTAATTAAGATTAACAAAGAGTAACAAATTGTTGGTGTGTGTGTGTCCATAACAATTTTGGGAAATAAATGCTAGAGCAATAAAAAAGGTTTTGTTAACAGAATGGGTAAAACAGCTATGGGAAAGTATCCCTTGTAACTTCAATCTAGTTCAGTTATGCGCTTGCAGTGCTACTGCAATTTGGCTCCAGGAAATGAAAGTTTGTTTTCCAATAGTTCTGAGATGAACTTCACTAAATGTCTCCTATTCCTAGGTCCATATTAGTTACATTCACGCCTCACTTAAGCTCGTTCCAGCTAGCCTAAGAGTTAGAATGTTCATTCCTAAATCATTCTTCATCATAATTTTCCAATTAATGATTTTACTCTTATCTATAAAACAGTTCTGCTACACTTAGCTTTTCCAAGCAGCCGTGAGCTCAAGTTCTAACTAAGGTGATCAAGCTTAATTAAAACACAACCAAATCAGATTTATACAAAATGCAATAGCAAAGCATAACATAACATTTACTAGAAATCCATTACAAGTTCAACATCCCATAGCTACAAGAGGTTTAGCTCATATTGAGCTTACAAAAACAAAGAGAAAAACAAGAAATGGAAGAAAAGGCCATTACAACGGAGGAGAGAGAGAGAGAGAGAAAGGGACGCAGCTGCTGTCCTTGATCCATTAGGGAAGATGATGTCTGATGATTGTTCTTTTGGCTGTCCCCTATTTAGGGTTTTCCAAAATATCTCAAGGCCCTTTCCTCTCTCATCCTTTTTGGGCTTAAAGTAGGTTAGCACAAGTGTCCTTGGTCCAATTCCCTAAGTTTAATCCACTAAATGCCAGCCCCACGTGTAGGTCACTATGCTTATCAGCGAAGGACAACTCATCATGTAAGAGAATGTTTTGAGCTTTTATCCTTTTTCCCAACTAACTTCAGCTACGATTGCTACAGCAAATCCCAGAGCAAAGTCTCCGGTTCAGCGCCTGCTTCTCCAAAACTTGCTCTGCACTGAAAAACTCTCAATTAATCACCAAAACAGTTCTAAAAGACACCAAAACATGAAAACTCACAAAAGACTCTTATAAAACACACTTTACACAGAATCACACTAAAACACTAAAAACAAAACTCAAAATACTCAAAGGCCACAAAACACAAGTGAAAAAGGTACAAATAACTCTTCATAAAAAGAGTTATCAGGTAGCCTCATTAACCTTCGGAATGAGAACCAAAAGTGTGTCATTTATCTTCTAAACCTGGGAGGGATTTTGAAGACACCTTTTACCATAGCAACAAGAGAGGGCCTTACGGTCTCCCAATGAGTATGGTAGAAAACAGACTGCAAACCGCCAGGTCCCGGGGCCTTTAACAGACCCATACTGAAAACTGCTTCCTTGATCTCACCTGCGGTCACAGAAGCATGAATATCATCAAGCATAGAATCAGATAATCTCAGGAAGCACTTAATGTGAGAAAAAGCAGCATTAACACTCGACTCAATGTAAAGATTCCTGAAGTAGTCAACTGCCATTTGATACAGGCTGCCTGGATCAATAACCAATACCCCACTATCATCCATAAGAGCCTCAATCTTATTTCTCCTCCTTCGAATCACCGTTGACAAATGAAAAAAAAAATGTATTTCTATCTCCAAACCTGAGCCACTAAACTCCAGATTTCTGGTACTAAAACATCTCTTCCTGTCGGAGGATAGAATTGTACTCGCGCAAAACTTACGGTGAAGCTTCTCTAAAAATCTATTCTGACCCATATCCATCTGTTTATTGATACCATCCATCCTCGTCATAATTATTGTAACACCCAGCTTTTCACCTCTATGCTTGTATGTGTTTATCCTTGTTGTTTTATGATATATATGATTGATATGCTTGTGTTAGATGCTTAGGGATGTGTTTTGGGTATTTAACCTTAGAAACAAGCCATGTTAGTGTTTTTGATAGGTGAGCACGCTCGTGCTCCTATCCAGCATGCCTGTGCTTATTGGTCAGCACGCCCGTGCTCGAGATCAGCACGCCTGTGTTTCCAGCGCGCTTCAGAACGAGTTTTGCGCTCTTCGCCCAACCCGTTTTTCTCTAATCCTTTTTATACCTCTTTTGCTCGACTTAAAACACATAACCATCATTCATAACGTTAGAGATAGCCGTCATCGCTCTTTCTCTTGGGTTACCATTGAATCCCTTGACTGTTCTTCAACCTTCAATCCTTGTTTTGAGTGTTCATCATCAAGAAAACATCCCTTTGGTGTTTGCCCTTACGATTGGAGGATAAGTCATTCGTTAGTGTTGATCTAAGGTAAAGTAACCAATCCTGTTTCGTTCTTTCCTTTCAATTCTCTAAGTTGAGTGTTGAACCGTTCTTTTTATCGAACCAGATTTCGTTGGTTGAGTGTCGGCGTTGTGAATGGAAACCTAGCAGATTAGTTCCCCTAAGATCTAATCAAGGTAATCTTGTAAAATCTTGTGTTAATTCCCTTTCGTTTCTTTGTTTTAGGAATTATTTATCCTTTCTCTTAACGTTCTTGACCAAAGCTCGTTGAACCCGTTGAACCCGTTGAACCCGTTCGAAGGAGTCAAGTTTGGACTTAGCTCAAGTTTGGCTCATAGGCTAGAATCGTCACGTCAGGTATGGGAAGGAATTAGTATGCACATATAGGTTGTGGGGTAGCGTAAGATGAGGGTTAACCCATAACCCTTTTATGTGTTATATGCCTTAGTTAACTTATGAATCCTAATTGTTGTTATTGTTTTATGCATGATGATGATTGTTCATACGTGATTATATGATCTTGGTATGATTTATATGAATTGGTGGATGTTGGTATGCCATGATTATATGAGTTGATACGTTGAAACTGTTGTCGTTAAACTATGTTAATAAAAAACATAGGTATGTTAGTGTTGAACCTAAAATTAGGATTAGTTAATTGATGTTCATAAAACATGAAGATATTGATGAGGGGTGAGATTGATGCCCAATTAGTCAAGAACCTTAGGTCCCGGAACTGAGAACACTGCAATGGCGTTGAGCATGCCCGTGCTTAGTACTCAGTAAAACGTGCACGATTGTGCTGTAATCCACTTCGCTCGTGTTAGTGCAATAGTGAACGTGCACGCTCGTGCTCCAGGGCAGCACGCCCATGCTTCGCAAACGGCGTTTTAGTATGCCCATGTTTATAGTGTGCACGACCGTTCTCACTGTGTGCATGCCCGTGCTCAGACCGTGCACGACCGTGCAACTGAGCAGATTTGAGAATACTTCTCAGATTCACATAAAAAGAGATTAAATAACCTTTTGGGATATAAATAAGATAAATAGGATTATAAAACGTGACCTTGAAGATAGTTAAATAAACTAGGATGATGATAAGGTAATAATGATGACTCTTCATGATAAAACGTTGATGTTGG
This sequence comes from Ammopiptanthus mongolicus, assembly GCA_039655645.1. NCBI lineage: Eukaryota > Viridiplantae > Streptophyta > Magnoliopsida > Fabales > Fabaceae > Ammopiptanthus > Ammopiptanthus mongolicus. The sequence continues at coordinate 60,194,994 of CM077345.1, forward strand.
TTAATCCAATAGTTTGGTTGTAACACCCCGATTTTTCAAGCTTTCTAAGGTCAATTAACTGTGTATATGAGTTTGTATTTTTTTGGAGGGTCTAGAGAGTGAATTAAAATAAACTGAGACCATAGTCATGCTTTACGCTATCGTAGGGAGTTACGGTTAAATTTTGTGGCGAAAACTCAAACGGAGCCCGGTCTGCGTTTTTCACTGACAATATTGTTTTACTACTCAGACGACCTAATTTTGACTCGTGATCGAGACAGTTAGTCTTAGAATCGACTGTTCGACCTTTTTGCTAAAATTGGTTTCACGCACAAAAAATCAGAATAATATAAGTTATTCGAGCGTATTCTCAAACCAGGTGACGTACAGAGCTGGATAGGGATTTACCGGGACCCGCTAACGGATAATCTTGAAGTCACGTCAGGTCAGGTCAAGTCACCTAGGGATGCGTGCCTGTGTCACGATGGTTTTTAAAATATCTTGACACGAAATGACTAAAATGCCCTTGAACTTTCATGGAAATTACCCTTTGGTCCTTGTGTGAAAAAACCTTATTAACCTTAAGTGAAAAATGTGAGACTCCTTATCTCTCCTTTCTCTCTTCCTCACGCCCCACCTTCACCATTTCACTCTTCATTTTCTTTCTTCTTCACTTCATTTTCTTCCTCCATTTTCTCTAATTTCCTTAAGAAATTTCAAGAACTTTTAAGAAGCAAAGTTGATCACTTCATCCATCTTCATCATCTAGGAGGTATGGACTTCATTCTTGAGCTCTCAATCTTCATCTTTCTGGATTGAAATCATGAGTTTCAAGCTTTATTCAAGTTGAAGCTTAAATTTCATAAAATCATGAAATATTGTAGAAAAATCCTTTTAATGTCAAACCAATTTCTATGAGCTAGTTTCATTACCCTCTTTCATAATCCAAGAGCTTGTAACCAAAGGAGTCCTCTAACTATATGGGTATAGATGGCCGAACCTCCCCCCTTTTGGATCAATGAAGTTTTGTTCAAATTTTTGCTTAAGAAGTGTTGATGTAGTTCTATCATACATAGAGGTCATTGAATCCAAAATCATGTGATCAAAAAACTTCTCTAGCCTATTTGATTAGAGAGTGGCCGAACCCTAGGTAGAGGAGAGTGAGGAAAATTATGTTGTTTGATGTTGATGATTTGATTGATTGTCTGTGCGTAGTTATTGTCGGGTAATCGGATGAGGAATCAGGAGAATCCGCGAATCGATCGGACAACTTTGACACGGAGGAGAACTTCAACGGGTAAGGGGAAAAATCTGAGGAATTCAATTTCCAACAACTGCGTGCTATGTTTATGTATATGGCTTGTAATATTTTAATGTGCTGTGTTGATGTGGAGTGATTTAATTATTCTTGCTCGTATTTGATTATGCATGATTTTGCTTTGATGCACTTAATTATGGTGAATGATGCTATTTATGCTTGCCATGAATGATATTGTGCTAAGGGACCTAACATCGGTTAGGGTTCAAAATCGAGTAAGGTTAAATGTAACACCCCAATTTTCTTATTTTTTTGATTAATCAGTATTTAAGTAATTGTATTTTATTGGAGGGTCTAGAAAATTAAATAAATTATTCCGAGGCCATAGTCACGTTCTACGCCATCATAGGAGGCTATGGTTAAGTTTTGGGCCGAAAACTCAAACGAAGCCCGATCTATGTTTTTTCGGATGATAGTGTTTTTCTACTATCAAGACCTCATTTTGACTAATGGTCAGAACCATTAGTCTCAGAATTCAATCCTCTACCTTTTTGCTAAAATGTGTCCTGACGTCCAAAAATAGAAATAATATTTTATATTCGGGCTGAAAATCGATCGGGGAGACGATTCGAGTTGTCTTAGGGTTTTTCGAGAACCTTGAGCCAATGATTTTCATACCAGGGCTATGTTAAATCATTTGAGGACTCCTACCAGTGTTGTGAGGATTTTCGAAATGTTGGGACGTGAATTGACCAAATTACCCTTGGTTAATTTTTGTTACTAATTACCTTTTACCATTCTTTTACTATGACTTAAGCCTTAAGTCTTCACATTAAATATCCAATATTTCTTCACCCTCACTCTCTCATTTTCGGCAGAATAGCCCTCCCCTCCAGAACCCAGCTTCTTCCTTTTCTTCTCACCATTTCTTCATTTTTGGAGTTTTAAACCTTGAAATTTCTTGAGGCAATCTTCACCAAACTTGGAGTAGATCATCATAGGAGGTAGAATCTCATCTCTATCTCTCTCAATCTGTCTTTATTCTCCTCAAAATTCCATGATTAGAAATGATAGGGTTTTTATCCCTAAATCTTCAAAAATCCTTGATAAATTGTAGGAAAATCATTTTGATACCAAACCAATTTCTATGGCCTAGGTTCATGACATACTTGCATGATCCAAAAGATTAGAGCCAAGAAATCTCTCTAGCTATTTGTTTGAAGGAGGGGCCGAAACCCCCTATGTGTGTAGGGTAGGGTTTTTGGTTGGTTTTTGATGTTTTGAGTTGATATCTAAGGTTATCACACTTAGTTAGGGTGTTATCCAAGAAATGAGAATTTTTGGAGCTCCCTAGCTATTTTTCATATTTTTCATTCAATAGGGCTGAACCCTAGGGGTAGTGCAATAGGACAAATCTTTACTTTTGAGTAAATGCCTTTATCGATTATGTTTAGGGATACCTACGGATCATTGATCCAAGAGTTAGGAATTTTTAGACATCCCTAGCCTAATTAATTAAATAGGGGCAGTAGCTAATCCTAAAGATTAGGTAGGTTATGATTTAATTATTATAATTTCTGGTTGTGTTTTACTGTATAGAACCTGACAGGACTCGAAAGCTCGATCGCGCACTCGATTGACTGTTGCGGAGCCACATCCGGAATCTCACGGGAACTTTGCTAAGGTGGGGGAAAAAACCACAATATCGTCGGGGAGGCAAGCTTTAAATAATATATATTGATATGTGTAGGGCGACCCAAACCCTACTAGAGGTCATTTGACCATTAGCTTGATTTTACTGCATATTGAGGTTGTCTGTGCTGTGATTGGATATTTGATATATTTGCTATAATTGATTAAATGTTATTTATTTGTAAGTTGATTTTACTGTTGAATATATATTCTGACTGTTGTTGATGTCTATTGTGACTGCTGATGTGAGTAGAACTAAGTAGTGATTTCTGATAAATCGGGTGATGAATGTGTGGTGAGAAAGTCGAGGTTATATATATATATATATATATGTCGTAGTGCTCAACCTAGTGATATAGTTGATCTGTTGCTGTTGTGATGTGAGTTGATACCCGGTTAATCTGGATGAAAGTTGGTCGTGGTTGTATATAAGTCGTGGTTGAGGCACTAAGTGTTAATCCTGAGATGAGTCAGTGAGATTCATGTTGCATAGTTGTTATTCATCACTGTGTTGGCATACGGGCGATTTCGATCTTACCTGCGGGGAGATGGTCGTACCGATTAGTTTGGCGTAGGCGCGATTTCAATCTTACTTGCGGGGAGATGGTCTCACCCATTAGTCGAATTATAGACGGACGGGCGAATATCTCGACCTAGCCTGCGGGGGGGGGGGGGAGGGATATCTCGTTACCGAAAGTTGAGTTGTTAACGGACGGGCCGATGTTTTGACCTAGCCTACGGGCGGGGGAACATGTCGTTACCGTAAGTTGCATTGTTGATGGGCGAATATTTCGACCTGGCTTGCGGGCGGGGGAATATGTCGTACCCATGAGACGAGTTGGGCTTGCGGGCTTTAGACCGAACCCTACCTTTATGGGGGTGGCATAGTGATGATTGGGATACCTTGATCCGTTGGGGATGTCGCGTCGTGATGGCGTCCATATAGTCGTTAGTTGCATGAGTGTGAGAGATAGTAGTTAAGGGAAAAATTATCCGGAAGTTGTTTGGTTGTCACTGTTGTGATTTGGTGTGTTGCTATCTATATGCATTATTTATATCGCTGTTTTTCCCATTTATGACATATTACTGTTTCTTATCCCCTTTATGTTCTATGTTGTATTTTATCTTTATTCTCGATTGTACGAGAAGACCCTGATGAGGAATTTTCAGAGGAGATTAATGACATACCTGTTGAGCTTGATGCCGGCGAGAGAGCCTCGGATCCCAACACCGGGGGACCTTGATCACTAGGAGAGGATGTCTGATGTACCTTTATTTCCGTTGCTATGTTTTTAATTTTTATTTACTGTATACTCTGAAGTCTTTTATATTTGGTATCAGTGTTGTAGGCTCTACTGATGGAGCCATTACTATTATGTATGTATACTTTTATTATGGTATCAGTATGTATTGTATGTTTTAATATTTCCGCAAATTTTATACTACTACGCTACGCTATAACGCTAATAATTATAAGTGGAGTCACCAATGGGACCTCCTAAGAATGGGTTGTCTCATTAAAAGCTTCAAAAAGCTCGGAACGTAAAGTAAGGAAACAAAAGGCTAAGGTTTCACAGAATTTTGGAAAGATAAATGGAATAGATATCTTTTGGGAATAAAGAAAATAAAATATGCTTCATTGAGAAATGAGTTGACATAAAGGGAAAAAGGAGAAAAATATCTTTAGCTCAAGAAAAGCAAAGTTTTGAACTAAAAAGTACTTTTTGGAGACATCGACCATTTTTAAAGTAATAAAGCGAAACATTCCAAGTAAAAGTGTTTTCAAGAAATCTAGTTTTGAAATAAATTGTTTTATCCAAGAAAAAGGTTTTTCACGAACCGTATTTCAAAGTGCGGTGGTTTACCAAAGTATTTCAAAAAGAAAAGTGGTTTTGGTCCAAGAGTTGTTTTATGGGAAAACCGATCCCGAAGGCTTTGTGTGTAAGCTTCGGAGATATGGGTTTTGTTTTTGTTTTTCAACAAGAAATGGTTGTTTTTGAGGTGAACTTAGAAACCGAGACGTCGGGGTTCTAGTGTTCTGCAGAACACGTGGATCAAGGATTCGTGTTAGTGAGTTGGTCCTGTAAGCTTGTGGACAATCTTTGTGGTCCTGTAGGCTTGTGGACGTTTGTATGCTCTAGAATCCAAAATCCGAGACTGGTGCATCGGTTGGGTATTTTTGGGTTTGGGCTGTTGGACTGTGTGTCCTGTTTAATTAATCGGACTGTGCGTCCTTTTTGAGTTTTGGACTGTATGTCCCTTTTGTTAAAAGTTAAAAGACTTGATAGTCAAAAAGTGGTGGTGGTTGATAGCTTTGAGCTTCAACAAGGAAATAATGATACTACAAAGATAAACAGACGAAAACAAAGGTTTTTCTCATGCATATGTTTTTTTGGCAGACGTGCCATTTGAAATGAGGGGACCTTGATGGCAAGGAAACGTGGGGATGAATTACGTCATTGTGTATCATTTTGCCTTGATGGACAATGGTGTCATACGTGTTCAGGGAACGTATTGTGCCTTGAGTTGGACAATATAGTATGACTTGATTACAATTGTTAAGTACCTCTGATTGCGCTCCCATGTGAGAATCGCGTAGTGTCATGGGATTCAAGTACTTTTGTTTAGCATGTTGGTGCTAGTCATTGTTGCCTGAGGGCCAATGAATTGTGAGCCTGATTAGCTCTTTGAAAGGTGATGAGATTTCTGGAAATTAAGAACTAAGTGTTAGATGATATATGTGGAAGTGCCATGCATACGTTTTGAAAACAACGATGATTGTTGGGTACGAGACCCTTGTGCTTATTTACTATCATGATATTCTGTGATGTATTTATCATGTTTAATAACTGTTTTTGATGTATGAATCTGTTGGTTGTGTTTTGGGCATGTAGTTGTTGTACTCTGAATTCATATATTGGTTTCTCATCCTTGCTGTATTTTTGGCCATGCTGTATTTCTTTTGGCATATATTATATGCTATTTATAGATGGACCCAGTACCCGAGAGCCTAGCCCATTCGGAGGTACGTTTACTCATGTTTGATCAGAGGGAGGACCCAGCTGCATGGGTTATTCACCTAGGTGCCAGTAGTGCAGCTTATACTGGACCAGTCTGCACTCTGAGAGGGGCCGTCGAGGTGGGGCCCCAGAAGAGGACCCACACAGTGGAGACCATCCAGATACCTATACCGCCCATCTGGATGATTTACAGTTTTTGGTGGACCAGGGGCAGCTGCAGCACTACATTTCGGTTGCACAGCCCTTGCAGCAGCAGTCACCCTCAACTCCTCCACCGCCATTCGTTTTGGTAGTAGAGGGGCAGGAGGAGGACCCAGAGGAGGGTCCTGAGGAGGATATTCATGAGACCCCTGAGTACCATCCTTTGGAGGCCCCGAGCCTCAACCTCATGGGAATGGGAATGTAGATTCCCTTGATCCTTCCTCTAATGGAGATGTTGGACCCTCCTACGGGGGACTGTCCAACGGGTTTCACTAGACATAGACCAGCTTAGAGTGCTAGATTTTGAGGAAATGGTTTTTGGGTAGTCTGTTATCGGCTACTGACGGCCATGAGTTTTAGATGTGGTTTTCCAGACTGTCGCTGCCTAGTTTCTAGAGTTGGTAGTATTTTCTTTTCTGTTAGTTTCTTTTTGAAATGGAAATGTTGTCCACAGCTTCTTTATGTATATAACTTACTGATGATGCATATATATATGTATACGAGTTATATTGATGTTGTCTTGAGTAATTCTTTATTACTGCTTTAAAAAGAAAAACTTTTATTACGATTTTCTTAGTAAGGAAGATATAAGTAAAGAAATTCTGTTTTTCGAAAGTAACCAGTAAACTTTTAATTCATGTTTTAAGTTATTTTGGGTCACCATGTGATATCGGGTTTAGGGTGTCATATTGGTGAACTGTCAGCGTTGGTTCTTATTGACCAATGTGGATATGTCACTCCAAAATCGTCTTACTGAGTTAGTTATTGAATCCACATTGTAACACCACAATGTTCGCTACTTTCTAAGGTCGGAAATTAATATAAATAAACTTATATTTTTATCCGAGATTTAGCAAATGTTTTTGACTAAACCAAAGTCATATTCATGCTCTACATTATCTTAGGGAGCTACGGTTAAATTTTGGGTTGAAAATTTAGACAGTGCTCGGTTTGCGTTTTCACTGACAGTAAGATTTTAGTGATCAGGAAACCTAATTTTAACTCGTGAATGAAACAGTTAGGTTTAGAATCGAATTTCCAACAACTTTGGTAAAATTGGTTTGTCGCACTAAAAAGTGAAATAATATAAGTTATTCGGGCGAAACCTTAAATCGGGTAAAGAACAGAGCTGAATACGGATTTATCGGGACCTGCTAACGGATAAACTTGAAGTCACATCAGGTCACATCACCTAGGAAGGCGTACCATTGTCATGATGACAATTGAAAATATCTGAACGCGTTCACACTACGAAAAGACCAAAATACCCTTGGCTTTTCACAAAATGACATTTTTGTTCCTAAAGGAAAAGACCATTTTGCCCTTAAGTTAACAATTTTTGGACCATCTTATCCCTGCCTCTCCCATGCAAAAGGCTTGATCCATGATGGCCAACCACCATTTTCTCCTAACTCCATCTTTTCTCGTTAACTTTCTCTCATTTTCTCAAGTAGAACTTAAGAAATTTTGTCAAGAAAACTATTTCATCTTTGCTCATTTTCATCCTCTAAGAGGTATGGTTACTTCCTTTGATCCATAAACTTCATGATTCTTCTCTTATTTCTTGTTTTCAAACCATGATTCCATGAGTTTCAAGTTCTAAGTTCAAACTTCATAAATCTCTAGAAAATCATAGAAAAATCTTTTTAATGTGAAATCAATTTCTATGATTTAATCTCATCATTCTCTATCACTATCCAAGAACATATAATCAAATAACATGTCTAGACATATTTACCATGAAGAGGCCGAACCTTAAACTTGTAGAAAACCATGAGTTTTACCTCAACTTTTTGTGTAATGAGACTTGATCTGGTGTTTTGTATTAGAGATCATTGAATCCAAGAGATTGAAGCAAAATGGAATCCCTAGCCTATTTTCTTATAAGATGGCCGAACCCTAGATCATGAGGAATCGTGGGTTTTTGTTTCAAGTTTTTGTGTAAAGAGACCTGATTTAGTGTTAAGTATACCTAAGGATCATTCATTCAAGAGTTAGAAATTTTTAGACATCTCTAGCCTATTTTGGGTCACCATGGCTGAACCTAGCTTCTAAGAGATAAGGAATTTTATTTTTGTGACTGTTGAAGTTTGAATTGATTGTGTGAATGTAGTTGGTGTTGAGTGTTCGTGCGAGTAATCGGAAGATTTGCGGATCGAGTCGGATGCCGTTCATCTGAAGAATTACCTTCGAGAGGTAAGGGAAGATTAACTCCAATGAGTTTGATAGCAACATAAGGTTGTTTATTGGATGATTGTGAGTACGTTATTTGAAGTGATATTGATGATTCTCTTGTGATCTATATGCTTGATTTATTTGGTGAATCTGTGATTGGATATTGAAGCATGAATTGTGGCGTTGTTGCCTTGAATGAGATATATGTATGATGTTGGTTTTAAGATTTGATGACTATATATGTATATATTGAATTGTGATTTTTGACTGGATTGGTTGAGAGCATAGCATCGGCTATAGCTTGATAATGAAAATTAAGCTACTTAAAAGTCTTAATAAAAAATTTGGAAATGTTTTGGTTTGAGAGATGAAAAGCTTTCAAGTTAAATGATATAATGACCAATTTTACTAAAAAGCCACTAAGTTAAGAACTCAAGAGGAATTTCGAATAAGACTTAAGAAGTTGAGAGTTAGTGAGAAAAATAGTGAAAAGTTGCTTTATTATTATTTTCTAAACATGTTTTATAATAATAAAAAAAAGAAAACGTTGAAAAGTATCTAGTTTGTCAAAGAAAGAATCTTCTCAAAGTGTTTGACCTTTCAAAGAGAAAAAGTCTCTCCTATTAAAGTTTGCTACAATGAAATTCTTGAGAAAAATGTTTTAAATGATGGAACCTTTGGAAAAGGATCTTCAAGTCAAAATCCTTTTGAAATGAATTTTGAAGATTTACGCTTCTAGAAATAGCTTTGCAAAGAAAAGTTTTTGTGGAAATAAGTTTTAGAGCAAAAATGAGTTTTGGTTCATACAAAAGAGATTTTGAGTTTTGTTTTCAAGTTTTGATCAATGCAAACGAAACTTTGAGGAAAATGGTGATTACCCCTTCAGGCATGTGAAGCACATGAACTTAGTGGCCGAGACGTCAGGCTAGAGTTCTGTGAATTGAGCACTCGGACTACATGTCATGTGTTTTGAAATGAACGGACTTTGTGTCCTATATGCGAGTTTAGTGTCCGCGACGTCGACCTAATACTTCGTGGATTGAGCACTCGGACTACATGTCCTGTGTTTTGAAATGAATGGACTTAGTGTCCTATATGTGAGTCTAGTGTCCGCGATGTCGGCCTATTACTTTGTGAATTGAGAACTTGTACTACGTGTCCTGTATTTTGAATGAACGGGCTAAATGTCCTTTAAAAAGAGTCGTAGGCTATGTGCCTTGACAAGAATGAACGAACAAAAAAGAAAACAGAAAACCATGAGTTGCATATATGAGTTGGCCGACGTGCCATTGGAAACGAGCTACAATCCAAGTGGTTGAGAATATGAGCCAGTTAAGACCATTAGATCTATAGGGGCATCTTGTGTTCGAGACTCCACAAGTGGCCGGAGGCATCGTGACCCCGTGCCGTGGTAATCGGATGCCGAACACGGATGAACTCGATCAGAGACTGGACTATTCATGATATGGTTGTGATTTGATATCCTTGAACAATTGGAGTTCGGACCTAAATTGAGAGGCCGACTCATGAGGACAATTGTGTTATGGGTGTATTCACGGCCTATCACTCGATGAAGGGAAGTTAGGAATCTCCGGAGAACATGAATTAGAAAGTTGATTGAAGTCTCATGCATTCTTTTAACTTATCTTAATGAATGGGTGTAATCCCACAGAGTGAGATTATCTTATTGTGATATTATATTGAATGTTGATATTCTATAGCATGATTGTGTTGTATATCGATGTATTAATTTTACTTTGTTTTATTTGTGTGGCTATTATGATAAACTTGTGAACGAGTATCTCACCCTTGCCTGTACATGTTGGACACCCTGTTTTGTTTTTGGATATGTGTACAGATACTTCCCAACGGTCCTCTGGGTCACTTTGGGACCTTGTAGCTTGAGTTCCTTGATTTCGACGACGAGATCCAATCTTATTTGTACGATGTATGTTAGGTAGTATGCTCTCTTGTTCTTAGAGTTATTTTATCAGACCAGCTCTTAGGATTTTTTATGTTTAAGTCAGGTCTTTCGACTGTGACTGATTATGTTGCGTATTTAAAGATTGAAAAGATGTACACCTTATGGCGAAGTTGAATTACTGTTATAGATGATGAGTTTCAATTTGTTTCATTCTGGTTGTTAAAGTTTTACTTTGGTATCAAATTTCCGCAACTACTTTATTGAGTTATTTTCGAAAAAGTTTTTAATTAACCGAAAAAGATAATTTGGGTTACGAAATGTGACACTGGGTTGGGGTGTTACACACATTGTATATGGAGTAGTGGAGTAGTACTGCATCGTATAGCATATTTATTGATGAAATATGATGGAATATATATAGGATGTGATTTGTTATATTATGATGTATTATATGTTGTGTGATCATTTTGCTAACTACTCTATTACCGTTTATGTTTATATATACAGTTTCTTACTCCCTATCATTGTTTTTTTCTTTGCATGTACCTTGGTTTATGTAGAGGATGGTGAGCAGCTTGTTGAGGAGTGATCCCGAGGAGATCGCTTGCTCGTAGTGTAGGATTTTATGTCTAGTATTCCGATGTGTCACTACGCCAATTTATGCCTTTGGAAGCCCACCTTCAATAGCGTTTTCTAGTGAAACGCTGTGTTTAATGATGCGGAGAATGTGCAATAGCGATTCTCCTAGGAATCGCTGTTAGATGAATGAGAATAGACAATGCTTCACCAAGGAAGCACTGTTAAAAGGTTGTGAAGAGTCAAGGAAGCGCTGTCTAAGGTATGGGAATAGACAGAGCTTTTTCAAGGAAGCGTTGTCTAAGGTCACACTAAGATAGCGCTTCCTTGAGGAAGCGCTGTCTATTCTCCTTTTCCCTTGCATTAAATTTTCATAACGTATACTTCCTCCCCTCGCGCGCTCACACAAAATACTCACGTACTGTTCATTCCCTCCTCCACGACCTAAGTTCAGACACCACTCATCCTCATCATTGCCACCATTCTCAAACCTTAAACTCTGCGAGAACCACCGCAAACACCATTCCAAACCTTAACCTCCGCGAGAACCACCTCTCATCAAGTGCATTGTTCCTGCGGCCTGCTCTCTGCCCAACGCGAGAACCACTGCGAGAACCACCTCTTCAGCCAACGCGACAACCACCTTCTCTCTGCCCCTACAAGCCCTCCTCTTCACTGCAAGCTCCCAGGTAACCCTTCATTCCCTGCAACCCGCTCTTCACTGCAAACCCTCCTCTTCCATGCAACCCCTTCAGTCCCTGTATACTGTAAAATTTGAATTTTTAAAATAGTAATATAGATTATCTTATTAGGCTGTTGAATTCTTGTTTTTTACATTTTCAGTTTATATTTTAATTAAATGATGAGAATGAGGACAACACCCCTGCTCTGATTTGGTTTTGTTAGCAAATGACATTGGTACAGGACAGAGAATTGGTAATGCAGTGAAAAAAAAATGCAATTTGTAGAAAGATTTTTTGTTATGGAATGTCTAATCCATCATAGCTTACTCATGATACATTTTCAATACTGTCATAGGGATAGTTCATGAGTTTTTTAATCCATCATCTCTTACATTTGCCAAGAAGCAGACGCTGTCATTTCCCTGGAGTTGATAATCATGAATTTGGCCCTTGTGGTGTTGGTTGTACTGTTGAGTAATGTGCATACACAATGACTTTTGTTTCATGTTTGAATTCAACTTTTTTTTTTCCCTAACCATAATGTGTATAAAATGGTTAGTATTTTTATGCTTTACAAGAGCATTGAACCTAAGACCTATGTCTCAACTTATCTCAGGTTGGATTTATGTTTCCGATGTAGTTGTGTGTTATTTCCAGTGTAGAGAATTGAAATCTTGGGCCAGTTAGGTTGCATTCCAAAATACTTGCTTGCACCTCCTAAAAAGCATCTTGTTGAAAAGGTAAGTATGGTTTGATTTGGTCTACTTTGTTATACATTGATTCTTAGTTGATAAGTTAGTAATCAATTATGAGTTCTGATATGTGTATGTGTATGTGCTCGTGTTTGCTTGATTTCAGTTTTAGTTTCATTGTTGGTGTTTGCTCGATTGGAGCAAACTTGTTGGTGTGCTCGATTGCCTCCTCTCTCAGGTAGCTTACTTGACTAGCTCTTGGTACTTCCTTTAAAATTTGGTATTTCATTTTGGAAGAAATAAAGAAACTAATAAAACATTACTTCTCTCAGGCACCTCTGTCAATCAACTCTCTACTGTTCAAGCTGCTCGGCTTCACTACGGTACTTGCTATTCCCCTGACTTTTTTTAATCATTTAGTTGTAACATTACACATGTTTATTTTAGCATCGGTATACACATGCATTAACCTTAGTTTCCTGTTCAAGAACGATTTGTATATTGTTTTGGGCACAATATACAAGTTGTTCTTGAATTGTCCAAAGTGGACAGTCTGAGATTTTAACTTCGCATTCAATCCATATTATTGTATGTCTTATTTCCTTCTTGATCTAAGAATGTCATTGGTTTGTATTTTCTCTTTGTTCTCTGGGTACATACCTAATTTGGGTCATAATAGCACCTGAATTAAGTTGTGAGCTTGGAGAACCAAGGGGAAATGCTGCCAAATTTTTCTTAGAACAAGAAGTATCTAAGATATACAATAATATAATGCGAAATTTACAATCTTGGATAGGATAGGAACCCCACCCTGTAGTATCAAGTAGACATATGCACCATGCATGCATGTAGTACTCATTGAATGTAGACATCAATCTCTCTAAACTTGTGGTAGATCGTGAAAATATGGATCGGAAGTGGATGTCTGCCAATCGTTTGTCGAAGGAATATAAGGACAGAGTGCAAGATTTTATTAGGTTTGCAGTTGGGCATGCAGAAAACCCTAGTAGAATCGTATGTCCTTGTTTAAGTTGTTGTTATACAAGACGAGTTAGTGTAGCTGAGTTAGAAGGACATTTAGTGTGCTATGGAATTGATCAAAGTTATACCTGTTGGGCAAAGCATGGTGAGAGGAGAGGTGAATCTAGTGATATGGGTAATAGTGGGAGATATGTGTCAGATGATACCGGTACAAATACATTTGAGGGCTACCGTTTTGAGGAGATGACACACGCAGTTGAAGAAGATATCCGTGATTGTCCTCAGATGTTTGAGAAGTTGATAAGTGATGCTGAGAAACCGTTGTATGAGGGTTGTACTAACTTCACAAGATTGTCAGCGATGCTAAAGTTGTATAACATGAAATCGGGCAATGGATGGACTGACAAGAGCTTTACGGACTTACTCACACTATTGAAAGATATGTTGCCGGAGGATAATGTGCTTCCTAATCGGACATATGAGGCTAAACAAATGTTACGATCTATTGGCATGAGCTATGAGAGGATACACGCTTCTCCTAACGATTGCATTTTATTTCGGAATGACTATGCAAAGTTAAAGACGTGTCCTAAGTGTAATACCTCAAGGTATAAGAAGAAATAATCGGCTCCAGAGAAGGTCTTGTGGTATTTTCCCATAATTCCCAGATTTAGGCGCATGTATCGTAGTTCAGAAGATTCAAAAACTTGATATGGCATGAGGATGAAAGGATTAAAGATGGCCAGCTGCGTCACCCGACAGATTCTCCTCAATGGAAAAAAATTGATCATGATTATCCTGATTTCAGGCAAGAACCAAGAAACCTACGACTTGGATTGTCTACTGACGGATTTAACCCGCATGGTGTTCAGAGTAGCTCTCACAGTACATGGCCTGTGATTTTGGTGATTTATAACCTACCTCCATGGCTATGCATGAAGCGCAAATATATGATGTTGTCTTTGTTAATTTCTAGGCCCAAACAGCCAGGAAATGATATCGACATATACTTGGCTCCTTTAATTGAAGACTTGAAGCAAATGTGGGAGACAAGTGTAGATGTGTATAATGGGTATAGAGAAGAAAGTTTCACCTTGAAATCTATTATCTTTGGCACAATTAATGATTTTTCGGCATACGGTAATCTGTCAGGATATAGTACCAAAGGTCAGTGTGCATGCCCTATATGTGAAGATAGTACAGATTAGATGCGGTTGGAACATGGTAAGAAGAATGTCTTCCTTGGGCATTGTAGATTTTTGCATTCGAGTCATCATTATAGATTTTGGAGAAAAGCATTCAATGAGAATACAAAAGAACGTAGAGCTCCTTTGCCGTTGACGGGTGTGCAACTATTTGAAAAGGTAGAAGATTTGAATATTGAATTTGGGAAACCTTTTGCGGGAGAGCTTGTTACACGAGGGTGTAAGAAAAGGTCTATTTTCTTTGAGCTCCCTTATTGGAAGTCATTATACGTAAGACTGTAACGCCCCAATTTTCACATTTCACAATTCTTTAGTATTTAAACGTTTGTATTTTATAGGAGGGTTTAGAGAACGAAATAAAATATTCTGAGAACATAGGCATGCCTTACACAACCATAGGAAGCCATGGTTAAGTTTTGAGCGAAAGCTCAAACAGAGCCCGGTTTGCGTTTTTCACGGATAGTAGTCTTTTTCTACTATCAAGACCTAATTTCGACTTGTGAACGAAACAGTTAGGTTTTATATTTTATTTCCAACAATATTGGTTATTTTAAAAATATTCAAAATAAATAAGTCGTCATACGACTTTCTTGGGCGAAAACCTAAATCGGGTGAAGAATAGAGCTGAATACGAGATTTCAATGACCCACTACGGATAAGATTGAAGTCACATGGTGTGCTATAACTCATCAGTGACTCATCAGTGGAATGATTACGTTTAGAAAATATCTGGACGTGAAATGACTAAAATGCCCTTGACCCTTTTCATAATTACCATTTGCCCTTGAATGAAAAGGCCGTTTTGCCCCTGAGAATTTATGGAATAACCATTCTGACCCTGTGACTCACCATGTCATCATTACCTTTCTAGAAATATCTAGATATTTAAAGGGGAAATGACATTTACGCCCCTAGTCTTTTAAGGAATTATCAAATTACCCTTTTGGTTATTTACAAGTTTGCCATGACATCAAAATATATATTTCTCTCTCTTGGCCATTTCGGCCATCACTCTTTATCTCTCTTGTCTCTCTTGTTCTTCATCTTCTTTCACTTGTTCTTCCAAGTTCATAGAGTTCTTCATGTGTTCTTCACATTTTTCTTCATTTTGATCTTGAAACTTGAAAGTTTTTGGTGAAATTAATCAAGTTGTTTCTCTTCAAGACTTTGAATCTAGGAGGTATTAACTCCATCCTAGCTATCTTAATCTCTCTATTTCATCTTTTGAATCTCTTGATTCATGAAGATCCAACTTTGATCCATAAACTTTGAAAATTCATAAAAAAGTGTAGAAAAATCCTTTTGATACCAAATCAATTTCTATGATCTAGTTTCATCATTCTCTTTCATTATCCAAGGGCATGAAATCAAATAAGTTTTCTAGCCATATCTTCTTAAATTGGCCGAAATCTTCATGGTAAGAAAGGATGAGTTTTTGACTCAAGTTTTGAGTAATAAGACTTAATCTAGTGTTGTGTGTACTTGAGGATCATGGATCCAAGAGTTGGAAACCAAATGAGCTTGCTAGCTCATATGGGTTTTCTTGGCCGAAACCTCCATGTGTTGGTGGATGGGATTTTGGTTCAAGTTTTGGAGTAATAGGCTTTGATCTAGCCTTAGCACACCTAGTAAGGATGGAATCCAAGGGATAGGAATTTTTGGACATCCCTAGCTATTTTTTATAGCTCCATGGCCGAATCCTATATAGGTAGGAATAGGAAGATTTGTGTTATGTAATATTGATGTTTGGATTGATTATGTGTATGTAGTTGTGATTGGTTGATCGGACGAGGAATCGGGAGGATTTGTGAGTCGATCGGACGACTTTTGATCGGAGGATAGCTCGGAGGATAACTACAATGGGTAAGGGGAGTTAGCCTGAGGGATTTTACGATAACTATATGTTATCCGTGATTGATTTGTGTAGCTCTGTTGGAGCTTCGTTGTGATTGTAATAATGATCTATGCTTTAGTATGCTTTACTATGTTTTAGCATATGTTGATGATGATGTATGCTTGAATGGAAAATGTTTTCATGTATGCTGAAAACCATACTTTGATCTCTAGATCAAGTAAGGATTTTTATGCTTGATTATGATTGAATGATGCATGATTATTGTTCATCATTATATTGTGAGCTTTTGAGCTATAACTTGTCAAATAGGTGAAGCAAAATCGTCACATCCCATTGAGGGAGCATTCGGCCATGACCAAAGAAAAAGGAAGAACACTTGTTGCTCTTGAACATTTAAAATTCTTAAAGTAAGAAATTGTTTTAATATAACTTATGTTTAAAAGGAAAACAATAAGTGATTTGATTCAAATATTAAGTAAAGTTTCAACTTTTAAGCGTCTTCACCAAAGTGAAACATGTCTTTTACTTTAATCTTAGTTTATCTAAGTGATCAAGTGATTTAAAAGTAAAATGAAGAAGTGTTTTCATGAGAAGTTAAATATAGTTTCGTAAGGCATTTCCTTTATCTTAAAACGAAGACGAAGTTCATCTTAAAACGAAGACAAAGTTCTTTTTCAAACATAATGGAGACCTTTTATCCTTAAGTTGATTAAATGAATCATAGTTAAGGAAGTTAGATGAGATTACATTTCCTTTCCATTAACTTAGACCATGGTTTTACACTAAGTTAAGTACCGAAGAACTCTTTTCAAAAATAGTTAAGGTACTTTGCTTGAGGCAAGTGCAACGTATTTCAAATCCAATGAGTTTTCAAATGAGAACAGTTTTGTTGCCAAAAGAGTTTTTAACTCTTAATCGTAAAGTTTTACGCGTGAAAACCTAAGTTAAGTAATTAACTTAGAGTTGAAGACAAGGGATAATTAAGTATGGTATGTGGTGGAACAAGACCATGTACTATACCATTGATGACTTAATGCATCAATGACTTCATAAGACTTAAATGAATCAACATTTATTTCATTGATTGAAAATCAAGGAGTAATATCTTAGAAAGGATCAAAGACGTATCTAAGAGGATTATCAATCCTTCTTCATAATACTTAGGGTTTGAGATGTGATTCATAAGACACAAACACAAACAAGAAACGTTTTAGGTTTTGAAACAGTCGTTCGATTGTTTCAGTCTTGTAATAATTGGGACGAGAGGGACCCTGAGGCTGTGCAGGTATGAGACTGTACGGTTAAAGGAATCCTGAGGCTATGCAGGTATGGGACTGTATAGTTGAAGGAAAGCTTATGAGAATTGATTGGTACTACCTATACCAACAAGATGCGTTTTCTTTTCGGAAGCCTAGAACATAAGAACTCCAAAGTTAGGCGTGCTTGACTTGGAGTAATTGTGAGATGGGTGACCTTCTGGGAAGTTTCCTAGAAAGCGTGTGAGTGAGGACAAAGCATGCTGAAAAGACTTGTGTTGGTTTGTGGGGACAGTCGGCAATTCCGAAAGCAGCCCGGATCATTCCAAAGGAATCACAAGATAATTATCCGATGAAAAAATGTTTTAGATAAATGTTTTATAAATACAAAGACGTGTATAGTTCCTAAGAAAGAGAACCTTAGAGAACCTTGAGGTTTATCCAATGGATAGACATTGCTTTATCGCATCTGCTTTGTGTAAGCCTTGGCATTTCATTTGCATAGTTGTAAGGCCTTGAGCCTAGGAGTTGAGATTACACCTTGATGCGGGTGCGAATCTTACGGTGACGATCTTCAATGGTCTTTTTGGAGGTATCAGGGTTGGAAGGGCTGACATGTGACCAGTTGGTAGCTCTTCTGTGTCGTGGCGAATCCGAGCAATAAACTGATATCCTCTACTAGATGTCGTACTTTTCATGTTTGGTCGAGAGTGTTTCCGTAAAGCCAGATACGTGCACGTTACGAATGTTGTAGCATCTTGCTCATGGCTGGCAATATCCGGAACATGTCCTCCCATTCACTCTCTCCGACTGTTTGTTAGCTCCATGGTGTAGGGGTCAGAGTTTTACCCTTGTGGCATATGGCTGTTGATGATTACATTTGCTTAGTGTACATCACCGTTTTTCTTTCAAGGTGTGTTATGCTGTTAATTGATAAATATGATATATTGCGATTTATGGTATGCATATTGGATATGTTGTTACCTGGTGTGTTGCCCTGTGTTACTTCTGTTGTTATGCTGTGTTGATACTACATAAGTTCATATGTTGTTTTGTGTGTCATGCATGTAGTTATCGCGTTTAAATCCATATATTGGTTTCTCACCTTTGCCTGTACATGTTGGACACCCTGTTGTGTTTTTGGATACGTGTACAGATACTTCTCAATGGTCTTTTGGGTCACTTCAGGACCCTATAGCTTATGTTTCTCGATGCCGAAGATGAAGATGTGTGGACTGTCGACGACGAGACCCAGTCTCAGTGGTATGATGCATACTAGGTAGTAGACTCTATTGTCCGTAGAGTTCTTTAATCAAACCAGCTCTTAGGATTTTTAATGTATAATGTTGGGAAAGTTGGTGTATGTGGTTTTGAAAACCTCTGTATAGTTTGGAACTTCTGTATGAAAGACAATTTCAAGAAAACTTTTATGTGATGGTTTAATGTTTGTGAATAGACCCAATTATGTGTATTGTCAAGAATGGTGTGCTTTTATTATTGTGATGTGTATATCACTTTCTGAATTATTATGCCGAAAACTTTTTACACCCGAGTTTTCTGACTTAAAGTAAATTATTCTTTTTCCGAAAGCAACCAACAATTATCTTTTAAATTTAATTCTGCACGTGTTCTTCATGTAATACCCAAGGGGGGTGTTACAAAGACATTTCATTGATGTGATGCATGTTGAAAAAAATATATTTGACAGTGTCATTGGTACCTTACTCAATGTGCCAGGGAAGACTAAAGATGGCATCAATGCAAGGCTGGACTTGGTTAGTATGGGATTGAGACGAGAATTGGGACCGGTAAAGAAGGGGACACGTACATATTTACCTCCGGCCGCTTATACTCTATCTAGAAAAGAGAAAATTGTTTTGTGTAAGTTTCTTCATGGAGTTAAGGTTCCAGTGGGGTACTCTTCAAACATTAGGAACCTCGTATCAATGAAAGATCTCAAGTTAAAGGGTCTAAAGACACATGATTACCATGTTATCATGGAGAATTTGCTACCCATCCGTATGAGATCCATTTTGCCCAAGAAAGTACAAGAGAACTTAACTAAACTTTGTTTCTTCTTTAAGGCAATTTGCAGCAGAGTGATTGACCCTGAAAAGTTGCCAGCATTCCAAAATGAAATTGTTGTGACTTTGTGTGAGCTTGAGATGTATTTCCCACCTTCATTCTTTGACATAATGGTTCATCTAACCGTTCATCTGGTTAGAGAGACACAATTGTGTGGGCCAGCTTATATGAGATGGATGTACCCGTTTGAGCTTTACATGAAAATATTAAAAGGGTATGTGAAAAACCGATATCGATCCGAGGGTTGTATTGTTGAACGGTACATAGTCGAAGAAGAGGTTGAATTCTATATCGAATACCTATCCAATATTGAATATTCCGTAGGGCTGCCAATGTCTCGTCACAGAGGAAGAACCATAGGGCAAGGGAATACTGGAACTGAAATATTGACTATACCAAGGACAGAATGGGAGCAAGCGCATTTATATGTTCTTCACAATGCCGATGAGGTTGAGCCATTTGTTGTAAAACACAAGGACCTAGTTAAGAGTTCTTATCCAAATAAGACTCAAACTTGGTTAACAAGAGAACACAATCGTTCTTTTATAACGTGGCTTAAAGATCATATTTTTGCAGAGTTGACTATAAATCCTACTTCAGTTTCGGAGAGATTAAGATGGTTAGCGAAGGGTCCAACTGTGCATGTTTTCTCTTACACCGGTTATCTGATGAATGGATACACATTCTACACAAAAGAACAAGATGATTGGAGTATAATGCAAAATAGTGGGGTGACTCTTGTAGCTCAATCTATGCATTTCTCAAGTGCCAAGGACAGAAACCCTATATACGCAAACATGTTATACTTCGGGGTCATTGAATGCATATGGGAGTTGGATTACACTATGTTTCGGGTGCCTGTGTTCCATTGTAAATTGGTTGACAATAATAACGGTGTACAAATGGATGAATTGGGGTTCATGTGGGTGGATTTCAATAAAGTGGGGTATAAAGATGAACCTTTTATTTTATCATCGAAAGCTCATCAAGTGTTTTATGTCATCGATCCAGCTAATACAAATTGGTCCATTGTTCTATTGTCTAACAAAATGATTCTTAATGAGATTAATGATCAAACACATGAAGATGCTGATATTGAGGATGATCCTTTCTCCGGGACATCACAATCACTCGAGGCTAATCCAACTAGAGAGGATGATATGTATATTAGAAATGATCATGATGGGGGGCTTTGGGTCAATCCATTATTTCGTACCAAAAAGAGAGACGCAAATCTCAATCCAACGAGGAAAAGAAAAAGATAGACTTAAACATGTATGTAGTCATTATGTTTTTTTTTTAATTTCTTGATCAATTAAATTTTCATTCATCGATTTCTGTAAATAAACTTGTATGATTGTGAATTGACGTTTTTACTTGTGTGTCTAATTTTGTTACAGGTAAATGGCATCTCCCAGTCATGATAGTGGGGCCGAGCCCAAGAAAAATATGAGGCGTCATGGACCGACTTTTAAGAAGAATATCGTCCGTCATAGGAGTAGAGGAGTGAGACTTGAGGTAATATATTACTAACTCTACAGTAGTTAATGGTTTGATTCTATAGTTTGTTATCTTTAATTTATACATTTCATCAAATATTTTTAGGTTTCTTGGAATGTAAAGGGTCAGCCTATTGGTAAAAATAATAAGCAGTTGGTTAATTGCATTGGGGCCATAGTGAGGCAGATGGTCCCAATTACCTACGACAATTGGAAGTCAAGAGATTTGGACGATCTGAAAGATGACATTTGACATGATATACAGGTAAATTAATTAACATTAGTTAATTATGTAAACATATTTATATTGTGACATTTTTTTATTGTCTTTGCAGGCCTATTTTAATGTTGATGAGACCCGGCGAGACATGATACTTATGGAAGCAGTAAAATTACACCGCAACTTCAGAAGTAAGTTAACGACAAAGTGGCTGAGAGATGATGGTGGGAATATTAGACAAGAGCCTCCACCCAAATATGCTGAGATTATACGATCGGAGGATTTGAGAGCCTTTGTCATAAAACGGACGGAAGATGAGGATTTTTTGGTATGTACTTACTTTTGTGTATACTATGCATTGCTTCTTATTTAGGGCAATGTGCATTAATACTTACTTCTGTGTCTATGTAGAAAATAAGCAGTGAAAATCGGGAGAGAGCATCATCTCCTCCCTACCCTTACCATAAAGGGAATGTAGGGTATGCCGGCATTAAGGAAAAAAAGGTATGTACAATAAGTCATTTTATTTAACGCATTTTTTGGTTTATTTCTTAGCATTGATGGATTTCAATTCGTTTGTTCAAATGTACAGTTGCGGGAGGCAGGACGAGACCCAGAAATTGAAAGCATTGAACGGCATATTTTGTGGTCAGAAGCTTGTATGAATGAGCAGGGTGTGATTGTAAATCCAAACTCTGGGCAAGTGGCTGAAAGAATTCTATGTATATGTTCTCATATTAACATTTACATTTGTTATCCTCTTTTGATATTTGTGAATAATGTGAAACATCTTTGTGAATAATATTTGTGTCTCAGGATACCATATCACAGTCTGTATCACAGGGGGAGATAACAGATTGTGTTGGTCGCCATGACATCCTTGCCAGAGCCATACTCGCTAAAGAGTATCCTGGTCGCTATAGGGGCGTGGGATTTGGTCCCTCACAGAAAACTATCGTAGGAGCACAACAGCGCGCCAAACAAGCAGATGTTGCTGAAGTGGCGGAGTTGAGGAGGGAAGTAGCTGATCTTGTGCAACAAGTTTGGGAGTTGCAAAGCTGCATACAGAACAAGACAACGGTGGAGGGACGTGAGCATGAGCATGAGCATGAGCATGAGCCTGATTTACCTACTCCACGTAGTGTCAGAGATAGTTGCACTCGTATGCCTCCGGAGGTAATAATTGTTACGTTGTTTTCTTTACTTGTACGTATTGCATTGACAGTTTTGTTTATCACTGGTTTAGGTCAACAACCCATGCAACCTATATTTGTCAAGCCCAACACATCGCATTATAGCTAGGGGGATGGTCTATAACGAACCGGGTGTGACACTGCATAACCGACCATTGCCTCCTAGTCATGTGAAAGTTGCAGTTGAGTTTGGTGTTGAGGGTGATGCACCATTGCCTGTACCACTTGAGGAGGCAGATGTCATGACAGTGGAACAGGCAATAGGTACCTATGTGGCATGGCCAATCAGCCTCATAGGTGTATGTGACAAGGTATATGTCAATAAATAGGATTCATTATCATATATATGTTTGTTAAATTAAGTGGTCACTAACTCATTAATGTATTGCAATGTTTTTTATATAGGCACCCCAAAAATCCAAATCCAAATCCAAGGGCAAGGGCAAAAGGTCGGAGAACACAGCTGGCATGAAAGTGACAAAACCTCGGCCTTCCCTTACTGTAGCTAGCAAGGAGCACACAAAGGGGTCAGTTACATCCCCAGTAAAAAATGGGAACAAATCTCAACCCTCTCGGGCTCTTGTAGCACATGGTACAAATTTCATAGTTTACCTTAGAGTCCATGTGCTAACAATATTGGGGAATGATCAAGTCATGATTCATATGGAGGAAGACATTCTGGGTTATGAGCACACATTAATGCTCGATGGTGATACGGAAATCCAAGAAATTCTTAATCATGAATGGCTGGGGTTCTCTGTTATTAGTGTATATCTCAGGTATTACATCAAATTTTAAAGGTTATATCTCGTCTAAAATTTTGATTTATTATTAATCTATTAATTTATATACATGTTTTAATTTTAGATACTTGTACCATATGTTCCTGGTACCTGAACAATGGACTCAGAGGTTCAGATTTCTATGCCCTTTACGAACAGCTATGCAAGTAGGATCTAGGGATAAACAATATATAGCTGATCACTTGTCATTAGCAAATCCAGATTATGAGACCTTGTTTTTGTCACCGTGCAACGTAGGGTGAGTCATTAAATCATAGTATATCACATAGTTAGCAAAATTGTTTTCTTTTGTAAAATGTAATGATTGCTAACTATAATAAACCTTTTTGTAGGCAACATTGGGTATTGTTAGCGATCAATCCCAAAGAAGACATAGTGTACTATTTAGACCCCTTCCATATTGACTATAACATTCGCTAAAAAATGAAGGATATCTACAATCAGTAAGTATATATGCATTTATTTTTATCTTCATATATATAAAAAGTGATCATGATTATGTAACTTAATGAAGTTGTTTGATTTTGAAATCAGGGCTTTGCTAATTCATCGTGCCTGCAGTGGAGGAGCCAAGTCGAGATATTCTAAGTCATCCAAGACTAAATGGATATCTATAAAGGTATTGACAAAAACTCTTATGCAATTATTTAGGTTAAATATTAACTTGAAACTTTTAATTTATTGTTTTCGGTTTTATAGTGCCCCCGCCAACCGAATAGCGACGATTATGGCTACTATGTCTTGAAGTTTATCAAGGATATCATCGTTCAAAACCAAACGCAAATCCCAACGACGGTATGTAATTTTAGCTCTAGTTTAATAATTAAATTACACTTACATTTTATCATTAATCAAATGTACTTTAATTCTAATTGATTTAATTTTCATTTCGCAATACTTTCCTGAGTGTAAATGTGACAGATATTATGATGACCAACTTATTGAACTCAGGGAAGAGTGGTGTCGCTATGTTGTTACGAATTTTATCCAAAAATAAAGGTAGAGTATAGATATACTATGATGTTATAAGTTAGAGTAGTGCCTCTCCTATTAGGTTTGTGTGCATTGTGCAAGTGATTGTGTGTGTGTATATGTAATTTGTAGATGTGTTATAAATTTAAGTTGTGTGTATCTTGTGTGCAGGGGCAGCAGCAAGCTTGAATATATATGAAGTGCACCTGTAGCTAGCTAGTATAAGTGTATAGTAAGTAGTGAAACTATAGCATGTAGTGTAAAGTGTTGTTATAGTGTACATAGTGTATATAAGTGTTGTTAGTGAACCTCTGTTAGTACTGTTAGTGTAGTAGAAATTTTAAGAGCAAACTTCTTTTTGTATATGCAACTAAGTTAACCTTACTACTTTTGTATACTGTGTTAGTAAGGTATAGAAATTATATTTGAATGATTATTTTGGTATATATGTACTGGTTTTGATGAGAAATTGCAGCTGGTATGTATTGGTTTTGCTGAGTGCAGGGGGATAATTGAAAAAAGAATGTAAAATTTAAAAAAAAAAAAATAAGGGTATAGACAGTGCTTCTTCCTTAAGGAAGCGCTGTCTAAAATACACAAAACACAGCGCTTCCTCAAGGAACGGCTGTCTAAAAGATAATTAGACAGCGCTTCCTTGAGGAAGCGTTGTGTTTGTGTATGGTATATAGACAGCGCTTCAGAATCGCTGCCTTTGCCTTCCAACCTACCACAGCAGTTACATGAACAGCGCTTGTAAGCGCTGTTGTAGGCAAAAAATAAACATTGTCTAATCCCTTTTCTGTTGTAGTGTGTTATCGGTAGTGGTTACTAGCTCTGATATGTAACATTGGGATGTGGGTTTTGTCTTACGTTATGTTTTTCTGCAGTTGTTATGTTATGGTTTTATACGATTTGGATCATGTGGTACTTGTTCCTTATTAACTTTTATATGATTTATTTTATATTTATCATATGCAGGATAGTAGGTGTCACATTTAGTGGTATTAGAGCCAGTCTGTCTTTCAGACCTATGTAACATCCAAAAAATCCTATATATGTCTTTTTAACTATTTATGTGAATAACTTGACTGAGAATACAATTTGGTTAATCATAATCATAATGATAGTGAATAAATGGAAATTCATATTTGAATTTCAATTATGAGCTTAATAATCATAAAATGTTGTTTTGAGTTGGAGCCGGTAAATATATTATTATTTTAATCGGGACCGCGTTGCCTTGGGATGCGTGCTAGGGCCGGGGAAGTTGTTCTGGCGCGGAGCCAAGAGTAGTTCATGACTGCTTTTCACGTTTCACGAAACGTTGTCACCTTTATGTCAACCATTCATCACCTTTTCATTCCTTTAACCAATGGATTAAATTCCTATGATTCATGGCTAATCTACCTACTTTTGGTTAATCTCATGAACTTTGGTTATGGAGGCAACATCTATGTACTTGCACTAACCCTAACCCTCCATTTTCTTACACAATTTCCATCACACTTTAACCTAACCTTTGGCCATAAACCCACTAGGCCATTCGGCCTTATCCCTCACCAAAACATCATCACATTTTCATTTTGCTCTTCCTAAAGATCAAAGCACTCATTTCTTAAGTTTTTCTAAAAAATCCCCTCTTCTCTCACCTACTTCCTTGCCACGGTTTTGGCATGGAATCACCTAACCAACTTGATCACCATCATCTTCTCTACAACTTTCATTCACAAAGCATTACCATTTGAAATACTTTGTTCATCACCTAAAAAGGAGCTCAAGAACACTAACTTGTTCATCATATTTCCTTCAAAGTTCTATATTCAAAGTAAGATTCTAAACTCCTTTCTTCTTCTCTCCTCTCCATAGAATCATGAACACATCTTCCCTAGTTCACGATCTTTCAAAAAGAAAGTTTCAAAACCCTAATGTTTGTTTGTATAGGGATCGTTTCTCATATTTTGGTGGTGGATCATCTTTGCAAATTCTTTAAGGGAGCTTCATTAAGGTAATGGGGAGTGAACCACATCACACCACATTGGTGGTGGTGAAAATGGTTTATGGGTTTGGTTTGGGAAGACCCTAAACCAAGGGTTTTCTACTTTGTCTATTTGGTTCTCTATGAGAGCAATGTTGTAATAATTATTTATTACTTGATATGTGTTCATCGATGTGTTTGAATGGTTGACAATAAATTTTTTGTGAGGGAAAACCCTAACCTAGGGTTCCTCCATCTTTTTGTTGAAAAGAGTTTGTGAAGATGTGATTTTTGGATCTGACCTTATGTGAGTCATTTCGGTTTTTCTCTCAACCTAGACCTTTTATTTCAAAACTTGTTTTTGATCCTAAAACTAGACATCTTGGGCTTCATTTGTGAGCACAAATTCCATTTGGTTTCATGAAGATTTGACCCTTGAAAACCTGTTTCAATCTAAGCATAAATTTCTGTCTTGGATTCTAACTATAGTGACTTATTTCGTAAAACTTTACTAACTCAGTTACTGTTTGTGAAAATAATTTTTATATCCAAAAATTAGACATCGTAAGATTTCATATGAGTCCTTATTTGCTCAAATCTGAGTTCGTTTGGTCAATAAAATGTTTGTCACAAGTTGATGCTTGAAATGCTGAAAATTATGTATACGACTTTGTTGTTAAATTTTTGGAATTGGTTCCTATATTATTATCCATGTTGATGCATTGATGATTACTCTTGCTCATGATGGATGTTGGTGAAGCAAAATCTTCACAATAAGCCTAGTATAGGATTCGGCCAAAGCATAAATAAAAAGCGATTTCCAACTTCAATCTTTGAAACTCAACTGATTTTACTACTCTAAAATGGAATCAATGAACGATGAACCAAAGCAAAAGAAAGAAATATTATTTGAATGAAACACAACCTTATATTGATTCAAGAGATCCTTAAAACAAGAGAAAGGTATTTTAATCTTAAGTTATGACTTAAGTAAATCAAATGATGTTTTGGAAATTAATGAATCAAATGTTCTCAATAACATACAACTTCGAGAAAATCTTATGTAAAACCATACAACTAAGTAGGTTTTGAACATAAAACCAATCTTTGATTTCAATATAATACTTAATTTCAAGTTAGTATAAATGATTTCAAGATTAAAAAAGGGATTGGACTTAAGAGGATTTCTTTTCTTTAGTTAATGCAAACGAGTTTTAAACTCCAACTTTCAACTTTAAGTTTAATCGAAACTACAAAACTTTTTGAAATAATGTTTTCAAAGTATAAGAATTGAATCAAAGGTACTAAGGCACTTTGCCAAAGTACAAAGCAAATAAGTGTTAAGTACTCACCTTTTTACAAAAGAGTTTTGAATTCAAAGCTAAGGATTTTCCTAAGTGTAAAACCCTAAGTTGAGTAATTAACTTAGAGTAAAAGAAAGAGACAAGACAGTATAGGACATGGTGAAACAAGACCATATGCTATACCATTGATGATTCATTCATCAATCGATTCATAATACTTATGTGAATCAAGACATATTTCATTACTTGAAAGACAAGTACACTCTAACTTAGAAAGGATCTAAGACTTAACTAGAGGATTTTCAATCCTTCTTCATAAGAAATTTAGGACTTGAGAAATATATCATAAGGCACTAACACAAACATGAAACGTTTTGGTTTGTAACAGTAGTTCGATGACGGGTCGGTGAGCCGGACCTGAGGATATCGTCTAACTGTATAGTCTTGTGATGACTCGATCTTGAAGGGATCACGAGATTTATTCAGTGGATAAAAGTTTAAAACACTTAAATGTGTGAAGATCCCGAGGAAGAGAACCTTGGTGAATCTTGAAGTTTATCCAGTGAATACAAATTTAAAACACTTAAATATGTGAAGATCCTAAGGAAGAGAACCTTGGTGAATCTTGAAGTTTATCCGGTGGATAGACATTGTTTTATCGCATTTGCTTTTGTATAAGCATTGTCATCATGTTGCATGAGTCTGTAAGGCCTTAAGCCTAGGAGTTGAGCTTACACCTTGATGTGGGTGCGAATCATACGGTGACGATCTTAAATGGTCTTGAGGATGTCAGGGTTGGAGATTCCATAAGTGACCAGTTGGTGATTTTTCTGTGTCGTGGTATTCTGTGCACTGTTGTGACATCTTTGACTAGATGCCGTACTTTTCATGTTTGGTGTAGAGTGTTTCCGTAGAAGCCAGATACGTGCACGTTACGAATGTTGTAGCATCTTGCCCAAGGCTGGCATAGACGGAACATGTCCTCCCATTCACTCTCTCCGATGTTTGTTAGCTCCATGGAGTAGGGGTTAGAGTTTTACCCTTGTGGCATATGGCATTGAGTCTTGTACATCGCATTGCATTGCATGACTGTTAATGGATACATTATTATCCTGTGTTGATGATGTCTTATGTTGTTGATTGAATAATAAATGATATTGAGATGTATGATATGCATGACTAGTATTTTGTTGTCTTGTGTATCGTACCATTTTTACTTCTGCCATGTATTGTGCTGATGAATGGAAATCTCACCTCATTTCTTTGTATTGCATCGTTGTGCGCTTCTTTGGTTGTCTCCCGAGAAGGTCATATTACCAAGACTTCACCCGACGCTTTGGATGCTTCTCTCTGTTGAGCCTCCCAGTGGTTACGGTGGTTGGACATCTAGTCATGATAAGAGCCGCACTCACCATCCACAAGGATCGTAGAGGAAGGGTTCTTAACCGCTTCACTGCTTGTCTTCATGTCGTCTGTTGTCAGGGTTGTAGTCGTAAATGGAATGCTAGATGAACTTTTCCACCGATGCGTTCAGTGCCTCCCCTTCTGTTAGGGATAGGCAGTTTGTTAGTAAAGTTGCTTCTAAGACAACTCCTGCTATGTCTTCCATAAGAATACCACCAGCAGTCCCTGCTAGGGTTCCTGTTAGGTCTCGTTTGATGGGTCCTGGTTGGAAGACGATGAGTGAAGAGACTACGAGTGAGGTGATCTATCCACACCTTCCTATTTCTTTCGCTTGTCTCTGCGTAAAGGAGAAGTCAGAGGAAGTATCCAGCGGTGGATCCGAGGGATGTCTTTCCGTGTTAGTCTATTGTCAGCTAGTGTAGGGTGTCAGAGTGTTTGTACCTTTCTTTTATCTTTGTGGAGCTGCGTCTCCAAATATCTTATGTTTAGGATCAGCGTCTCCAATCCTTTACGTTGAGTCTATATCTTTCTGTTTTATTTCTGTAGTCGGGTTGGGTTTTTATGTAAACCTTTATGAACTCATGAACTTATGAAATGTTTCTATTTACCTTAAATGCATAAACAGTTACAAGTTTTTATAGTTATGTCTTGTGAAAAGAAAAATTTACCCCATCTTTCTTAAATGATTTTAATTAACCTGTTTTTCGGCCTTATAGTTTTATAAAATGTCCGTTATGTGTTGCCCCTGGACAGGGTGTTACAGCCGGGGTATGTGTCTGTTATGTTGCCTTCTGTGTACTCTTAAATGCCTAGCATGGATGATGATATAGGATTATAGGAACTTTAGTTTCTGCTTTTGCTTAACTTTCTGTATTAGTAGTTGTTGAACGATGCCGGAAGATATGGCAGGTAGAAACGATCGTGCAATCGCTGACGCTCTGGCATTGTTGGCTAATGCCATTGCTCAGAACAAATCAGAACCAAAATCATCATTGAGTCGCTGTTGAGTTTCAAGGTCTGGATAAGTTCCAGAGAAACAACACGCCTTTGTTCAAGGGAGCTTATGACCAAAAAAGTGCTCTTCAATGGATCCGCGAACTCGAGAAGATCTTTCGGTCCATGGCATGCACCGATGTCTAGAAGGTCACTTTCGAGACTTTCATGTTACTTGAGGAAGCCGAGCACTAGTGAGAGGATTGCCACTTGTGCATGGAGGCTGCAGGCTCCGCAGTTACTTGAATTGCCTTCAAGGAGATGTTATTGGGGAAGTACTTTCCAGCTAACATCCGTGATAAGAAGGAGATGGATTTTCTGGCCCTAAAGCAGGGAAACGTCTCCGTTGGGAAGTATGCTTCAAGGTTCGAGGAGCTTGCTTGTTACTACACACTCTACCAGTATGTGAATGATGACCGCTCCAAGTGTGTGAAGTTTGAAGACGGTCTGTGCCAAGAGATCAAGCAAGCCATCAGCTACCAATAGATTCGAGTCTTTTTTGTCCTTGTGAACAAGTGTATGATCTTTAAAAATGCCTGCAAATCCAGTGTTACGCACTTCATGAGTTCAGATGCTCAGGGTAGCCGGAAGAATGATCAGAGTAATAAAGGGAAGCAGCGCCTAGCACTAGTTGGTCGTGGGTTCAAGCAGAGCAGCAAGAAGCCATAGTTTTCAAGAGGCAAGTCCAGAGAATGGTATTCTTCTAATCCTAGGCCTGAAAGGATCACTTTACTAATCAGTGCAAGGAGACCGACGTTATCTGCTTCACGTGTGGCAGGTCTGGTCACATCAGCCGCGAGTGCGGAGGAGCAAACATATAGCCGTATGGTGCCAGCAAAAGTTAGAATTCTCAAGCTAACCGACTGAGTGTTGGTGTAAGCCCTAGTGGCCAATTTATTTTGAATTAGATAATCATTTGTATCATGACTTTGATCATATATTTGATATATGTATACGGCATTTATTTATTGTATTATATTTTATGATCATATTTATAGCATAATAAAGTACTTAGAATAGGTAGTTCATTTAATAGAACATCAAATATGACTTGATCGTGAGACAACATTAAATAATAGAACACTATTCTTAAATTATCCATAGTCATATATTATTATTAATAAGAACAATAATAATACATCGAGACTATTATGTGAGTGTACTGATGACCACATCTCACGGGTAATAGATATAAGATATCAAATCTTCACATAGGTATAAATATTAGTGGAATATTTATACTGGAGTGACCCGCTATGAGAACGCTGCATAATAGTTATGTAAGTGTCATAAGCGATTCTCATGTTGACCATAGTGAAGTAGTCCTTAGACTTGAAGCCACTACGATTCCTAAAATATGTAGTTGTAGGCTTTGATGCTATTAAACGTTGTCTTTAACAGGATAACTACTCTTGGGAAGGCAATGAAACATGTTGAGGAATGTGAGTGACGTAGATAGGATTCGTCCCTCCTACATAACAGGAGTAATATCTATAGGCCTCTTGATGGTATGCGACATAGAAATGCATGCCCATACTAAGGTGGGACAACATGAGATATTGGGCCCACATGATCATACGTCAATTAATAGATCAAGAAATAAATAATTGGACTTAATAAGGATGACACATTTATGCCTTGTGTTCAATTAAGACATTGAGACGAAGGGACATTGACTTCACAGTAAATATGGTTGCAATAAGGTTTTAATTGTATCATCATTATTCTCATTAATTGGGTAACAGTGATATATTGCTAGATGTCACTCATTGTTTATAATATTATTAGATGTTAATATGATTAATAAATTATTAATAGTATTGTCAATTTAATGGGAACCTATAGGGTCACACACATAGAGCAAATATTCGGAGAATTAATTTAATTAATTAATTAAATATGATTTAATTAATAATTAAATGACGAAGAATGAATGAATTATTTAATTCATATTAATTTAATATTGGGCATGTAGTGCACTTGAGCCCAATAGGGTTAGGAGCGCTAATAGCTTATAAGTTGTGCGTCTCCCTTATGTGCCTCTAAGGCAACTACACATAACTTAGCAGCCACGCCTCATACTATTAGACAACATTGAGAGCCGCGGCTCCCTCTCCATTCTTGATATCTAGCATTATGCTATCTCCGACACTGGTTTGCTCGCGTGGACTGAGTAGAGGTATTACTACTTTGCAATACTGGTGATAAAGAAGCCTCTCCTTGTGTGGTTGTAGCAACAGTGTTCATCGGATCTATGGCGTTGTAGCTGTGTTGATCAAGTTGCTACACTCTCCATAGCACTGTTTGTGATTAACTAGTGTTGCTGACGTGCTCACAGTGTTCGTGGTAAAACTATGCTTCAAGAGGTAAACGATAATCCTTATGCTTCATGCCCAATGCGAGATCCTTATGTAAAGTGGTTTTTCCGCTCAAGGGGATTTGAAAAATAATTTTAAAATTATACCTCTTGATTCCCCAATAGTGGTATCAGAGCCAGGTTTGGTTGTAGTTTGCCATTTATCCTAGGTTGTTTGCCTTTGTTGATAACATGTATTGCTTTTAAAATGTGATATATATGTTTAAAAGCATGTTTGTATGATTTATATGTGATATGAATCTGTTTAACATGATTATTTGCTTGGTTGTGCTCTCGACATGTTGGGTTTCACGTATGGAAACCCTGCTACGGTGCGATACACGGCCATGCACCTTGTTGCACAGCCGTGCACATTTTGAATCTGCGTTTGTGAACGCGAAGCACGGTCATGCGCCATTTTCGCATGACCATGCTTCTTTCAAACAGCGTCAACGAAAATTGAGCACGGTCGTGCTCCTATCCAGCACGGCCATGCACATGTTGAACAACGTCAGCGAGTTTTCAGCAGGACCATGCTTAGCGAAGCAAGGCCGTGCTGCTGGACAAAATGTTGATTTTGTCACTTTTGTACACTTTTAAATTGTTTATTAAATGTGAGGTGTATGATTATGGCCCTAGTTTTGGTGTTTAATTTTATTTGGTAAATACGGCCTGCATGTCGTGATTTATTTTATTTATTTTTATAAATATGGACTGCATGTCATGACATTTACTTTATTTATTTTATTTTAAATTTTGTAAATTGCTCGAGGTGACATGGAGGCAACACCAGATCATGACGCTAGTAGGAGGAACTTTGGAAGTTTGCTCGAGGGTCAAAGATTGTAATAATTAGTTTTTTAATTATTGTACATTAGGAGGCCATAATCATAATGCCTTTTATATGTCTTGTATGTTTATGTTTGTGATGCATGAAATGTATGAGATGTATGATTTAAATTTTTAAAATTAAATTTTATGATAGCATGTATGTCATTGTTTGCTTATTATGTTTTAAATGTATGTAAGCTTGTATGTCATGTATGTTATGAGAGACATTTGTATATGATACAAAGCCGGTGAGACCACTTAATTAAAAATTCCCTCAATTAAATTAAGTTATTAAATGCCTCCTGATGTGTGGCACTCGTCAAGGCCAGAATCATTTGAGTGTGGGTAATGCTACGACTGAGCACCTTAATATATTCTTGGTGAGATGCGAAAGGTGAAATAACCTACTGCCAACCATTGGGTTGAACTTAACTAAGTGTATTCAATAGGATTGAAATGGCTTAGAGGCATGGGGTTGGGCATTAGTCCATATGATGGATTAGAATAAGGAGTTATTCACCCAACCGGTCCAAGAATTACATTGGATGTAATTGGAAAGGAGTTTCGTACCTAAATAGCTGAATTCTAGTCGATCAGTCATAGCTGACTCAGAACGAGGTGAAATATGGATCTTGGTCTCACTAGAAAATCTTTCAACGGGATTTTCCGAGTCAATGATGAGGGTCGTTGACTTGAATAAAACAGTGGGAACGTATTTAATAAAAGACCTATTAAATATCTTTTAATCATGATACTTATATTATGTATGTTTCTGTATTAAATAACTATGGCTACAAACACAACTAGTATTTTATCGTTGCAATACATCCTTGAGAAGGATGAGTTATCTAGAATTAATTTCCTGGATTGGTACAAATTTTGAGGATTGTCCTCAAGTACGAGAAAAGAACTGTATGTTCTCGAACAATTAATTCCCAAGAAATTTGTTGCTACTTCCATAAGGGTCGAAAGGGATGCTTAATAGAAGCATCCAGTTGATGCCATTGGTGTATGATACCTCATGCTTGCAATCATAGAGGCGCATGATATGATCATGCACCTCATGATACTTTAACTGTTGGTGTAAGCCCTAGAAGCCATTAGTCTTCTTTGAGATTTACATTTGTATCATGACTTTGATTTACATATATTTATATATATACGAGGCATTTCAGTTTATACTATTAATTGTTTAAACGAAGTAAAGTCCTTAGAATAGTTATTTAAGATCAATAGAACATCAAGTGCATGACTTGATCGTGAGACCCTATTCAACAATTTAAATACTATTCTTAAAATATCCGTAGTCAAGTATTATTGTTAATTAGGACGACAATAATTCATCGAGACTATTATGTGGGTAGACTGATGACCACATCTCACGGGTCATGGATATGAGATATCAAGTCTTCACATAGGTATAAATATTACAGTAATATTTATACTGGATTGACCCACCATGAGAACGCTGCATAATAGTTATGTAAGTGTCATGAGCGCTTCTCATGATAACCAAAGTGAAGTAGTCCTTCGACTTGAAGTCACTACGATTCCTACATGAGGAGTTGTAGGCTTTAATGCTACCAAACGTTATCTGTAACAGGATGATCATAAAGATAGTTATTAGGCCTACAATTAATCATGTTGAGGGATGTGAGTGATGTAGATAGGATTCGTCCCTCCTACATAACAGGAGTAATGTCATGGGCCTCTCAATAGAGTGAGACGTGAAAGTGCATGGTCATGCTGTAATGGGCCGATATGAGATATTGGGCCCATTTGTGATTGCACGTCTACTCAAGAATTGAGAAACAAATAATTGAACTTAAC
The DNA here is from genome assembly GCA_039655645.1 of Ammopiptanthus mongolicus. Classification (NCBI taxonomy): domain Eukaryota; kingdom Viridiplantae; phylum Streptophyta; class Magnoliopsida; order Fabales; family Fabaceae; genus Ammopiptanthus; species Ammopiptanthus mongolicus. The sequence goes on from CM077345.1 coordinate 60,229,956, forward strand.
AAGGATGACACACTTATGCCTTGTGTTCAATTAAGACATATGGATGAAGGGACATTTACTACACGGTTATTTTGGTTACCGTAAAGTATATATCGTATCACCGATATTCTCACTAATTGGGTAACAATGATGTATTGCTAGATGCCGCTCATTGTTTATAATATTAAATGTGATTTAATATTATTGCCAATTTATTGAAAACCTATAGGGTCACACGCATAGAACAAATAGTCATAGAATGAATTAATTTATTAAATATGATTTAATAATATTAATTATAAGATTGGGCCTGTAGCGTACAAGCCCAATGAGGTTAGGTTAAGTGGGTGACAGCTTATAATGCTGAGCACATCACTTAAGCGCTACAGAGAGCTTACTGCGCATAACCTAGTGGCCGTCACACAATGTTAGTAGGAGCGCCCCCTCACCCTTGCCGTCAGCTAGCACGACGTTTTCTCCGGCGTTGTTTTGTTCGCGTGGACTACGTAGAGGTGCTGCTCCTTTGCGGTACTGGTGATAACGTTGTTCATAGTGCTCGTGATCGATTGAGAAGGACTGTTCTTCCCTTGTAGTGATTGCGGTAAAGCTACGCTATAAGAGGTAAACACTACATCATGAGTCATGACCATTCGCATGGATCCTTTTTATTGGGAATTTTTCCGCTGCGTTTTTGGTTTTGAAATACGCAAATTCCCAACAATGGTATCAGAGCTAGGTTGCGAAACCATGATTCTCTTGTGTATTTATTTATTATAACATGTTTTGTTTTTGAAAGATATGATCTTTAACATGTTATGTTTGAAAATCGTAAAAGTGTTTTGCGAAAAACTTTTTTCTTAAATCCTTGTTTTGATTTGCGGCGACCGCAACTATTGTTGTCATGCGCACCTTACATCCAGAAGCGTCATAATCGATTATGTCATCGATTATGAGGGCTCAAGTGTTGATCCCTAATTGTCGTGGAAGTAAGGCAATTCTGGTCAGAACCACAATAATCGATTATGTAATCGATTATATAATCGATTATGCAAAGAGTTTGCATGGACATTCGTATAACAGATTACATAATGGATTATGTAATCGATTATGCGACGGATTATGGTAGTACAATAATCGATTATGGTGGTACAGTAATCGATTATGATAGTACAATAGTCATTTTCCTGAGAAGTCAGAATAGTAGTAATCGATTATGGTAATCGATTATGATATTTTCTGAGGAGTCAGAATAGCAGTAATCGATTATGGTAATTGATTATGAGGATATCAGAAGCGTTGTTTTGAGTGGTTTTTGAAATCACTTAAAAATAATAATAAATAATAATAAATATTTTATTATTAATTTTTATTATATGGTTGTGTATGGTGAATGGTTATGGCCTTAGTACTTTTTCTTCTTTCTTTGGTTATTTTGAAATACGGCCTGCGTGTCGTGCCTTTCTCTTAAATTCCATATGTATATTCTTTTCTCACCTTATTCCCCTCGAATGTAAAAGAGGTTTCTTTCAACTGTAATGTTATGGTGGAGACAAGAAGACGACTTCAGAAGAGGACGACTCGGTAGGTGATCATGCTTGGTGAAGCTTGGCTACTAGGGTTTTAGATTAGATTCTCTCATTGGCTTAGGAGAATCAATGCGTTAGGGGCTATAACCATGTTACATTTGTTATATGCTATATATGTATGAGATGCATGCTAGTATATAGTAGGTTAAACAGTTTAACTTATGGTGAGATCAAATTTATAAATAAATCCCTCAAAAGGAAATATTAAGTCGTGTTTAAATGTGCCTTCCGATGCATGACACTCGTCAAGACTAATATCGATTGAGCGTAGGTCTGCCAAAGCAGAGTACCTTTGTCTATACTAGTAAGACGCGATGGGATAAATGTAATATCCAATTGTCAACATTGGGTCTGACTTAACTAAGCCAACTTCAATAGGATCGAAAAATGGCTTAGAGGCATGGAGTTGGGCATTAATCCATAAGATGGATTAGAATAAGAGTTATTCACCCAACTGATCCAAGAATTAAATTTGATGTAATTGGAAAGAGTTTCCTACCTAAATAGCCTAGTTCTGGGCGATCAGCCAAAGCTGACTCAGGATGAAGTGAAATATGGATCTTGGTCCCACTAGAAAATCTTTCAACGGGATTTTCCAAGTCAATGGTAAGGGTCATTGATTTGAGTAAAATAGTGGGAGGCGTATTTAATAAAAGACCTTATTAAATATGTTTATGCATGATACTTATATTCTGTATATTTCTGTTGTAGATAACTATGTCTGTAAACCACACATCAAATAACCTGTCACTGCAATCTGTCCTTGAGAAGGACAAGCTGTCCGGAACGAATTTCCTGGACTGGTACAGAAACCTGAGGATTGTCCTCAGGCATGAAAAGAAGCTGTATGTTCTTGAGGAACAAATCCCTGAGGAGCCACCGGCTGCTAATGCTTCTAAGGCTGATAAAGATGCTTATAAGAAGCATCAGGATGATGCCTTAGACGTCGGCTGCCACATGCTTGCTACCATGACCTCTGAGCTTCAGAAGCAACATGAGACCATGGAGGCGTACGATATGATCGTGCATCTCAAAATGCTCTATCAAGGGCAGGCAAGGGATGAGCGGTTCGAGGTTTCCAGAACCTTTTCAATTCTAAACTGGCAGAGGGAAGCCCTGTAAGTCCTCATGTACTTCAATTAATTGGGTACATTGAGAATCTTGAAAGGTTGGGTTTTCCTTGGGCCAAGAGTTGGCCACTGACGTAGTTCTGCAATTGTTGCCTGAGAGCTATAGTCAGTTTGTCATGAACTACAATATGCATGATCTTGACAAACCGTTGCCAGAATTGTTATGCATGTTGAGAACTGCTGAACAAAATATTAATAAAGGAAATGGGAAGGCCATCATGATGGTCCAAGCTGGAAAGGGAAAGAAGCAGCATAAGAAACCCATGGATAAGCATAAGGGCAAAGGCAAGGGCTTCCATAAGTCCAAACCTAGCACTTCTGGCTTGAAGCCTACGGGTGGAGTTGCTAAAGAGGGCACTTGCTTTCACTGCGGTTAGCCCGGACATTGGAAGAGGAACTGCCCCGAATACTTGGAAGAGAGCAAGAAAAAGGGAAGTGAGACTTCCACCTCAGGTATATATGTTATAGAAGTCAATTTATCTACTTCCGCATCATGGGTATTAGATATTGGATGTGGATCTCATATTTGTACAAATATGCAGGATCTAAAAAGGATCTATAATGGACTGTATGTCCTTGATCTTGATATGCCTATCTATAACATTAATACCAAAAGGGTCAAATCGAACGAGTTGAACCCTTCTTACCTTTGGCATTGTCGCTTGGGCCACATAAATGAGAAACGCATTTCCAAACTCCATAAAGATGGATTATTGGATTCTTTTGATTATGAATCATATGAGATATACGAATCTTGTTTATTAGGAAAGATGACTAAAACTCCATTCACTGGCAATAGTGAAAGAGCAAGTGATCTTTTGGGCCTTATACATAGTGATGTATGCGGACCCCTAAACACATTGGCTAGAGGTGGTTTTCAATACTTCATCATTTTTACTGATGACTTCAGTAGATATGGATTTGTGTATCTAATGAAACATAAATCCGAATCCTTTGAAAAGTTCAAGGAGTTCAAGAATGAAGTACAAAACCAACTGGGCAAGAATATTAAAGCACTTCGATCAGATCGAGGTGGTGAATATTTATGCCTGGAGTTTGATGATCATCTAAAAGAGTGTGGGATATTATCTCAACTCACTCCTCCTGGAACACCACAATGGAATGGCGTATCTGAAAGGAGGAATCGAACCTTACTAGATATGGTTCGATCCATGATGAGTCTTGCAGACCGTCCAAACTCCTTCTGGGGACATGCTTTATTAACAGCAGCTTTTACACTTAACCATGTTCCATCTAAGACGGTTGAAAAGACACCATATGAGATATGGACTGGAAGACGACCTAGTATGTCTTTTATGAAGATTTGGGGTTGTGAGGTTTATGTGAAACGACAAATTTCTAATAAACTTGAACCCAAATCTGATAAGTGCTTATTTGTGGGGCATCCCAAGGAAATCAAGGGATACTATTTCTACAATCCTTCTGAAGGCAAAGTGTTTGTTGCTAGGACTGGTGTATTCCTAGAAAAGGAGTTTATCTCCAAAGGAACCAGTGGGAGGAAAATAGAACTTGAAGAAGTTCAAGAATCACAAAATAGCAATGAACCTATGATGGAACAGGAGCAACCTCCGCAAGATGTTGTGGAACAACAATCTGTTCCAGTAGCACAAGACTCGCGTAGGTCTAACAGGATACGTCACCAACCTGAGAGATATGGATTTCTCATGACTCAACAAGGTGATGTTTTACTCATAGATCAAGATGAGCCTGTGACTTACCAGGAAGCCATCATTGGCTCAAAATCTGAGAAATGGCTAGAGGCCATGAGATCTGAAATGGATTCCATGTACTCTAATCAAGTTTGGAACTTGGTTGAACCACTAGAAGGGGTAAAACCCATAGGGTGCAAGTGGGTTTTCAAAAAGAAAATTGACATGGATGGTAATGTATATACCTATAAAGCATGATTGGTTGCTAAGGGTTTCAAACAAATTCATGTCGTAGACTATGATGAAACCATTTCACCAGTTGCAATGCTTAAATCCGTTCGGATCTTGCTTGCTATTGCAGCACACTAGGATTATGAAATCTGGCAAATGGATGTTAAAACTGATTTCCTTAATGGAAATCTACTCGAGGATGTGTACATGACATAACCTGAGGGTTTTGACACTCTAGAGAATGCTGGAAAGATGTGCAAATTACAACGATCCATTTATGGATTGAAGCAAGCTTCCAGAAGCTAGAATCTTCGTTTTGATGATGCTGTAAGACAGTTTGGACTCATCAAAAATGAAGATGAACCTTGTGTCTACAAGAAGGTTAGTGGGAGCATTGTTGTCCTTCTAGTGCTGTATGTGGATGACATACTACTTATTGGAAGTGACATCCCTAGCCTACAAAATGTAAAAATGTGGTTAGGGAATTGCTTCTCTATGAAAGATCTAGGCGAGGCTACCTATGTGTTAGGTATCAAAATCTATAGAGATAGATCATTGAGAATGCTCGGCCTAAGTCAGAGTACATACATAGACAAGATGTTAAAACGGTTTAACATGCATGAATCCAAGAAAGGACTCTTGCCTATGTCACATGGTATATGCTTTTCAAAGGCACAATCGCCTTCCAATCATGAAGAGAGGGATCGCATGGATAAGATTCCGTATGCATCTGCAATCGGATCTATCATGTATGCCATGCTATGTACTCGACCAGACGTCTCGTATGCTTTAAGCATAATGAGCAGGTACTAGTCTGATCCCGGTGAAAGTCACTGGACTGCTGTCAAGAATATCCTCAAATACTTGAGAAGAACTAAGGATACATTCTTGATCTATGGAGGTGAGGAAGATCTCGTTGTAAAGGGTTACACCGATGCTAGCTTCCAAACCGATAAGGATGATTCCAGATCGCAGTCTGGTTTTGTGTTTTGCCTGATTGGTAGCGCTGTGAGCTGGAAGAGTTCAAAGCAGGAGACAGTTGCTGATTCTACCACAGAGGCCGAGTATATTGCTACCTCCAATGCAGCAAAGGAGGCCGTTTGGATCAGGAAGTTCATTACTGAACTTGGTATTGTTCCTAGCATTGTGGATCCCATTGATCTCTATTGTGATAACAATGGAGCCATTGCACAAGCCAAGGAACCTACATCTCACCAGCGATCCAAACATATACTTAGGCGCTTCCATCTCATTCGAGAGATTATCGATAGAGGAGATGTGAAGATATGCAGAGTACCAACACTTGACAACGTTGCTGATCCACTTAAGAAACCTCTTGCTCAGCAGAAGCATGATGGTCACACTAGGTCAATGGGCATTAGATTTATGCCTGATTGGCTCTAGTGTTGGTGGGAGATTGTTGGTGTAAGCCCTAGAGGCCATTAGTCTTCTTTGAGATTTACATTTGTATCATGACTTTGATTTACATATATTTATATATATATAAGGCATTTCAGTTTATACTATTAATTGTTTAAACTAAGTAAAGTCCTTAGAATAGTTATTTAAGTTCAATAGAGCATCAAGTGCATGACTTGATCGTGAGACCCTATTAAACAATTTAAATACTATTCTTAAAATATCCGTAGTCAAGTATTATTGTTATTTAGGACGACAATAATACATCGAGACTATTATGTGGGTAGACTGATGAGCATATTTCACGGGTCATGGATATGAGATATCAAGTCTTCACATAGGTATAAATATTAGAGTAATATTTATACTGGATTGACCCACTATGAGAACGTTGCATAATAGTTATGTAAGTGTCATGAGCGCTTCTCATGGTAACCAAAGTGAAGTAGTCCTTTGACTTGAAGTCACTACGATTCCTACATGAGGAGTTGTAGGCTTTAATGCTACCAAACGTTATCCGTAACAGGATGATCATAAAGATAGTTATTAGGCCTACAATGAATCATGTTGAGGGATGTGAGTGATGTAGATAGGATTCGTCCCTCCTACATAGCAGGAGTAATGTCATGGGCTTCTCAATAGAGTGAGACTTGAAAGTGCATGGCCATGCTGTAATGGGCCAATATGAGATATTGGGCCCATTTGTGATTGTACGTCTACTCGGGAATTGAGAAACAAATAATTGAACTTAACAAGGATGACACACTTATGCCTTGTGTTCAATTAAGACATATGGACGAAAGGACATTTACTACACGATTATTTTGGTTACCGTAAGGTATATATCGTATCACCGGTATTCTCATTAATTGGGTAACAATGATGTATTGCCAGATGTCACTCATTGTTTATAATATTAAATGTGATTTAATATTATTGCCAATTTATTAAGAACCTATAGGGTCACACAAGAGGAAATAGTCGGAGAATGAATTAATTTATTAAATATGATTTAATAATATTAATTATAAGATTGGGCCTGTAGCGTACAAGCCCAATGAGGTTAGGTTAAGTGGGTGACAGCTTATAATGCTGAGCACATCACTTAAGCGCTATGGAGAGCTTACTGCGCAAAACCTAGTGGCCGGCACACCGCATTGGTAGGCACGCCCCCTCACTCTTGCCGTCAGCTAGCATGACGTTTTCTCTGGTGTTGTTTTGTTCGCGTGGACTACGTAGAGGTGCTGCTCCATTGCGGTACTGGTGATATCGTTGTTTGTAGTGCTCATGATCGATTGAGAAGGACTGTTCTTCCCTTGCAGTGATCGCGGTAAAGCTACGCTACAAGAGGTAAACACTACATGATGAGTCATGACCATTCGCATGGATCCTTTTTATGGGGAATTTTTCCGCTGTGTTTTTGGTTTTGAAATACGCAAATTCCCAACACTAACAAGAGCCAGCAAGGCATAAGAGGTACCAAAAAGAGTATAAAGATAAGAAAGGAAATATGACTTCCTCTTTAGGCATATTTGTTATAAAATTAAACATGTCTAATTCAACATCATGGGTATTAGATGCCGCATATGGATCTCACATTAATGTGAAGGATCAAAGGGAGTACGACGTTGACTAAAGGTAAAGGTCTACCCTATGAGTGTAAATGGAGCAAAAGTTGCTACATTGACTATTGGAATTTGAATTTACCAATATGGGCCTTGATGGAACTAAATAATTGTTATTTTGTTCCAGCTGATAATAGAAACATCTTCTCTATATCTTGTATAATCAAGCAAGGGTTTTGAGCTGCAATAAAAGGACTATTGTTGTTCCATTTATTCAACTGATATTTTCTATACTAGTATTCATATGAGATATGGACTTTGTGTCCTTGATCTCGATATGCCAATTTATAACATAAATTCAGATACTGTCAAACTAAGTGATTTGGACCCTCCATGTCTTTAGCGATATCTTTTAGACCATATAAGTAAGTAACGCATTTCCAAGACTCCACTAATATGGACTTTTGGACTCATCCAATTATGAATTATTTTAGGTCTGCAAATCTTCCTTATTTGGAAAGATGACTAAGCTCCATTCACTAGCAAGGTGAAAGGGTTCGTGATCTTTTGGCATGATGCATTGTGATATCTGAGGGCCTCTAGACAAGTTTACTAAAAGGCAAGTTTCCGTATTTCGTCTCATTTACTAATGACTTCATTAAAGATGGATTTGTGCATGACACAAGTCAGAAATCTTTGAAAGGTTCAAAGAATTCAAGAACGAAGTGGAGAACTAATTTTGGAAAGGTATTAAAGCCATACGATCAGCTCGTGGTGGTAAGTACTTAAGCCAACTGTTTGATGACTATCTGAAGGGTGTGGGATTATATCTCAATTCACTCCTCTTGGAACACCATAATGGAATGGTGTGTCCGAGAGAAGACATCGCACCTTGTTGGACATGGTACGATCTATGATGAGTCAATCAGACTTCTCTGACTCTTTCTAGGGATATGCTTTACATACAACAGCTTTCACACCTAACCGTGTTCCATCTAAGACGGCTGAAAGACATCATATGAGATATGGACTGATAACCGATCAAGTATGTCGTACATTGAGATTTGTGTAACGCTCTTCGTTACATTAGTAACCCAAAATAAATACTTTAAGTAAAACAAGTTAAATAAAAAATTTCTTAAATAAATACTAAATAAATACTTAATATTATAATAATCTAAAATAATTGTTTACATCAATTCAAAATCAAAATAACATAATAAGTTTCAAAGCCTCAAAATCGAGCGTCTATTACAACTCACATAGAGAAATAAACTAAACAATAACAAAGGTTCTCCTAGCATATGCCATACAATACTATCCAAGCTCTAACACTAAAGAGATAATATTCAAGCGTCTGGTTGCTCGACAAGGTCATCCTCAGGCTCTGAAAACAATACTACTAGTGAGATATAAAATCTCAGTGAACAGAAATACAGTTATAAAGGTTTTCACAAAAGTATTGCTTTCAGCCGATGCGATAACCTGAAAAACTGTCCATGGTACCCGCTATTTTCAAAATAATTTATAATAGTAATATAAAATTAATATTAACCATAATCAGTCATCATCAACACTTCTTAAACAAATATATCATATCACATATAACAATTAATTCTCAAAAATAATCACAAGTGTCATATGACCATCATACTGTACATAACAATGGAGTCCCATTGCCTACCTTACTTATGAAGGTATTTCGATGTCACCTTCTCTTCAGTGACATTACTCATTTTTTATACCAACCATTGTATGTAACATCCAAAAATTCATGTATCTGTCTTTTAACTGTTTGTGTGAGTAACTTGACTGAGAACACAGTCTGATTAATAATAATCGTCAAAATAGTTAATAATTGAAAATTCATATTTGAATTTCAATTACGAGCTTAATGATCATAAGATATTGTTTTGAGCCTGTTGTGTTGTTTTGAGTCAGAACCGGTAAAAAATTATTATTTTAATCGGGACCGCTTTACCTTGGGAAGCGTGCCAAGGCCGGGGAGTGATCGGGTCCGGGGTCGGGAGGTTACTCTGGCCTAGAGTCAGGAGAAGTTTATGACTGTTTATCACGTTTCACGAGGAGATGTCACATTTTTGTCAATTCATGACAACCTTTCACCTTTGTCAACTTTTTCTTTTATGGAAAATGCTAAACTACCTAGTTTTGGCTAATCTCTACAACTTTCATTATGGTGTCAACACATGTGTACCTTCCTCCATCTTAACCCTTTATTTCCTTACACATATTTTCATCACACTTTAGCTTAATTTTGGTGATAACACACCAAGGCCATTCGGCCATTAAGCTCCAAAAACACCATCAAACTTCTAAAGATCTAACACACCTTTTCTCTCAAAATTTCAATTCCTCTCACTTCTTTTTAACCTCTCTCTACACGGTTCTTCACTCTAAATCACTAACCAAATTTCCTCTTCCATTTCTAAGAACATACTTCACCTTGTCTTGGTCTAAGGATCAACTTTGGTGAAGGAAGTTTCTTGATTTGGAGAAGTTTGTTCTTCAATCTCAAGAACATCATCCAAACCTTGAAGTTGTTCTTTTGTTGTTGAGCTTCTAAATCCTTTTTCTTTTCATTTCTTTACTTATTACCTTGAGTAATCATCTTCTAGTTCTTTATTTTCATGAAAACAAGTTGAAGATCTTACCTTTTTTCCCTCTTCTAGTGTCGGCCACCTCTTTGTTTTGAGGGCTTGGAGTTTCCTTTCACTTAAACATCTTCACTAAAGGAATGTGGGAGTGAACCTCATCACACCAAATGGGTGGAAGATGAAAATGGTTGTTTATGTTTTGTGTGGGTGAAACCCTAGTTTGGGTTCACTACTTTGTTGGTTAAGTTCTCTATGAGAACATGTTTGTAATAAGGTTTCTATGCTTATTATGTATTTATGATGATATATACTTGGTTGGAAAAATGTTTTCATGTATGTTGAAAACCATACTTTGATCTCTAGATCAAGTAAGGATTTTGATGCTTATTTGTGGTTGAATGATGTATGATTATTGTTCATAATATTATTGTGAGTATTTTGAGCTATTACTTAACATGTTGGTGAAGCAAAATCTTCACACCCTTGTTAGTGGTAGGATTCAGCACTATGGTAAGAAAAGGAAGAACATGAGTTTGTTCTTTGTAACACCCCGATTTTCACTGCCTTTATAAACCAGTAAGCTGTATAATTAAGTTTGTATTTTATTCGAGGTTTTAGAAAATGAAATAAAATAAACCGAGACCATATTCATGCTCAGCGCTATCGTAGGAAACTACGATTAAATTTTGAGCCAAAAACTCAGACGGAGCCCAGTCTGCGTTTTTCACTGATAGTAGTATTTTAATACTATAAAGACCTCATTTTGACTAAATGTCAGAACCATTAGTCTTAGAATTTGATTCTCTACTTTTTTGCAAAAATCCGTCCTGACGTTAAAAAGTGAAAATAATATATTATATTCGTGCTAATACTCGAACTGGGAGACGATTGGAGCCGTAAAGGGATTCAACGAGACCCGCTAACGGATAAAATCAGTGTCACATCAAGTCACATCACCTATTGGAACTCTTAAGTGAGCTTATTGGGATTTAGAGGCATTAGAGCTGTTGGTGAGATTGAGACGTGTAATAACGGAATAAGAACTAGTTTAAGTGTTTGACTTAATCATGGAAGTAAGTCTTTCGTGAAGGATTGGTAGTAGAGAATGGCGGACTAACAGGTCAGTGAAAGAGGGAATGACTTTCCCGATAGTCGATGGATGAGCAAAAGATGGATGATAAGTTTTACGAGTTAATTTTATTTCTCCAAAAGAGTAGGACCGTGTTGAAATTGCTTCCTTGACGAAACAAGGTGTGTTGCCACACAAAGGTATGCGTTTTGTTGAGTTCTAATCAAGTTGAAGCCTGGTGAGAACTCACGTTTAGAGAAAGGTACTTGTATTCACGTTGACACGTCGTTTGTCCTTTTGGGATTGTGTCTGACACTTGAACGAGGTGCCTGTCTAGGAAGATTTCCAGGACAAATTTTCTGAGGATATTCCGAGTTTGCGTTACAAAGGACGTTGAGTTTTCGATTGATCTAGTTTCTAGATTTAGTTAGATCTCCTTCGCTTGTGTAGAGTATGACCTACAAAGTTGGCTGGGTTGGACTGCATGAAATGGAAATTCGTTTGGTTCTCGTTAAATTCGTCATCATCGGTAGTGTTCTCGTTTACTCTAAAAGTCACGAGGAACATGAGGAAACTCTGCGTCAAGTGTTACGGACCCTACGCGAAAAGATTTATCGTGAAGTCAAATAAGTACGAGTTTGACTCGATGGTGGTAAAAATTCTTAGGGTATGTGATCCCGGACGAGCCTTTGTACTCACACTCCCATGTATTAGACATTTGGGTGGATTGGTTAATAGTAACCTTTGGCCTGGACATTTTCATGTCATTCCATCAAAAGATTTGTTACGACTATTTCTTGAGTTATAACACAGACAAATTCTCGACATCGGAAGTTTCTTTATGAAACTTAGTCTAATCACTTTTACTTTTGGTAACTGTGACCCAGTTTGATTTTTGACCAGACTGCCCACCTTTTGATTCCCTGATCTATTGGAAGGTTCTTATGAAAGAAGGGACTTTATTAGAGTCATTGTTGTAAACATGTATTAGCTATGCATTTTTACACTCATGAACCTGCTGAAGAATCTTTTTACATACTGGATGTTCCTGTATTCGTTTCTGAGTGGTAAAATCCTTCTATATACTTCCTATGAGAGTAAGACCAAGAAAATTTCCTCTGTTGAAAATTTATTTTGTTGAAAGATTTCTTTTCGTAATCTTCAAGGATCGAGTAGCGACTAAGTTCAACTGATTGCCCTCAACTCAAGTGGACAAGTAAGAAAACGTTTTGATCTTTGAAGGATTGGTTGGGAGTAAGCGTAGTAATCTAACTACGAACATCCTGTCAGCAGGATAGACGAGAAGTGATGGGAGCTTTGTTAAGGTATGGTGTGGTGGATAAGATGTGGAACCTGAGGATTAAGAGGATCTTGTCCAATTTTGAGTCGCGAAATTTCGAAGACGAAATTTTTTTTAGAGGGGTAGTAATTTAACACCCCGATTTTCACTGCCTTTATAAACCAGTAAGCTGTATAATTAAGTTTGTATTTTATTCGAGATTTTAGAAAATGAAATAAAATAAACGAGACCATATTCATGCTCAGCGCTATCGTAGGAAGCTACGATTAAATTTTGAGCCAAAAACTCAGACGGAGCCCGGTCCGCGTTTTTCACTGATAGTAGTATTTTATTATTATAAAGACCTCATTTTGACTAAATGTCAGAACCATTAGTCTTAGAATTTGATTCTCTACCATTTTGCAAAAATCCGTCCTGACGTTAAAAAGTGAAAATAATATATTATATTCGGACGAATACTCGAACCGGGAGACGATTGGAGCCGTAAAGGGATTCAACGAGACCCGCTAACGGATAAACTCAGTGTCACATCACCTAGGGACTCATGCCAGCGTCATGATTTTCAAAATATTTGGACGCGAAATGACCAAAATGCCCTTGATCTTTTAACAAAATTACCAAAACGTCCTAAACTTAATTACAAGTTTGCCATTGAGACAAAAACTTATCTCACCTTCACTCACACTCAAGGCCATTCGGCCAAGCCCCCTCCCTAGCCCACCTAACACATTTCTCTTCATTTCTTCTTATTCTTCAAAGAGTTCTTCACTTGGAACCTTAAGGAGGTAATGTGACACCCTTAACCTCAACGTAGATTTATTATATATATATATATATATATATTGATTTGTGAAAAGATTCTTTGCCGAATAAAGATACGAGTTCTACCATTAATAAACATTTTCGCAATAGTTAAGAGTATCACCATTCGTAAACTCAACTTCAAATCCAATTCAATTAAACATATGGTTGACTCCTTGTTTCGATACTTTCAAATTCGAGGACTGGGACTAAGTTTGACATTAAGTTTGGATTTTCACTTAAATATTAGAACTCTCAAGTGAGATTATTAGGATTTAGAGTGCATTAGAGTTGTTGGTGATATTGAGACGTGTAATAATGAAATAAGAACTAGTTTAAGTGTTTGAATTAATTGTGGAAGTAAGTCTTTTGTGAAGGATTGGTAGTAGAGAATGACAGACTAATAGGTCAGTGAAAGAGGGAATGACTTTCTCGATAGTCGATGGATGAGCAAAAGACGGATGATAAGTTTGAGGAGTTAGTTTTATTTCTCTAAGAGAGTAGGACCTTGTTGAAATTGTTTCCTTGACGAAACCATGTGTGTTGACACACAAGGGTGTGCACTTTCTTAGGTTTTGATCGGGTGAGGCCTGATGAGAATTCACGTTTAGGGAAAGGTACCTTTATTCATGTTGACACGTTGTCGTCCTTTTGGGATTGTGTTGGACATTTGAACTAGGTGCCTATTTCGGAAGATTTTCAGGATAAATTTTCTGAGTATATTCTGAGTCTGCATTACAAAGGACGTTGAGTTTTCAATTGATCTAGTTTCTAGATTCAATTAGATCTCCATCGCTTGTGTAGGATATCGCCTACAAAGTTGGCCGGGTTGGACGACGTGAAATGGAATTTCGTTTGGTTCTTGGGAAATTCGTCATCATCGGCGATGTTTTCGTTTACTCTCGTAGTCGCGAGGAACCTGAGGAGACTCTGTGTCAAGTATTACAGACCCTACGCGAGAGGAGTTGACGTGAAGTCACGTAAGTACGAGCTGGACTTGGTGGTGGTAAAGAAATTCTTAGGGTGTACAATCCCGGATGAGCTTTTGAACTCACACTCCCATGTATTACACATTCGAGTGGATCGATTTAATAGTAACCTTTGACTTGGGCATTTTCATGTCATTCCATCGAAAGATTTGTTACGACTATTTCATGAGTTGTAACACAAACAAATTCTCGATACTGGAAGTTTCTTGATGAGACTTAGTCTAATCACTTTTACACTTGGTAACTGTGATCCAGTCTGATTTTTGGCCAGACTGTCCATCTTTTGATTCCCTGATATGTTGGAAGGTTCTTATGAAAGCAGGGACTTTATTAGAGTCATGGTTGTAAACATGTATTAGCTATGCATTTTTACACTCACGAACCTACTGAAGAATCTTTTTACATACTGGATATTCCTGTATTCGTTTCTGAGAGGTAAACTCCTTCTATATACGTTCCTAGGGGAGTAAGACCAAGAAAATTTCCTCTGTTGAAAATTTCTTTTGTTGAAAGATTTATTTTCTTAATCTTCGAGGACCGAGTAGCGACTAAATTCAACTGATTGCCCTCAACTCAAGTGGACAAGCAAGCTAGAAAACATTTCGATCTTTGAAGACTGGTTAAGAGTAAGTGAAGTAATCTAACTACGAACATCCTGTCAACAGGATAGCCGAGACGTGATGGGAGTTTTGTTAAGGTATGGTGTGGTGGATAAGATGTGGAATCTGAGGATTAAGAAGATCCTGTCCAGTTTTGAGTCGCGAAATTTCGAGGGCGAATTTTTTTTAGAGGGGTAGTAATGTAACACCCTGATTTTTCAAACTCTCTAATACTAATTAAACAGTATTTATGAGTTTGTATTTTATTGAAGGGTCTAGAAAGGGAAATAAAACATTTCGAGACCATAGCATGCTCTACGTTATCGTAGGGCTCTACGGTTAATTTTTGGGCCAAAAACTCAAACGGAGCCCGGTCTGCGTTTTTACACTGTTTGTGGGGTTTTACTGCTCTAGAAACCTCAGATTGATTCGTGAACAAGATAGTAAGTCTTAGAATTTGATTCTCTACGTTTTGGTTATATTTCAAAAAAAATCACCTCCTAACCTTTTTTCGAGCGAAATCCTCAATCGGGTGACAAGCGGAGCCGCATACGGACTCACCGGGACCCGCCAACGGATAATCTTGATGTCACATCATGTCAAATCACTTGGGAAAGCGTGCCAGAGTCATCATGACGTTCGGAAATATATGGACACGAAATGACCAAAATACCCCTAACCTTTTCTTTAATGACATTTTGGTCCTTGAAGGAAAAGACTAAAATGCCCTTAAATGAGTTGATTTAAGGGCTGATCAGCCTCATCTCCCACGTACCAAACCTGAACTTGAAGGGCCAAAACACTTCATCTTCTTCCTTGAGAGAAAACCTCCATTTTCCTTAGGGAAAAGCTTGAATCCTTGAAAGAAAAGCTTGAATCGTTGATCAATCTTCATTATTCTTTAGGTAAGATCACTTCTATGATCTCTAAGCTTCATGAATCTCTTGCTATCTCAAGTTTGAAATATTGATTTCATAGTTTTCAAGTTTATGATCCAAAACTTCAAAAATTCATAGGAAATTGTAGAAAAATCTTTTTAATAGGAAACCAATTTCTTTGAGCTAGCTTCAACATCTTCTACCTATATCCAAGAACATATGATCAAACTCTTATCCTAGCCTATTCTTCTAGAAGTGGCCGAACCCTAGGAAGATGGATGAATAGTGCACTACGCCATATTAGGGAATAATTGACGCTACCTTCACCAGCATTTCCTCGTGAAACGCTAGAAAATATGAGGCGGAAGAGTATTCCCAGCGCTTTCTTAAGGAAGCGCTAGCAAATGGGGAATACCTTATTATAGGAATTGTCAGCGCTTTCTAAAGAGAGCGCTGACAAAGGTGTAGAATCTTTACAAGCGCTTTCTTAAGAAAGCGCTGAGAATACTCTTATTATGGGAATTGTCAGCGCTTTCTAAAGAGAGCGTTGACAAAGGTGTAGAACATTTACTAGCGCTTTCTTTAGAAAGCATTGGCAATGTCCCTTTTCTAATATTTCAATTTCCCACCTACAGGTTACGTTTCAATTTCAATCTAGTCTCGCGCGCCTAGAGCTCCGTATTCCTTCTCGCGACCCTCACCGCCCCACCGTCGTACCGCGACTTTAAGCCCCTCACCGTGCCACCATCGTCCTGCTCATAGCATCAAAAGGACCACCGCATCACGATCGTCTTGCTCGCTGCACCAAAAGGACCACCGCGACCCTGAAACCTTCCCTAATTTCCTGCCATTCTTCCTTCGCACAACCTCCTGCTCGCTGCTCTCTCTTCTCGCTGCCATTGTTGCTTCCACTGCGAGGGTTCACTCCTCTCTGCTTGGGTTCTCAACTCCTGCCATTTGTTCTTTTGAGTTTCTCTTTGTGAGTTTCTCCCTTTTTTAATTTTGAGTTTTGAGTTTCTCAACTACTGTCATTGTTCTTTTGATTTTGATTATTAGAAATCTCTTTTTTGTTCTTTTTTATGCTTGAAATTTTGGTTGTTTCTCAACTACCACCCAATGCTTTTGATTTTGATTATTAGCAAATTTGAGTTTCTCAACTACTGCCATAGTTTTCTCACCTATTATACATTCATTATGCTTGTGTCAATTTATTTCATGTTTGGTTTTAAATCATCTATATCTTAATTGTTTGTTTTGCTTGTGTTGATTTTGCAAATTGTTTTGGTTTGCAGGGGAAATAGATAAAACAAATGTCAATGTATAAAAAAAAATAAAATAAGGGAATTGCCAGCGCTTCCTTGAAAAAGCGCTGGTAAAGGTGCACAATTGTCAGCGTTCCCTTGGAAAAGCGCTGGCAAAGGTGCACAATTGCCAGCGCTTTCTTGAAAAAGCACTGGCAAAAAGCGCTGGCAATTGTGCACCTTTGCCAGCGCTTTTCCAAGGGAGCGCTAACAATTTTGCACCTTTACCAGCGCTTTTTTAAGCGCTAGCGAACTTTTCCCCCCTTTTGCTAGCGTATAGATAGCTAGCACCCGAAAGCGCTAGCGAAGGCCTAAAAAAAAACGTTGGTAAAGCCCTTTTCTGTTGTAGTGGTGATTTTGTTCAATTTTTGATTTCTAACTCTTGATTCCATCCTTACCTTTCCTATTGTCTTTGAATCCAAGTGATGGAAAACCAAATCAATTTCTAGCCTAGTTTTCTCTTCATGGCCGAGACCTTTAGGTATGAAGAACCTTGGGTCATGTTTCATATTTTTGGGTATTAGGACTTGTTTTAGTGTTAATCAAGCTTAAGAACCAACCATCCAAAAGTTGGGAACCAAATGTGATCCCTAACCCTTTTTACCATTTTTGGCCGAACCTAGCTCCTAAGGGATTAGAGAAATTTATGAATTAATTTTTGATGATTGGATTGGTTGTATGTTTGTAGTTGTTGTCGGATACTCGGACGAGGAATCGGGAGAATTCGTGGATCGATCGGGTGACTTTACCTTCGGAGGATGACTTCTAAAGGTAAGGGGAGATTAGCTCCAATAAGTTTGATAGCCT
This sequence comes from Ammopiptanthus mongolicus, assembly GCA_039655645.1. NCBI lineage: Eukaryota > Viridiplantae > Streptophyta > Magnoliopsida > Fabales > Fabaceae > Ammopiptanthus > Ammopiptanthus mongolicus. The sequence continues at coordinate 60,247,895 of CM077345.1, forward strand.
CATGAGTTTTTGTTGGATGATTGTAACCATAATGTGAAGTTGATGATTGTCCTTGTTGATGCATTATGTAACCTATATGCTTGTTTGGTGCTTTGAAGATATGCTATATATTGTGTATGTACTTGATTTATTTATTTTATGAAGTATATGCTTGGATGTTTGAAATATGAATTGTGGCATTGATGCCTTGGATGAGATAATATTAAATTGAGATTTGATGTGTATATATATATATATATATATATATATATATATATATATATATATATATAAAACTCAATTCTCGGAATGCCCCATTTATAATGTTTTTTAATCCCTTTGCATTGATTTGATGGAGCCAGAATAATTAAAATAAAAATCAACTACTATACTGTATTACTGTAGCCAACATGAACCAACAATTACAAACTGCAAACAAGAAAGAGCTAATTGAAAGCGTTAGAGGATTGCATGTGCTGTTTGCTAAGTAATTTATTCATCACTCATCAAGAAAATTCCTGGTACAATTTTTTTATAGCCCATATCACTCGATCTCATTTTCTTGCAAATGCTGGACGACTCAGTGGATGACTTAATTCCACAAGTGTTGCTTTCAACCTTCAATAGCCCATACCTAGCAGCAACTTCTCTCCATTCCTTCTGCTCTGATAGATACCCATGCCTTAACAAATACCTTCTAAGCTCGATCAGAAGGTTCCTAATTGAATGAAAAGCTTCTAAGCTAAAAGTTATAATGGCCGATTTTATTAAAAAGCCACTAAGTTAAGAATCCAATATGATTTCGAATAAGACTTGGGAAATTGAGAGTTAGTGAGGAAAATAGTGAAAAGTTGCTTTATCATTATTTTCTAAACATGTTGTACAAAGAAAAGAAAATCTTGAAAAGTATTTAGCTTGTCAAGAAAATACCTTCTAAAAGTATTTGATGTTCCGAAAACGAAAATATCTCTTCATGAAAGTTGCTCTAATAATAATCTTTAGAAAAAAGTTTTAACATGATGGAACCTTTAGAAAGGGCATTTAAAGCCAAAATCATTTGAAAAACAGATCTTTAGAACTTGAGTTTTGAAAATGTTTTGTAAAGAAAAGTTTTGTGGAAAAATAAGTTTTAGAGCGAAAACGAGTTTTGGTTTATACCAAAGAGAATCTGCGTTTTGTTTTTGAGATTTGAACTACGAAAATGAATTTGATGAAACTGGTGATTACCCCTTCACGCATGTGAAGCATGTGAACCTAGTTACCGAGATGTTAGGCCAGTGTTCTGTGAAATGAGCACTTGGACTTCAAGTTCTATGTTTTGAAAAAGAATGGACTTTGTGTCCTATATGCGAGTCTAGTGTCCGCGACGTCGGCCTAGTACATAGTGGATTGAGCACTCGGACCACATGTCCTGTGTTTTGAAAAAGAACGGACTTAGTGTCCTATGTACGAGTCTAGTGTCTGCGACGTCGGCCTAGTACTTCGTGGATTAAGAATTGGACTTCGTGTCCTGAAATTTGAATTGAATGGGCTATATGTCCTTTAAAACGAGTCGTGAGCTATATGCGTCGACAAATGAAAGAATGAACGAAAAGAAAGAATAGAAAACCTCCTGCATACATGCATGAGTCGGCCGACGTGCCATACGAACCGAGCTACAATTCAAGTGGTTGAGAATTGAGCCAGTTAAGACCACTAGGTCTATAGGGGCATTCTATGTTCGAAACTCCACAAGTGGTCGGAGGCCTCGCGACCCCGTGCCGTGGTAAATCGGCTACCCAACACGAATGAACTCAATCAGAGACCGGACTATTCAGGATATGGTTATGACGTGGTACCCCGGAACAATTGGAGATCGGACCTAAATTGAGAGGCCGACTCACGAGAAAATTATGTTATGGGTGTATTCGCGGCCTATCGCTCGAGGAAGGGAAGTTAGGAATCTCCGGAGTACATGAATTAGAGAGTCGAATTGAAGTCTCATGCATTCAATTGACTTATCTTGATGAATGAGTATGATATTTGAAAGTGAAATTATCTCATTATGATATTATGATTGAATATTGATGTTTTATCGCATGACTAAGTTATGCATTATTTGTATGCTGCTTTACTTGTGTGGCTATTACGATAAACTTGTGAACAAGTATCTCACCCTTGCCTGTACATGTTGGACACCCTGTTGTGTTTTTTGAACACATGTACAGATATTTTCCAGCGGTCCTCTGGGCCACTGCGGGACCCTGTAGCTGAGTTCCTTGGTGTCAACGACGAAGACGAGTGGACTGTCGATGACGAGGCCCAATATTATTTGGGCGATGCATGCTAGGTAGTATGTTTGCTGTTCTTAGAGTTTTGTTAGACCAGCTCTTAGGATTTTGATTTAAAGTCAGGTCCTTTGACCGTGACTCGATATGATGTGTAACAAGAAATTGAAATGTTGTATGCCATAAGGTGAAGTTGAATGAGTGATATAAATAATGAGTTTGAATTTGTTTCTTTCTTGTTGTTAAAGTTTTAAATTGGTATCAAATTTCCGCTACTAGTCTAATGAGTATTTTCGAAGAGGTTTTAATTAACTGAAAAAGAGAATTTGGGTTTCGAACAATGACACCTCGAGGGGGTGTTACACAGGCCCTTCCGAGCTGAGTCCCATAAGCAGGCCTTGCAGAGCTGGGTCTCACACAAACATTCACAAATGAGTACCCATAAATAGGCTCGTTAGAGCTGGGTCTCACACCCATACATTACATCACATAACATATTATTCATGACTAAAACTCATCAAACATTATCACAATAACATTTACAAACACTATATTCACTACAACAGAAAAGGCATTAAATAGCGTTTATTTTTGTCATTTAATAGCGCTTTTAAGCACTATAAAATAGAGCGCTATTAAAGGTTGACACAAACAGTGGCGTTTAAAAAAGCGCTATCTAAAGAAGAATAGACAGCGCTTCCTCAAGAAACCACTATCTAAAACTATGGATTAGATAGCGCTTCCTTGAGTAAGCGCTATCTAAAACTTCTTTGAGTAAGCGTTTAGATAGCGCTTTCTTGAGGAAGCGCTGTCTATTCTTGGATTTTAGACAGCTTGAGGAAGCACTATCTATCATGATTTAGATAGAGCTTCCTTGAGGAAGCGCTATCTTTTCCCTTTTTTTTTTTTTTTTTTAATATTGTACTCTATTTTTCTTCTACTTTACCCTGCACTCAGCAAAACCAAGACAGCAGTACAATATACCACAATATAAATAAATTCATTTCATTCATTAATGTTACAATATACATAATATACACAATTGAAACTATAATTCAAACTATAATTCAAACATGTACTGTACAATTAATCCCAGCAGACATTACAATATATACACTACACTATAGCTAGCTATACTAATTCAAAATGTCTTCATCCTGCAAAGCATCAACCGGCAAAATTGGAGACAAATCATCAAACTATATATTACATGAAACTTGAAGTATTCAATGTACACAAGCACAACTTAAATATATATATAACACTAAAAAGACAAAATTATTTACCTTGATTCATAATAATATAGTTACACCACTCATCCAAAATTTCAAATACTTGATCATCAGTGTATGTGTCATATTTACTATCGGGAAAGTACTGCATGCGATAGAAAAAGTAAATTAAGTTAGAATCAAAGATATTCAAATGGTCCAAATGTAATGTGTAATTAAACTGAAATCAAGTACCGATGATGGGATTTGAATTTGGTTATGAGCGATGATATCCTTAAGGAACCTTAGAACGTAGTATCCACAGTCTATATTGTTGTATTAGCGGGCGCACTACGAAACAAAAATAATAAGTTATTTGGATTTAAATTTAAATAATTGCATAATTACAATGTGAACAAATTAATACCTCTACAAAGATCCATTTAGTCTTTGATGATTTTGAAGATCGGGACTTGGCTCCCCTTTTGCATCCACGATGAATTGTCAAAGCACTTAAATGAAAAAACAAACATTCGTTAGCTATAGTGTACAATTTGAATCACATATATGAGATAAATCTCAAATCATTTTTTTTATTCGTTAAAGATAGTCATAAGCATTTTTCGCTGTGTAAAGGGTACATGCAATGGATCCAGGTACTAGATTGTGTCTTCATTGGGATTGATCGCTAACAATACCCAATGTCCCCTACAAAACAAGAAAATGAGTTAGCAAATCATAAACAGATAATTAATCATAATAAAATACAGTACCATGTCATTAATTAACTAAATGACTCACACTACGTTCACAGGTGCCAGAAACAGGGAATTGCCATCTGGACTTGCTAGCTCAAGGCGTTCAACTCTGTACTGTTTTTGCCCAGATATATATGGATGTAAAGCTATTTTATCTGGGCATAAGAGTACAAACCTCCCGGTGTTATTCGCGGGGATCAACATCTCTTGGTATAAGTACCTTAAAACATCTATAATAAGCGTTAATATATATTTAAATTATGAAGAATAAAATAAGTTATATACCTTTAAGTTTGATGTATTACCTTAGATATACGCTAACACCAGTCTGACTGATTTCATCACGAGTGATAATCTCATGGATTTCGTCTTGACCCACTGATAGCATATGTTGAAAACCCAGAATTTCTTCATCCATCTCCAATTCGATTACGCGGCTCAAGCCCTTTTTTACTAGGATCCTCATGTAGGATATACAATCATATGAGCTTGCTGCGATAGGAGGCCGGGAGGAGTATTGTTGCTTCTTAGGGGATGTAATGGACCCCTTTGTATGCTCCTTGTTAATTATAGGAGGTTGGGACTCCACAATCTTCTTGCCCTTGTCCTTGTCCTTGGATTTGGATTTTTCGGAGATAACCTACACATTGCAATAAAGTAGTTAGTGACCACCCAATTTAATAAATATATACAACATATCATAAGGGATAGTAATTATTAACATACCTGCACGAGGTTGATTGGCCATACGACAAAGGTACCTATTGCATAATACATTACCATGATATCAGCATGCTCAATTGGTACAGGCAATGGTGCATGTTCCTCCAGTGCAACTTCAATGTTCACTTTCACATGGCTAGGAGGTAATGGTAGGTTATGCAATGTGGCACCCACCTCATTAAAGACCATCGCCCTAGCGACAATGCGATGAGTTGGGTGCCGTAGATACAAGTTGCACAGTTTTATGCCCTAAACAAATAATAAACGAAATATGAATTAATTAGTATATGAATTTAAACCTTCAATGCAATATATAAAATTATAAAATTATAATTGATAAGTATTACCTCGGGAAGAGGTATATGCGGTTGCACAACGGTGCAACTATCTTTGACATTGTGCGGGATAGGGGTAGGAGGATCACAAGCTGGCTCAGAATCAGCCTACTTATCCTGCTTGCTAGCCTTTAACTCCTCTACTTCACGAGTTAGCTCGGCTAGCCTGCTTTGCGTCTCCAATTGAGATAACATATCTTGATGTTTTGCGCGTTGTTGTGCGCCAAAAACAATCCTCTGTGAGACGGCAAACCCCACCCCCTTAGGCAACCAGGGTGTTCATCGAGATTCAATGCTCGTGCAAGAATGTCTTGACGGCCAACATAGTCTGTTATCTTCCCCTGTGATACAGACTCTGATAAGGACATCTGTGACACAAATATTAATGAACATTCACATAAGATGTTGAACATAATTATAATAAGAAATGTACAAATGAACTAGCTTAATTAATGAGGGTGTATACTTACAATTCTGTCAGCCATTTCCTTAATGCCGGGGTGCAAAATCTGGCCATCATGGCCCATGCGAGCTATCATCCATAATGTACCCCGCTCAACTGCCTCGGTGGTAGGATCCCCTCCTGTCCTCTTCATCTGTACATTTGAACACACAAAATAAATAAAATTCATCAATGTTAAGGAAGAAATCATAAGTGGGTTAATCAACAAGTTATAAGGATATATTGTACTTACAATTTGTTCCTCGAGGCCATCATAACCCGTTAGCCCTGCCAAGTAAGGGTACGGAGGGTTTGACGCTCTAATTCGATTTGCTTTACTTGTTTTCTACATATACACGGAAGTATATGTCAATGCATGATTTAATATCTATAAATTAAGTTAACAAACAAAGTTAAATTGCTCATACCTTAAATGTCTCGTTTTTTGTGCGTGTCGTTATAAAAGCTCTCCAGTCGTCCACCTTTATCATGTCTGCGTACTTTGATGGAGGCTCATGTCTGACATTCCCACCTTTATCTCTTAAATACTTGGTCGTCAACTTAGTTCGGAATGACCGATGACATTTTCCGGGAATCTGGAGACATATTTTCCTTTGAGCCTCATCAATGTCAAAGATAGTCTGCAGAAATGATAAAGGTGTAAGTTTAAAAACATACATGTTAATTAAGAAACTGATGTTAATTAAATATTACTTACTTACCTGTATATCGCGCCATATGTGTGATTTGGCCTCGTTCAATGCTTTGTCCTTCCACGTCTTGCATGTAATTGGGACCGCTTGCCGGACTATGGCCCCAATGTAACTCTTTAGCTCCTTCCCATGATCACCAATGGGTTTGCCTTTTGTATTCCAGGCAACCTGATAAAATGAAACACTTGATTAATAAAATAATGAAACACTTAATTAATAAAATGAAAAACTTAATAATAATGATCTTATATACCTGTAATCTCATGCCTCTGCTCCTCTTTAGGATAAGATTCTTCTTGAACGTCGGTCCACGGCGCCTAACTTGTGTCTCGGGCGCCTCTAGGCTAGAATCCGAACTATCATCATGATCACTAGATGAAGACATGATCTGCAACACAAGTAAAAAAGTCAGATCACAATATAAATTAGAAAAACATGTTTAAGTAAATTTAATTAACGAAGAAATTAAAAAAACAAAATCACGATGCTACATGTTTAATTAAAAACGATGAATATTTTTTTAATTGATGAAGAAATTAAAAAAACAAAATGTGCTTACATGTTTAAGTAAATCTTTTCCTCTTCCTCGTTGGATTTAGACTTTTGTGTCCCTTATTGGTACGAAACAATGGATTGATCCAAAGACCCTCGTCATGATCATTTCTAATGTACAAACCCTCATCTATAATTGGATTGGACTGAAATGATTGTAATGTCCCGAAGAAAGGATTATCCTCAATATTAGCATCTTCATGTGCTTGATCATCAATCCCATTAACAATCATTTCGTTAGTCAATAGAACGATGGAACACTTCGTATCAGCAGGATTGATGACATAGTACACTTGTTGAGCTTGCGATGCTAAAATAAGGGCTCGTCTTTATACCCCACCTTATTGAAATCCACATGCATGAATCCCAACTCATCCATCTGTACACCGGTATTATTGTCAACCCACTTACATTGGAACACAGGCACCCGAAACATCGTATAATCCAACTCCCATATACGTTCAATCACCCAAAAATATGACTTATTTGCATATATGGGGTTTCTGTCTTTGGCACTGGAGATATGCATGACTTGAGCTACAAGAATGACCCCGCTATTTTGCATTTTCCTCTGCTCATCTTGTTTTTTTGTATTAAATGTGAACCCGTTCATTAGATAACTACTGTAAGAGAAGACATGTATTGTTGGACCTCTCGCTAACCATCTCAACCTTTCTGAAATTGATGTAGGATTTACAGTAAACTCTGCAGAAATGTGTTCTTTTAGCCATGGTATGAAACACCGGTTGTGTTCTCTTGTCAACCAATTCTGACTCTTATTGGGACACAAACCCTGAATTATGTGCTTGTGTTTTTCAACATATGACTCAACCTCATCGGCATTGTGTAGAACATACAAGTGTGCTTGCTCCCATTCTATCCGCTGTATAGTCACTACTTCAGTTCCAGTAATACCTTGACCCATCGTTTTCCCCGTGTGACAAGACTTTGTCAACCCTATGGAATCAAAATCAGTGAGGTACTCGGTACAAAACTCAACAGCTTCTTCGACTATGTAACGTTCAACAATACAACCCTCTGGTCATGATCGATTTTTCACATACCCTTTCAATATCTTCATGTAACGCTCAAAAGGGTACATCCATCTCATATAAGTAGGCCCACACAACTGTGTCTCTGACTAGGTGAACGGTTAAATGAACCATTATATCAAAGAATGAAGGCGGGAAATACATTTCAAGTTCACACAAAGTCACAACAATCTCTTTCTGCAATGTCGGCAACTTCCCAGGGCCAATCACCTTACTGCAAATTGCCTTGAAGAAGAAACAGAGTTTAGTCAAGGTCTCCCGCACTTTGTTACGCAAAATTGACCGTATAACGATAGGTAGCAAATTCTCCATGAGGACATGGCAGTCATGGGACTTTAGTCCCTTTAACTTCAGATCTTTCATATCCACGAGGTTCCTAATGTTTGAAGAGTACCCCTCTGGAACCTTAAGTCCATGAAGAAACTTACAAAGAGCAATTTTCTCTTTTCTGGCTAGAGTATGAGCAGCCGGAGGTAGATATGTGCGTTTCCCCTTCTTTACTAGTCCCAACACTTGTCTCAACCCCATACTAACCAACCAAGTCAAGCCTTACATTGATGCCATCTTTAGTCTTGCCTAGCACATTAAGTAAGGTACCAATGACACTATCAAAGACATTTTTTTCAACATGCATAACATCAATGAAATGTCTTACGTATAAAGATTTCCAATATGGCAGCTCAAAGAATATCGACCTTTTTTTCCACCCTCTTGTGGCAAGCTGTCGTGCAAAAGGTTTCCCGAATTCAATGTTCAAATCTTGTATCTTTTCAAACATTTGCGCACCCGTCAACGGAGAAGGACTTCTACGGTTTTCTGTATTCCCATTGAATGCCTTTCGCAAGAACCGATAATGATGATTTGATTGCAAAAATCTACGGTGCCCAAGGAAGACATTCTTCTTACCATGTTCCAATCGTATCCAATATGTATCATCTTCACAAATAGGACATGCACACTGATCTTTGGTACTGTATCCTGACAGATTACCGTATGCCGGAAAGTCATTAATTGTGCTGAATATCATAGCTCTCAGGGTGAAACTTTCTTCTCTATACCCATTGTACACCTCTACACCCCTATCCCACAATTGCTTCAAGTCTTCAATTAAAGGAGACAAGTATATGTCAATATCATTTCCTGGTTGTTTGGGCCCAGAAATTAAAAAAGACAACATCATATATTTACGTTTCATGCATACCCATGGGGGTAGGTTGTAGATCACCAAAATCACAGGCCATGAACTGTGAGAGCTACTCTGAATTCCATGCGGGTTAAATCCATCAGCGGACAATGCAAGCCTTAGGTTTCTTGGTTTTTGCCCGAAATGAGGATAATCATGATCAATTCTTTTCCATTGAGGAGAATCTGCCGGGTGCCGTAACTTGTCAGCTCTAATCCTTTCACCCTCATGCCATGTCAAGTGCTTTGCATCTTCCGAGCTACGGTACATGTGCCTAAATCTGGGAATTATGGGAAAATACCATTGAACCTTCTCCGGAGCCGATTCTTTCTTCTTATACTGTGAGGCATTACACTAAGGACACATCTGTAAATTTGCATAATCCTTCCGAAATAAAATGCAATCGTTAGGACAAGCGTGTATCCTCTCATAGCTCATGCCAATAAAGCGTAACATTTGTTTAGCCTCATATGTCCTACTAGTAAGCATATTATCCTCCGGCAACATATCTTTCAATAATGCAAGTAATTTCGTAATGCTCTTATCTGTCCATCCATTGCCCGATTTCAAGTTATACAACCTTAACATCGCCGACAATCTTGTGAATTTAGTACAACCCTCATACAACGGTTTCTCTGCATCACTTATCAACTTCTCAAACATTTCAGGACAATCACGAAGATCTTCTTCAATCGCGTGTGTCATATCTTCAAAACGGTTGCCCTCATATGTATCGGTACCAGAATCATCTGCCTCATATCTTTCACTAATATTCCCCATATCACTAGATTCAACTCTTGTCTCACCATGCTTTGTCCAACAGGTGTAACTTTGATCAATTCCATAGTACACTAAATGTCCTTTCAACTGAGCTACACTAACTCGTCTTGTATAACAACAACTTAAACAGGGACATATGATTCTACTCGAGTCTTCGGCATGCCGAACCGCAAATCTGATAAAATCTTGCACTCCGTCTCTATATTCATTCGACAAACGATTGGCAGACATCCACTTCCGATCCATATTTCCCGAGCTATGGCAATTATTTTGAGTTTAGAGAGGTTGACGTCTACCTTTGATGAGAACTACAAGAATGCATGACGCACGCTTACTTCATACTACAGGGTAAGGGTCCTATCCTATCCAAGATTATAAACTCGGTATTATATTATTGTATGTCCTAATTACTTCTTGTTCTAAGAAAATTTCGGCAGCATTTCCCCTTAGTTCTCCAAGCACACAACTTAATGCAGGTGATATTATGACCCAAATTAAGTGTACGTGTACCTAAAGAACAATGAGAAAATACAAACCAATGAAATTTTCTTAGATCAGAAGTAATATTTAAGGCATACAATAATATGTATTGAATTCGAAGTTTACAATCTTAGACTGTCCACTTTGGACAATTCAAGAACAAGTTGTATACTGTGCCATGGCACAATATACAAATCGTTCTTGAATAGGAAATTAAGCTTAATGCATGTGCATACCAATAAAAAATAAACATGCCTACTGCTATAAAACATAGGGGAATAAGATATATGTGTACCAAAGTGAAGCCGAGCAGCCTAAATAGCAGAGAGGTGATGGACATAAGTGCTGGAGAGAATCTAAAATCCAAGTTTGCTCAAATGAAGCAAACACCAACAATAGAACTAAAACTGAAATCAAGCAGAGGTTGGAAGTTCAATTAGTGCACAACAAGAAGTAATCAACCAGAGGAACTAAAACTGAAATCAAGCAGAGGTTGGAAGTGCAAAACATGTATTCAAAGATTCTAGTCCCCTTGGCATACAAAGTCAATAAAACACCAGAAGAACAGTGGAGTAGTACAGAGCACTACTCTCCATTGACAGTACTTAGAAGATTCATATGGAATCGTTAAAGCATCATACTCAAAATCAACCAAACTGCCATCACTTAGCAAAAGGATAGTTCTTTTATTTTTATTTTAACAATGATCGGAAAATTAGTAAATACACATGGTTTTTCTTTGTCTTAGGGATGGGGCAAAGAGCACAAGAACTCTCCTATAGACAATCTACATCTAAAAGCCTAGACAAGACCAATTAATTGAGAAGCAATTGCATGAATCGTTTATTCTTATTTTTCTAACTAGCAAAACAAAAAAATTCATATCTTTACATGATAACTGCAAGTCTGCAACTCTTTCCATTCACCATTATAATCATATAGCTTTTACTAATTTAAAACAGAACATATAGTCACTGGAAATCATCCTCATTACTATAAAAAAATGCAACAAATCAAATCCATTTTAGAGAAGACATTCAATATTCATTCTCACAACACAAACAGAAAATGCTAAAATAAAAACTAGAACTCAAAAAGGTAAGAAGGAAGAACATAAAACCAGTTTCTTACCACAGTGGAGTAGAAGGTAAGCTATTCTATTCTGGTTGTCTGATAGTGGCGAGGTGGTGGTGGTGGAGTTCGCGGCGGTGGTGGCGTTCGCGTAGTGACCAAAGAACCAAAATGATGGTGGTGGTGGTGATGTTCGCATCGTGGGAGAGGAAGCGAGTCTGAGAGTGGGAGAGGACCAAAATGGTGGTGGCATTCGCGGCAGTGGTGGCGTTTGTGTAAGTGTAAAAATGGTGGTGGCCAGAGAACCAAAATGGTGGTGTTGGTGTTCGCGGAGGAGGAGTTAGGGAAAGGTTCGAGACTGAGAGTGAGAGTGAAAGACTGAGACTGAAAGGAGCGAAATGTGAGGAGGGAAGTACACGTTACATATAACTGAAAAATTAAAAATATAAGAAAAAGAGAATAGATAGCGCTTCCTTGAGGAAACGCTATCTAAAGTTAACCTATAATAGCGCTTACTCAAGGAAGCGCTATCTATTTCTGGAATGAGGAATAGATAGCGCTTCTTTGAGGAAGCGCTATCTAAATTCAAATTTTAGATAGCGATTTTTCAAGGAAGCGCTATCTAAAATCTTTCGCCTAATTTTTTATAGCATTTCACATATAAACACTATTAAAGGTGCATCACTTAATGTATAATCTGGCATAGTGATTACTTATAGTAAAACATATATATTTATAATGTTTTTATAGCAACATATATACTCTTTATGGTATTACATTCATTACCCATACAATGAATTCAATACAATAAATATAATACAATAATCATTCAAACCATTGCTCCAACAATGGTATCAACAAAACACTAAAGGCGCAAGGGGATCATGGGAATCCCCAATCACCTCAACCCCATTCCAACATTCCCATATGATATGATCATCCTTCCCTCCCATACCTAGTATGACGAAACGCACGGCCTAAGGGTAAGAGAAATAAGGATTCACTCTTGATTTCCTCCTCGCGGTCCAGCACTCGATCACGATCTACCCAACAAGAACAGGATTCACACGTTCAAGAAGTGTTCTTGATGAAGATCAACCAAAACAAGGATTTATCTTTGGTGGTTTAAGAAAGAGATCAAAGGGTTTTCATGAGAGATGAAGATAGGTCATTTTTCTGAGTCTAAGATAGCAAATAAAAGGGTTTAGCTAGGTCGTGCTCAAAAGGTTTAAAAAGGAGTTAAGACGAAGCGGGCCGAATTAAGGGTCCAAAACTCGTTTCTGCAAAAAAATGCAGTCATAATCGATTATGATTATGACTATTCTGACTCGACAATCAGCGTTCTCGAATTCCCATAATCGATTATGGGTAACCAATAATCGATTATAGTTGTTCTGAAACTCATAATCGATTATAATAATCGATTATGATAATCGATTATGGCTATTCTGACCTATAGATAATTCTCTAAGCTTTCCAATGCATCCAAGATCGCCTCAATCGGACATCTAAAACTCAAGATATGTCATAACCGTAAAACAGACTTCATGACACTTTCTAAGGGCTAAACTACCCAAAACATATGCTTAAACATCCAACATGGAACTAAGGATACGGATCAACATATGAAAACATATATAACCACATCGATACACATAAACGAAAATTGGGGTGTTACAATTCCACCCCCTTATAAAAATTTCATTCTCGAAATTTCTACTGGTTATCTATCCTCCCATTCATGCTTGACCACTAATCACTTCTATGGTTTTTACCGCAAGATTTACTTCCTTATAGATTCTCGCTAGACCTCAATCAGTAAATTAATCACCCCTAAGGTAGGAACTAGGGTTCTAACAAATCTTCTCAAAGTTTTCTAAAGGGTAACTTACACTCCTACCCAACATAACTCTAGGAACGGAATGTCAAGGACGTATATCATCAGAATCAAACACACAACTAAAAGAGTTTCCTAAGCGAGACTGTTGGAACACACGCTCTCGGATTGTTAAAGATAAACTAACGGCAAACACACGCACACACGCGAGAAAGAAAAGAAGACAAAATTTACGTGGTTCGGCGAACAGTGCCTACTTCCACGGGAGCTATTACGGCTGTGTTTCACTATATCCAAATAGGGTTACATAAGCGCAGTATTTATACTAATCACCACTGCGATAGAAATTACATTAATAACATTTTACTAACCCTGATCCGTACCGCGGGGGGCTTCGTCCCCCGCAACCCCCAACCCACGCGTCGGCCCAACTGTCAGTATCTTTATGAGCCATACTCAACAAAGACATGTACCTTGGATCCTATTGTCGGGCTTCCAAGCTTCAGTACCACTAACAATGAAGACTCTTCCACCGGACTGTAGTCGATTGACTTGCAAGTTCTGACCGTCGTTGCTCTGCTCCTTCTTAGGATTAGGACAGTCTCTCCCTATGTGACCTTGTTTCCCACAGGTGAAACAAGTCACAGCAGCATCCGTGCATTCACGGGTGAAGTGTCCGCGCTTGCTACACTTCATACATCACACAACATTTGAGAGACCTCTTGTACCACTACCATTTGCGTCAATCTTGCCAACTTCAAACTTCGAACTATGGCTATTGTCAGCATATGGCTTCCTATGATCCTGATTGCTTAGTTTCTTGTCCTTTTGAGAACTCACACTTTTGTATTAAGCTGCTCTAGCTTTGTGGTCTTCGTCATAGATACGACACTTATTCACTAATTTTGGGAATTGATGAATCTCTTGATAGTTGATGGCTTGCTTGATCTCTGGGCGCAGACCATTCACAATTTTCACACATTTGGAACGCTCCCCCGCATCGCTATGATAGTGAGGATAGTAACTAGATAGCTCCTCAAACTTAGTGATGTAGTCGGCCACAGTCATGTTGTCTTGTTTGAGTTCCAGAAACTCCATTTCCTTCTTGTTGCGAACATCCTCCGGAAAATACTTCTCTAAGAATCTCTCCTTGAAGTTTTCCCAAGTAATCGCTATTGCATCAGCCTCCAAACATTGACGGATGTTTTCCCACCAATACTCAGCCTCCTCAGCAAGCATAAAGGTACCATAGGTCACCTTCTGAGCGTCAATGCACGCCATCGCCCGAAATATCTTCTCGAGCTCCAGAATCCAGTTTTGTGCACCATCGGGGTCGTAAGCCCCCTTGAAAGTTGGCAGGTTCTTTCGTTGGAAGTTATCTAACCCTTGGAACTCAGCGGCTCCAACATCTCTATTCTGAGACCTATCCAAGGCCTCAGCCATGGCAATGAGAGCATCAGCTATCGCCCAATCATTTCTACCAGGAGCCATTACTTCCTGCACAAGCCAGAATTCAATACTGGATGCAGCAAGTAAGGTAACAAACAAGTTTCAAATCAAACAATGGACCACAGCAATGCTAAACAATTCACACCAGTTAACAGAGTTTATACAAAGAAGCACAATAGACATATAATGTATGGCCCGAAGGTCAGACCGAGCGCCTAACAACTCAACCTCACAGTCCGGTTAGGACCGAACTGCTCTGATACTACTAAATGTGACACCCTTAACCCCAACATAGATTTATTATATATATATATATATATATCTGCGAAAAGATTCTTTACGGAATAAAGATACGAATTCTACCATTAATAAACATTTTCGCAATAGTTAAGAGTATCACTATTCATAAACTCAATTTCAAATCCAATTCAATTAAACATATTGTCATAGAACGTTTCCAAGTTTCGCATAAATAATAAATAGCTTAAACAAGATAATCCCCTAGCCCGATGTCACATGGATCAGAGCTAAACAAAAACCCATAAAGAAATAATTAACATGATCCAAAGCCTAAAGAACAACATCAAAGTGAAAATAACTCCTAATAGAGCATCCACAACTCAACGTAAGCTCCAATGCGTTACTCCTCAATCGCTTGAGCATCATCTGTACAAATCGTACATTATACAAGAAGAGACACAAATACAAAGGGGTGAGAAGACATACTCATATACATATGTTATGGAAGTAAAATGGAAATTAAGGCGAGTGCACAAACATATATACATAGTCATAGCACACATATATATACAACACATATAAGTATTAAGCACTCCCATACATAATGCAATTATTATCTCAAATCAAGTCAAATCATCTCATAATAGTTTGGCATACATTATATCATCTTACTATATCTTGTATACATGTCGCATTAAAATCACAAGCAGACAATGTCCTCATGAACCCACATAACACACATACTTGGGTACCCACAACAGGTTCTCTAAGGTTGGGCCCCATAAACAGGCTCTTAGCGGCTAGATCCCATAAACAGGCCATTCCATGGCTGGATCCATAGACAGGCCCTTCCGAGCTGAGTCCCATAAGCAGGCCTTGCAGAGTTGGGTCTCACACAAACATTCACAAATGAGTACCCATAAACAGGCTCCTAAGAGCTGGGTCTCACACACATACAATACATCAAATAACATATTATTCATAATTAAAACTCATCAAACATTATCACAATAACATTTACAAACACTATATTACTTATAGTAAAACATATATATTTATAACATTTTTATAGCAACATATATACTCTTTATGGTATTACATTCATTACCCATACAATGAATTCAATACAATAAATATAATACAATAATCATTCAAACCATTGCTCCAACAATGGTATCAACAAAACACTCAAGGCACAAGGGGATCATGGGAATCCCCAATCACCTCAACCCTATTCCAGCATTCCCATATGATTTGATAATCCTTCCCCCCATACCTGGTATGACGAAACGCATGGCCTAAGGGTAAGAGAAACAAGGATTCACTGTTGATTTCCTCCTCGCGGTCCAGCACTCGATCACGATCTACCTAACAAGAACAGGATTCACACGTTCAAGAAGTGTTCTTGATGAAGATCAACCAAAACAAGGATTTCTCTTTGGTGGTTTAAGAAAGAGATCAAAGGGATTTCATGAGAGATGAAGAGAGGCCGTTTTTCTGAGTCTAAGATAGCAAATAATAGGGTTTAGGTCGTGCTCAAAGGGTTTAAAAAGGAGTTAAGACGAAACGGGCCGCATTAAGGGTCCAAAACTCGTTTCTACAGAAAAATGCAGTCATTATGACTATTCTGACTCGACAATCAGAGTTCTCGAATTCCCATAATCGATTATGGGTAACCAATAATCGATGATGGTTGTTATAAAACTCATAATCAGTTATAATAATCGAATATGATAATCGATTATGGCTATTCTAACCTATAGATAATTCTCTAAGCATTCCAACACATCCAAGATCGCCTCAATCGGACATCTAGAACTCAAGATATGTCCAAAACCGTAAAACAGGTTTCTTGACACTTTCTAAAGCCAAAACTCCCCAAAACATATGCTTAAACATCCAACATGGAACTAAAGATACAGATCAACATATGAAAATAAAAATAACCACATCGATACACATAAACGAAAATTGGGGTGTTACAGGTAACAACTCTCCTCTAGCTCTCTCAATCTCTCTTTTCATCTCTTAAAATTTATGATTCATGGAAGTTGGGGTGTTGACCCATAAACTTCAAAAATTCCTAGAAAATTATAGAAAAATCCTTTTAATACCAAACCAATTTCATTAAGCTAGTCTCATCACCCACTATTATTATCCAAGAGCATGTAATCAAAAACCCTTCTTAGCTCATATGGGTCATAATGGCCAAACCTAGCTATATTGGGTGGATAGGGTTTTGGTTCAAATTTTAGTGTAATAAGCTTTGATTTAGTCTTATCATACCTAGTAGGTATAAAATCCAAGAGATGGAAATTTTTGGAGCTCCCTAGCCATGTTTTCTAGCACATGGCTGAACCCCCAATTTGGGGAAAATATGATATTTTGATTCAAGTTTCAAAATTGAGACTTGATTTGGTGTTAAGGATACTTAAGGATCCTTACTCAAAGAGATAGGAATTTTTAGAAATCGCTAACTATATTTGGAACCCTATGGCCGACCTAGCTCCTAAGGGATTAGAGAAATTTATGTATTAATTGTTGATGATTGGATTGGTTGTGTGTTTGTAGTTGTTGTCGGGTACTCGGATGAGGAATCGGGAGAATTCGCGGACCGATCGAATGACTTTTCCTTCGGAGGATGACTTCTAAAGGTACGGGGAGATTGACTCCAATGAGTTAGATAGCTGCATGAGGTTGGTTGTGGTATGATGGTGAATGATTTTTCTTGTGATGTATATGTGAGAATTGTTTGGTAAATGCGTGATTATTTAAGATGTAAATTGTGGTGTTATTGCCTTGACTGGAATATTTGATATGAAAATATAAGTTGTGGCATTTTTGCCTTGGATTGAACATATGTATGATGTTGCTTTCAGTTTGAATAGATATATGTTGTGTATGTACTTGATGAAGTATATGCCTGGATGGTTGAAATATGAATTGCGGCATTGATGCTTTGGATGAGATGATGTTGAATTAGGATTTGATGTATATATATATATATTCACCCTGGACTGGTTAAGAGCATAGCACTGGCTATAGCTCAATAATGAAAATTAAGCTGACTAAAAGTCTTAATCAACGATTCAGAAATATTTTGATTTGAGGAATGAAAAGCTTCTAAGCTAAATTTTATAATGGCCAATTTTACTAAAAAGCCACTAAGTTAAGAACCCAAAATTATTTCGAATAAGACTTAGGAAGTCGAGAGTTGGTGAGGAAAATAGTGAAAAGTTGTGTAACGCCCCAATTTTCAAGTCTTATAATTTTTCAGTATTTAAACGTTTGTATTTTATTGGAGGGTTTAGAGGGTGAAATAAAATATTCTGAGAACATAATGATGCCCTACACAACCATAGGAAGCCATGGTTAAGTTTCGGGCAAAAGCTCAAACGGAGCCCGGTCTGCGTTTTTCATTGACAGTAGTATTTTACTACTATCAAGACCTAATTTTGACTCGTGAATGAAACAGTTAGGTTTTAAATAAAATTGCAACCGATATCGGTGATTTTGAAAAAAAAATTCAAAATAAATAAGTTCTCACGATTTTCTTGGTTCTCACGACTTTCTTGGGCGAAAACCAAAGTCGGGTGAACAACGGAGCCGAATACGGGATTTCCGGAACCCGCTAACGGATAAATATGATGTCACATCACTTAGGAAGGTGTTTCATGACTCATCAGTGTAATGATTACGTTTAGAAAATATCTGTACGTGAAATGACCAAAATGCCCTTGGCCTTTTTCATAATTACCATTTGCCCTAGAATGAAAAGACTGTTTTGCCCCTGAGGATTTATGGAATGACCCTTTTGACCCTGTGACTCACCATGTCATCATTGTATTCTAGAAAATATCTAGATATTTATGGGGGAATGACCATTATGCCCCTAGTCTTTTAAGGAATTACCAAATTACCCTTTTGGTTATTTACAAGTTTGCCATGACATCAAATAAATATCTCACTCACTCTCTCACTAGGCCATTCGGCCATCTCTCTCTCTCCTCTCTTCTCTCACTTTTTCTTCATGTTCTTGAAGTTCTTCAAAGTTCTTCAAAGAGTTCTTCACAAAAAAACCCATTTTGATCTTCAAAAGTTGAAGTTTTGAGTGAAAACTTGTTTCTCTTTCACTAATCTTTGATTCTAGGAGGTATGATCGTCATCTTAACTCTCTTAATCTTTATATTTCATGTCTTGAATCTCTTGATTCAAGAAGATCCAAGTTTTGATACATAACTTTGAAAATTCATGGAAAAGTGTAGAAAAATCCTTTTAATACCAAATCAATTTCTATGAACTAGTTTCATCATTCTCTTTCATAATCCAAGAGCATGAAACCAAATAAGTTTTCTAGCCTTTTTATTCAAAAGTGGCCGTTAAGAAAGGATGAGTTTTTGATTCAAGTTTTGAGTAATAAGACTTAATCTAGTGTTGTGTATACTTGAGGATCATTGATCCAAGAGTTGGAAACCAAATGAGCTTCCTAGCTCAAATGGGTCATCATGGCCAAAACCTCCATGGATGAGTGGATGGAGTTTTGGTTCAAGTTTTGGTGTAATAGGCTTTAATCTAACCTTATCATAACTAGTAAGGATGGAATCCAAGAGATAGGAATTTTTGGACATCCCTAGCTATTTTTATGGCTCCATGGCCGAATCCTATATAGGTAGGCATAGGAAGATTTGTGTTGTGTAATATTGATGTTTGGACTGATTATGTGTATGTAGTTGTGATTGGTTGATCGGACGAGGAATCGGGAGAATTCGCGAGCCGATCGGACGACTTTTGCTCGGAGGATAGCTCAGAGGATAACTACAACGGGTAAGGGGAGTTTGCCTGAGGGATTTTATGATAACTATATGTTATCCGTGATTGATTTGTATAGCTCTGCTTGAGCTTCGTTGTGATTATAATAATGGTTTATGCTTTTGTATGCTTTAGAATGTTCTAGCATATGTTTATGATGATGTTGATTGGATGAAAAACGTTTTCATGTATGTTGAAAAACCATACCTTGATCTCTAGATCAAGTAAGGATTTTTATGCTTGATTATGATGCAATTATGTGTGATTATTGTTTGTCATAATTATGTGAGCATTTTGAGCTATGAATTGACAAGTTAGTCAAGCAAAATCTTCACATTTACCTTATGATAGCTTACGGCCTTAACAAGAAAAAGATGTAAGAACATGTGTTGTTCTTGAACATTTAATGTTTTGGAGTAAGAAAAGTGTTTTAAAGACTTACATTTCAAAGAAAAACAATAAGTGACTTTGATCCAAAGATCAAGTAAAGTTTCAACCTTTAAGTGTTTTCACCAAAGTGAAAAATGTCTTTTACTTTAACCTTAGTTCATCTAAGTGAGCAAGTGATTTAAAAGTGAAACAAAGAAGTGTTTTCATGAAGAGTTAAACATAGTTTCATAAGGCATTTCTTTTATCTTAGAACAAAGACAATGTTCCTTTTTAAACATAATAGAGACCTTTTATCCTTTAGTTGATTAAAATGAATCATAGTTAAGGTAGTTAGATGAGATTACATTTCCGTTACACTAACTTAGCTCATGGTTTTACACTAAGCTAGTAAGGAAAATCCTTTTCAAAATAGTTAAGGAACTTTACCTTAATTAAAGTAACAAAGTTCTTTCAAGTCATGAGTTTTCAATCAAAAAAGGATTTCGTTTACAAATAGAGTTTTTAACTCTTAATCGTAAAGATTTATGCGTAAAAACCTAAGTTAAGTAATTAACTTGGAGTTGAAGACAAGGGATAATTAAGTATAGTATGTGGTGGAACAAGACCATGTACTATACCATTGATGACTTAATGCATCAATGACTTCATAAGACTTAAGTGAATCAACACTTATTTCATTAATTTCAAGAAGTAATATCTTAGAAAGGATCAAAGACTTATCTAAGAGGATTCTCAATCCTTCGTCATAATACTTAGGATTTGAGATGTGATTCATAAGACATAAACACAAACATCAAACGTTTTGGGTTTTGAAACAGTCGTTCGATTGTTTTAGTCTTGTAATAATCAGGACAAGAAGGACCCTGAGGCTGTGCAGGTATGGGACTGTACAATTGAAGGAATCCTGAGGCTGTGCAGGTATGGGACTGTATAGTTAAAGGAAAGCTTATAAGAATTGATTGGTACTACCTATACCAACAAGATTCATCTTCTTTTCAGAAGCCTAGAACATAAGAACTCCATAGTTAAGCGTGTTTGACTTGGAGCGCTTGTAGGATGGGTGACCTTCTGGAAAGTTTCCTAGAAAGCATGTGAGTGAGGACAAAGCATGCTGAGAAGACTTGTGTTGGTTTGTGGGGACAGTCGGCAATTCTGAAAGCAGTCCGGATCATTCCAAAGGAATCACGTGACATTTATCCAATGGATAAATGTTTTATAATGCAAAGATGCGTATAGTTCCTAAGAAATAGAACCTTAGCGAATCTTGAAGTTTATCCAATGGATAGACATTGCTTTATCGCATCAGCCTTGTGTAAGCAATGGCATTTCATATGCATAGTTGTAAGGCCTTGAGCCTAGGAGTTGAGCTTACACCTTGATGTGGGTGCGAATCTTACAGTGACGATCTTCAATGGTCTTTTTGGAGGTATCAGGGTTGGAAAGGCTGACATGTGACCAGTTGGTGATTCTTCTGTGTCGTGGCGAATCCGAGAAATACACTGATATCCTCTACTAAATGCCGTACTTTTCATGTTTGGTCGAGAGTGTTACCGTAAAGCCAGATACGTGCACGTTACAAATATTGTAGCATCTTGCTCATGGCTGGCAATAACCGGAACATGTCTCCCATTCACTCTCTCCAACACATTTGTTAGCTCCATGGAGTACGGGTCAGAGTTTTACCCTTGTGGCATATGGCATTGAGTCATGTACATCGCATTGCATTGTATGGCTGTTGATGATTGCATTTGCTTATTATACATCACCATTTTGCTTTCAAAGATGTCTTATGCTGCTAAGTGATTAATATGATATATTGCGATTTACGGTATGCATGTTGGATATGCTATTACTTGGTGTGTTATCCCGCGTTACTATTACTGTTATGCTGTTTTGTGTGTCGTGCATGTAGTTATCGCGTTTAAATCCATATATTGGTTACTTACCTTTGCATGCACATGTTGGACACCCTGTTGTATTTTTGGATACGTGTACATATACTTCTCAATGGTCATTTGGGTCACTTCAGGACCCTGTAGCTTGTGTTTCTCGATGCCGACGACGAAGATGTGTGGACTGTCGACGACAAGGCCCAGTCTCATTGGTATGATGTATACTAGGTAGTAGGCTCTATTGTCCGTAAAGTTCTTTTATCAAACCAGCTCTAAGGGTTTTTATATATAATGTTGAGAAAGTCGATATGTGTGGTTTTGAGAACCTTTGTGCAGTTGGAGACTTCAGAATGAAAATAATTTCAGGAAGGTTTATATGTGGTGATGAAATGATTTATGAATAAACCCAGTTATGTGTGTTGTCAAGAATGATGTAATTTTATTATTGTGATGTGCGTATCACTTTCTGAAGTTTTATGCCAAAAACTTTTTACACCCAAGTTTTCTGACTTAAAAGTAAATTATTCTTTTTCTGAAAGCAACCAGCAATTCTCTTTTAAAATTTTAATTCTGCACGTGTTCTTCATGTAATACCCAAGGGGGTGTTACAAGTTGCTTTATCATTATTTTCTAAACATGTTGTACAAAGAAAGAAAACCTTGAGAAATATCTAGTTGTCAAAGAAAGAATCTTCTGAAAGTATTTGATGTTCCGAAAACGAAAATGTCTCTTCATGAAAGTTTGCTCCGATAATAGTCTTTAGCAAAATGTTTTAAGACGATGGAACCTTTAGAAAAGGCTTTTTAAGCCAAAATCCTTTGAAAATGAATCTTTAGAACTTGAGTCTTTGAGCATGATTTGTAAAGAAAAGTTTTTGCGAAAAATAAGTTTTAGAGTGAAAACGAGTTTTGGTTTATACAAAAAGAATCTGAGTTTTGATTTTGAGATTTGAACTACGAAAATGAATTTGATGAAACTGGTGATTACCCCTTCACGCATGTGAAGCACATGAACCTAGTGACCGAGACGTCGGGCTAGAGTTCTGTGACATGAACGGACTTTGTGTCCTATATGCGAGTCTAGTGTCCACGACGTCGGCCTAGTACATCATGGATTGAGCACTCGAACTACGTGTCCTGTGTTTTGAAAAAGAACGGACTTAGTATCCTATATGCGAGTCTAGTGTCCGCGACGTCGGCCTAGTACTTCTTGAATTAAGAACTTGGACTACGTGTCCTGAAACTTTGAATTGAACGGGCTATATGTCCTTTAAAATGAGTCATGAGCTGTGTGCCTTGACAGAAAAAGAAAGAGTGAACGAAAAGAAAGAATAGAAAACCTCCTGCGTACATGCATGAGTCGGCCGACGTGCCATATGAACCGAGCTACAATCCAACTGGTTGAGAATATGAGCCAGTTAAGACCACTAGGTCTATATGGGCATTCTGCGGTCGAAACTCCACAAGTGGCCGGAGGCCTCACGACCCCGTGCCGTGGTAAATCGGCTACCCATCACGGATGAACTCAATCAGAGACTGGGCTATTCATGATATGGTTGGACGTGGTACCCCGGAACAATTGTAGCTCAGACCTATATTGAGAGGCCGACTCATGAGAACAATTGTGTTATGGGAGTATTCGCGGCCTATCGCTCGATGAAGGGAAGTAGGAATTTCCGGAGTACATGAACTAGAGAGTCGAATTGAAGTCTCATGCATTCATTTGACTTATCTTGATGAATGAGTGTGACATTTCGAAAGTGAAATTATCCCATTATGATATTATGTTGATTATTGATACTCTATCGCATGTATGTGTTGATGCATTGTTTGTATGTTGCTTTGCTTGTGTGTCTATTACGATAAACTTGTGAAAGAGTATCTCACCCTTGCCTGTACATGTTGGACACCCTGTTGTGTTTTTTGAACACATGTACAGATATTTTTCCAACGGTCCTCTGGGTCGCTGCGGGACCCTGTAGCTGAGTTCCTTGGTGTTGACGACGAAGACGGATGGACTGTTGATGACGAGGCCCAGTCTCATCAGGACGATGCAAGCTAAGTAGTATTTATTATTCTTAGAGTTTTGTTAGACCAGCTCTTAGGATTTTGATATTTAAAGTCAGGTCTTTTGACTGTGACTCAGTATGATGTGTATTAAGAGATTGAAGTGATGTATGCCTTAAGGCGAAGTTGAATGAGTTATATAAATGATGAGTTAGTATTTGTTTTTCAGCTGTGATTAAAATTTTAAATTTGTATCAGATTTCCGCAAAATGGCTAATGAATATTTTCGAAAATGTTTTAATTAACCGAAAAAGAGATTTTGAGTTACGAACTGTGACACCGAGAGGGGGTGTTACAATCTTGAACTTCAATGTTTTTGAAAGCTAATAAGTGTTTTAGTAACTTGTATTTCAAAAACAAACAAGAAGTGGTTTAGATCCAAAGATCAACTATGGTTTTCGGGCCTTTGTGTTTTTAATTAAAGTGAAAATATGTTTTACTTTAGTCATAGTTTACACAATTAACTAAGTGTTTTAAAAAAAATGATAGAAGTAATTTCATGAAAGTAAAATTAATATGAAGTTACCTTGGGTTTAATATGATGTCACATTCATTTTAAAAATAAGCTAACATTCAACCTTCAAAGTATAATGAGGAATTTGTCCTGAAGTTTTGATTTAATTGAATCATAGTTTGAAAACTAAATGAAACTCCATTTCTTTTACGCTAACTTAGATCACGGTTTTACACTAAGTTAGAAAGGAAACCCACATTTCAAAATTAATTGAACCGCTTTACTCCAAGTAAGTAGCTAAGTTCTTACAAATCCAATGAGTTTTCATTTAGAAAGGTTTTGGTTTACAAAGTCCTTAACAAAGAGTTTTCAACTCAATCGTAAAGTTTTAGGCACGAAAAACCTAAGTTAAATAATTAACTTAGAGGAAAAGGAAAGAGATAACTACGTATAGGATATGGTGCAACAAGACCATACACCATACCATTGATGACTTAGTTCATCAATGACATCATAAGACTTAAGTGAATCAAGACTCATTTCACAAATTGAAACTCAAAGAATCTCTAACTTAGAAAGGATCAAAGACTTATCTAAGAGGATTGTCAATCCTTCTTCATAACACTTAGGACATGAGATATAAATTCATAAGACACAAACGTAAACATGAAACGTTTTGGGTTGAAACAGTAGTTCGATGACGAACCGGTGATTCGGAGTCAAGAAAATCGTTTAATTGTTTTAGTCTTGTGATGGCTCGATCCCGGAGGGATCACGAGATTTACCCGGTGGGTAAAAGTTTTACAACAATGATAATGTGATTAGTTCCTAAGGAAGAGACCCTTAGAGAATTTTGAGGTTTATCCGGTGGATAGACAATGCTTTATCGCATCTGCTTTGTGTAAGCATGGGCATTATGTTGCATGATTCTGTAAGGCCTTGAGCCTAGAATTTGAGCTTACACCTTGACGCAGATGCGAATCTTATGGTAACGTTTTAAATAGCCTTGGAGGTAACAGGGTTGGAAAGGCTTGCATGTGGCCAGTTGGTAGCTCTTTTGTGTCGTGGCGACTCCGAGCAATACACTGATATCCTAGACTAGATGTCGTACTTTTCATGTTTGGGTTAGAATGTTTCCGTGAAAGCCAGATACGTGCACTTTATAAATGTTGTAGCATCTTGCCCAAGGCTGGCGTACACGGAACATGTCCTCCCATTCACTCTCTCCGACGTTTTGTTAGCTTCATGGAGTAGGGGTCAGAGTTTTACCCTTGTGGCATATGGCATTGAGTTATGTAAATCGCATTGCACTGCATGGTTGTTGATGGTTACATTTACCTGTTATACATCATTATCCTGTTTTTGGATTTATCTTATACTGCTAATTGATTAATATAATATATTGAGATGTCTGGTGTACATGATTGGTATTGTTTTACCTGGTGTGTCGTCCCGTTTTTACTTCAGTTGTTTTGCTGTGTTGATGATTGGGAATCTCACGCATATCTATATCTCTTCTCTGCTTGTGTTGTTGTTTCTGCTTGAGAAGATAGGCGCGATGATTACTCAGCTCAACGTGCAGCTTGAGTCCGGAGAGGGACTCCCTTTGTTGTTTTGTTTTGGCCACGCTGTGGCCAGTTGTCAGTTGTACCTTTTGAGGAGCTGTGATGCCTAGTACTTATTTATGTATTTAATTTTCCAGTTAGGCTTAAACCTATGTCTGTATTCCGTACTTTTCTATTTCTGCACTTTACTTCTGTATGAATTCTAGAAATGCATGGTGAATTTAAGTTTATTTATCATTACTTACTTTACAAATTTCATTTCATCTTCACGAAAAGAAAAAAAAACCCATATTTTCCGCATTAATATTTTTTTCGGCCTTATAATAGTTCAGGAATGTGATACTAGGGAATGGGTGTTATATTGTGCACTGGTGGTATTACTCATTTCGACATCCCAACGTGTGGCGATGTTGCTTTCGATACCCCATCATGACAGTATTTCATATTTTCAACATCCCAATTCATTGGCGATGTTACTTTCGATACTCCTATCATAGGCGGTATTACAGCAAACAACATCCATCACATGTAATAGTTAATTAATCATGCCAATACCACATATATCATCATATAATCCAAATATAGCATATCAATCAACCAAGTCATGTACACATCATAGATATCATAGCATCAATCTCAATAATAAACATATATTTCTAGGTAAGAACACTTTAAAGGAAAAACCCCCAAATTTAGAAAATCAGGATTTGACCAACCACAAAAATATATTTCTCAAAACCATGTTTTGAAATCATTTCCCAACCCCAAGACAAATTGCACCATGGAAAGGGTGAGAAAGAGTATTTCTACTCACCTCTCGAAGACCTCCAAGAAGCTTTAAGCGTTTGTCACGATCACGCCAAGAAAGCACCTCAAGAATCTCCCTCTTCTTCCTTCTTTAGGCTCTTTCTTCCCCAAAATCCTATTCTCCGAGCCTTGGATCTCCTACGGCAGCCACCAGAGTGTTTTAAGAGGTATTAAGGTTCTTAAAATCGCACCTATGAGTCATTAGTTTCTATTTATAGGGTTCCCAAAAGTTAGAAACGATCGTTTACGGTGTTTTACGAATTTCCCCTGTGTACATCGATGTATTATATTAATACATCGATATATTTAAATTATCTTACACGTTTTGATCCTTGTACATCGATGTATATGAGTTATACATCGATGTACTTCCATTTTATTAATGTACATCGATGTATTCTTTTTTTCTTTATTAATAAAATTCAAGGGCGAATAATCCCTTTTTGGAAAAAAAAAAAAATGTACATCGATGTACATATATAGGTACATCGATATATCTTCCAAAATCAGCAGATTTGACATTTTTATTTATGTACATCGATGTATAGTACATCGATGTACCACCTCAAAAATATGTTTTTCATTTCTTTCAGGCTCTTTTCTTATTTTTGTACATTGATGTACACTTACAGTACATCAATGTATTTCCCGTTTGGATTTTTGTACATCTATGTATGACTTTAATACTTCATTGTATCACCCCTTTTGTCCATCAATGTATGATTCTAATACATCAATGTATCACCCATTTTATTTTTGTACATCAATGTATGATTCTAATACATCAATGTATGACCTCTTTTATTTTTGTTTTAGGATGTTACAATTTGGGGTGTCAATTTTATTGAAGCGTTTAGTTTCAAATAAGCTTAGACCCAAGTCTGAAAAATGTATCTTTGTGGGGTGTCCTAAGGAAACAAACGAACACTATTTCTGCAACACCTTCAAGGAATAAATGTTTGTCCCTAGGATCGGAGTGTTTTGGGAAGGAACACATCTCTAAGGGAGACAATGGGAGGAATGTGAAACTTGGAGAAATCCAAGAACCACAGAGTACTGACCCGCCTGCAATGGAACAAGAACTGGTTCCCTAAGATGTTATGATCCAACCACTGGTTAAAGTAACACAAGAACCGCGTAGGTCAAACAGAACACGTACACAACCTGAGAGATATGGACTTATCCTAACTGAAGATGATAATGTAGTGCTCATGAATCAAGATGAGCCTGTTGCTTACCAAGAGGCCATAGGTGGCCCTGAATCTGAGAAGTGGTTAGAAGCCATGGAATCTGAAATGGAATCCATGTACACGAACCAAGTTTGGACCTCGGTGGAGTCACCTAAAGGGGTAAAACCAATAAGGTGCAAGTGGTTCTTCAATAAGAAGACTGACATGGAAGGAAGGTGAATACCTTCAAGTCGCTGCTAGTCACAAAAGGTTTCAGACAAATTCATAGTATGACTATGACGAGACCTTCTCTCCAGTTGCAATGATTCAGATCCTACTTGCTATTGCTTCATAGTATGACTATGAGATCTAGCAAATGAATGTCAAAACAACATTCCTTAACAGGAATCTTTTTCGAGGATGTGTACATGACACAACCTGAGAGTTTTGTATATTCATAGAATGTTGGAAAGGTTTGCAAGTTGCAAACATCCATTTATGGATTAAAGCAAACTTCCAGAAGTTAGAATCTTCATTTTGATGTAAACTGTAAAACAATTTAGATTCATCAAGAAGAAGGGTGAACCTTATGCGTACAAGAAGGTTGGTGGGAGCATAATTATTTTCCTTGTATTGTATGTGGACGACATACTACTTATGGAAACAATATTCCTACACCGTAAAATGTGAAAACATGGTTAAGGAATTATTTCTCAATGCAGGACTTATGTAAAACGTCCTATGTATTAGGAATCAGGATTTCTAGAGATAGATCGCTGAAATTGTTAGGCTTTAATCAAAGGTACATAAGTTGATAGAGTGCTTAGACGCTTTAAATGTGCATGATTCCAAAAGGGCATCTTGCCTATGTCACATGGCGTAAACCTGTCAACGGGACAGTCCCTGTTACATCAGATGTAGAGGGAACGCATGAATAAGATTCCATATGCTTCGTCGATTGAATCTGTTATACATGTCATGATATGTACTCGACCAGATGTCTTGTGTGCTTCGAGCATGATGAGAAGGTATCAATCCAATCCTAATGAAGGTCATTAGACCACAATCAAGAATAACCTTAACTTGAGAAGAACTGAGGATTCATTCTTGATCTATGATGGTGTGGAAGAGCTCATTGTAAATGGTTACACTGATGTTAGCTTCGAAACCAATAATGATAACTCTAGTTCGCAGCCAGAATTCGTGTTTTGCCATAATGGTGGCACGGTGAGCTTTAAAAGTTCCAAGCATGAGACAGTTGCTGATTTTATTACAGAGGCCGAGTACATAGTTTGCCTTAAATACAGATTAAGAGGTTGTTTGGATAAGGAAGTTCATTTATGAACTAATCATAGTTCCTAACTTTGCGAACTCCATTGATCTCGTTGCGATGATGATGATGGAGTAATCGTGTAAGCTAAGGAAACTTGATCTCACCAGTGATCCGAACATATACTTAGGTGCTTCCATCTTATTTGATAGATGATCGATAGAGGAGATGCAGTGAAGATATGCAGAATGACAACATTGAACAATCCATTATTGATGAGATCCATCATGACAATACTCAACAAGCATCAACTAAAGAGGAAGAAGAGGACTCAAGCCTAAAGAACATAGGTGGGCCTATGACAAGGTCAAGATTGAAGAAAGCCCAAAGTGCACTTGAAGTGAAAGTAGTCAACCTCATGGACATGAAAATCAACCTAGAAAAAGAACTAAGAATGGTGAACCTCTCACAAATTGAGGTCACGGCTACATAAGCTAGTTTAGGAAAAGCATGTAATAAAAGTAGGACTTTTTTAGTCCTTTGACTTTCGTAGTTTGACTTTTTGGGTCATGGACTTGTAAATGGGCCGAGATGAAGCATCAAGGACCATACATAGGTGAGAGGCGCGCCAATTGAGTAGTGTAAAGGGGAGGTCATATAAATACCTCTTTGTAAGCCGTTTGAATCATAATGTGAATTTTAGGAATTTATCTCACACTTGAGATCTAGAGAGAGTTGAGAGAGAAAGTCTCCTCTTGAAGGTTCTAGATTAGAACCTTGTGATTCTCATCAAGAGCTTCATACTCTTGTGGCGGATCTTCCTTAAGCTTATCACTCCATGGAGTTGTGGCGCTTTCTTCCATTTCCCTTCCCCTTCATTTTTTCCCTTTCTTCTTGATTTTACTTGGCCTCACGCCTAAAGCCTTATGCTTATCTTATTGTTCATGCAATTTTTTTCTTACTTTTGCTTAAGAATTGTGGATCCTTGATACTTATGATTTGATGATCAAGCTTAGGCTTGAGGTGGAGCTAGTTCTCTAAATTTTCCTCAAGATCATCAAAGATGAACAAGTCTGGTTTTCCTTCTAATTTTAGTTTGAATTTTCATTTCAATTATGGATCAATTCTCCTAGAACGATCCTACATTTAATAGATCCACTTTGGATCATGACAATTATTGGATTTTTTTGCTCAGTGGTTGCATGACACTCACACAAGATCGATGGGTGTTATATTGATGCCCGATTGGCTCTAGTGCTAGTGGGCGATTGTTGGTGTAAACCCTAGTGGCTAATCTATTTTGAATAGATAATCATTTATATCATGACTTTGATCATAAATTTGATATATTTATATGATATTTATTTATTGTGTTATATTTTATGATCATATTTATATCATAATAAAGTTCTTATAATAGGTAGTTCATTTAATGGAACGTCAAGTATGAGTTGATCGTGAAACACCATTAAATAATAGAACACTATTCTTAAATTATCCATAGTCAAGTATTATTATTAATAAGGACAATAATAATACCTCGAGACTATTATGTGAGTGTACTGATGACCACATCTTATGGGTCATAGATATAAGATATCAAGTCTTCACATAGGTATAAATATTAGTGGAATATTTATACTAGAGTCACCCGCTATGAGAACACTACATAATAGTTATGTAAGTGTCATAAGCGATTCTCATGTTGATCGTAGTGAAGTAGTCCTTCGACTTGAAGTCACTACGATTCCTAACATATATAGTTGTAGCCTTTGTTGCTGTCAAACATTGTCTGTAACAGGATAACTATAAAGGTAGTTATTGGGCAGGCAATGAAACAAGTTGAGGAATGTGAGTGACGTAGATAGGATTCGTCCCTCCTACATAACAGGAGTAATGTCTATAGGCCTCTCGATGGTATGTAACGTAGATATGCATGTCCATGCTAAGGTGGGACAAAATAAGATATTGGGCCCACATGATCGTACGTCAATTACTAGATCAAGAAATAATTAATTGGACTTTACAAGGATGACACATTTATGCCTTGTATTCAATTAAGACATTGAGACGAAGGGACGTTGACTTCTCAGTAAATATGGTTGCAATAAGGTTTTATTTGTATTACCATTATTCTCATTAATTGGGTAGAAATGATGTATTTCTAGATGTCACTTATTGTTTATAATATTATTAGTTGTTAATATGATTAATAAATAATTAATATTATTGTCAATTTAATGGGAACTTATAGGGTCACACGTATAGAGCAAATGTTTGGAGAATTAATTTAATTGATTAATTAAATATGATTTAATTACTAATTAAATGTTGGAGAAGGAATTAATTAATTAAATATGATTTAATTTATATTAATTTAATATTGGGCCTGTCGTGTACAGGAGCTCAATAAGGTTAAGAGTGCTAACAACTTATATGTTGTGCGTCTCCCTTATGTTCCGCTAAGGGCAACTACACATAACTTAGCAACCGCGCCTCATACTGTTAGACAACATTGAGAGTCGCACCTCCCTTTCCATTCCTGATAGCTAGCACTATGCTATATCCGACGCTGGTTTGCTTACGTGGACTAAGTAGAGGTATTGCTACTTTGCAATACTGGTGATAGAGAAGCCTCTCCTTGTGTGGTTGTAGCAGCGGTGTTCATCGAATCTGCTGCGCTGTAGCTGTGTTGATAAAGTTGCTAGTCTTTCCGCTAAGAGCAACTACACATAACTTAGCAGTCGCGCCTCATACTGTTAGACAACATTGAGAGTCGCACCTCCCTCTCCATTCCTGATAGCTAGCACTACGTTATCTCTGACGCTGGTTTGCTCACGTGGACTGAGTAAAGGTATTGCTACTTTGCAATACTGGTGACAGAGAAGACTCTCCTTGTGTGGTTGTAGCAGCAGTGTTCATTGAATCTGCTGCGCTGTAGCTGTGTTGATCAAGTTGCTACCCTCTCCGTAGCAGTGTTCGTGATTAACTAGTGCTACTGACGTGCTCACAGTGTTCATGGTAAAGCCACGCTTCATGAGGTAAACGCTAATCCTTGTGATTCTTGTGAGCGAGGTGAGAAGCTTTCTTGGTTTAGCGGGCTTCTATCAGAGGTTTATCGAGGGATTCTCTAAGATTGCGTTACCTATGACGCAATTAACGGGAAAAGGGAAGACGTTTGAGTGGTCAAAGGCTTGCAAGCAAAGTTTCCACGAGCCGAAGAGAAGATTGACCACATCACCTATGTTGGTGCTACCAGATCCCTTAGGACGATTTGATGTATACTATGATGCATCTTATCAAGGCTTGGGATGTGTGATCATGCAAGAAAGAAAAGTGGTGGCATATGCCTCCAGGCAGTTAAGAGCACATGAGCGAAACTACCCAATGCATGATCTGGAATTGGCTGCGATAGTATTTGCATTGAAGATATGGAGACACTATCTCTATGGTGCTAAATTCAGTGTGTTTAGCGACCATAAGAGCCTGAAGTACCTGTTCGACCAAAGATAGTTGAACATGAGGCAGCAAAGATGGATGGAATTCATAAAGGACTATGAATTCGACCTGCAATACCATCCAAGTAAGGCGAATGTTGTAGCGGATGCGCTCAGTAGGAAGTCCCTACACATATTTGCGATGATGGTAAAGGAGCTAGAGCTTTTAGAGGCGTTTAGAGATCTGAATCTGGAAGCGGAAATCGTCGAGGATAAGCTGAATCTGGGGATGGTTAGAGTAACTAGCGATTTCCTGCATATGTTATGAAAGAAGCAAGCTGAGGATAAGTACCTCGAAAGCGTGAATCAATTGATAGAGGAAGGTAAGAATTCGAAATTTAGAAGAGGTACTGATGGTCTGCTTAGGTATGGTGATCGGGTTTATGTGCCAGCGGATAGAGAAGTTAAGAATATGATCTTGGAGGAAGCACACAAGAACAAGATGAGTTTCCATCCGAGGGCTACCAAGATGTATCAGGATCTGAAGAAGCTGTTCTAGTGGCCAAGGATGAAGAAAGATGTGGCGGCTTATGTCCTAACCTGCTTGGTGTGTCAGAAAGCGAAGATTGAACACCAGAAGCCAGCAAGGTTGTTGCAATCGCTGGACATCCCAGAATGGAAGTGGGATAGCATTGCCATGGACTTTGTTTCTGGGTTGCCGAGAATTCAGAAAAGGTGTGATGCAGTCTAGGTAATCATTGACAGGTTGACGAAGTGTGCTCACTTCTAATCCGATCAACTAGAGTTATTCTCTAGAGCGATTGACTCAAATCTACATCAATGAGGTTGTAAGGTTGCATGAGGTACCTTCAAGTATCGTTTCAGATCATGATCCAAGGTTTACCTCAAGGTTTTGGAGGAGCTTACACAGTGCAATGGGAACTAAGTTAAGTATGAGTTCTGCTTATCATCCTCAAATGGATGGTCAGTCTGAACGAACAATTCTGCCATTGAAGGATCTCTTAAGGGCGCATATGTTGGAGAACACGGGAAGTTGGGACGAGTTCCTTCCATTGATCAAGTTTACTTATAACAACAGTTTCCATTCAAGTATTGGAATTGCGCCGTACGAAGCACTGTATGGACGTAAGTGCATGACTCCGTTGTGTTGGTTTGAGACTGGAGAAAGTCAGCTGTTAGGTCCAGAGTTGGTATAGCAAATAATAGAACAAGTCCGTAAGATACGGGAAAAGATGAAGGCTGCAAAGGACAGGCAGAAAAGCTACGCCGACAAGAGGAGGAGACCTTTGGAATTCCAAGAGGGCGACCATGTCTTCATGAGAGTTACCCCAAGAGCTGGAGTGGGCAGGGCAATCAAATCTAGAAAGCTGACACCTAAATTTATAGGACCATTTCAGATTCTTTGACGAATCGGCCCTATAACCTATCAAATAGCTTTGCCACCAAATCTGTCAAATCTTCACGATGTCTTTCATGTCTCTCAACTCAGAAAGTATCACCCAGATCCATCACACATGTTAGAGCTCGAATCAATTCAACTGAAAGAGAACCTCGGGTGCAAAGCTTCACCTGTTCGGATCGTGGATAGAAGGATCAAGGAACTGCGCGGCAAGCACATTCCGTTAGTCAGAGTGGAATGGAACCCAGTGACTGGCAATTCGACGTGGGAACGTGAAGCTGAGATGCGCTAGAGTCATCCCTATCTATTCACAGGTATGCGACGGAAATTTCGGGATGAAATTTTCTGTAAGGGGGGTGGTAATGTAACATCCCTATTTTCTGAAACCCTAATGAAAGTGGATAACCTTGATGGGGTGTTCGTATGATTGGGTGAATTGTTATGCGCTAGTTTAAGATTTAGTTTGAAGCTTAGGAATAGGCTTGAACAAGGTTGGAGGTGCCTAAGGCATTAAACAAGTAACTGTGGGAGCCAGAAGTTTGGGCGACTCTTCTCAGCTGAGCGTAACACTCAAGCGTGGGAAGGGAGCACGCCTCAGTGCGCCAACGCTCAAGTGTTGGTAACGTTGCACGCTCAAGCGTGCTGAGTGCGTTTGCCAGCTGGTGTGCTTTTTGACACGTGTCCTACACGTGTCAAGCTAGGGTGAAGGAGGAGTGGACAAGGTTCCATGCTCAAGCGTGGAGGGGACCTCACGCTCAAGCGTGGGCACGATCAAGCACGGAAATCCTGCAGGCTAAAGCGTTCTTTGCAGGATGCTCCAAGTCAAGTCTTCTCTTCACTTTCACTTAGCCTCATTTTCTCTTCTTCAAGCTCGAGTGCAGAGAATTAGAGAGAGAAGCTGTGGTGTTCTTGAGAGAGAAAGCTTGGATTGAAGGACTTTGAAGCTTTAGATCGAGATTCCGACTGCACGGTTGTGATTGCGCCCAATTCTTCTACGACTTTGATGGATTACTTTCTCGATTTGTCCAAGGTAAACTCGAATCCCTAACACGCGTTCTTCGTGTTCTTGGCGTTGTTTGAGTCTTTACCTCTTTTCTTTGATCTTTTGAGTTGACCCTAGGGCCAACACTATTGTATATGTGTTGTGCTCGTGATTAGGGCTAAGTTCGTGCTCGTGATTGTACGACGTTTGGAGCTGAGACCACAGCTGAGGGAGCTATTCTAGGAGCTGCGTGGTGGCTGTTCTTGGAGGCAAGAGCTACAAGCCCAAGCTTGGAGGAGCGAGTCGGTGATCGTGTGGGTTCGTACGACGACTATTGTAACACCCCGATTTTTCGAGTTTTCCTAATTAATCAGTATTTATGAACTTATATTTTATTCGAGGCCTTAGAAATGGAAATAAAATATTCTGACTAGATAGGAATGTCCTACACAACCATAGGAAGCCATGGTTAATTTTCGGGCGAAAGCTCAAACGGAGCCCGGTCTGCGTTTTTCACGGATAGTGGTCTTTTTCTACTATCGAGACCTAATTCTGACTCGTGAGCGAAACAGCTAGGTTTTATATTTTATTTCCAACGATATTGGTTATTTTGAAAATATTCAAAATAAATAAGTCGTGATATGACTTTCTTGGGCGAAAACCTAAATCGGGTGAAGAACGGAGCTGAATACGAGATTTCAGTGACCTGCTACGGATAAGGTTGAAGTCACATGGTGTGCTATGACTCATCAGTGACTCATCAGTGTAATGATTACGTTTAGAAAATATCTGGACATGAAATGACTAAAATGCCCTTGACCTTTTTCATAATTACCATTTGCCCTTGAATGAAAAGACCTTTTTGCCCCTGAGAATTTATGGAATAACCATTCTGACCCTGTGACTCACCATGTCATCATTACCTTTCTAGAAATATCTAGATATTTATAAGGGAAATGACCAAAATGCCCCTAGTCTTTGAAGGAATTACCAAATTACCCTTTTGGTTATTTACAAGTTTGCCATGACATCAATATATATATTTCTCTCTTTCTCTCTCTTGGCCATTTCGGCCAGACACTCTCTCTCTCTTCTTTCTCTCACTTGTTCATCCAAATTCATAGAGTTCTTGAAGTTCTTCATGTGTTCTTCATAAGTTCTTCACAAAAACCTTAGTTTGATCTTCAAAAGTTGAAGCTTTTGAGTGAAAACTTGTTTCTTCTTCACTAATCTTTGATCCTAGGAGGTATGATCCTCATCTTAACTCTATGAATCTCTCTATTTCATCTCTTGAATCACTTGATTCATGAAGATCAAAGTTTAGATCTAGAACTTTGAAAATCCATAGAAAATTGTAGAAAAATCATATGATCATGAAACTAATTTCTATGAAACCATCATGATGTGTACTTTGAGTGTCTAGAAGCATGAACCCAAAAGAAATTTTATCCCTATTCTTACATGGGAGGGCCGAATCCTAATCATGATGAAAGGATGGGTTTTGTTGCAATTTTTGGCTATATAGCACTTGTTCTAGCTTACTTGATGTCTTTGAACACTAAACACAAGAGCAAAACATCAACCAAAGCTCCTAACCTATTTCTCCTCTTCATGGCAGAAACATATATGGTGTAGAGCCATGAGTTTTGTCTCAACTTTTTGGGTCATAGGACTTGATTTAGTGTTAATCATGCTTAAGGACCATCCATCCAAAATTTTAGAACCAAATGAGATCCCTAGCCTTTTTATCCTTTCATGGCCGAACCCTATACCTTCTTGGGGAAGAAAACTTATGTTTTGATGTTATAGATTGATGTTGCTTTGTTGTTTGAATTGAATTGTGTTTGATTGTTTTAGGCGACGCGAACGGAACCGGAGCCGGAGCTGAGAACCGATCGAGTTTGCATTGAACTTCCTTTATGAGGTAAAGGGAGGCAATTCATTTTGAGTTTGGTAGCCTCATGACATGTGATTGATTAGTATGTTATGATTGAATTAAGACTTGATGTATATGTATACTTATATCCTGGATTGATTGGATGTTAAGTGTTGTGCATAGCTGGTTATTTGATATAACTGTGGCATGGATGCCTTGGATGATATCTTATTGTGATATTGAACTGTTGATATATATATATATATATACACACACAAATATTTATATCCTGGATGAGCATAGGACTGGCTATGTCTCGATAATTGTTAAAAGACTCGGAATCGAAATCAAAGTTTTGAAAACCGTGTTTTGGAAATCAAAAAGTGGTTTTTGGAAAACGTGTTACTTTTCAAGGAAAGTTAAGTTCCCGTTTCAAAAGTATGTTCTTTTGAAAAGTATGTTCTTTAAAAAAAAAAAAAGTGGTTTTGTGAAAAATAGTGCAAAATGTGTTTTATTCTGTACAGTGTTAAAAAAAAAGGGTGAAATCCTCAAAAAGCGTGAACTTCCTTTGAGATGAACCCAAACCTAGTGGCCGAGACGTCGAGGCTAGCATTTTGTGGATTGAGCACTCGGACTTCGTGTCCTGTGTTTTTTATATGAGTGGGCTTAATGCCTTTTGAAACGAGTCGTGGACTTTATGTCTCGACATTTGAAAGAATGAATGCAAAGAAAACAAAAAACTTTCTGTGTACATGCATGAACCGGCAGACGTGCCATTTGAAACCGAGCTACAACTCTAATAGTTGAGAATGGAACCGATTAAGACCACTAGGTCTGTAGGGGCATTTTGTGTGTCGAGACTCCACAAGTGGCCGGTGGCCTCGCGACCCCGTGCTGTGGTGAGTCGACTACCCAGCACGAATGAACTCGATAAGGGACTGGACTATTCAGGATGACGTGGTACCCTGGAACAATTGGCGTTCGGACCTAAATAGAGAGGCCGACTCATGAGGACAATTGTGTTATGGGTGTTACTACGGCCTATCGCTCGATGATGGGAAGTTAGAATCTCCGGAGTACATGAATTAGAAAGATGATATTGAAGTCTCATGCATTATTATAAATCATGATTGTGTTTGAGATATTATATTGTGTTGTATAGATAACTGTTCTATGGCTGTATTTATGTTGTTTGTCGCCTGTGCGGCTATCATGATAAACTTTATATGAGTATCTCACCTTTGCCTGTACATGTTGGACACCCTGTTGTGTTTTTGGAACACATGTACAGATGTTGTTCATAGGTCCCCGCGGAGACGTGAGGACTCGGATGATGGAGCGTTCTGATGAAGTTGACGTTGGGTTGTATCCCAATGGCTACTTTTAGTCGACCAGCTTAGGAGTCTTTTATTTTGAGCAGTCTTATATTATATTACTCCACATATGTTGAAATTATTTCTAAGTCTATAATATGTTATATATTAGACCAGGTTTTATGTTATGTTTACGTTTTATGAACAGTGAGTATCAACGTGTGATATGAAGCTTAATCCTTCATCTTGAGTTTGTATTGCCTATGCATGCAGAAAATTTTTAGAACCGCGTTTTCGAACGTAGCTACTTAATTAAAGTATTTTCCGAAAGCAACCAGCTTTTTATTTTCTTGATTTATTTCCGCATTAGAGTCCGAGTATGTAGCACCCGCGAGGGGGGTGTTACATTAGTGGTATCAGAGCTGGTCGAGTCTTTCGGGAATCCTTGGGAAGTGAGTCTGTTATGTTTATGTTGTGTGATCTCTGTGCACCTTGTTTGAATTGTTTCTCTGTTGAAGCAATGTGTGTTAACACACTAGTTTTGATTTATGTTTCCTTATTAAGGTATGTCTGGTTTTCCTTGTAGGGAAACATGAATCTTAGAGGTGGTCGTGGTGGAGGTCGCGGCACTGCTGACAACAATGCTGATGACAACAACCTTAATCGGGCTATCCAGGCCATGGCTGATATGGCAGCTGTTGTTGCTCAACAGACAACTGCGATGGATCAACAGAACCAACAGAATCAACAAAGAGCTGATCTTGCTGCTGATGCTAGAGGGTTAGTCGATTTTCGGCGTCATGATCCCCGCAGTTTCATGGGGACTGTGACCCGGGAAAGGCTGACTTGTGACTGCAAGAGATAGAGAAGATTTTTGCTGTTCTGCACTGCCCCGAGGGAGTGAAGGTGGAATACGCCACGTTCCTGCTTCTGGGAGATGCAGATAATTGGTGGGGAGGAACCATACAATTGTTGGAAGCTAACAACCAAGAGATCACTTGGGGAGTATTTCTCACCAAGTTTCTGGACAAGTACTTTCCCCAAAGTGCCAGAACCGAGAAGGAGCAAGAATTTTTGAAGCTACAGCAGAGGGACATGACTGTAGGGGAATATGCGGCGAAGTTTGAATCACTCGCCAAATATTTCCGCTTTTTCCAAGCTCAACCTGACGAGGACTGGAAATGCGAGAGATTCGAAGGCGGTCTGCGCTTCGACATCAAGGAATCAGTGTTACCCCTGGAGATCCGTACTTTTCAAGCCTTGGTAGAGAAGTGCAGAAAGGTAGAAAAGATGAGAAGCGGAAGGGAGAACAAGAGTAAGGCGGGAGGACTGTCTAGGTCCAGGAACCCAAATCAATACCAGCACCAGAGAGGGAAGCAGTCCCAAAAGAAGCCGTATTCCCGACCTCAAGGGAGCAGTCAGAAACAACAATCGTATCGTCCTGTCGCTTCTATTTACGGCGGTGGGAGTGGAAACAACCAGAATCAAGGCCAAATCCGGAGGTGTTTCAATTGTGGGAAACACGGGCATCAAGCTAACACCTGCAATCTGAAAGGAGTTCTATGTTTCCAATGCTGGAAGATAGGACATTTCGCGAGGGAGTGCCCTACACCAAAACCCGAGCCGACTGTCAACAATGTTCAGACTGCTAGACCCACAGCGAGGGGAAGGGTTTATACCATGAGTGGCGCTGATGCCTCCAAATCTGATGATCTCATACAAGGTAGTTGCACCATAGCTGGTAATCTCCTAACTGTACTATTTGATTCGGGTGCAACACATTCGTTTATCTCTTTGGATTGTGTGAGGCGTTTGGACTTGCCTGTTTCTCCGTTGTCTTTTGATTTGATTGTCACTACTCCAACTGCCAAACCTGTTACTGTCAATACAGTATGTTTGAATTGTCCCGTTATTGTTCATGGTAGGAACTTTCTGGTGGACTTAACATGTTTGCCTTTGACTCAATTGGATGTGATTCTAGGCATGGATTGGTTATCTTCCAACCATATCCTTTTAGACTGTGCACATAGAACCTTAGTTTTTCTTGACCCTGAGGTTTCTGGATTTTTAACTGCCAACCAAGTAAAAGATTCTTTGAAAGAAGGAGCTCAGGGATACATGCTTCTATCCTGTTTAGAAATCGAGAGGGACGTTGTCTTCAGCGATGTGTCGGTTGTGAAAGATTTTCCGGAAGTTTTTCCCGAGGAAGTTCCAGGTTTGCCACCTATGAGAGAGATCGAGTTTTCGATTGATCTAGTTCCAGGATCTGGTCCAATCTCTATAGCCCCTTATAGGATGTCACCTATGGAGTTAGCCGAGTTGAAGACCTAACTAGAGGATTTGATGTCAAAACGGTTTGTAAGACCAAGTGTGTCCCCATGGGAAGCACCAATGTTGTTGGTGAAGAAGAAAGATGGGAGTTCTAGACTTTGTGTGGATTACCGTCAACTCAACAAAATAACGATCAAGAATAAGTATCCTCTACCCCGCATAGATGATTTGATGGATCAACTTCAGGGAGCCTCTGTCTTTTCAAAGATTGATCTGAGATC
Organism: Ammopiptanthus mongolicus; assembly: GCA_039655645.1. Taxonomy (NCBI): domain Eukaryota; kingdom Viridiplantae; phylum Streptophyta; class Magnoliopsida; order Fabales; family Fabaceae; genus Ammopiptanthus; species Ammopiptanthus mongolicus. The sequence goes on from CM077345.1 coordinate 60,288,969, forward strand.
CGGTTATCACCAGATTAGAGTAAAGAACGAGGATGTACCCAAGACTGCATTCAGGACGCGTTATGGTCACTACGAGTACCTCGTGATGCCTTTCGGAGTGACGAACGCACCTGCTATCTTCATGGACTACATGAACCGGATTTTTCGTCCGTATCTGGATCAGTTCGTTGTCGTGTTTATCGACGATATTCTCATCTACTCGAAAAGTTCCGAGGAGCATGAGGAACATCTACGACAAGTTTTGCAAATCCTTCACAAGGAAAAGCTGTACGCAAAGCTACCCAAGTGCGAGTTTTGGTTGGCTGAAGTCAAATTCTTAGGACACGTGATTTCGAAGGCAGGAATTGCTGTCGATCCTACAAAAGTAGAAGCAGTACTTTTATGGGAGAGACCCAAGACTATGACAGAAATCCGCAGTTTCGTTGGACTAGCTGGTTACTACAGAAGGTTCATCGAAGGATTTTCGAAGATTGTTGCGCCGTTGACTCAGCTAACGAGGAAGGACCAACCGCTTATGTGGACTGACAAGTGTGAGGAAAGTTTTCAGACGATGAAGGAACGTTTTACAACCTCACCAGTGTTAGTACTACCTAAGCCAGACGAACCTTACGAAGTGTACTGTGATGCTTCGCATCAAGGATTAGGATGTCTGCTTATGCAACATTGGAAGGTGGTAGCGTATGCATCACGCCAGTTGAAGATTCATTAGAGGAATTACCCGACGCACGACCTTGAGCTAGCTGCTGTGGTTTTTGCTCTGAAGATCTGGAGACACTACTTGTATGGATCAAAATTCGATGTCTTCAGCGACCACAAAAGTTTGAAGTACCTGTTCGATCAGAAGGAACTTAACATGAGGCAGAGACATTGGATGGAGTTTCTTAAGGACTACGACTTCACCTTGCTATACCACCCTGGAAAAGCAAATGCCGTTGCAGACGCTCGGAAGACCCTGTATATCTCTGCAATGATGGTTAAAGAGCTAGGATTGATAGAATAGTTCCGTGATCTCAATCTAGCTGTGGAAGTGAACAATGAGAAGATTTGCTTAGGAATGATCAGGGTATCTACTGGACTGATGGAGACGATCCGTGAACAACAAGCAACTGATGAGTACCTCCAAGAGAAAAAGGAGTTACTGGGACAGGAGAAAGCTGCAGAGTTCAGTTTGGGAACTGATGGCATCTTGAGATGCAATGGACGAGTTTGTGTACCGAGTAACCCAGAGATGAGGAAAATGATTCTAGACAAAGGACACAAGAGCAAGCTGAGCATTCACCCTGGATCAACCAAGATGTACCAAGATCTGAAACAAAAGTTTTGGTGGCCAGGAATGAAGAAGCAAGTGGCTGAATATGTAGCATCATGTCTGACCTGTCAGAAAGCGAAGGTAGAACATCAACGACCTGGAGGAATGCTTCAATCCTTGGATGTACCCGAATGGAAATGGGAGAGCATCTCAATGGATTTCGTGGTGGGTTTACCGAGAACTTCCAAGAGCTTTGATTCGATTTGGGTGATCGTTGATAGGTTAACGAAGTCCGCACACTTCTTACCTGTTAAGATCAACTACTCGGTGGAGAAGTTAATTGAGCTGTATATCAGAGAGATAATCAGACCACATGGAGTGTCGTCAAGCGTAGTCTCTGATAGAGATCCAAAGTTTACTTCACGTTTTTGGCAAAGTCTACATCAAGCCTTAGGGACAAGGCTGAGGCTGAGTTCAGCTTATCACCCTCAAACTGATGGACAAACAGAAATAACGATACAGTCTTTAGAAGATTTGCTAAGAGCTTGTGTTCTAGACCATGGTGGAAATTCGGATGATCTGTTGCCTCTTATAGAATTCACCTACAACAACAGCTATCATTCTAGTATAGGGATGGCACCCTATGAAGTCCTGTATGGACGAAAGTGTTAGACGCCATTATGTTGGTACCAGGATGGAGAGAATATGATCGTAGGCCCAGAACTTGTGCAACGAACAACGGAAAAGATTAAGCAGATCCGGGAAAAGATGAAAACGGCACAGAGCAGACAGAAGAGCTACTCAGATGAGAGAAGACGACCCCTCGAGTTTCAAGAGGGTGAGCACGTGTTCCTGAGGGTCACACCTACGACTGGGGTAGGTAGAGCTATTAAGTCTAAGAAACTCACTCCCAAATTCATTGGACCTTACCAGATTCTTCGTCGTATTGGTCCAGTAGCTTACCAGATTGCTTTACTGTAACGCCCCGATTTTTCACGTTTTCTATTTCTTCAGTATTATAATGTTTGTATTTTATTCGAGGTCTTAGGAATGGAAATAAAATATTCCGAGACCATAGTCATGCTCGACAATATCGTAGGAAGCTACGATTAAGTTTTGAGTCGAAAACTCAAACGGAGTCCGGTCTGCGTTTTTACACTGACAGTATGATTTTACTGCTCAGAAGACCTCAGATGGACCCGTGAACGAGACAGTAAGTCTTAGAATTCACTTCTCTACGTTTTGGTTAAATTTCATAAAAATTTCAGAAAAATAACTTCCTGACCTTCGTTCGGGCGGAATCCTCAATCGGGTGACGAACGGAGCCACATATGGACTTACCGGGACTCGCCAAAAGATAATCTTGATATCACATCATCCCAGGACACTTGGGAGAGTATGCCAGAGTCGTTGTGACGTTCGGAAATATCTGGACGCAAAATGACCAAAATGCCCCTAACCTTAGTCTTTTACACTTTTACCATTATACCCTTTTGGCAAATGACCTTTTTACCCTTAAGTGAACTTTTAAGAGGCTGAACTCAGCCCCTCACTTCATCATTTTCGCACAGCCCCTCACACCATAGAGTTCCATAGTTGTTCTTGAGAGAAAACTCCATTTTCACCTAGAAAAGCTTGAGTTTTTGTTGGATTCACTTGATTCCTTGAGCAATCTTTCTTCATTTCAAGGTAAGATCACTTCTATGATCTCTTAGCTTCTTGAATCTTTCTTTATTTCAAGATCAATCTTCATTTTCATGAAAAGAATTTCTTAGATCCAAAACTTTGAAAATCCATAGGAAATTGTAGAAAAATCCTTTTGAGGTAAGACCAAGTTCTTTGAACTCACATCATCAATCTCTACCTAAACCTAAGAGCTTATGATTCAACTCTCATCATAGCTCAAAAAGCACTTTTGGCCGAACCCTCTTGGAAGATGATGAATAGTGTTTTCATCAAGTTTTGATTTTTAACACTAGATTTCATCCTTAGTTTTCCTAATGCCTTTGAATCCATGAAATGGAAACCAAAACCAATTTCTAACCTTTTTAACCTAGGGTGGCCGAAACCCTCTTTGTTGTAATAGTTGAGTTTGGCCTTGATTTTTGTTTAATGTTGAATTGTTGTGTTGTGTAGTTGTTGACGATTATCAGGAGGTTCAGAAACCGATCAACCGACTTTGATCCGGGAATCTGCTCATCAAGAGGTATGGGGAGAAGAACCTCATCACACCAAGATGGTGGTAGTGAGAATGGTTGTTTAAATTTATGTGTGGGTGAAACCCTTTAGTTTGGGTTCACTTTTATGTGTTCAGTCGTGTTAAGTTCTCTTGGAGAACAAGATTGTTATGATGTGTTTATGCTTGAGTATGTTGTAGTGTGCTTTAGCATAAGTTGATGATGATATGATTGATGAAAATCATTTTCATGTATGTTGAAAAACCTACTTTGATCACTAGGTCAAGTATGGACTTTTATTGTTGATTATGAGACCATAATGTGTGATGGACTTGGATGTTTGAGTATGATGTAGTAATGTGTATTATGGTTATCATGATTGTGTAAGTATTGTGGGCCATATTTTGTTTGGTTGATGGAGTAAAACTTCACATTGATTCCTAGTTGGCTTTTAGCCATGGCTTTGAGAAAAGGAAGAACATGAGTAGATCTTGATTAAGTCAAGTTTTGATGTAAAGAAAGTGTTTTCAATAACTTGTGTTTTTCAAAGAAAACCCTAAGTGTCTTTGAATGGAAATTAAAGCTCAAAGTGCTTTCACCAAAGTGAAACATATTTTATACCTTATCCTTAGTCCATATAGTTAATCAAGGGACTCAAAATGAGAAAAGAAGTGGTTTCATGAAGAGAATCAAAATGGTTCCCTAAGGTTGATGTCTTGTTTATGGCAACCATTTCGCTAAGCGAATTTTCTCTCGCTACGCGAAAACAGGGGAAAGCCTAAGTTGGGCATCACTGCCTCACTTTCGCTAAGCGAATTCATATTCGCTAAGCCAATCAAACGAGTTTCGCTACGCGAATTACGTCTCGCTGAGCGACCCAGAGAAGTCTCCAAAGGAGGTATAACCGCCTCCATTTCGCTAAGCGAAATTATTTTCGCTACGCGAATACAATGCATTTCGCTACACGGATTCTGTCTCGCTAAGCGATCCAGAGGCGTTTACAAAGAGGTTTAACCGTCTGAACTTTCGCTAAGCGAATTCATATTCGCTAAGCGAATACAATACATTTCGCGTTTACAAAGAGGTTTAACCGTCTGAAATTGCGCTAAGCGAATTCATATTCGCTAAGCGAATCCAATGCATTTCGCTACGCGATTTGTGTCTCGCCGAGCGAACCAGAGGAGTTCCAAAAGAGGCATTCTTGTTTCAATTTCGCTAAGCGAATGAAATTTCGCTAAGCGAATTACATGTTCAGAAAATGCTAAAAAATAGAGCAAGTAAGTGTTTCAAAGATTGTTTCAAATCAAATGAGTTTTCAATTGAGAAGTTGTTCTGGTTTACAAATGTTTTGGGTTTTGAGACAGTAGTTCGATGACGGACCGGTGATTCGGACCCCGCTCAGTCGTTCAATTGTTTCAGTCTTGTGATGACTCGATTCCGGAGGAATCACAAGATTTATCCGGTGGATAAAGGTTATGCTTTAAAAAGACACGTATAGTTCCTAAGGTAGAGAACCTTAGTAGACTTTGAGGTTTATCCGGGGGATAGACATTGTTTGATCACATCTGCTTTGTGTAAGCATTGGCATTTCATTTGCATAGTTGTAAGGCCTTGAGCCTAGGAGTTGAGCTTACACCTTGATGCGGGTGCGAATCTTACGGTGACGATCTTCAATGGTCTTTTGGGAGGTATCAGGGTTGGAAGGGCTGACATGTGACCAGTTGGTAGCTCTTCTGTGTCGTGGCGAATCCGTGCAATACACTGATATCCTCTACTAGATGCCGTACTTTTCATGTTTGGTCGAGAGTGTTTCCGTAAAAGCCAGATACGTGCACGTTACGAATGTTGTAGCATCTTGCCCAAGGCTGGCGCGCACGGAACATGTCCTCCCATTCACTCTCTCCGACTGTTTTGTTAGCTCCATGGAGTAGGGGTCAGAGTAGTACCCAGTGACATTGACATTGAGTCATATACATTGCATTGCATTGCATGGCTATTGATGTTTACATTTACTGTTATACATCGTTGTACTGTTTAAGAATACCTTATTTTATGATGTTAACTGCTTAACATGATATTATGCTGTCAACTGCTTAATATGTTTGACATTGAGAATTCTTGTAAGCATGTTGGGTACGTGGTTACCCGGTGAGTCGTCCCGTTTTTACTATTGCTGTTTTGCTGTGTTGATGAACGGGAATCTCACCCATATCTGTATGTTTTCTGTTGGTACTTGCTGTTGCTGTTTGAACAGATGGACGTGATGATGGTTCAGTCCAGTAGTTCCTTTGAGCCATGAGGAGGACCTTCTTTTTGTGGTCTAGTTTTGTTGTCGGCCAGACTATGTCGTTTTTGTAGTACTTTTGGGAGCTACGACTCCTTGTACATATTGTATTTCTTATTGTATTAGTTATACATTAGACCTATGTCTGTATATAATAATGTTGACGTTTCCATTTCTGTTTCTGTTCTGTGGTATGTTCTAGAAATGCATGGCGAACCTAAGTTCGTTTATTAGTATTATTACCTTTCCATTGCATCTTGTGAAAAGAAAAAAAAAAAGAAAACCGTATTTTCCGCATTAAGAAATATTTTCGGCCCTATAAACGTTCGGGAATGTGGCACTCGGGAAAGGGTGTTGCATTTACCACCTTTTCTGTCAAATATTCATAGTGTTTTTCATGTCTCACAACTTCAGAAGTATATTCCAGATTCGTCCCATGTAATCGAACTAGATATAGTACATTTACGAGACAACTTGTCTTATGAGACATCGCCTATGCGAATCGTTGATAAGAGGATCAAGCAACTCAGGAGAAAACAAGTTCCCTTAGTCAAAGTCGTTTGGAATGAAGCAACGGGTGATGCAACGTGGGAGTTCGAGGGCAAGATGAAATTACAGTATCCCGATCTTTTTCAAGGTACGTAATTTCGAGGACGAAATTTTTTTTAGGGGGTAGTAATGTAACACCCCGATTTTTCGAGTTTTCCTAATTAATCAGTATTTATGAACTTATATTTTATTCGAGGCCTTAGAAATGGCAATTAAATATTCTGACCAGATAGGAATGTCCTACACAACCATAGGAAGCCATGGTTAATTTTCGGGCGAAAGCTCAAACGGAGCCCGGTCTGCGTTTTCCACGGATAGTGGTCTTTTTCTACCATCGAGACCTAATTCTGAGTCGTGAATGAAACAGTTAGGTTTTATATTTTATTTCCAACGATATTGGTTATTTTGAAAATATTCAAAATAAATAAGTCGTCATACGACTTTCTTGGGCGAAAACCTAAATCGGGTGAAGAACGGAGCTGAATACGAGATTTCAGTGACCTGCTACGGATAAGGTTGAAGTCACATGGTGTGCTATGACTCATCAGTGACTCATCAGTGTAATGATTACATTTAGGAAATATCTGGACGGGAAATGACTAAAATGCCCTTGACCCTTTTCATAATTACCATTTGCCCTTGAATGAAAAGACCTTTTTGCCCCTGAGAATTTATGGAATAACCACTCTGACCCTGCGACTCACCATGTCATCATTACCTTTCTAGAAATATCTAGATATTTATAAGGGAAATGACCAAAATGCCCCTAGTCTTTGAAGGAATTACCAAATTACCCTTTTGGTTATTTACAAGTTTGCCATGACATCAATATATATTTCTCTCTTTCTCTCTCTTGGCCATTTCGGCCACACACTCTCTCTCTCTATTCTTTCTCTCACTTGTTCATCCAAATTCATAGAGTTCTTGAAGTTCTTCATGTGTTCTTCATAAGTTCATCACAAAAACCCTAGTTTGATCTTCAAAAGTTGAAGCTTTTGAGTGAAAACTTGTTTCTTCTTCACTAATCTTTGATCCTAGGAGGTATGATCCTCATCTTAACTCTCTGAATCTCTCTATTTCATCTCTTTAATCACTTGATTCATGAAGATCCAAGTTTAGATCTAGAACTTTGAAAATCCATAGAAAATTGTAGAAAAATCATATGATCATGAAACTAATTTCTATGAAACCATCATGATGTGTACTTTGAGTGTCTAGAAGCATGAACCCAAAAGAAATTTTCTCCCTATTCTTCCATGGGAGGGCCGAATCCTAATCATGATGAAAGGATGGGTTTTGTTGCAATTTTTGGCTATATAGCACTTGTTCTAGCTTACTTGATGTCTTTGAACACTAAACACAAGAGCAAAACATCAACCAAAGCTCCTAACCTATTTCTCCTCTTCATGGCAGAAACATATAGGGTGTAGAGCCATGAGTTTTGTCTCAACTTTTTGGGTCATAGGACTTGATTTAGTGTTAATCATGCTTAAGGACCATCCATCCAAAAGTTTAGAACCAAATGAGATCCCTAGCCTTTTTATCCTTTCATGGCCGAACCCTATACCTTCTTGGGGAAGAAAACTTATGTTTTGATGTTATAGATTGATGTTGCTTTGTTGTTTGAATTGAATTGTGTTTGATTGTTTTAGGCGACGCGAACGGAACCGGAGCCGGAGCCGAGAACCGATCGAGTTTGCATTGAACTTCCTTTGTGAGGTAAAGGGAGGAAGTTCATTTTGAGTTTCGTAGCCTCATGACATATGATTGATTAGTGTGTTATGATTGAATTAAGACTTGATGTATATGTATACTTATATCCTGAATTGATTGGATGTTAAGTGTTGTGCATAGCTGGTTATTTGATATAACTGTGGCATGGATGCCTTGGATGATATCTTATTATGATATTGAACTGTTGATATATATATATATATATATATATATATATATATATATATATATATATATATATATATATATATATATATATCCTGGATGAGCATAGGACTGGCTATGTCTCGATAATTGTTAAAAGACTCGGAATCGAAATCAAAGTTTTGAAAACCGTGTTTTGGAAATCAAAAAGTGGTTTTTGGAAAACGTGTTGCTTTTCAAGGAAAGTTAAGTTCCCGTTTGAAAAGTATGTTCTTTAAAAAAAAAAAAGTGATTTTGTGAAAAGTAGTGCAAAATGTGTTTTATTCTGTAAAGTGTTTAAAGAAAAGCGTGAAATCCTCAAAAAGCGTGAACTTCCTTTGAGATGAACCCAAACCTAGTGGCCGAGACGTCAAGGCTAGCGTTTTGTGGATTGAGCATTCGGACTTCGTGTCCTGTGTTTTTGATATGAGTGGGCTTAATGCCTTTTGAAACGAGTCGTGGACTTTATGTCTCGACATTTGAAAGAATGAACGCAAAGAAAACAAAAAACTTTCTGTGTACATGCATAAACCGGCAGACGTGCCATTTGAAACCGAGCTACAACTCTAGTAGTTGAGAATGGAACCGGTTAAGACCACTAGGTCTGTAGGGGCATTCTGTGTGTCGAGACTCCACAAGTGGCCGGTGGCCTCGCGACCCCGTGCTGTGGTGAGTCGACTACGCCGCACGAATGAACTCGATCAGGGACTGGACTATTCAGGATGACGTGGTACCCTGGAAAAATTGGCGTTCGGACCTAAATAGAGAGGCCGACTCATGAGGACAATTGTGTTACGGGTGTTATTACGGCCTATCGCTCGATGATGGGAAGTTTGAATCTCCGGAGTACATGAATTAGAAAGATGATATTGAAGTCTCATGCATTATTATAAATCATGATTGTGTTTGGGATATTATATTGTGTTGTATAGATAACTGTTCTATGGCTGTATTTATGCTGTTTGTCGCCTGTGCGGCTATCATGATAAACTTTATATGAGTATCTCACCTTTGCCTGTACATGTTCGACACCCTGTTATGTTTTGGAACACATGTACAGATGTTGTTCATAGGTCCCCATGGAGACGTGAGGACTCGGATGATGGAGCGTTCTGATCAAGTTGACGTTGGGTTGTATCCCAATGGCTACTTTTAGTCGACCAGTTTAGGAGTCTTTTATTTTGAGCAGTCTTATATTATATTATTGTACATATGTTGAAATTATTTCTAAGTCTGTAATATGTTATATATTAGACCAGGTTTTATGTTATGTTTACGTTTTATGAACAGTGAGTATCAACGTGTGATATGAAGCTTAATCCTTCATCTTGAGTTTGTATTGCCTATGCATGCAGAAAATTTTTAAAACCGCGTTTTCGAACGTAGCTACTTAATTAAAGTATTTTTCGAAAGCAACCAGCTTTTTATTTTCTTGATTTATTTCCGCATTAGAGTCCGAGTTTGTAGCACCCGCGAGGGGGGTGTTACAACTATTCAGGTGGGGAGAAAGAGTACTGCTGCCGTCGGGAAGGCAAGACTGGTATAGGATGTTTTTCTGCTATGTGTAGGGAAGCCCTAACCCTACTAGTGGTTGAGCCCCGATAAAGTATCTAAACCCTAGGTTTAGCTTACTTTGGGCTATCACCGTTAAGATTGGAAACCCTAGGTTAGCGAACTGTTGATTGAGGATGTTTGGCTTCGTATGACTGCTATGATGACTGTTGTTGTTCCTATCTGTCTAAGTGCCTATATGCTACTTGGTATGTGATACGTTGCTATGTATTGTTGTTGATATTATTGCTTCTGTTATTATGCTATATGTTGTGATGTTGAGCGTTGTAGCGGAATGGCGTAGAGTTATGTTTGGCTGTGTGCCGTGTTGTTGTCGAGTTGATACGGTGGATGGTGCCGTTGCTGTTATGCTGACTTTTTGAGGCTGTGGCCGTGATTGTTTGAGCTGTGGCTCGTGGACACGTGGCGTCAAGGCTGTGGCCGTGTGGATGCAGTGGCATCGTGTTGTTTTTGATTGAGAGCTTAGGCGCGAGATCCGGTATCAAGCCCGTTAAGGATGTTTGTTGCATATCATTATCAGCTGCCAAGTGGTGAGGCCGTATGATAGGTAGTATGGGCTTCCAGCGTCATACGAGGTTAGTTGTACCTGAGTGCGGGTACGGAAAGTAGATGGGGCAGTCAAGTGAGTGACCTAGGGGATGTTGCCGGTCTCGGGAATAATTTACAGTGACAGATGAGGTAGCTCCTATCCTGTCATAACGCCTGATCCAGTCCGTTTTGCCGACTAATCCCAGAGCTTTCCATTGTTCCAGGCTAACGTTTCGAGGCGACCGAGATACCCGGTTCCGGTGTGGAAGGGGGATGCACTCTTATTGGTCACGGCGAGTTGTTCGGTTTCTTGGACAAACTAACTCCGTTCCGATACATAACCTGTTCCGGTGTCGACTTGTTCGGGTGTGGAACCGTTCCAGTAGGAACCAGCTTTGTGAGTTTTCGGCCGACATGCTGCATGGGATTAGTATCCCGGTCTAGAGGATTGATCTGAGTGTGATACTCATGGAGACGGATGCTTGTTGCATGTGTTGTCTTGAGAGACGTTTGTTGGAATGCAGTAACTGTTATATTTGTGATATCTGCTACATGTTGTATGTGTTTACTGCATTACTGTTGTTTTCCGACTTTACCTTGCATCGTATTTCTTATCTCTCTATTGTTGTTTCTGTTGTTCTGTTTTTGGGTTCGATTAAAGACGACGAGCCAGTTGAGAGACAGGATGGACCCGAGGCTTCACCCGTTTATCACGGGGGCACCGCGGATGCTGGTGCTGGGCGACATTGAGATCATCTATCATGATGAGAAGGGATGGCGGGTGGACCTCTCGACTTTTTTGGGGGTTTACACAGGACCCGTCAGTCTGATCTTTCAGAGCGGCACGCCGCCGTATGTGGACATCATTGGCCCCTACCGCGTGTACCAGTTTCTTCCTTTTCCAAGGATGTGCCGATCTCCGAGGCAGAGGGAGCGAGACTACTTGTGGGTAGCACCCCAGTCTTCAGTTGTGACCAGCAGGAGAGATTACGTCTACCGAGGTCAGCGCCGAAGGACAGAGCAGTATCTGAGGACCTACCGTAGGCGTAGGATCGTGGTGTCCAGCTCTTCATCAGAGTACGAGCCTTTGGTACAGTACAAGCGTACTCATGGCGAGGGTCAGGGTAGCTCATGGCATCCTCACCACTGATGCAACACCCTTTCCCAAGTGTCACATTCCTGAACGATTATAAGGCCAGAAATAATATTAATACGAAAAATACGGTTTTCTTTTTTTTTTTTTTTTCTTTTCGCAATGATGTAATGGAATTAGTAAAGTTAAGTAATAATAAATGAACTTAAGTTCACCATGCATTTCTAGAAGTCATACAGAATTCCATACAGAAATATAAACAATAATGTATACAGACATAAGTTCAAGCCTAACTGATAATAAGTATATAATAAATACTAGGAGTCACAGCTCCCCAAAAGGTACAACAGACACTTGACACAGCGTGGCCAAAACTAAACAGCAAAAGGAGTCCCCCTCCGAACTCAAAGTATATGCTGAACTGAACTGTCGTCGCGTCCATCTTCTTAAGCAGAAACAGCAATACCAATAGAGAAGATATATAGATATGTGTGAGATTCTCAATCATTAACACAGCAAAATAGCAGAAGTAAAAACGAGACGACTCACCAAGTAATAACATACTTAACATGCATACCATAAATCTCAATATATCATGTTAATCAATTAGCAGCATAATATAAGGCATCCTCGAAAATAGAATAGCGATGTACAACAAGTAAATGTAATCGCCAGCAGCCATGCAATACAATGCAATGTACATGACTCAATGCCATATGTCACAAGGGTAAAACTCTGACCCCTACTCCATGGAGCTAACAAAACATCGGAGAGAGTGAATGGGAGGACATGTTCCGTGCATGCCAGCCATGGGCAAGATGCTACAACATTCGTAACGTGCACGTATCTGGCTTTACGGAAACACTCTACACCAAACATGAAAAGTATGGCATCTAGTCGAGGATATCAGTGTATTGCTCGTATTCGTCACGACACAAAAGAGCTAGCAACTGGTCACATGTCAACCTTTCCAACCCTGATACCGCCAAGACTATTTAAAACGTCACCGTAAGATTCGCACCCGCATTAAGGTGTAAGCTGAACTCCTAGGCTCAAGGCCTTACAACTCATGCAATGAAATGCCAATGCTTACACAAAACAGATGCGATAAAGCAATGTCTATCCACCGGATAAACCTCAAGGTTCACTAAGGTTCTCTTCCTTAGGAACTATACGCGTCTTCGTATTACAAAACTTTTATCCACCGGTAAAATATCGTGATCCCTCTAGGATCGAGTCATCACAAGACTGAAACAATTGAATGATTGACCTGGATCCGAATCACCGGTCCGTCATCGAACTACTATTCCAAAACCGAAAACGTTTCATGTTTGTGTTTGTGTCTTATGAATTACATCTCAAGTCCTAAGTATTATGAAGAATGTAATGCCCCGATTTTCACGTTTTCTATTTCTTCAGTATTATAATGTTGTATTTTATTCGAGGTCTTAGGAATAGAAATAAAATATTCCAAGACCATAGTCATGCTCGACGATATCGTGAGAAGCTACGATTAAGTTTTGAGTCGAAAACTCAAACGGAGTCCGGTCTGCGTTTTTACACTGACAGTATGATTTTACTGCTCAGAAGACCTCAGATGGACCCGTGAACGAGACAGTAAGTCTTAGAATTCGATTCTCTACGTTTTGGTTAAATTTCGTAAAAATTTCAGAAAAATCACTTCCTGACCTTCGTTCGGGCGGAATCCTCAATCGGGTGACGAACGGAGCCACATATGGATTTACCGGGACTCGCCAACAAATAATCTTGATATCACATCATCCCCGGACACTTGGGAGAGTGTGCCAGAGTCGTCATGACGTTTGGAAATATCTGGACGCAAAATGACCAAAATGCCCGTAACCTTAGTCTTTTACACTTTTACCATTATACCCTTTTGGCAAATGACCTTTTTACCCTTAAGTGAGCCTTTAAGAGGCTGAACTCAGCCCCTCACTTCATCATTTTCGTACAGCCCCTCATCCTTAGAAGCTCCATAGTTGTTCTTGAGAGAAAACTCCATTTTCACCTAGAAAAGCTTGAGTTTTTGTTGGAATCACTTGATTCCTTGAGCAATCTTTCTTCATTTCAAGGTAAGATCACTTCTATGATCTCTTAGCTTCTTGAATCTTTCTTTATTTCAAGATCAATCTTCATTTTCATGAAAATAATTTCTTAGATCCAAAACTTTGAAAATCCATCGGAAATTGTAGAAAAATCCTTTTGAGGTAAGACCAAGTTCTTTGATCTCACATCATCAATCTCTACCTAAACCTAAGAGCTTATGATTCAACTCTCATCATAGCACAAAAAGCACTTTTTGGCCGAACCCTACATGAAGATGATGAATAGTGTTTTCATCAATTTTTGATTTTTAACACTTGATTTCATCCTTAGCTTTCCTAATGCCTTTGAATCCATGAAATGGAAAACCAAAACCAATTCCTAACCTTTTAACCTAGGGTGACCGAAATCCTCTTTGTTAGGATTGTTAAGATTGGCTTTGATTGTTGTTTAATGTTGGATTGTTGTATTGTTGTAGTTGTTGACGATTATCAGGAGGTTTAGAAACCGATCAACCGACTTTGATCCGGGAATCTGCTCATCAAGAGGTATGGGGAGAAGAACCTCATCACACCAAGATGGTGGTAGTGAGAATGGTTGTTTAATTTTATGTGTGGGTGAAACCCTTTAGTTTGGGTTCACTTTTATATGTTAAGTTTTGTTAAGTTCTCTTGGAGAACAAGATTGTCATGACGAGTTTATGCTTGAGTATGTTGTAGTGTGCTTTAGCATATGTTGATGAAGATATGATTAAATGAAAATCATTTCCATGTATGTTGAAAAACCTACTTTGATCACTAGATCAAGTATGGACTTTTATTGTTGATTATGAGACCATAATGTGTGATGGCTTGGATGTTTGATTATGATGTAGTAATGTGTATTATGGTTATCATGATTGTGTAAGTATTGTGAGCCATATTTTGTTTGGTTGATGAAGTAAAACTTCACATTGATTTCTAGTTGGCTATTGGCCATGACCTTGAGGAAAGGAAGAATATGAAAAGTTCTTGGACAAATCATGTTTTGATGTAAAGAAAGTGTTTTCAATAACTTGTGTTTTTCAAAGAAAACCCTAAGTGACTTTAAATGGAATTAAAGCTCAAAGTGCTTTCACCAAAGTGAAACATATTTTATACCTTATCCCTAGTCCATATAGTTAGTCAAGGGACTCAAAATGAGAAAAAAAGTGGTTTCATGAAGAAAATCAAAATGGTTCCCTAAGGTTGATGTCTTGTTTATGGCAACATTTCGCTAAGCGAATTTACTTTCGCTACGCGAAAACAGGGGAAAGTCTAAGTTGGGCATCACTGCCTCACTTTCGCTAAGCAAATTCATATTCGCTAAGCCAACCAAACGAGTTTCGCTACGCGAATTACGTCTCGCTGAGCGATCCAGAGAAGTCTCCAAAGGAGGTATGACCGCCTCCATTTCGCTAAGCGAAATTATTCTCGCTAAGCGAATAAAGTGAAATTTCGCTACACGAATTCTGTTTCGCCGAGCGATCCAGAGGTGTTTCCAAAGAGGTGTAACCGTCTGAACTTGCGCTAAGCGAATTGATATTCGCTACGCGAATACAATACATTTCGCTACGCGATTTATGACTCGCCGAGCGATCCAGAGGAGTTCCAAAAGAGGCATTATTGTTTCAATTTCGCTAAGCGAATGCAATTTCGCTAAGCGAATTACATGTTCAGAAAATGCTAAAAATAGAGTAAGTAAGTGTTTCAAAAATTGTTTCAAATCAAATGAGTTTTCAATTGAGAAGTTGTTCTGGTTTACAAACGTTTTGGGTTTTGAAACCGTAGTTCGATGACGGACCGGTGATTCGGACCCCGATCAGTCGTTCAATTGTTTCAGTCTTGTGATGACTCGATCCCGGAGGGATCACGAGATTTATCCGGTGGATAAAGGTTTTGTTTTCAAAAGACACGTATAGTTCCTAAGGAAGAGAACCTTAGTAGACTTCGAGGTTTATCCGGGGGATAGACATTGCTTGATCGCATCTGCTTTGTGTAAGCATTGGCATTTCATTTGCATAGTTGTAAGGCCTTGAGCCTAGGAGTTGAGCTTACACCTTGATGCGGGTGCGAATCTTACGGTGACGATCTTCAATGGTCTTTTTGGAGGTATCAGGGTTGGAAGGGCTGACATGTGACCAGTTGGTAGCTCTTCTGTGTCGTGGCGAATCCGTGCAATACACTGATATCCTCTACTAGATGCCGTACTTTTCATGTTTGGTCGAGAGTGTTACCGTAAAGCCAGATACGTGCACGCTACGAATGTTGTAGCATCTTGCTCATGGCTGGCAGAAACCGGAACATGTCCTCCCATTCACTCTCTCCGAATGTTTTGTTAGCTCCATGGAGTAGGGGTCAGAGTAGTACCCAGCGACATTGACATTGAGTCATCTACATTGCATTGCATTGCATAGCTATTGATGTTTACATTTACTGTTATACATCGTTGTACTGTTTAAGAGTACCTTATATTATACTGCTAACTGCTTAACATGATATTATGCCTCAACTGCTTAATATGTTTGACATTGAGAATTCTTGTACGCATGTTGGGTACGCTGTTACCCGGTGAGTCGTCCCGTTTTTACTACTGCTGTTTTGTTGTGTTGATGAATGGGAATCTCACCCATATCTGTATGTTTTCTGTTGGTACTTGCTGTTGCTGTTTGAACAGATGGACGTGACGATGGTTCAGTCCAATAGTTCCTTTGAGCCAGAGGACTCTTTTTGTGGTTTAGTTTTGTTGTCGGCCAGACTATGTTAGTTTTTGTAGTACCTTTTGGGAGCTACGACTCCTAGTACTTATTGTATCAGTTATACATTAGACTTATGTCTGTATATAGTATTATTCCTTTTTCTGTTTATGTCCCTGTAATTATTATGCATATTGTTCTAGAAATGTATGGCGAACCTAAGTTCGTTATTAGTATTATTTACCTTTGCTAAATCCCATTGCATCTTGTGAAAAGAAAAAAAAAAACCGTATTTTCCGCATTAAGAAATATTTTCGGCCTTATAAACGTTCGGGAATGTGACATTCGGGAAAGGGTGTTGCATTGTTTGGTATCAGAGCTGGCCGAGTCTTTTTGGGGTTTGTAGGTTATGGTCTGTCTTGTTTGTGTTGTGTTCTCTGTGTGTTTCTCTGTTGTTTGCTTTAGTCTTGTCGTGGTTTCTTGAGTTTGACAGTTCTGGTTTTGAAGGTAGCAATGGCTGCTCAAAACCTGACTGCTGCTGTGAATGCCATACGGGAAATGGCTGCTGCTATGGTTCAACGTGACGAAAGAGCTGCCGGAGGTAGAGGACTGGACGAATTTCTTCGTCGGAATCCACCTCAATTCAAAGGTGAATTCAATCCTGAGTTGGCTGAACGCTGGATCCAAACATTGGAGAAAATCTTTGGAGCGATGAGATGTACTGAGAATGACAAGGTTGTCTATGCAACTTATATGCTGGTGGAGGATGCTGAATAATGGTGGGAAGGAGCCCGTCAGATGCTGATTCACGATCAACAAGCTGTGGATTGGAATGCTTTTAAGGGAAAATTCCTGGAGAAGTATTTTCCTGCGAGCGCAAGACACGAGAAAGAGATGGAGTTCCTCCAGCTGAGACAGGGGGGAATGACCGTAGCTGAATATGGGGCTAAATTAGAAAGTCTAGCAAAGTTCTCAAATTACTTTCTGGACAACCCAAGAGAAGAGTGGAAGTGCCGGAAATTTGAAGGAGGTCTGAGGATCGACTTGAAGAGAGCTGTAGTTCCATTGGAAATTTCTGTTTTTCTAAGGCTAATGGAGAAGTTTCGTTTGATCGAGAGTTTGGAGCCCAAGGACAAGCGGGTACTGAGTTCTGGACCGAGCAAGTTTCAGAGAGGAAGCGGTGGTCGAGACAACAAATCTCGATGGAAGCCCTATGCAAAGCAACAAGATCGACAACAACGTTCTATTGGAGGAAGCAGTGGGAGTTTCACTCAGTCTGGAAACGCCCCAACCAAGTGCATGAAGTGTGGAAAGAGCAATCACATCACCAGAGATTGTTCGATCAAAGGGATTATCTGCTTCAAGTGTGGAAAGCCGGGACATATCTCACGTGAATGCATGCAACCGAAATTGGAACATTCTGTCAACAATGTCCAAGCTGCAAGGCCTAAGATGAAGGGCAGAGTCTACACTATGGGAGGTGCTGAAGCTTCTCAAAATGAAGACTTGATCCAAGGTCAGTGTGTCATGGGAGGTAAAACCTTAACTGTACTGTTTGATTCAGGCGCAACCCATTCCTTTATTGCCTATAACTGTGTGAATCTGTTGGGATTACCTGTGTCTTCTTTACCTTTTGATTTGGTAATTTCTACGCCTACTGTAAAGCCTGTTATAACTGCTAAAGTTTGTTTGAACTGTTCTATTTCTGTTAAAGGTAGAACATTTTTGATTGATTTGATCTGTTTGCCTCTTTCGCAAATGGATGTAATCTTAGGAATGGATTGGTTATCTTCTAATCATATCATGTTAGACTGTGCAAATAAAACCTTAGTTTTTCCTAGTTGTCAGAATTCTGGATTTTTGACTGCCAACCAAGTAAATGCTTCTTTGAGAGAAGGAGCTCAAGGATACATGTTACTATCTTCTTTGGAGGTCAAGAGCGAGCTAGTCTTAGAGCGCATACCTGTCGTGAATGAGTTTCCGGAAGTCTTTCCTGAAGACGTACTAGGTTTGCCGCCAGTTCGGGACATCGAGTTTGCGATCGATCTTGTGCCAGGAACAGGACCAGTGTCTATGGCACCGTATCGTATGGCACCTGCTGAGTTGGAAACTTTGAAGGAACAGTTGGTAGACTTATTGAGGAAGTAGTTTGTTAGACCCAGTGTGTCACCGTGGGGAGCACCTGTGCTGTTGGTGAAAAAGAAAGATGGAACATCTCGTTTATGTGTGGATTATCGCCAGTTGAATAAAGTTACTATGAAGAACAAGTATCCACTTCCGAGGATAGATGACTTGATGGATCAGTTGAGGGGAGCGGCAGTTTTCTCCCAGATTGATTTGCGATCGGGTTATCACCAGATTCGTGTGAAGGCAGAAGATATACCGAAGACAGCGTTTCGAACACGCTATGGGCACTACGAGTATCTTGTGATGCCGTTTGGTGTGACGAATGCTCCAGCTATATTCATGGATTATATGAATAGGATCTTTCGTCCATACCTAGATCAGTTTGTCGTTGTCTTCATAGATGACATACTTATCTATTCACAAGACCAAGAAGAGCATGCTGAACATCTTAGTGTGTTCTTCAAGTTCTGAAGGAGAAACAGTTGTATGCAAAACTGTCCAAGTGTGAGTTTTGGCTCGACGAAGTGCAGTTTTTGGGTCATGTAATTTCAAAGGAAGGAATTGCTGTAGATCCGTCGAAAGTCGAAGCAGTTCTTGAGTGGGAAAGACCAACCACAGTGACTGAGATACGCAGTTTTGTGGGTTTGGCCGGGTATTATCGGAGGTTCATTGAGGGATTCTCTAAGATTGTAGGACCTCTTACCCAATTGACGAGGAAGGACAAAGCGTTTGAATGGACTGAAGCCTGTGAGCAGAGTTTTCAGGAGTTGAAGAAGAGGCTAACTACATCACCAGTGTTGATATTGCCAGATCCAAGCGAACCTTTTGAAGTGTTCTGTGATGCTTCATACCAAGGTTTAGGCTGTATTCTGATGCATAATCGGAAGGTGGTAGCGTATGCCTCGAGATAGTTGAAAGTGCACGAGAAGAACTACCCAACTCATGATTTGGAGTTAGCAGCGGTAGTCTTTGCGTTGAAGATTTGGAGGCACTACTTGTATGGTTCGACGTTCAATGTCTTCAGTGACCATAAGAGCTTGAAGTATCTGTTTGATCAGAAAGAGCTTAACATGAGACAAAGACGGTGGCTGGAATTTTTGAAGGACTATGACTTCCAGTTGCAGTATCATCCGGGAAAAGCTAATGTGGTAGCGGATGTCCTGAGAAGAAAGGTGTTACATGTATCTGCAATGATGGTTAAGGAACACGAGCTGTTGGAACAGTTCAGGGATATGCATCTGTCCGTGGTTAGTATGCCAGGAAGACTATGTGTGGGTATGGTTACGGTATCTTGTGATCTGATGGATCAGATTCGGGAGAAGCAAGTATACGACCAGTATCTAGAAAAAGTGCGAAGGAATTTAAAGAAAGGGATGACGTCGGAATACAAAGAAGGAACAGATGGAATCCTAAGACGAGGAGAACGGGTTTGTGTGCCAAACAACCCAGAGATAAGAAGGTTAATTCTGGACGAAGCTCATAGAAGCAAGTTGAGTATGCATCCAGGGTCAACCAAGATGTACCAAGACCTGAAGCGATTGTTTTGGTGGCAACGGATGAAAAGAGATGTAGCTGATTATGTGGCATCTTGCTTAGTGTGTCAGAAAGCAAAGGTTGAACATCAGAGGCCAGCTGGAATGTTACTTCCGTTGGATATCCCAGAGTGGAAATTGGACGGCATAGCAATGGATTTCGTGACGTGTTTGCCAAGGACACCTAAAGGATACGATTCCATTTGGGTTATAATTGATAGGCTTACGAAATCAGCTCATTTTCTACCGATTAATCTCAAGTATTCTATGGAAAAGCTTACTCAGATTTATATCAGTGAGATTGTGAGACTGCACGGAGTACCTTCAAGTATCATATTTGATAGAGACCCGCGTTTTACTTCGCGTTTTTGGCAAAGTTTACATGAAGCTTTAGGAATGAAGTTACGATTAAGTTCGACTTACCATCCTCAAACTGATGGACAATCGGAAAGGACGATTCAGTCTTTAGAGGATCTGTTGAGGGCGTGTGTGTTGGAACATGCCGGTAGTTGGGAGAATTTTCTACCGTTGATAGAGTTCACCTACAACAACAGTTATCATTCGAGTATAGGGATGGCACCCTACGAAGCTTTATACGGACGACGTTGCAAAACACCTTTGTGTTGGTACCAAGATGGAGAAAGTGCTTCATTAGGACCTGAACTAGTGCAACAAACAACCGAGAAGGTGAAACTGATTCAAGAAAAGATGAGGATAACGCAGAGCCGACAGAAGAGTTATGCGGATAAAAGACGTAGGCCACTTGAGTTCGAGGAAGGGGATCATGTGTTTTTGAGAGTCACTCCGATGACTGGGGTGGGCAGGGTCCTGAAGTCCAGAAAACTCACTCCAAAATTCATTGGACCTTACCAAATTCTTCGTCGGATAGGTCCAGTAGCTTACCAAATCACTTTACCGCCTTTTCTATCCAACCTTCATAATGTTTTTCATGTTTCGCAATTGCGAAAGTATATTCCTGATCCCAGTCATGTCATAGAGTCTGATTCAGTACAGCTAAAGGATAACCTAACCTATGAGACATTGCCGGTTAAGATCGAGGACAGGAGGATAAAGAAACTGCGAGGGAAGGAGATAGCTTTGGTCAAAGTTATCTGGAACGAGACTACAGGTGATGCTACCTGGGAAAGAGAGGAGGACATGCGACAACAGTATCCGAGTTTGTTTTAAGAGGTACGTATAATTTCGAGGACGAAATTCTTTTAAGAGGGGTAGGAATGTAACGCCCCGATTTTTCACGTTTTCTATTTCTTTAGTATTTTAATGTCTTTATTTTATTTGAGGTCTTAGGAATAGAAATAAAATATTCCAAGACCACAGTCATGCTCGACGATATCGTGAGAAGCTACGATTAAGTTTTGAGTCGAAAACTCAAACGGAGTCCGGTCTGCGTTTTTACACTGACAGTATGATTTTACTGCTCAGAAGACCTCAGATGGACCCGTGAACGAGACAGTAAGTCTTAGAATTCGATTCTCTACGTTTTGGTTAAATTTCGTAAAAATTTCAGAAAAATCACTTCCTGACCTTCGTTCGGGCGGATTCCTCAATCGGGTGACGAACGGAGCCACATATGGATTTACCGGGACTCGCCAACAAATAATCTTGATATCACATCATCCCCGGACACTTGGGAGAGTGTGCCAGAGTCGCCATATTTTGTTTGGTTGATGAAGTAAAACTTCACATTGATTTCTAGTTGGCTATTAGCCATGACCTTGAGGAAAGGAAGAATATGAAAAGTTCTTGGACAAATCATGTTTTGATGTAAAGAAAGTGTTTTCAATAACTTGTGTTTTTCAAAGAAAACCCTAAGTGACTTTAAATGGAATTAAAGCTCAAAGTGCTTTCACCAAAGTGAAACATATTTTATACCTTATCCCTAGTCCATATAGTTAGTCAAGGGACTCAAAATGAGAAAAAAAGTGGTTTCATGAAGAAAATCAAAATGGTTCCCTAAGGTTGATGTCTTGTTTATGGCAACATTTCGCTAAGCGAATTTACTTTCGCTACGCGAAAACAGGGGAAAGTCTAAGTTGGGCATCACTGCCTCACTTTCGCTAAGCAAATTCATATTCGCTAAGCCAACCAAACGAGTTTCGCTACGCGAATTACGTCTCGCTGAGCGATCCAGAGAAGTCTCCAAAGGAGGTATGACCGCCTCCATTTCGCTAAGCGAAATTATTCTCGCTAAGCGAATAAAGTGAAATTTCGCTACACGAATTCTGTTTCGCCGAGCGATCCAGAGGTGTTTCCAAAGAGGTGTAACCGTCTGAACTTGCGCTAAGCGAATTGATATTCGCTACGCGAATACAATACATTTCGCTACGCGATTTATGACTCGCCGAGCGATCCAAAGGAGTTCCAAAAGAGGCATTATTGTTTCAATTTCGCTAAGCGAATGCAATTTCGCTAAGCGAATTACATGTTCAGAAAATGCTAAAAATAGAGTAAGTAAGTGTTTCAAAAATTGTTTCAAATCAAATGAGTTTTCAATTGAGAAGTTGTTCTGGTTTACAAACGTTTTGGGTTTTGAAACCGTAGTTCGATGACGGACCGGTGATTCGGACCCCGATCAGTCGTTCAATTGTTTCAGTCTTGTGATGACTCGATCCCGGAGGGATCACGAGATTTATCCGGTGGATAAAGGTTTTGTTTTCAAAAGACACGTATAGTTCCTAAGGAAGAGAACCTTAGTAGACTTCGAGGTTTATCCGGGGGATAGACATTGCTTGATCGCATCTGCTTTGTGTAAGCATTGGCATTTCATTTGCATAGTTGTAAGGCCTTGAGCCTAGGAGTTGAGCTTACACCTTGATGCGGGTGCGAATCTTACGGTGACGATCTTCAATGGTCTTTTTGGAGGTATCAGGGTTGGAAGGGCTGACATGTGACCAGTTGGTAGCTCTTCTGTGTCGTGGCGAATCCGTGCAATACACTGATATCCTCTACTAGATGCCGTACTTTTCATGTTTGGTCGAGAGTGTTACCGTAAAGCCAGATACGTGCACGCTACGAATGTTGTAGCATCTTGCTCATGGCTGGCAGAAACCGGAACATGTCCTCCCATTCACTCTCTCCGAATGTTTTGTTAGCTCCATGGAGTAGGGGTCAGAGTAGTACCCAGCGACATTGACATTGAGTCATCTACATTGCATTGCATTGCATAGCTATTGATGTTTACATTTACTGTTATACATCGTTGTACTGTTTAAGAGTACCTTATATTATACTGCTAACTGCTTAACATGATATTATGCCTCAACTGCTTAATATGTTTGACATTGAGAATTCTTGTACGCATGTTGGGTACGCTGTTACCCGGTGAGTCGTCCCGTTTTTACTACTGCTGTTTTGTTGTGTTGATGAATGGGAATCTCACCCATATCTGTATGTTTTCTGTTGGTACTTGCTGTTGCTGTTTGAACAGATGGACGTGACGATGGTTCAGTCCAGTAGTTCCTTTGAGCCGGAGGAGGACTCTTTTTGTGGTTTAGTTTTGTTGTCGGCCAGACTATGTTAGTTTTTGTAGTACCTTTTGGGAGCTACGACTCCTAGTACTTATTGTATCAGTTATACATTAGACTTATGTCTGTATATAGTATTATTCCTTTTTCTGTTTATGTCCCTGTAATTATTATGCATATTGTTCTAGAAATGTATGGCGAACCTAAGTTCGTTATTAGTATTATTTACCTTTGCTAAATCCCATTGCATCTTGTGAAAAAAAAAAAAAAAAACCGTATTTTCCGCATTAAGAAATATTTTCGGCCTTATAAACGTTCGGGAATGTGACATTCGGGAAAGGGTGTTGCAAAGAAGGATTGAGAATCCTCTTAGATAAGTCTTTGTTCCTTTCTAAGATATTAATTCCTTGGATTTCTAATAATGAAATAAGGATTGATTCACTTCAGTCTTATGAAGTCATTGATGAACTAAATCATCAAGGGTATAGTGCATGGTCTTGTTCCACCATATACTATACTTAATTATCTCTTTTCTTTTGCGCTAAATTAATTACTTAACTTAGGTTTTCATGCGTAAAACCTTACGATTTAGAGTTAAAACTCTCGATTTGAGACTTTGTAAACCAAAACCTTTCTAATTGAAAACTCATTTGATTTGAAATAACTTTGTACTTGCTTAAAGAAAAGTACCTTAAATAAATTGAAAAGGGTTTTTCCTTATTAACTTAGTGTAAAACCATGTTCTAAGTTAGTGTAAAAGAAATCGAATTTTATTTAATTTTGGAACTATATATGGTCCATTTAACTCAAACTTAAGGACAAGGTCCTCTTTATATTTGAAGATTGAATGTTAACTTAGTTCTAATATGAAGGTGATATCTTATTAAAATCCAAGGTAACTTTCATATTACTTTTACTTCCTTGAAATCACTTTCATCATTTTCTTTTTTAAAACACTTAGTTTATTGTATAAACTATGGCTAAAGTAAAAAGACATTTTCACCTTAGTAAAACACTTGAATGTCAAAACTCCATTTGATCTTTGGATCAAAATCACTTCTTGTTTTCTTTTGAAATATAAGTTACTAAAACACTTTCTTACTTTCAAAAACTTTGAATGTTCAAGAACAACTCATGTTCTTCCTTTTCTTTTGGTTATGGCCGAATGCCCTCACAAATGGAATGTGAAGATTTTGCTTCACTAACTTGTCAAGTCATAGCTCAAAATGCTCACAATATTATGATGAACAACATTCATGCATCATTGAATCATAATCAAGCATAAAAATCCTTAATTGATCTAGAGATCAAGTATGGTTTTCAACATATATGAAAATATGTTTTCAACATATATGAAAATATTTTTCCATCCAACCACACATCATTATAAGCATATACTAAACATAGAACCATTATTACAATCATGTTCTCCAAGAGAACTTCACAAATAAAGTAGTGAACCCAAATAAAAGGGTTTCACCCAAACAACCATTTTCACCTTCCACTGGTGTGATGAGGTTCACTCCCCATACCTTTTGGTGAAGTAATCCTCCGGATGAAAAGTCGTCCGACCGGTTCGCGAATCTCCCAATTACTCGTCGGGATACTCAACACCAACTACAATCCAATCAAACATCAACATACAACAACACAAATTTTTATTATTCCCTTAGACATAGGGTTCGGCCATATGGCTCAAAATTAGCTAGAGATCTCTAAAATTTCTTATTTCTTGGATGGATGATCCTTAGGTATACCTAACACTAAAACAAGTCTCATTACTCAAAACTTGAATAAAAAACTCAAGCTTTCCCAACATATGTGATTCGGCCATATATACCCATATGACTTAGAGAACTTTTTTGGTTACAAGCTCTTTGATTATGAAAGAGGGTGATGAAACTAACTCATAGAAATTGGTTTGACATTAAAAGGATTTTTCTATACTTTTCTATGAATTTTTGAAGTTTGAAGTTCAACTTGAACAAAACCTTGCAAAACATAGTTTCAATGGAAGAAAATGAAGATTAAGAGACCAAATAAGAAGTCTATACCTTTAGAGGATGAAGGTGAGCAAGATAATCAACTTTGCTTCTCAAAGTTCTTGAAGTTTCATAAGGAAAATGGAGAGAAAAAGTGAGAAAGTGTGGGGGAAATGCGTGTTATGAAAAATGGGTGATGGTCCTCTCTTGAAGGTGGAGCTCGAATGAGATGAAGGGAAGGGAAAGAATGTCATAAAATTTTCACTTAAGGGGCAAAATGGTCTTTTCACATAAGGTTAAATGGTAATTATGAAAAAGGTTAGGGGTATTTTGGTCTTTTCACATCCAGATATTTTCTAAACGTCATCATGACGCTGGCATGCATCCCAAGGTGATGTGACTGGATGTAACATCAAGTTTATCCGTTAGCGGGTCCCGGTAAATCCATATATAGCTCCGTTTGTCACCCGATTGAAGATTTCGCCCGAATAAAGCGTAGGAACCTATTTTTTTTTTCTTCAAATTTAACGAAAATGTTGGAAATACAATTCTAAGACTAACTGTCTCGTTCACGGGTCATGAGACGACCCGCCGTCCCATCAGTAGGACCTAAGATATTAATTAATCTTAATCGCATAATAAACGTTAGCGCGCCTTATTAATACGAAGCGAAGCAAAAAATTTAGCGCAGAAGCAAAACGATTTACGGCACGCTACGCCTCAGAGTACACAGCTTGAAATATAAAGAAATATATCACATACGTCATTGCCCCATCAGCAGGGCTACAGTAATAAAGTACTACATAGTGTATATTAGTTCAGACTGAAATCAAAATACATAACTAAGCCAAGAGACAGCTTTCCGGCTAGCCACTATCATTGCCCAACCTCTCGAGGCTAGGGTCTGTGGCACGTCCTCCAGCGTCAGGTTCGTAAGGAATGTCGTCCAGCTCTTCAGCAACTGGTTCCTCCTCGGGGTCTTCCCATAAAATAAGAGCAACACATACAGAAAATAGCGGGAGATAAGAAACATTTATCATCAATATGGGAGAGGGGCATCAGTACAGCATATATATACATCACACAACACAGATAACATATACAACAACATCACCCATCTCTTAAGTCACCCATCACAATCATCTCAAACATCATTCTCTCAAATAAGCCTATAGGAGGGATACTAGTCCCTAAGTATATGCTGTCTTCCCTATATACATGTCGGACGATCCATCACGTCCCCAATTGGACATCCCCGTCGGGATTACATCACATCACATCACATCACATCCCGCCTCGGGATTTTACGTAACGTCCCCAATTGGAAATCCCCCTTTGAGACCAAATGCTGTGGTATGAAATGTTATGAAAATGCAACAAACATCCATCGCAGGTTGATATCGGAACCTTACGCCTAAACACTCGTCCACGACCACGACACATCGCATCACATCAACATCAACATCACATCAGCATCACGACGTCTTGCGTATACGAGCCACAGCTCCACGGTCGGGACCACAACGATATCAACCCGAACAACATCATCACTCACCATACTCTCATAAACACTCAACCACCAGTCAAATCACAATAACATTACCACAGTAATTTGTCCAGTACAAACATCACTATAAAGCCAGATAACAATAAATCACTCCAACAGTTTAACACAACAGGTAAACAGATAATCAATTAAACAAATCAACACATCAACCTCAATCAATTTCATCATCCATAATATCAACTTAGTGGTGATAGCCCAAAAGTACCTACACCCAGGGTTTAGGCACTTTATCCAGGGCTCAACCTCTAATAGGGTTTAAGGGTTCCCCTACACAGATATATATACTCTATACTAAACTTGCCTTCCCGACGATATTATTTCTTTCTCCCCACCTTAGTGTTTCCTCATGCACCTCTGGCTATGACTCCACAGCTGTCAGTCGGGTGCGCTGTCGGATGTTCGAGTCCTGTCCGATTCTATACAACAAAACACAACCAGAAATCAGTATAGTTAAATTAAAAACTCCCCTAACCTTAGGACTAGGCCGCTGCCCCTATTTAATTAATTAGGCTAGGGATGTTGAAATTCTACCAACTCTTGGATCAATGATCCTTAAGCATACCTAAGACATAATCCATGATCAATTATCAAAGATTTGAACCAAAACTCCCTCAAATCAAAAATTTGGGGTTTCGTCCACCACCCAAAAACAAGAGGTGGAAGAAGGATTTAGCTTCCTAATCACTTGGATTACATGATTAAGGAATGAAATAGGTGAAATCAAGAACAAAGAACAAAAACCCATTTTTCCCCCAAAAACCCACCCATTCGGACTTGAAAAGATAAATAGGTTAGAGAGCTTATTTGATTTCAATCTCTTGGATTATGATATTAGGGGATGATACTGGCTCATAGAAATTGGTTTGGCCTCAAAATGATTTTTCTACAATTTTCTAGAGATTTTTGAAGTTTGAAGCATAAACTTGAAACTATGAACTTCAATGGAGAAAAATAAAGATTGAGAGCTCAAGAGTGAAATCTATACCTCCTAGATGATAGAGGAGGATGAGAGGATCAACTTTGCTTCACAAACTTGCTTGAAAATCCTTGTGGAAGCTTGAGAGAAATGGAGGTGAAGGAAGGAAAGAAAAATGGAGAAAAATGGAGAAGAAGAAAGAAAGGAAGAAGAAGAAGAAAGTGAAGGGAGAGAGGAGAGAGAGAGGCACGAAAATAAGAGAGAGAGAGGGGGTGAGATCATCAAAATCTTAGATATTTTAGGGACGTAAACGTCCTTTAGGAAAAAGACCAGGGGCATTTTGGTCTTTTCGCGTTCAGATATTTTCTAATTTCATAAACATCTAGATATTTTCCATAAAATTAATGATGATAGTAATGAATCACAGGCACGCCTTCCTAGGCGATGTGACTTCATGTTCATCCGTTTTTATCACCGTTACTTTCACGATTTAGTATTTCGCCCCAAAAAAGTCGTGAAAACTTATATATTTTGAAAATTTTCAAAATCGCCGATAACGTTCGCAATTTAGTTTAAAACCTAATGGTTTCGTTCATGAGTCAAAATTAGGTCATCTGAGCAGTAAAATAATACTGATAGTGTAAAACGCAGATCAGGTTCCATCTGAGCTTTTGACCAAAATTTAACCATAGCTTCCTACGATAGCGTAGATCGTGACTATGGCCTCGGAATAATTTATTTAATTTTATAGACCCTCTAATAAAATACAATTACTAAATTACTGATTAATTAAAAGATTAAGATATTAAAAGATTAAGAAAATCGGGGTGTTACATTACTACCCCCCTTAAAAGAATTTCGTCCTCGAAATTCGGCGTACCTTAGAATAGGTGTGGATACCGCTGCTGCATATCCTCTTCACGTTCCCAGGTGGCATCTCCTGTGGTAGCATCCCATATGACTTTGACTAAGGGAATCTGCTTTCCGCGGAGTTCTTTCACCCTCGTGTCGTCAATCCATACAGGCAACGCTTCGTATTCTAAGTTCTCCCTTACCTAGATTGATTCGGGCTCTATCATATGTGATGGATCAGGATGGTATTTTCTGAGTTGTGATACATGGAATACGTTGTGAATATTGGATAGGTTGGGAGGTAGGGCAATTTGGTAGGCAACTGGACCAATTCGGCGAAGAATTTGAAATAATCCAATAAATCTAGGTGTAAGCTTTCTGGATTTGATTGCCCTACCGATTCCAGTTCTTGGAGTGACTCTCATAAAGACGTGGTCTCCTTCCTGGAACTCCAAAGGTCTCCTCCTCTTGTCATTGTAGCTCTTTTGTCGATCCCGTGCGATTTTCATCTTTTCTCGAATTTTCTTAACTTGCTCCGTCGTTCGCTGCACCATTTCAGGTCCTATCAACTGGTTTTCCCCGGTTTCATACCAACAGAGCGGTGTTCGACACTTCCGTCCATACAGTGCCTCGTATGGCGCCATGCCAATACTCAAGTGGAAGCTATTATTGAATGTGAATTCAATCAATGGAAGGAATTCGTCCCAACTTCTTGTGTTTTCCAAAACACATGCTCTTAAAAGATCCTCCAACGATTGAATCGTCCTTTCAGACTGACCATCCGTTTGTGGATGATAAGCTGAACTCATCCTGAGCTTCGTCCCCAATGCACCATTTAGACTCTGCCAAAACCTAGAAGTAAACCTCGGATCCCTGTCCGAAATTATACTCGAAGGTACTCCATGTAATCTCACCACTTCTTTGATGTAAATCTGGGTTAATCTTTCCAAAGAATACCTTTGGTTGATCGGTAAGAAATGAGCACATTTCGTAAGCCTGTCAACGATTACCCAAACTGCATCGCATCTCTTTTGCGTTCTTGGTAGTCCGGAAACAAAATCCATTGCAATGCTATCCCATTTCCATTCTGGGACGTCCAGTGATTGTAATAACCCTGCTGGTTTCTGGTGTTCAATCTTTGCCTTTTGACACACCAGACAGGATTGGACATATTCTGCTACTTCCTTCTTCATCCCAGGCCACCAAAACATTCCCTTTAGGTCCTGATACATCTTTGTAGATCCGGGATGAAAACTCAGTTTGCTCTTGTGTGCTTCTTCCAAGATCATGTTCCTAACTTCACTATCCTTAGGCACACATATCCTGTCTCCAAACTTCAGGATTCCATCAGTACCCTTTTTGAACTCTGAAGTCCTTCCTTCTTCTACCATCTGGTTCTTTTCCTGCAGGTATTGATCTTCTCCTTGCTTTTCCAGATCAAGTTCAGAAAATCACTAGTGATAGTGATCATACCTAAACTTATCTTATCTCTGGATAACTCCACGTCCAGTTTCAGATTCCTGAACTGTTCCAGCAGTTCCAGTTCTTTCACCATCATAAGGACATATGCAAAGATTTCCGACTCAATGCATCTGCCACCACGTTGGCCTTTCCTGGGTGGTACTGTAGATCAAATTCATAATCCTTTATGAATTCCATCCATCTCCTCTGTCGCATGTTCAACTCCTTTTGGTCGAACAAATACTTTAAACTTTTATAGTCGCTAAACACGCTGAATTTAGCGCCATAAAGATAGTGTCTCCATATCTTCAATGAAAACACTATTGCGGCCAACTCTAGGTCATGGGTTGGGTAATTCCGTTCGTGCACTTTTAGCTGTCTGGAAGCATAGGCTACCACTTTCCTTTCTTGCATAAGCACATAACCCAAACCTTGATACGATGCGTCACAGTACACATCGAACGACATTGATGAATTTGGCAAGACTAGTACCGGAGATGTAGTTAGCCTCCCTTTCAGCTCTTGGAAACTACCCTCACACTCTTCTGTCCATTCGTACGCTTTTCCTTTCCTCGTTAATTGCGTCAGAGGTAACGCAATCTTCGAGAATCCCTCGATGAACCTCCTGTAGTATCCTGCTAGTCCGAGAAAACTTCTGATCTCGGTTACTGTCTTAGGACTTTCCCATTTAACCACAGCTTCTACTTTTGCCGGATCTACTACGATACCATCCTTGGCGATCACACGCCCAAGGAATTGTACCTCCTCCATCCAGAACTCGCACTTCGACAACTTGGCATAGAGTTGTCTGTCCTTAAGAACTTGAAGTACAATCCTCAAATGCTCTTGATGTTCTTCCTTGTCTAAGGAGTAGATAAGGATGTCATCGATAAAAACAACGACAAACTTATCGAGGTACGGTCTGAAGATTCTATTCATGTAGTCCATGAACACTGCAGGAGCATTAGTCGCACCAAAAGGCATAATTAGATACTCGTAGTGTCCATACCGACTCCTAAAAGCCGTCTTTGGTATATCATCTTCTTTCACCCTTATTTGATGATAACCGGATCTCAAATCAATCTTAGAAAATACCGTTGCTCCTTTTAATTGGTCCATAAGATCGTCAATCCTTGGCAACAGGTATTTATTTTTGATCGTCACCTTGTTGAGTTGTCTGTAGTCCACACATAACCTTTAACTGCCGTCCTTCTTCTTGACGAACAGCACAGGTGCTCCCCATGGTGAAACACTCAGTCTGATAAACTGCTTCTGCAACATGTCGTCCAATTGCTTCTTCAGCTCTGCCAACTCCGTTAAGGACATTCGATAGGGTGCTATCGAAATCGGTCCAGCTCCGGGTGTAAGGTCGATTGCGAACTCCACCTCTCTCTTGGGTGGCAATCCTGGCACATCATCCGGGAAGATATCTGGAAACTCACGCACCACTAGCAAAGCATCAAGACTTGGAGTCTCTTCGGCTTCCAAAGAAAACAGAACCATGCACTCTCCTGATTGTACACCTCCCGATATACCATCACTGGCAGGCAATGATCTAGATTGCTTGGAAAAGCAGAGGGTTTTATTTGAACAGTCCAGTACTACATGGTTGGCCGAAAGCCAATCCATGCCTAAGATAATATCAATTTGCTGCATAGGCAGACAGACTAGGTCCACAAGAAAAGATCGGTTTTCTAACATAACCGGGCATTTTAAACAGACAAATAGAGTTGTCAGGGAATCACCAAGGATGAAATAGGTAAATTCAAATGATCCACACACGCTAAAGAAATAAAGGAATGTGTAGCCCCCGAATCAAATAATACAGATAAGAGTCCCCCCGGCAACTAGGCACTTACCTTGTATCAGATCGGGACATTGAGAGGCTTCAGACCCTCTCACGGCGAACACTCTTCCCGTTGTCTGCGGCCTGTTCTGCTGGCCCACCACTTGTTGTCCAGTCCCAGCACTCTGAGCCCTCCCAGCTTGCTGTTGAACTTGGCCCTTACTGGTGTCCCCCGTTCGACACTCGTTGGCATAGTGACCCCATGTGCCACAACAGAAGCAAGTGACATTCGGTGCCTGGGCACAATCTTTCACTTGATGCGGCCCGCCACATCGAAAGCACTTAGAGAATCCTGGTTGCCCTTGACTGGCATTTCCTCTACCATAGTTTGCTGGTTGCTGATTCGGGCGACTGTAAGGCTTCGCCCTCGATTGGAACTTTCCTCCTCGGCCTTTCTGACCAAAGCTCCTGGTTGGTCCACCACTTGTTGCTGGAGTTTGTGTAATTCTCTCTTGATCATGTCCTTCCAGTATGGTACATTTTTCCACTAGCTCGGGAAATGATCGGATACTCAACGGCAGCATGGCTCTCTTCAACTCGAACCTTAGTCCGTCTTCGAACCTTCGGCACACCCAGTCTTCATCCGGGTACACTTGGTAAAATTGGGAGAATTTCAGCAGCGCCTCGAACCTCATGGCGTATTCTCCAACCGACTTCTAGTCCTGCTTCAGGCTTAGGAATTTTTTTCTTTCTCTTGACGAACACTCCTTGGAAAATATTTCTCCAAGAAGCTCTCACGGAATATCTCCCAAGTCAGTAGTCTTCCTCCAGCCTCTAGCAATCTCTGTTTGTTTTTCCACCATGCTTCAGCTGTCCCGACTAGCATGAAAGCAGCGTAAGTAACCTTCCTATCCTCTCTGCACTGGATAGCCACAAAGACTTTCTCGATTTCTTGCAGCCATAATTCAGCAGCTTTCGGATTGTACTCTCCATGGAATTGGGGAGGATTCCCCTTCATGAAAGCATTCAGTCCAGTGTTTACAACTTCACCTGCTCCGACCGGATTCTGTTGTTGTCTAGCATCCCTCTCTTCCTGTCGCTGCATGAACTGAGCATTCTGCTGTGTTTGTTGCAGCATTGCAGTGGCCAAATCCCTTATGACCCTCATCGCTTTGTTCTGATCTCCGCTACCTCCAACTCCCGAGGTATCCCCACTACTGTCGGGACTACCAGTTCCAACTAGTGCTCCCCTTCCTCTACCACGTCCTCTGGCCATTCTTTCCTAGTAAAGGAAGCGTTAGTTTTAATCCATAAGACATACAATATCAATCAACAGATATCCATATCATATGCCTTACGAATAAAACAGTTATCACACTCGATAACTTGCGCATCGGACACACTACCCTTCTTCTAACACAGTTAGTACCCAATGTGGATACAATTGCCAATGCTAGTATACTTCCTAAACCTCACAGTCCGATATTAGAGTCGAACTACTCTGATACCAATAAAATGAGACGACCCGCCGTCCCATCAGTAGGACCTAAGATATTAATTAATCTTAATCGCATAATAAACGTTAGCGCGACTTATTAATACGAAGCGAAGCGAAAAATTTAGCGCGGAAGCAAAACGATTTACGGCACGCTACGCCTCAGAGTACACAGCTTTAAATATAAAGAAATATATCACATACGTCATTGCCCCATCAGTAGGGCTACAGTAATAAAGTACTACATAGTGTATATTAGTACAGACTGAAATCAAAATACATAACTAAGCCAAGAGACAGCTTTCCGGCTAGCCATTATCATTGCCCAACCTCTCGAGGCTAGGGTCCGTGGCACGTCCTCCAGCGTCAGGTTCGTAAGGAATGTCGTCCAGCTCTTCAGCAACTGGTTCCTCCTCGGGGTCTTCCCATAAAATAAAAGCAACACATACAGAAAAATAGCGGGAGATAAGAAACATTTATCATCAATATGGGAGAGGGGCATCAGTTCAGCATATATATATATATATATATATATATATATATATATATATATATATATATATATACACATCACACAACACAGATAACATATACAACACAACATCACCCATCTCTTAAGTCACCCATCACAATCATCTCAAACATCATTCTCTCAAATAAGCCTATAGGAGGGATACTAGTCCCTATGTATATGTTGTCTTCCCTATATGCATATCGGCCGATACATCACGTCCCCAATTGGACATCCCCGTCGGGAATACATCACATCACATCACATCATAACCCGCCTCGGGATTTTACGTAACGTCCCCAATTGGACATCCCCCTTTGGGACCAAATGCTGTGGTATTGAATGTTATGAAAATGCAACAAACATCCATCGCAGGTTGATATCGGAACCTCACGCCTAAACACTCGTCCACGACCACGACACATTGCATCACATCAACATCAACATCAACATCACATCAGCATCACAACGTCTTGCATCTACGAGCCACAGCTTCACAGTCGGGACCATAACGATATCAACCCGAACAACATCATCACTCACCATACTCTCATAAACACTCAACCACCAGTCAAATCACAATAACATTACCATAGTAATTTGTTGTCCAGTATAAACATCACTATAAAGCCAGATAACAATAAATCACTCCAACAATTTAACACAACAGGTAAACAGATAATCAATTAAACAAATCAACACATCAACATCAATCAATTTCATCATCCATAATATCAACTTAGTGGTGATAGCCCAAAAGTACCTACACCCAGGGTTCAGGCACTTTATCCAGGGCTCAACCTCTAGTAGGGTTTAAGAGTTCCCCTACACAGATATATATACTCTATACTGTAACGCCCCAATTTTCACATTTCACAATTCTTTAGTATTTAAACGTTTGTATTTTATAGGAGGGTTTAGAGAACGAAATAAAATATTCTGAGAACATAGGCATGCCTTACACAACCATAGGAAGCCATGGTTAAGTTTTGGGCGAAAGCTCAAACAGAGCCCGGTCTGCGTTTTTCACGGATAGTAGTCTTTTTCTACTATCAAGACCTAATTTCGACTCATGAACGAAACAGTTAGGTTTTATATTTTATTTCCAACAATATTGGTTATTTTGAAAATATTCAAAATAAATAAGTCGTCATACGACTTTCTTGGGC
The DNA here is from genome assembly GCA_039655645.1 of Ammopiptanthus mongolicus. Lineage (NCBI taxonomy): Eukaryota > Viridiplantae > Streptophyta > Magnoliopsida > Fabales > Fabaceae > Ammopiptanthus > Ammopiptanthus mongolicus. The sequence continues at coordinate 60,323,998 of CM077345.1, forward strand.
GAAAACCTAAATCGGGTGAAGAACAGAGCTGAATACGAAATTTCAATGACCCGCTACGGATAAGTTTGAAGTCACATGGTGTGCTATGACTCATCAGTGACTCATCAGTGTAATGATTACGTTTAGAAAATATCTGGACGTGAAATGACTAAAATGCCCTTGACCCTTTTCATAATTACCATTTACCCTTGAATGAAAAGACTGTTTTGCCCCTGAGAATTTATGGAATAACCATTCTGACCCTGTGACTCACCATGTCATCATTACCTTTCTAGAAATATCTAGATATTTATAGGGGAAATGACATTTACGTCCCTAGTCTTTTAAGGAATTAGCAAATTACCCATTTGATAATTTACAAGTTTGCCATGACATCAAAATATATATTTCTCTCTTTCTCTCTCTTGGCCATTTCGGCCATCACTCTTTCTCTCTCTTCTCTCTCTTGTTCTTCATCTTCTCCCACTTGTTCTTCCAAGTTCATAGAGTTCTTCATGTGTTCTTCACATTTTTCTTCATTTTGATCTTGAAACTTGAAAGTTTTTGGTGAAATCAAGTTGTTTCTCTTCAAGACTTTGAATCTAGGAGGTATTAACTCCATCCTAGATTTCTTAATCTCTCTATTTCATCTCTTGAATCTCTTGATTCATGAAGATCCAACTTTGATCCATAAACTTTGAAAATTCATAAAAAAGTGTAGAAAAATCCTTTTGATACCAAATCAGTTTCTATGATCTAGTTTCATCATTCTCTTTCATTATCCAAGGGCATGAAATCAAATAAGTTTTCTAGCCATATCTTCTTAAAGTGGCCGAAATCTTCATGGTAAGAAAGGATCAGTTTTTGACTCAAGTTTTGAGTAATAAGACTTAATCTAGTGTTGTGTGTACTTGAGGATCATGGATCCAAGAGTTGGAAACCAAATGAGCTTGCTAGCTCATATGGGTTTTCTTGGCCGAAACCTCCATGTGTTGGTGGATGGGATTTTGGTTCAATTTTTGGAGTAATAGGCTTTGATCTAGCCTTAGCACACCTAGTAAGGATGGAATCCAAGAGATAGGAATTTTTGGACATCCCTAGCTATTTTTTTATAGCTCCATGGCCGAATCCTATATAGGTAGGAATAGGAAGATTTGTGTTATGTAATATTGATGTTTGGATTGATTATGTGTATGTAGTTGTGATTGGTTGATCGGACGAGGAATCGGGAGGATTCGCGAGCCGATCGGACGACTTTTGATCGGAGGATAGCTCGGAGGATAACTACAACGGGTAAGGGGAGTTTGCCTGAGGGATTTTACGATAACTATATGTTATCCGTGATTGATTTGTGTAGCTCTGTTGGAGCTTCGTTGTGATTGTAATAATGATCTATGCTTTAGTATGCTTTACTATGTTTTAGCATATGTTGATGATGATGTATGCTTGGATGGAAAATGTTTTCATGTATGTTGAAAACCATACTTTGATCTCTAGATCAAGTAAGGATTTTTATGCTTGATTATGATTGAATGATGCATGATTATTGTTCATCATTATATTGTGAGCTTTTGAGCTATAACTTGTCAAATAGGTGAAGCAAAATCTTCACATCCCATTGAGGGAGCATTCGGCCATGACCAAAGAAAAAGGAAGAACACTTGTTGTTCTTGAACATTTATAATCCTTAAAGTAAGAAATTGTTTTAATATAACTTATGTTTCAAAGGAAAACAATAAGTGATTTGATCCAAAGATTAAGTAAAGTTTCAACTTTTAAGCGTCTTCACCAAAGTGAAACATGTCTTTTACTTTTGTAACACCCTGCTCTTTCACTTCTCTGTATATATGTATTGATACTTGCTCATAGATGCTTGCATATGTCGTTTTTGCTTGTTTTTGGTACATAAGTTCATAGTTGTAATAGTTCAGCCTTTAGAATAATCAATTCATCCGAGTCTAAATAACCTGTTTCACGGTTTTGGCCATATCTTGAGTTCTAGACATCCGATCGAGATGATCTAGGATGCGTTGGAAAGCTTAGAGGATTACCTACAAGTTTTTTTCAGGTGTCGATGCCAAAATCGATTGGGAAATCGATTTGGGAAATCGATTTCCAGGTGAAGAAAATCGATTTCCAGAAGGAGGAAATCGATTCTTTGAAGGGAAAAATCGATTTCTTTGATAAGAAAATCGATTTGGCCCAAGGAAAATCGATTTTCATGGATGTTGAAATCGATTTTCATGCGTGTCAGAGCTTGTGTACGCGTTCGGGTTACCGGGCTATGCTGTGTACGGCCCATTCGTCCTAAAACGTCCCTAACAGCTATATATACATAGCGTATGACCTAAACCTAGTATCCACACCCTATTGTACACACTTTTTGCCTCTTCTCATCCCTAAGAGCTCCAATTGATCTCTCGCTCTAGAAAACCCAAAGGACGAATCCTGCTTGGGTGTTCTTCGTCAAGAACACGCCGTTGTTTGGCTAGTCTATCCCTGCTGCTAGAGTTAATCTCCTAAGTTAGAAACCAAGGTGAGTTTCTAATCCTAGTTTTGTTTTCCCTTTTAATCCTTAACTTAAGGATCGACTCTGCTTTCCAGTGTGGCGATCGTGATCAAGTGCTGAACCCGTAAGAAGGAACCGTAGCAGAACTTGGATTTGTTCTCTTTCCCTTAGGCTGTGAATCGTCATACCAGGTATGGGGGGGAGAAAATTGATCATGAGTATGTGGGTTTTGGGATAGGTTAAGATGAAGGGGTTAACCCATGACCCCTATATGTTTGCCTATATGCATTGTAAGTGCCTATGAATGTTGTTATGTTGTTTTCTGGCTGTACGAATATTGATTGATGAATAATCTGATGTCATAACATGTTTATAACTATGAGTACATGATTATTATGAATGTTGGTGAATTGATGATGATGAACATGTTGTTTATGCCATGATATGGTGTTTTGTTAATCCTATACTATTAGAACATAGTTATAGGGAGAAAATAAATAGGCAATGTGAGATTGATGACCAAGGATTAGTTGAGAACCCTTAGGTTATGATTCATGAGTGTTGAACTAATCAAATTGATGATAAATAGCTTAGGCTCGAATGATCTGTTAATTAGAGAACGTTGATTGGTCTATAGCGGAGGAAACCCGCTGCTGTATGATCTGACACCCAGAAATCGATTTCCAACACATGAAAATCGATTTGAATCGACCAAGAATCGATTTCCAGAGCGTGGAAATCAATTTGGCCTTGTAGAAATCGATTTTTAGAATCGATTTTCCCTTGTTCAAAATCGATTGGGGAAATCGATTTGAACATGCTGAAATCGATTTTCAGGGATTGGAAATCGATTTTGAAGACTTGAGAAATCGATTCCAGAGAATGGAAATCGATTCTCACGTGCCCAGGAATAGTTTTGACCCCTTATGCTTGATGGATAGTGTTATAAAGATTAAGTTACAATTTTAATAAACATATGACTTGAGGTTTAAATATTAAGATTAAGTTATAATCTTAATAAGATATGAGTTGTGGTTTAGATATTAAGATTAAGTTATAATCTTAATAACTATATGATTTGAGGTTTAAATACTAAGATTAAGTTATAATCTTATAACTATATGATTTGAGGTTTAGATATTAAGATTAAGTTATAATCTTAATAAGATATGAATTGAGATTTAAATATTAAGATTAAGATATGAATAGTGGTTTAGATATTAAGAATATGTTATAATTCTTATAACTATATGACTTGAGGTTTAGATATTAAGATTAAGTTATAATCTTAATAAGATATGAATTGAGGTTTAGATATTAAGATTAATTTATTATCTTAATAACTATATGACTTGAGGTTTAAATATTAGGATTAAGTTATAATCTTAATAAGATATGAATTGGGGCTTAGATAATAAGATTAAGTATAATACTTAATGAAGATGATGTTAAGTTAAGACTTAACAAAGAGAACAATTAATAAGACGATGATGTTATTGGTAACGACGTACTGTTACCGATGTTGTTGGTTAAATCATTCTTGATGCTTATTGGTCAAGTTTGATGTTGATAAATCATCTTTGATGCTTGTTGGTCAAAGTTGATAGCCATGTAATGGTGTTGATGGTGGATGGTTGGACATGTGTTTGCATGTTGTTGAGCATAACATGCATCATGCGTTGACGTTGATATGTTGGGTGGAAAGCAAACGATGAATCGCGATAGTGGAGGCCACGATGGGTGTTATCCCGGCCTTGCGGGTACATTGGGTAGGGAAATTCCAGGTGACATGGGCTAGCTACCTATTGTCGGAGTGACCTAAAGGATAAGCTTGAGTACCCTGACTAGCCACTATACGTTATCAGGATTAGTGAGAGTGTTCGGGGATGGCCCACGGTCTGGCATAACATCCACGTTGATAACCGGACATGTACTCCTAATCGTCTTTCCAGAGTTATAGTTGTTGGCCACATGCATACGGAGTAGTGATGTTGCATTCGCATTGACATGCATCTTTGATATGTATTGATTCTACATGTGTTGATTGATGTATGTTGTATGTCATCTTAATTACTATTCCATTCCGTTTACATATATTTATGATCGTATTTCTCACCCCCATCCTTTGTTGTTCTTGTGCATATGATGTTGCATGTGCAGAGGAGGGTGAGCATGCTGACGAGGAGTGATCCCGTGAAGATCTCTCTTAGTAGTAGTAGATAGGATTTACATTCAGTTGTTTAGTTTTATTCCGATGTGTTATCGGTATATGTATACCAACTCTGATTATGTGACATCGGGTTTCGGGTTTCATTTATGATTAATGTTTTTCCGCAGTTGTTTTATGTTTAAAATGTTTTCGGATCATGTGGTACTTGCTACCTTTTATGTTAAAATTTTATTTAACTTGCATGCTTTATTTTATTTTATCGTATGCGGGGTAGCGGGTGTCACATTTAGTGGTATCAGAGCCGGTCTGTCCTACAGGCCGGGGTATGTGTCTGTTGTGTCTCTTCTGCGTACTCTGCAGAAGTGTTTTGAACTTGTGTGACTGTTTTATGATGCCTTTTGTTAAAAAATTTCTCTAGTAGGATTTAACCAATTTTGAATTGGTTAAGATCACTGAGTGATAGGACAATGGGGTCGTGGCAGGGAACTGTCCGAACCATTGATAGTGAACCTTAACCTGTTTTATTGTTGCCTAAGAGTATGCATGACTTTAGGTGCCAATCAATATTATCCTTCTTAGAGTGTCATTCTCAGTGATGTATTACAAGAGGAAAGATGGTAGCATGAAGTTGTGTGTCAATTATTGACGACTGGACAAGGTGACCCTTAAGAATAGGTATCCTCTTCCTAGGATAGATGACCTTATGGACCAGCTGATAGGAGCTTGTGTGTTTTCTAAGATAGATTTGAGATCAGGCTATCACCAAATTCGGGTCAAGTCTGAGGACATTCCAAAGACTGCGTTCAGAACGCGCTATGGCCATTATGAGTATCTAGTTATGCCTTTTGGTGTGACTAATGCCCCTGCTGTGTTCATGGACTACATGTACAAGATCTTCCATCCATACTTGGATAGGTTTGTAGTTGTCTTCATAGATGATATCCTAGTATACTCTAAGACTAAGGAGGAACATGAGGAACACTTGAGGATAGTCTTGGAAACCCTTAAGGAAAAACAGTTGTATGCCAAGTTGTCCAAGTGTGAGTTTTGGTTAGAAGAGGTGAGTTTCTTAGGACACATCATCTCTAAAGGAGGGATAGCCGTGGACCCAGCTAAGGTAGAAACTGTGCTCCATTGGGAAGCACCTAAGTCAGTGACCGAGGTTAGAAGTTTCTTGGGTTTGGCCGGGTACTATAGGAGGTTTATAGAAGGATTCTGTAAGATAGCTTTGCCTATGACCCGCCTTATTAAGAAAGGTCAGATCTTCGTGTGGGACTCTAAGTGTGAGGAGAGTTTTCAGGAGTTGAAGAATAGGTTGACATATGCACCTGTGTTAGTGTTACCCAATCCTAGTGAACCTTTTGTAGTATATTGTGATGCTTCGAAGCAAGGTTTAGGTGGTGTGTTGATGCAGAATGGTCAGGTAGTAGCTTATGCTTCTAGGCAGCTTAGGACCCATGAGAAGAACTACCCCACTCACGACTTGGAGCTAGGAGCGGTAGTGTTTGCCTTAAAAATTTGGAGGCATTATCTCTATGGAGCTAGATTTGAGGTCTTTAGTGATCATAAGAGTTTGAAATACCTGTTTGACCAAAAGGAGCTGAATATGAGACAGCGTAGGTGGATGGAATTTCTTAAGGATTATGAGTTTGAGTTGAGTTACCACCCAGGTAAGGCCAATGTAGTGGCTGATGCTTTGAGTAGAAGAACCTTACATGTTTCAGCTTTGATGGTTAGAGAGATGGATTTGATAGAGGAGTTTAGAGATTTGAGTTTAGTTTGGGAAGTTACCCCTAAGAGCATTAGGCTAGGAATGTTGAAAATCACTAGCAGTTTGATGGATCAGATTAGAGAAGGGCAGAAGATAGATGTATACCTTTTAGACCAGAGAGAGTTGATTGCTCAAGGTAGAAATCTCAGTTTTAAGGATGGGACTGATGGAATTTTGAGGTTTCAAGATAGAGTTTGTATACCTGATATTCCAGAGCTTAGGAAGTTGATCCTTGAGGAAGGGCATAGGAGTGGTTTGAGTGTTCATCCAGGAGCCACAAAGATGTATCAGGATCTGAGACGGATGTTTTGGTGGCCTAAGATGAAAAAGGATGTGGCTGAGTTTGTTTATGCTTGCCTAGTGTGTCAGAAGGCTAAGATAGAACACCAGAAACCTTCAGGTAAGTTGCAACCTTTGAGTATCCCTGAGTGGAAGTGGGATAGTATCTCTATGGATTTTGTGTCTGGACTCCCTAGGACTCCAACTGGTTGTGATGCCATATGGGTTGTTGTGGATAGGTTAACCAAATCTGCCCATTTTATTCCTATGAACATGGAATATCCATTAGAGAAGTTGACTGGGTTGTATATCAGAGAAATAGTTAGATTGCATGGTGTACCCTCTAGCATAATTTCAGACAGAGATCCTAGATTTACCTCTAGATTTTGGAATAGTTTGCATTAGGCCTTAGGAACTAAGCTTAGATTGAGTTCAGCTTATCATCCACAGACCGATGGTCAGTCCGAGAGGACAATCCAATCCTTAGAAGACTTGTTGAGGGCGTGTGTGCTAGAGCAGTCGGGTAGTTGGGATAAGTTTTTACCCCTTATAGAGTTCACCTACAACAATAGTTTCCATTCCAGTATTGGGATGGCACCTTATGAGGCTTTGTATGGGAGGAGGTGTAGGACACCCTTGTGTTGGAATGAGCCTGGAGAGAATGTTGTGTTAGGACCTGAAGTAGTGCAGGAGACTACAGAGAAAGTGAGGATGATACAGGACAAGATGAGAGCGGCACAGAGTAGGCAAAAGAGTTACCATGATAAGAGAAGAAAAACTCTCGAATTCCAGGAGGGAGATCATGTGTTCTTGCGAGTTACTCCAACAACTGGGGTTGGCAGGGTAATGAAAGCGCGGAAACTTACTCCTAGATTCATTGGCCCTTACCAAATTCTAAAAAGAGTCGGTGAAGTCGCCTACCAGATAGCCTTACCCCCGTTCTTGTCAAACCTTCATAATGTGTTTCATGTGTCTCAACTTCGAAAATATGTTCATGATCCAAGCCATGTGATAGTACCCGATGTTATTCCACTAAAGGATAACTTGACCTTTGAGGTGCTACCACTTCGGGTTGAAGATAGAAGGGTCAAGCAGCTGAGAGGGAAGGAAATTCCCTTGGTCAAGGTCATTTGGAGTGGAGCTAAAGAAGAAAGTGCTACGTGGGAGTTAGAGAGCAAGATGAAGGAGTCATACCCGCATCTGTTTACTCAAGGTGAGTAGAAATTTCGGGGACGAAATTTTTTATAAGGGGGGTGGAATTGTAACACCCTGCTCTTTCACTTCTCTGTATATATGTATTGATACTTGCTCATAGTTGCTTGCATATGTCGTTTTTGCTTGTTTTTGGTACATAAGTTCATAGTTGTAATAGTTCAGCCTTTAGAATAATCAATTCATCCGAGTCTAAATAACCTGTTTCACGGTTTTGGCCATATCTTGAGTTCTAGACATCCGATCGAGATGATCTAGGATGCGTTGGAAAGCTTAGAGGATTACCTACAAGTTTTTTTCAGGTGTCGATGCCAAAATCGATTGGGAAATCGATTTGGGAAATCGATTTCCAGGTGAAGAAAATCGATTTCCAGAAGGAGGAAATCGATTCTTTGAAGGGCAAAATCGATTTCTTTGATAAGAAAATCGATTTGGCCCAAGGAAAATCGATTTTCATGGATGTTGAAATCGATTTTCATGCGTGTCAGAGCTTGTGTACGCGTTCGGGTTACTGGGCTATGCTGTGTACGGCCCATTCGTCCTAAAACGTCCCTAACAGCTATATATACATAGCGTATGACCTAAACCTAGTATCCACACCCTATTGTACACACTTTTTGCCTCTTCTCATCCCTAAGAGCTCCAATTGATCTCTCGCTCTAGAAAACCCAAAGGACGAATCCTGCTTGGGTGTTCTTCGTCAAGAACACGCCGTTGTTTGGCTAGTCTATCCCTGCTGCTAGAGTTAATCTCCTAAGTTAGAAACCAAGGTGAGTTTCTAATCCTAGTTTTGTTTTCCCTTTTAATCCTTAACTTAAGGATCAACTCTGCTTTCCAGTGTGGCGATCGTGATCAAGTGCTGAACCCGTAAGAAGGAACCGTAGCAGAACTTGGATTTGTTCTCTTTCCCTTAGGCTGTGAATCGTCATACCAGGTATGGGGGGGAGAAAATTGATCATGAGTATGTGGGTTTTGGGATAGGTTAAGATGAAGGGGTTAACCCATGACCCCTATATGTTTGCCTATATGCATTGTAAGTGCCTATGAATGTTGTTATGTTGTTTTCTGGCTGTACGAATATTGATTGATGAATAATCTGATGTCATAACATGTTTATAACTATGAGTACATGATTATTATGAATGTTGGTGAATTGATGATGATGAACATGTTGTTTATGCCATGATATGGTGTTTTGTTAATCCTATACTATTAGAACATAGTTATAGGGAGAAAATAAATAGGCAATGTGAGATTGATGACCAAGGATTAGTTGAGAACCCTTAGGTTATGATTCATGAGTGTTGAACTAATCAAATTGATGATAAATAGCTTAGGCTCGAATGATCTGTTAATTAGAGAACGTTGATTGGTCTATAGCGGAGGAAACCCGCTGCTGTATGATCTGACACCCAGAAATCGATTTCCAACACATGGAAATCGATTTGAATCGACCAAGAATCGATTTCCAGAGCGTGGAAATCGATTTGGCCTTGTAGAAATCGATTTTTAGAATCGATTTTCCCTTGTTCAAAATCGATTGCGGAAATCGATTTGAACATGCTGAAATCGATTTTCAGGGATTGGAAATCGATTTTGAAGACTTGAGAAATCGATTCCAGAGAATGGAAATCGATTCTCACGTGCCCAGGAACAGTTTTGACCCCTTATGCTTGATGGATAGTGTTATAAAGATTAAGTTACAATTTTAATAAACATATGACTTGAGGTTTAAATATTAAGATTAAGTTATAATCTTAATAAGATATGAGTTGTGGTTTAGATATTAAGATTAAGTTATAATCTTAATAACTATATGATTTGAGGTTTAAATACTAAGATTAAGTTATAATCTTATAACTATATGATTTGAGGTTTAGATATTAAGATTAAGTTATAATCTTAATAAGATATGAATTGAGATTTAAATATTAAGATTAAGTTATAATCATAATAAGATATGAGTTGTGGTTTAGATATTAAGATTAAGTTATAATCTTAATAACTATATGATTTGAGGTTTAAATACTAAGATTAAGTTATAATCTTATAACTATATGATTTGAGGTTTAGATATTAAGATTAAGTTATAATCTTAATAAGATATGAATTGAGATTTAAATATTAAGATTAAGATATGAATAGTGGTTTAGATATTAAGAATATGTTATAATTCTTATAACTATATGACTTGAGGTTTAGATATTAAGATTAAGTTATAATCTTAATAAGATATGAATTGAGGTTTAGATATTAAGATTAATTTATTATCTTAATAACTATATGACTTGAGGTTTAAATATTAGGATTAAGTGATAATCTTAATAAGATATGAATTGGGGCTTAGATAATAAGATTAAGTATAATACTTAATGAAGATGATGTTAAGTTAAGACTTAACAAAGAGAACAATTAATAAGACGATGATGTTATTGGTAACGACGTACTGTTACCGATGTTGTTGGTTAAATCATTCTTGATGCTTATTGGTCAAGTTTGATGTTGATAAATCATCTTTGATGCTTGTTGGTCAAAGTTGATAGCCATGTAATGGTGTTGATGGTGGATGGTTGGACATGTGTTTGCATGTTGTTGAGCATAACATGCATCATGCGTTGACGTTGATATGTTGGGTGGAAAGCAAACGATGAATCGCGATAGTGGAGGCCACGATGGGTGTTATGCCGGCCTTGCGGGTACATTGGGTAGGGAAATTCCAGGTGACATGGGCTAGCTACCTATTGTCGGAGTGACCTAAAGGATAAGCTTGAGTACCCTGACTAGCCACTATACGTTATCAGGATTAGTGAGAGTGTTCGGGGATGGCCCACGGTCTGGCATAACATCCACGTTGATAACCGGACATGTACTCCTAATCGTGTTTCCAGAGTTATAGTTGTTGGCCACATGCATACGGAGTAGTGATGTTGCATTCGCATTGACATGCATCTTTGATATGTATTGATTATACATGTGTTGATTGATGTATGTTGTATGTCATCTTAATTACTATTCCATTCCGTTTACATATATTTATGATCGTATTTCTCACCCCCATCCTTTGTTGTTCTTGTGCATATGATGTTGCATGTGCAGAGGAGGGTGAGCATGCTGACGAGGAGTGATCCCGTGAAGATCTCTCTTAGTAGTAGTAGATAGGATTTACATTCAGTTGTTTAGTTTTATTCCGATGTGTTATCGGTATATGTATACCAACTCTGATTATGTGACATCGGGTTTCGGGTTTCATTTATGATTAATGTTTTTCCGCAGTTGTTTTATGTTTAAAATGTTTTCGGATCATGTGGTACTTGCTACCTTTTATGTTAAAATTTTATTTAACTTGCATGCTTTATTTTATTTTATCGTATGCGGGGTAGCGGGTGTCACAACTTTAACCTTAGTTTATCTAAGTGATCAAGTGATTTAAAAGTAAAATAAAGAAGTGTTTTCATGAGAAGTTAAATATAGTTTCATAAGGCATTTCCTTTATCTTAAAACGAAGACAAAGTTCATCTTAAAACGAAGACAAAGTTCTTTTTCAAACATAATGGAGACCTTTTATCCTTAAGTTGATTAAATGAATCATAGTTAAGGAAGTTAGATGAGATTAAATTTCCTTTCCATTAACTTAGACCATGGTTTTACACTAAGTTAAGTACCGAAGAACTCTTTTCAAAAATAGTTAAGGTACTTTGCTTGAGGCAAGTGCAACGTATTTCAAATCCAATGAGTTTTTAAATGAGAACAGTTTTGTTACCAAAAGAGTTTTTAACTCTTAATCGTAAAGTTTTACGCGTGAAAACCTAAGTTAAGTAATTAACTTAGAGTTGAAGACAAGGGATAATTAAGTATGGTATGTGGCGGAACAAGACCATGTACTATACCATTGATGACTTAATGCATCAATGACTTCATAAGACTTAAATGAATCAACATTTATTTCATTGATTGAAAATCAAGGAGTAATATCTTAGAAAGGATAAAAGACTTATCTAAGAGGATTCTCAATCCTTCTTCATAATACTTAGGGTTTGAGATGTGATTCATAAGACACAAACACAAACAAGAAACGTTTTGGGTTTTGAAACAGTCGTTCGATTGTTTCAGTCTTGTAATAACTGGGACGAGAGGGACCCTGAGGCTGTGCAAGTATGGGACTGTACGGTTAAAGGAATCCTGAGGCTATGCAAGTATGGGACTGTATAGTTGAAGGAAAGCCTATGAGAATTGATTGGTACTACCTATACCAACAAGATCCGTCTTCTTTTCGGAAGCCTAGAACATAAGAACTCCAAAGTTAAGCGTGCTTGACTTGGAGTAATTGTGAGATGGATGACCTTCTGGGAAGTTTCCTAGAAAGCGTGTACGTGAGGACAAAGCATGTTGAAAAGACTTGTGTTGATTTGTGGGGACAGTCGGCGATTCCGAAAGCAGCTCGAATCATTCCGAAGGAATCACAAGATAATTATCCGATGGATAAATGTTTTAGATAAATGTTTTATAAATACAAAGACGTGTATAGTTCCTAAGAAAGAGAACCTTAAATAACCTTGAGGTTTATCCAATGGATAGACATTGCTTTATCGCATCTGCTTTGTGTAAGCCTTGGCATTTCATTTGCATAGTTGTAAGGCCTTGAGCCTAGGAGTTGAGCTTACACCTTGATGCGGGTGCGAATCTTACGGTGACGATCTTCAATGGTCTTTTTGGAGGTATCAGGGTTGGAAGGGCTGACATGTGACCAGTTGGTAGCTCTTTTGTGTCATGGCGAATCCGAGCAATACACTGGTATCCTCTACTAGATGTCGTACTTTTCATGTTTGGTCGAGAGTGTTTCCGTAAAGCCAGATACGTGCACGTTACGAATGTTGTAGCATCTTGCTCATGGCTGGCAATAACCGGAACATGTCCTCCCATTCACTCTCTCCGACTGTTTGTTAGCTCCATGGAGTAGGGGTCAGAGTTTTACTCTTGTGGCATATGGCTGTTGATGATTACATTTGCTTAGTGTACATCACCATTTTGCTTTCAAGATGTGTTATGCTGTTAATTGATAAATATGATATAGTGCGATTTATGGTATGCATGTTGGATATGTTGTTACCTAGTGTGTTGCCCTGTGTTACTTCTGTTGTTATGCTGTGTTGATACTACATATGTTCATATGCTGTTTTGTGTGTCGTGCATGTAGTTATCGCGTTTAAATCCATATATTGGTTACTCACCTTTGCCTGTACATGTTGGACACCCTGTTGTGTTTTTGGATATGTGTACAGATACTTCTCAATGGTCTTTTGGGTCACTTCAAGACCCTATAGCTTGTGTTTCTCGATGCCGAAGACGAAGATGTGTGGACTGTCGACGACGAGACCCAGTCTCAGTGGTATGATGCATACTAGGTAGTAGACTCTATTGTCCGTATAGTTCTTTTATCAAACCAGCTCTTAGGATTTTTAATGTATAATGTTGAGAAAGTTGGTGTATGTGGTTTTGAAAACCTCTGTATAGTTTGGAACTTCTGTATGAAAGACAATTTCAAGAAAACTTTTATGTGATGGTTTAAGGTTTGTGAATAGACCCAGTTATGTGTATTGTCAAGAATGGTGTGATTTTATTATTGTGATGTGTATATCACTTTCTGAATTATTATGCCGAAAACTTTTTACACCCGAGTTTTCTGACTTAAAGTAAATTATTCTTTTTTCGAAAGCAACCAGCAATTATCTTTTAAATTTAATTCCGCACGTGTTCTTCATGTAATAACCAAGGGGGTGTTACATATACTAAGCTTGCCTTCCCGACGATATTATTTCTTTCTCCCCACCTTAGTGATTTCCTCGTGCACCTCCGGCTACGACTCCGCAGCTGTCAGTCGGGTGCGCTGTCGGATGTTCGAATCCTATCCGATTCTATACAACAAAACACAACCAGAAATCAGTACAGTTAAATTAAAAACTCCCCTAACCTTAGGACTAGGCCGCTGCCCCTATTTAATTAATTAGGCTAGGGATGTTGAAATTCTACCAACTCTTGGATCAATGATCCTTAAGCATACCTAAGACATAATCCATGATCAATTATCAAAGATTTGAACCAAAACTCCCACAAATCAAAAATTTGGGGTTTCGGCCACCACCCAAAAAAAAGAGGTGGAAGATGGATTTAGCTTCCTAATCACTTGGATTACATGATTAAGGAATAAAATAGGTGAAATCAAGAACAAAGAACAAAAACCCATTTTTCCCCCAAAAACCCACCCATTCGGACTTGAAAAGATAAATAGGTTAGAAAGCTTATTTGATTTCAATCTCTTGGATTATGATATTAGGGGATGATACTGGCTCATAGAAATTGGTTTGGCCTCAAAATGATTTTTCTATAATTTTCTGGAGATTTTTGAAGTTTGAAGCATAAACTTGAAACTATGAACTTCAATGGAGAAAAATGAAGATTGAGAGCTCAAGAGTGAAATCTATACCTCCTAAATGATAGAGGAGGATGAGAGGATCAACTTTGCTTCCCAAACTTGCTTGAAAATCCTTGTGGAAGCTTGAGAAAAATGGAGGTGAAGGAAGGAAATAAAAATGGAGAAAAATGGAGAAGAAGAAAGAAAGGAAGAAGAAGAATTAAGTGAAGGGAGAGAGGAGAGAGAGAGGCACGAAAATAAGAGAGAGATAGGGGGTGAGGTCATCAAAATCTTAGATATTTTAGGGACGTAAACGTCCTTTAGGAAAAAGACCAGGGGCATTTTGGTTTTTTCGCGTTCAGATATTTTCTAATTTCATAAATATCTAGATATTTTCCATAAAAGTAATGACGACAGTAATGAGTGACAGGCACGTCTTCCTAGGCGATGTGACTTCATGTTCATCCGTTTTTAGCCCCGTTACTTTCACGATTTAGTATTTCGCCCCAAGAAAGTCGTGAAAACTTATATATTTTGAAAATTTTCAAAATCGCCGATGACGTTCGCAATTTAGTTTAAAACCTAATGGTTTCTTTCATGAGTCAAAATTAGGTCGTCTGAGCAGTAAAATAATACTGTTAGTGTAAAACGCAGACCGGGTTCCGTCTGAGCTTTTGACCAAAATTTAACCATAGCTTCCTACGATAGCGTAGAGCGTGACTATGGCCTCGGAATAATTTATTTAATTTTCTAGACCCTCTAATAAAATACAATTACTATATTACTGATTAATTAAAAAATTAAGAAAATTGGGGTGTTAAGGTCAAAATTAGGTCTTTTGAGTAGTAAAATACTATTGTCAGTGAAAAAACACAGGCCGGGCTCCGTTTGAGTTTTTGACCCAAAATTTAACTGTAACTCCCTACGATAGCATAGAGCGTGACTATGGTCTCATATTATTTTAATTCACTCTCTAGACCCTCCAATAAAATACAAACACATAAACACTGTTTATTAATAGTAGAATGCTTGAAAAATCGGGGCGTTATAACTGATGGTGAGAGCCTGCCAGTTAGGGATGGCAATTTTACCCGTACCCGCGGATACCCGTGGATAAAATCCGCAACGGGCACGGGGCGGGTAGTTAAACGGGTACCCGCGGGTAAAATAAACGGGTAATTTCAATACTCGCTTATAAACGGGGCGGGGGCGGGTATCACGCTACCCGTGCCCGCGGATATCCGCACCCGTTACTTAAATTACTATAATACTCTTTATCATATATATCTACTAATTGCTAAACCTAATTTCTCATCCTTCCTTACTAAAGCTAATATTAATGGAAAAATAAGTATCTACTAATATTAATTATATTAAGTTGAGCTATTATTAAGTTAGGAGAAAACATAATCCAAGGGGTTTTAAGTGAATCCTAGCTTTTGTAACTTTTATTTTTAGAGAAAACAAATATATTTGATTACTCTTGTTAGTGACTTTTGTAATTGAATAATCCTTTCGTAGTTTTGTAACATTTATTTGTATGAACACAGTTATTTTAATAGAAATTACACATATTTCAATAATTTTTCAAGCAAAAGTAATAATTTTTTTCTAAAAAAATAATCCGTGGATATCCGCAAACCCGCGAATATTCGCGAAACCCGTTGGATACCCGCCCGCAAGATACCCGCGCGGGTAACGGACGGGGACGGGTATGGATTTCACCCCGCGGGTGCGGGGACGGGGGGAGTGCTACCCGTGCCCGCCCCGCCCCGTTGCCATCCCTACTGCCAGTGCGTCCTAGGTAGTGAGCTGAGAGCTTTTTATGTACCTTTTGAGAGGGGACGGGTAGTGCTGGTGAGCTCCGACAGCTTTTCTTTTTTATGTTGATGTTTTTTTTTCAACAGCATGTATATGTATGTATAGTGCCCTACTGATGGGGCTAAGATATGTTTGGTATTTGTACAGTTTATTTTCATGTTGCGCTTTTTACTCTGATAGTTTTCTATACTTGTCGTTGTTGCTTATTTGCTTCCGCAACGCTGTTTGAATACCACGCTATCGCTTTATATACGGCTAGACATAGTTAATAATAATAATAGGAGCTTAGGATTAATGGGATTATCATAGGAGCTTGGGACTAATGGAATTATCCTTCTGAGAAACGAGGGTCGTCTCAATGGTGGGCCTCCTAGCTCCAAAAAATAAATGCAGCGAGCCTCCTAACTTGAAAAATGCATTGAGCCTCCTACCTCAAAAAATGCAGTGAGAGATATTCAGTTTGGGTCGTGCTACAATGTGGTCAGAATGTTCCAAACATGTCGTTCTTCATTGTCACCGTTCGGATTTTCAGTTAGAGCTCCGAAGTGTGAGATATTCAGCTCTCACCGTGGGCCTAGGGTGTGAGATAGTCATCCCGTATACCCACCTACCTGTCTCAGCAAAATCATCGCCAGAGATTCGCTCAACGTTGGATTGGGCTGAAACTTGGTCAGAATGTTCAGGACGTGTAGTTCTTTAGTTTCAACATTCAGATTTGTTATTCAAGGTCTGTAGCTTGAGATGTTGAGCTCGCACAACAGCCTGTTTTTGGAACCTTTTCCCTTAGATTCTTGAGCTTACTTTCGATTTTGCCTTCGCCTAAGTCCAGCCGCTACATTGATTCTATGTCATTGTTGGAAAGCGTGTCGAGGTTCGTGCTAGTAGCAAGGACGTGTTCAGGAGCTTTAAGAGAAGCGTGTACTGTTAAGTTGGAGAAGGAACCACAACTCATCGAGGAGGTAAGAGTAAAATAATATATATTCATATGCGTAGAGCGACCTAAACCCTGCTAGTGGTTGAGTAAACGACAACACCTAACTCACATTGGTGACTTCTAGATTGTGGTACCAATGTAATTTTAGGCATTGTAGGTTTATTGCCATTAGGTTAATCTACGATAAATTGAGGTTGCATGCTTACTATGTTTATATGCTTGCTATGAGATATGTGTTGACATGTGCATTGATGTTAGTAACATGCTCTAGGATTACATGGATATATACCTATATGCTAGATCTGCTAAACATGTTAATATGAGTATTTACTATGTCGCTGTTACTATTGTCTACTACTGATATGTTCTGATTATCTTTGCATGATTAGAAGTAGGCAATGATCATTATGGTTCGGGTGATGTATATGTGGTGAGGTGATCTGAGGACATGTGTGCTATAGTGCTCAACCTAGTAATCTTACTAATATGACTGTGTTGTGATGAGAGATGGGCACCTTGATCTGTTGGGGGTGTTGGCTGTAGTTGAGTATAGGTTGTGGGTTGAGTTACTAAACAGTTGATCTCGAGATGAGTCGGTGAGGTTCATGATTCATTATTGTTGTTGTTGTTGTTCATCACTATGTTGGGCTGACGGACGATTATCCTAATTTCTTTGGGGATGTCGTGACCGCATTAGTCAGTGATGGGAGAACGTCATTCCTTGTGGTGGATGTGTCGTGACGGTGGATTAAGCCGATGACGAGCGAATATCCTGACCTGACCCGACCTGCATGCGCGCGCGCGCGGGGGGGGGTTCTGTCGTGACCGCAAGTTGAGTTGAGTGGAGCCAGAGGGGCTGCCCGACACCATGCATTATCGGGGGTGGCATAGTGATGAGAGTGACAACTTTATCTGCCGGAGATGTCGCGTCGAAGTCACGTTCATATAGTAGTTAGTTGCATGAGTATGAGAGGCATTAGTTAGGAAAGAATAACCTTGAAGATGCTTGCTTGTCATTGTATGTTTGGTTGTGTGTAGCTATCTATATATACTGTTTTATTACTTCTTTTCCATATTATGATGTGTTGTTTCTTATCTCCCACTTCTTTATGCTATATTATGTTTGTGGTGACTGCATGAGAAGACCCCATTGAGGAGATTCCTGAGGAGCTTGATGGCACTCCGTATAAGCCTGATGTCAGTGGGAGAGCCACAAACCCTAGTCTTGGGAGGTTCTGAGTTGCTGAACTGGAGTAGGTTACGAGGGGCTACAACAAGCATTGATCATGCCCTAGTCCGTGTCTACGTTTTGGCATATGGCCAGTGAGTCTTAGTCTTGGTGGTTTTGAAACTTTATCTTAGTAGCAGATGACTGTACCACTATTTTTGAAGTTGTTTTAGTGTACTCTGATGGTAGTGTGATGTAGGTCCTACTGATGGGACCATACTGTTCATATGTTATATATGTACAGTACATATGTATGTTTAAAGTTTTAAATACCTTCGTATGCTTAATAAGCACGCTGATGGTTAATAATGTAATTAGGCTTAGTTACTTAGCTTCTTTAATGGGATGTTCGAGAGGACGTCTTAAGCTTCCAATGGAATAAGGATATAAGTTTCTACAATTGGATAAGTATTTAATCATGAACTAGTTTGACTTGAAAATACAAAAGTACTAACAAATTTTTGAAGATTTATGCATCAGGATTTTTGAAGCTAAATGTACTCTGCATCAACCCAGGGCAAGGTGTTGACTAATGGTGTTTTGATGTTGTCAATTACTTAGTGTCGTGCCAAATAATCATGCTACAAAGGATCTTTCTTCTGATATATAAGGTCGATTTGAATGTGAAATAGAGAGCTCTAACAGGGGTTTTCTGCTAGTGTTTGTGCAAAAGGAGTGACTCTTTGATGCTCATTAGACGGTGTTTTTTTTATTGTATTTTGTTGAGTATATTTTTTGTATAACTGAGAATAGGAATCTGTAAATGGTGTAGAGAGGTTGCTAATTGTTTTGGGAGAACAGTCCCAATGTGCAAGTTCTAGAGCCAACAGTTGGAGAAATAATGAGGTGGTATTGGTTGTTTATGATTCTGAATTTTGATGTAAGCTTTGTTGAGATCTAACTCGGAGCATATGATGGACTGTGTTCTGTTCAAGTCTTCTTAGAAGGTGAGGAGAGTAACCACTATGATGCGAAAGCTAGATTATATTAATGAAATTTTTACTTATCGAAAAACTAACAAATTAACGATGGCAAAATAATGTATAGAATCTGCAGCATTTGACTTCTTTAAGGTGAGTTATCTCTAAAGTGAAAAATTAATGGTTTATTCTGTTGGAATATTTTGTATTTAATTATATTCCAATGTCATAATGTGGGCAGATATCGTTTATTAATTATATTAGCTATTTATCAATTAGGAGCCTTAATTGATATGTGATCAAATTAAGTGATAAGGCTAATTAAATTTCTGATTTGATAATAAATTAGTTAATTGATATGGACTAAATATGAGTGGATGTCATTGATGGCCCATTTCGGAATAATGGGAACCCTAATTGGCCATCACCCTATATATAGGCTATGGTCCCCAATACACCGGACACAATATCGTATACCGCCTCTTCTCCCCATCTGAAGAGCGACTAAGGCATAAGGAGTCCCGGTTGAGGAAGAACCACAAGCCAACGGGTGTTCATTACCCGTCTCTCTTTTCTCTTCCCCCTCTCTGCGTTTCAGGATTACCGCTCTCCGTTCGTGAAGGTTGGTGATTAACTTCATCCTTAGAAGAACGTTGAGTTCAGGATCATATGCTGGATCCAGGTATTCCTAATATCTTTGATAAATCAACATGTTGTAGATCCTAAGGATATCAAGTTTTAGTTGTTCTTGATAATAAAGATGCATGCTATATATATGGTTATTATGTTTCCGCAATAAAGAATTAAGATAGCATGCCTTGTATATGATTATTGAGTTTAAATCTAACAAGTGGTATCAGAGCGGGTCTTCATGTTTGATTTATTGGGATTATTTGTATGAATCCTAATTTTGAAAATTAGGAATTTTGAAAGGAAATATTTTTTTTTTAATTGGCACGTGGTATTAAATATATATACCTCCAGTACGTGATCCAAATTTTCTTCTTCTTTCGAAATCGGAATCCAGGATTCTGTATTAATAAATTATAATCAATTTTCGATCTTTGGTGAAAGTTTGGAAAGTGAATCTGGAAAGTTTGATTCATAAGGTTTCTTTCATTCATGGTTTTTTGGGTTAAAAATAATATATCTATCTTGGTTTTTCAATCTTTGAATATATGAATTGATGATGATGTTTTTTTTTTTTTTACGTGATTAATGTTTCTTGATTGAAATTTTTTTTGTTTCACGTAATCATAATCGCTGGGATTGAATCCTTTTTTGAATATATATATATATATATATTCACACACTTATGAGCGAGACCCTATACCCGGGCCTGAGTGCAACTTGAGATAGAGAGAAGGTTGAGTAGTGGTAGCCTTCTGGATGCACATCCTGTTTGGTTATCACGAAGGCCTAACTTAGAGTGATTCCTTTCGAGGGTATTGTCACTTCTAATAGTTTACCTATGGTTGTGGACAATATTTCGAAATGGGTCCAGACTCTAAGGATCAAAGTTAGAACTATAGAACCACCTATTCGGAAAGTTCACATATAATAAGAATCCTTTTTTTTTAAAGGTTCTTTTTTCACACTAAGCATTCAGATTTTCCTGTTTTTAGTGTAAAAAGGGCAAATTCGGGACCCCCCATTTTATTAAAATTGTCTGGTATTTTTGGTTGAGTTGGTTGAAACAACACGTTGCCGAAGTAACCTCTGTTGCGTAAATTTGATTCAATTGGATTTACAAAAGATGTAGTATGAAATTATTCATGCGAGTTGTTGTCGGCCCGAAGGAAGGCACAACTTGGCCGGATAATTACATACCTGTGATGGTAAATGTGTGGTGATTATAAAGTATTTTCCATGTGGATAATGGGATGCCCGAAGGTGACCATTATTTGACAGGACTTATCATCAATATTTGATCATTGCGTTGAGAGTATCACTTGCAGTTAATTCTTACAATCCGAAGATTGGGGATTCATGGTGCGCTTGATATCTTGTTTGGGTCTTCAATTTGCCAATTTGGATTTCGAGTGAGAGTGTGTCACTTAAAGCATATAGTTGCCAAGGTGACCTCTCTTATGGAAATCACTCAAAAGAAATATTAAAGATTATATGCGTGTACATCCATGCAGATATTAATTGGCCCAAAGGAAGGTTAATATTTGGCAGGGTTACATTCACACCTGTAATGGTAAACACATAGTGATTATAAAGTTTTTTTTTTTTTCATGTGAATAACAGTGTCCAAAGATAGCTGTTGTTTGACAGAAATTATCACTAATGTTTGATCATTACAATAAAATACCACTAGCAATTAACGTTATTGTCCAAAGACTTAATATTAATGGTGCACAAGGTATTTTGGTGAGTATCTTTACGGTACTTATGTTCTCTTTAAGCTAATATTACTTATGTATCTGCTGATTTAATTCAATTTCGATTCTCAAAAAAGTTCTGACTAATTTTTGGGATTGAAAGGAGAACATTAATATTGTTCTTGGATCTAGATCTTGCATAAAGATGGAGAAAACCACCTTCTCTCACACAATCTAGTACCTCTAAAGAGAGGATCAAGAATAGGAAGTGGGACCGCTCCAATTGCATGGGTCTTATGATCATAGAGCAGAATATTCTATAGATCTTTAGGGGTATTATTTTGGATGGTATAATTAATGCCAGAGATTTCCTTGCTGAAATTAAAAGTGCTTTCTGAAAGCAATAAAGACGAAAACAAGCATTCATGGAGAGCTAGATTTTCATTAAGTATAAAGACAAAGGAAACCTAAGGAGCACATTATGGGAATGTCCAATCTTGCTCATAAACTTAAGGCGCTAAAACGTGGGCTGTCGAACAAGTTGCCCATGCATTTAGCATTTGGTATTCCTTTATGCACAATTCAGTCAGTTTAAGTTAGCTTATAACTGTTATAAAGAGAAATGATATTTGAATGGATTCATTTCATAAGGTGTGCAAGAAAGGAAACAATGAAGCACGAGACGATAAATAGTACTCATTTGATAAATACCTCTAAGAATAAGGGCTAATAAAAGAAAATTGAGGATAAAGCTGCTAAGGGTCCATCATAAAAAGAAATTGCTAGGGTCATAATTATTTCTTTTATAAGGACATCGGGTATTTAAAGAAGAAACGTCCCAAATATCATGTTTGGCATGCCTATAAAGGATTGTCTGAACTGATGAATTGGCCAAGTGATGCTGAAAGATGCGTCTATACTTGAGTTGACCAAGTCAGTAAAGGAAAAGGCTGTTGATATTTCAGATTGTTGTTACTGGCTAATATTTGAAATTAAAGGACATTTTGGTTTAGTCGTCATTTAGATGAAATTTGGCTTTGGTTTCTTATTGAACCAATCAAGATTATTTTGTTCATTTAGAAACGATGGATTTAATTTGTCTTTTAAATTCAAATATTGTAGGAACCAGTTAAACTATGGGCTGGACAAACTATAATTGCTTGGTATTGAGACCTCTTGTGGCAAAACATTGAGTGAGGAATCGTACGACACTAAGCGTAATGTTGATAGTAAAATTAAGGAGCACTATGACACAAACATTTAGAGCACATCTCTATAATTAGAGTTGAGCAACTTGTATATATGAGGGAATCCTAGATTCCATTAGCCTTATACATTTTATCGTTTGTATTAAATGCATTAAACTTAAATAGATCAGAACATGGCTATCAAGAATATAGTTAAGTCCTAGTAATGACTCTTAAAGGTATGATGAAGAATATGATTAGTCATTCTACCTTACCAAAATCACTATGAGAGTAACACTAATGATTGCAGCTTAAATGCTTGACAGAGTACCAATAAGGTTGCCGCTCAATCACTTTCAAGCATGGGAACATCCAACTAAGGCAAGGCCTTATAAGCCTCGTGAAGTAAATTGGAGTCCCAAATAGTAATTGGTTACATTATTGGTTACTCTGAAAGGTAAAAGAGGTATGTCAATTTTTTAATCCCAAATTAAAGAAACCTTGAGACAGGAACTGACTAGTTCTTTGAGGATATTGAGTTTGGGGGGAGATAAGATTAGAGGCAATATCTTTGAGGAAGAATTGGTTCTAATCCCTGAACAAATTCATACAGTTGCTATTGGTGTAGCAAATTTGTATCCTTGTGAGGATATTGTTGTTATTCTTCCCATTCAAGATAAGGAAATTATTCCTGAAGGTCAAACTCAACACCCTCAAGAACTAGAGCATCAAGAGCCGATGCCTTTTGCCATGATCCACTAAAGCAATAGTGAATACTACTTTGGATAATTATATAGTATTTATCTAGGAACATAAGGTAAATGGTATAATGGAAGAAGATTCTATGAACTCCCATCAAACCATATGACGTTTCTATTTGGAAAAGTGGATTGAAGGTATGAGTACAAGCTCAAGCTAGACAATAAGGTTTAAAACTTATCCTGTTACTTGAAGGTGTCAAAGGGTAATATGGAGAGTTATAAAGTTTTGTCTAGTGGCAAAAGGTTATACTCAAAAGAAAGGATTGCTTGTAAAGAGACATTCTCTTCAGTATCATTGAATGACTCTTTTAAGGACAATCATGGCTCACGTTGCTTATTATAATTTGGAGCTTCACGAGATGGATGTCAAGACGGTGTTTCTCAATGGCAACATTGAAGAAACAAATGTATATAATGCAAACCAGGAAACTTTGTGTCGAAAGACACAGAGAAGATGGTTTGAAAATCGACGGAATCTATCTATGGGCTAAAGAAGACGTCTCGTTAGTGATACCACAAGTTCCATCAAGAGATTGTCTCATTTGGTTTCGAGATCAATATCGAGGACAACTGTGGGTATTACAAGTTCAGTGGGAGTAAGTTCATTTTTCTGGTATTATATGTTGATATTATGCTAGCCAAGAACGATATAGGCTTATAGCGCGAAACCAAGAAATTTCTGACAAAGAATTTTGTGGTGAAAGATCTTGGGGACGCTTCTTTTGTCTTGGGAATTCGATACTTAGAGATCATTCTCGAGGTATTTTTGGGTTATCACAAAAGAGCTATATCGATATAGTTTTGAATAAGTTCGACATGAAAGATAGTAAACCAGGAGATACCCCGGTCACTAGGGGAGACATTTTAGTCTCACTTAAATGCCCCTATGAAAATCTGGAAATTTAGGAAATGCAAAAGATTCCATATGCTTCGGCTGTGGGAAGTCTGATGTATGCTCAAGTTTGTGCGCATCCGGAAATAGCGTACATAGTAGGATTATTAGGCAGATACTTGAGCAATTCAAGGATTATTGAAAAAGCAACCATAAGGAATGTGAGATACTTAAAGAGAACAAAAAGGCATATGCTCACATATCGGAGATATGACAGTTTAGAGATCATGAGAAATTATGACTCCGATTTTACAGGATGCCAAGATAGTAGGCATCCGACTATGGGATATGACTGGAGTAATTTTTTGTCACTTGGTTGCATTTAGTAAAAGATATTGAAATACCACTCAAGTCATGTTTTGACAAATAAGTCAGTCATATTGTACTTCAACAACAACATAAGTTCTACAAAGTCGAAGTTCATCGACATCAAGTATCTTGTAGTTAAGAAAGAGTTCAGGAAAAACAGTTTTCCATGGAGCACATAGAGACAAATTCTATGCTAGTAGATCCACTAACTAAAGGCTTAACACCTAAGGTTTTTTCACGAGTATGTTGCTCATATGGGTGTTGTCACCGAGGATGCCTTAGTTTAGTGGGAGTCTCTATTTGTGTTTTATATTTGAGATACAAACCTTTTGTTATTTCCGATTTTCTGCAGAAATAAAGTTATGTTTATGAGTTCATTATGAACTTGTTTGTATCTTGTTGTGTGTAAAATTTATTTACACATTAAGGACTTTGGTTTGCAAAATTAAATTTTTGCAAAATTGATCTCACTGAAGACTTAAGTTGGACCAGTTGGAAATAGGCATGATTCAGAGATCACATTGCATGAAATTTCCATGCCACTCATCCATATCGATCTATGTCATCTAGTGCATTGATGTGGTGGTCGTCGGGGTTTAGTCACAATAGACGTTAGTGACGACAGCCGCGGTGGTCCCATTGTTGATGTATGAGGTGGACCAGATTGTAAAGGGGAAATTTAAAGATAAATAGCATTCGGATGCGCGCCTAAAGAATTCTGATATAATTATTACGATATATTGCCCAAGTGGGAGATTGTTGGAATATTTTGTATTTAATTATATTCCAATGTCATAATGTGGGCAGATATCGTTTATTAATTATATTAGCTATTTATCAATTAGGAGCCTTAATTGATATGTGATCAAATTAAGTGATAAGGCTAATTAAATTTCTGATTTGATAATAAATTAGTTAATTGATATGGACTAAATATGAGTGGATGTCATTGATGGCCCATTTCGGAATAATGGGAACCCTAATTGGCCATCACCTTATATATAGGCTATGGTCCCCAATACACCGGACACAATATCGCATACCGCCTCTTCTCCCCATCTGAAGAGCGACTAAGGCATAAGGAGTCCCGGTTGAGAAAGAACCACAAGCCAACGGGTATTCATTACCCGTCTCTCTTTTCTCTTCCCCCTCTCTGCGTTTCATCCTTAGAAGAACGTTGAGTTCAGGATCATATGCTGGATCCAGGTATTCCAAATATCTTTGATAAATCAACATGTTGTAGATCCTAAGGATATCAAGTTTTAGTTGTTCTTGCTAATAAAGATGCATGCTATATATATGGTTATTATGTTTCCGCAATAAAGAATTAAGATAACATGCCTTGTATATGATTATTGAGTTTAAATCTAACATATTCACCCTTAATTTAATAAAGTATATAAAGATCTCATGTCACTAAATGATCTAAAAATATTAACAATTTTACTTTCTCACTTTAAATACAATCTCCCTATAAATGTGATAAATCCTGAGGACAAAATAGAAGCTTAGCCACAAATCTAAGATCTCAATACGTTGATTTCAGCAACAAACAAAACATAAAGATCCCTTCGGCCCAATCAATAATAGTACAATTGTTACCAAAAAATAAATAGTATAATAGTGTAACACTACGATATTTTGGTGCAAAGTCTCCTTGGAATGACTAGTGATGCAATTCAGCTGCCAAATATGCCGAGGATAATGAAATGATGATGGCCGTGAGCACCGTACAATGTGAAGTTTTATTCCCCTAATATTTTTTTTAATATTCAATGTGACACTCATGAGATATTGCATATTTATGTTAGTGAAAAACCTAGATGCTATGATATATTAATTAAATAAGTATAATAGAATCGGCTAGACGGCTGCGTGGCACACTATCATGCGAACTCAATACTGCTTAAAATTTTCACTAATTGTGCATACTGCTTAAAAGCAGTGCACAATTAGTCAAGGAACATAGCCAAAGACGTGCGGTTATCATGGCACCTTCAAACGAAAGAGGATTTAATATCTACTGAATTTGTTTTAAGTTTTTAAAAATTATTTTATATAAGGATTTAATTGATATTCACTGTCAATATAAAGATTTTTTATACTATCATCCAATCATAAATAGCTACATCATTGAAAATGTTTGTAAAGAAATCTGTGACAAAATAATTTTGTTCTATATTTCATGTTGTGCAAAGGCACAAATATATACAAGAGAGTTACAATAAAATCTCCTAATATTGGGCTATATAGATTGATTCTCGTAATACTATCAATTGATGTTACATGATCGTACGCAAGTAATATGGGATGACAATTGCACACTGATTCTCTTATGATGTGATCCTAGCAATAACACTGATTATGTCATGATCTCATTACCCCCTCAAGTTGGTGCGTGTAAATTACATATGCCCAACTTGCACAGCAAAGAAGTGAACTGAGTGGACCCAAGAGCCTTAGTAAAAACATCAGCTACTTGTGCATGTGTGGGAACATAAGTTGGTGCAATATTGCCAGTATGATACTCGTCGCGGATAAAGTGGCAATATTCTTGGTGTGCTTATGAAAAACCGAGTTCTTGACAATATGAAGCACTGCTTTACTATCACAATGAAGTTGCATAGACTGAGGATGAAAGATACCAAGACTGCGAAGAAGACATTTAACCATTTCAGTTCTCCTGTTATAGCTGCCATGGAACGGTACTCGGCCTCAACAGAGGAGTGAGATACCGTTTGTTGTTTCTTAGTTTTCCATGAAATTGGAGAGGATCCAAGTAGAACAAACCATCCGGTAAGTGACCTGCGAGTTAAAGGACAACCGGCCTAATCAGAATCACACCAACCAGATAGTTGCAGGTCACTATCCTTACACAACAATACACCTTGTCCTGATTTCCCTTTCAAGTATCGAACAACTCGGAGAGCAACCTCCCAATGGTCTTCTTTAGGCGCTTGCATGAATTGAGACAACACATGCACACAATATGAAAGCTTGGGTCTGGTAAAACATAGGTAAATGACACGACCTACTATCAACCTATACTGATCAGGATGAGGAAAAGGCAGATCCACAGCAAGTACCATACGATGATTCTGTTCAATTGGCACCTTTGATGGCTTAGCTCCCAAAAGTCCAGCTTCGACTCTAATGTCCAGAGCATATTTTCGTTGACAAAGAAAGATACTGGCTGAAGATCGCACCACTTCAACACCCAAGAAATATTTGAGGATCCCCAAGTCTTTCATGTGAAAACAAACATGTAAATAGGCTTCAATTTGGTGATAGCTTCATGATTATCACCTGAAATGATGAGGTCCTCAACATACACCAACACTAAAATGTGTACCGCCATCTTTCCAAGACGAAAAGAGAATAATCAGAAAGAGATTGCTGAAATCCATAGGTTTTAGCTCAGTGAACAGCTTTGCAAACCAACATTGAGGCGCTTGTTTGAGTCCATATAAGGATTTGTTAAGTTTACACACCATGTCAGATTGTCGGGGAAGAAAACCTTCATGTACACAACCTCCTCAAGATCCCCATGTAAAAATGCATTGTGCACATCCATCTGATGTAGTTCCCAAGCTCATGTGGCTGCTACGGCTAACACTGTGCGTACCGTTACCATTTTTACAACAGGTGCAAAAGTCTCTGTGTAATCGATCCCCTCTTTTGATGATTGCCAAGAATTACTAATCGTGCTTTGAATCGTTCTACACTTCCATCAGATTTATGTTTTATTTTGTACACCCACTTGCAGCCAAGTGCTTTCCTTCCTGGAGGCAATTGCATCACTATCCAAGTTCCATTTGTCTCAAGTGCATGTATTTCACTTTTCATGGCATCTCTCCACCGACTATCTTTTACCGCGTCAATGTAAGTGACAGGCTCCTTTTCCTGTGAAATATGCAAGAAAAGCACGATGTGCAAGAGAAAAATGTTCATAATTCACATAATCAGTTATGGAATAGGGTGCATGCAACACCCTTTCCCGAGTGCCACATTCCCGAACGTTTATAAGGCCGAAAATATTTCTTAATGCGGAAAATACGGTTTTCTTTTTTTTTTTTTTTTTTCACAAGATGCAATGGGATTTAGCAAAGGTAAATAATACTAATAACGAACTTAGGTTCGCCATACATTTCTAGAACAATATGCATAATAATTACAGGGACATAAACAGAAAAAGGAATAATACTATATACAGACATAAGTCTAATGTGTAACTGACATAAGAAATACAATAAGTACAAGGAGTCGTAGCTCCCAAAAGTACTACAAAAACGACATAGTCTGGCCGACAACAAAACTAGACCACAAAAAGAAGGTCCTCCTCTGGCTCAAAGGAACTACTGGACTGAACCATCATCACGTCCATCTGTTCAAACAGCAACAGCAAGTACCAACAGAAAACATACAGATATGGGTGAGATTCCCGTTCATCAACACAGCAAAACAGCAATAGTAAAAACGGGACGACTCACCGGGTAACAGCGTACCCAACATGCTTACAGGAATTCTCAATGTCAAACATATTAAGCAGTTAACAGCATAATATCATGTTAAGCAGTTAACAGCATAAAATAAGGTATTCTTTAACAGTACAACGATGTATAACAGTAAATGTAAACATCAATAGCCATGCAATGCAATGCAATGTATATGACTCAATGTCAATGTCACTGGGTACTACTCTGACCCCTACTCCATGGAGCTAACAAAACATTCGGAGAGAGTGAATGGGAGGACATGTTCCGTGCGCGCCAGCCTTGGGCAAGATGCTACAACATTCGTAACGTGCACGTATCTGGCTTTTACGGAAACACTCTCAACCAAACATGAAAAGTACGGCATCTAGTAGAGGATATCAGTGTATTGCATGGATTCGCCACGACACAGAAGAGCTACCAACTGGTCACATGTCAGCCCTTCCAACCCTGATACCTCCCAAAAGACCATTGAAGATCGTCACCGTAAGATTCGCACCCGCATCAAGGTGTAAGCTCAACTCCTAGGCTCAAGGCCTTACAACTATGCAAATGATATGCCAATGCTTACACAAAGCAGATGCGATCACGCAATGTCTATCCCCCGGATAAACCTCGAAGTCTACTAAGGTTCTCTACCTTAGGAACTATACGTGTCTTTTGAAAGCATAACCTTTATCCACCGGATAAATCTCGTGATCCCTCCGGGATCGAGTCATCACAAGACTGAAACAATTGAACGACTGAGCGGGGTCCGAATCACCGGTCCGTCATCGAACTACTGTCTCAAAACCCAAAACATTTGTAAACCAGAACAACTTCTCAATTGAAAACTCATTTGATTTGAAACAATCTTTGAAATACTTACTTGCTCTATTTTTAGCATTTTCTGAACATGTAATTCGCTTAGCGAAATTTCATTCGCTTAGCGAAATTGAAACAATAATGCCTCTTTTGGAACTCCTCTGGATCGCTCGGCGAGTCATAAATCGCGTAGCGAATGGTATTGTATTCGCGTAGCGAATATGAATTCGCTTAGCGCAATTTCAGACGGTTAAACCTCTTTGTAAACGCGAAATGTATTGTATTCGCTTAGCGAATATGAATTCGCTTAGCGAAAGTTCAGACGGTTAAACCTCTTTGTAAACGCCTCTGGATCACTCGGCGAAACATAATTCGTGTAGCGAAATGCATTGTATTCGCGTAGCGAAAATAATTTCGCTTAGCGAAATGGAGGCGGTTATACCTCCTTTGGAGACTTCTCTGGGTCGCTCAGCGAGACGTAATTCGCGTAGCGAAACTCGTTTGATTGGCTTAGCGAATATGAATTCGCTTAGCGAAAGTGAGGCAGTGATGCCCAACTTAGGCTTTCCCCTGTTTTCGCGTAGCGAAAGTAAATTCGCTTAGCGAAATGCCTTAAAACAAGACATCAACCTTAGGGAACCATTTTGATTCTCTTCATGAAACCACTTCTTTTCTCATTTTGAGTCCCTTGACTAACTATATGGACTAGGGATAAGGTATAAAATATGTTTCACTTTGGTGAAAGCACTTTGAGCTTTAATTCCATTTAAAGTCACTTAGGGTTTTCTTTGAAAAACACAAGTTATTGAAAACACTTTCTTTACATCAAAACTTGATTTGTTCAAGAACTATTCCTATCCTTCCTTTCCTCAAGGTCATGGCCAATAGCCAACTAGGAATCAATGTGAAGTTTTACTCCATCAACCAAACAAAATATGGCCCACAATACTTACACAATCATGATAACCATAATACACATTACTACATCATAATCAAACATCCAAGTCCATCACACATTTTGGTCTCATAATCAACAATAAAAGTCCATACTTGATCTAGTGATCAAAGTAGGTTTTTCAACATACATGGAAATGATTTTCATTCAATCATATCTTCATCAACATATACTAAAGCACACTACAACATACTCAAGCATAAACTCATCATGACAACCTTGTTCTCCAAGAGAACTTAACAAAACTTAACACATAAAAGTGAACCCAAACTAAAGGGTTTCACCCACACATAAAATTAAACAACCATTCTCACTACCACCATCTTGGTGTGATGAGGTTCTTCTCCCCATACCTCTTGATGAGCAGATTCTCGGATCAAAGTCGGTTGGTCGGTTTCTGAACCTCCTGATAATCGTCAACAACTACACAACACAACAATTCAACATTAAACAACAATCAAAGCCAAACTCAACTATTACAACAAAGAGGGTTTCGGCCACCCTAGGTTAAAAAGGTTAGGAATTGGTTTTGGTTTTCCATTTCATGGATTCAAAAGCATTAGGAAAGCTAAGGATGAAATCAAGTGTTAAAAATCAAAACTTGATGAAAACACTATTCATCATCTTCCAAAAGGGTTCGGCCAAAAATGCTTTTTGAGCTATGATGAGAGTTGAATCATAAGCTCTTAGGTTTAGGTAGAGATTGATGATGTGAGTTCAAAGAACTTGGTCTTACCTCAAAAGGATTTTTCTACAATTTCCTATGGATTTTCAAAGTTTTGGATCTAAGAAATTCTTTTCATGAAAATGAAGATTGATCTTGATATAAAGAAAGATTCAAGAAGCTAAGAGATCATAGAAGTGATCTTACCTTGAAATGAAGAAAGATTGCTCAGGGAATCAAGTGAATCCAACAAAAACTCAAGCTTTTCTAGGTGAAAATGGAGTTTTCTCTCAAGAACAACTATGGAACTCTATGGTGTGAGGGTCTGTGCGAAAATGATGAAGTGAGGGGCTGAGTTCAGCCTCTTAAAAGTTCACTTAAGGGTAAAAAGGTCATTTTCCAAAAGGGTATAATGGTGAAAGTTGAAAGTGTAAAAGACTAAGGTTAGGGGCATTTTGGTCATTTTGCGTCCAGATATTTCCGAACGTCATGACGACTCTGGCATACTCTCCCAAGTGTCCTGGGATGATGTGATATCAAGATTATCTTTTGGCGAGTCCCGGTAAATCCATATGTGGCTCCGTTCGTCACCCGATTGAGGATTCCGCCCGAACGAAGGTCAGGAAGTTATTTTTCTGAAATTTTTACGAAATTTAACCAAAACGTAGAGAATTGAATTCTAAGACTTACTGTCTCGTTCACGGGTCCATCTGAGGTCTTCTGAGCAGTAAAATCATACTGTCAGTGTAAAAACGCAGACCGGACTCCGTTTGAGTTTTCGACTCAAAACTTAATCGTAGCTTCCTACGATATCGTCGAGCATGACTGTGGTCTCGGAATATTTTATTTCTATTCCTAAGACCTCAAATAAAATAAAGACATTAAAATACTAAAGAAATAGAAAACGTGAAAAATCGGGGCGTTACAGTGCACCTAAGTTTGCCTTTGGAGGGGGCGAACAGTTGGATGGGCTCAGTCTTCTGGTGGTATTTGTCACATAATCCTGCAAGCGAGTAGAAGGTTGTTTGATTCTATGTCCTCTACCTAATATTGGCTCGGTTGATGCTATAGATGGAAGCATTGTGTCTTGGTTGTCCATATTATGTAAAGCAACAACATGTTCATTGAACCCCTCATCTGGCTTGGTTGATGATATAGATGAAAGCATTGTATCTTGTTTGTCCTTATTCTGTAGAGTAGCAGCTTGTTCATCGCGCCCCACATCTGGCTCACCCCTTATCGTTCATTGTCATATCATTACTTCCTTCAGTACCTTTTGTGTGATTCGATTCTACTACACCATCAGTCACATCATCAACAATTTCTTCAAAGCTCCAATTATTAGGAAGAACATCTTTTCTGGTAGTAACAGCAACAGAAAAAGGATATTCGGTCTCAATGAATTCAACATCTCGAGAGACAAAAATCACTTCTGTTTCTAAGTCAAACAACTTCCACCCTTTCTTTCCATACGGGTAGCCAATAACCATACACTTCTTACTCCTACTTGCGAATTTATTGTCGTTCCTTCTTTGATTATGGGAGTAACATAGAGAGCCAAATATTCTCAGATGTTCATACACAGGTTGTTGTCCATGAAGCATCTCATATGGAGTTTTCCCATTCAAAACAGTGGAAGGAGTGCAGTTGATCAAATTGCTAGGGTTTCAAGAGGGATAATTTTAAAAACAATTTTCAAAAACCTCTTGACCAGAAAAACCCCTTTACAAAAGGACCACGCATTGCATATGAATTACAAGGATATTGTGTTTACCTCTTGAAGCGTAGCTTTACCACGAACACTGTGAGCGCGCCAACCATACCGGTCAGCCAAAAACGCCATTACTTGCGATGCTCATAACTTTCTATCCAGACCTCGTATCGAAAAACGGAACGGTGAAGATGTAGAACTACATATCACGAACCTGCTGTCCAAATTCAACCCAATCCAACGGTTAACGAATCTCAGATCGCAAGATTACGATAACTATACAGTCATAACCACCATAAGGAAAGGCTTCTCTATCACCAGTATTGCAAAGTAGAAATACCTCTACTCAGTCCACGCGAGCAAACCAATGTCAGAGATAGCGTAGTGCTAGCTATCAAGATTGGGAGAGGCACGGCACACAGAGAGAGAAAAGAGGGCATGCCTGTCAAGGGTGTACAGCGGTCGTTATGAATGCACTATGTTGTGTGTACCTTATGTGACGTGCACAGCTTACTAATAGTTGTCACTCACTTAACCTAACCCAGTTGGGCTACTGTACGCTACAGACCCAATGTTTAATTATTAATTAAATCATATTTAATTCATCAATTAAATTAATTCTCTAAACATTTGCTTTATGTGTGTGACCCTATAGGTTCTCAATTAATTGGCAATAATATTAATTATTATTATTATTAATCATATTAATAATCAATTAATATTATAAACAATGAGCGGAATCTAGAAATACATCATTGCTACCCAATTAATTAGAATATTGGTGATACAATAAAACCATATTGCCACCATATATAATATGCAGCCAACGTCCTTTCGCCTCAATGTCTTAATTGAACACAAGGCATAAATGTGTCATCCTTGTTAAGTTCAATTATTTATTTCTTGATCTAGTAATTGACGTACGATCATGTGGGCCCAATATCTCATATTGTCACACCTTAGCATGGCCATACATTTCTACGTCGCTTACCATCAAGAGGCCTATAGACATTACCCCTGTTATGTAGGAGGGACGAATCCTATCTACATCACTCGCATTCCTCAACATGTTTCATTACAGGCCTAATAACTATCTTTATAGTTGTCCTGTTACAGACAACGTTTAATAGTTTTAAAGCCTACAACTACATATGTTAGGAATCGTAGTGACTTCAAGTCGAAGGACTACTTCACTATGGTCACCATGAGAATCGTTTATGACACTTACATAACTATATATGATATGTGTTATTAAGTGAGATTAATATGCCCATGTATGCTTGCCATGAAAAGAATGATTTATTGTTTGTTTGGCATGAACTTAATACTATCACAACAGGAGTATTAAGGGTTGAGGAAATACCACCATTGTAGGGGTATTGACCTTGTGAAAAACATCACCATTGTAGGGATGTTGACAATACCACCATTGTGGGGGTATTGGGATTGAGAAAATACCACCATCGTAGGGGTATTGACCTTATGAAAAACATCACCATTGTAGGGATGTTGACAACACCACCATTGTAGGGGTATTGAGATGGAGAAATATCCCATGGTAAGGGTATTGAAAAGAGAAACATCACCACAGCAGGGATGTCGAAAAATACCACCATAGTAGGGGTATTTACCACCATAGTAAGGTATTGAAATGAGAAACATCGCCACAGCAGGGATGTCGAAAAATACCACCACTGCAGGGGTATTGATTTGGTAACTTCACCATAACGAGTGAGGTCGAAACACTCCTCATGAGTAGGGGTGGGCAATGGGACGCCATTGTTGTGTGTTTATGATTGTTAGAATAAGTACGTGAATTAAATGTTAAATGTTAAATGTTATCATTTGAATTATGTGATGTGTTGGTCTGGATATTTTATATTATTGATATTATATAAAATTATATTAATTTTGAAAGTAGCAAGTGTCATGGTTGTTTTTCCGGTTACTGCGCCGGCTGAGAATAACACTGTTTATGAAAATATTTTATAACTGTTTTTATTCACTGAGATTCCCATCTCATTAGTAGTGTTATTTTCAGAGCACGAGGACGATATTCCTGAAATCGAGAAGGCTTGAAGACTAGAGATTCTTATTAGTCTTCTTATGGTTTTGTTAGTATTACGATGTATTTGAGCCGTTTGTGGCTAGACCTGAGCTATTTTATTTTTACACATTTGGGTTTTAGTTGACGCCTTGTTTTAAGAGTTTTTGGATTATTTATGTTATTTCAGATTTGAGGAATTTATGATGTAAAGACTAATATGAAATTATTATTATTAAATTAAATACTATATTATGAAAAAATTTATTTCACTATGTTTTATTTAAATGGTTTTTAACTTAGTTACTAATGTAACGAAGGGCGTTACACATTCAAAATGTGTCTATGCTTTCGTTCCACTCTCCCATTTTGTTGGGGTGTTCCGGTGCAAGATGTCTGAAAAGTTATTCCATGATCAAGAAAATATCTTCTCATGCATGTGAATTTTGTCCCATTATCACTTCTGAATATTTTTACTTGTTTATGAAATTGCCTCTCAACCAAAGCGAAAAAATTGTGAAGCATTCCCAATACTTCTCGTTTATCAGCTAATAGCTATACCCAAACAGCACATGAATAATCATCAACTATTGTTAAAAAATAATAAGCACCACAAGTAGAACGAGTTCTATATGCTCCCCATAAATCACAATGAATTAGTTCAAATGCACTACTGGCTTTATGCTTACTCAAAGGAAACTTCTCTCTAGTCTGTTTGGCTCTAAAACGGACTTCACATGCATTATTCACTACATTGCAATCTTTGTGTTTTCTAACTTCAGGAATCAACTGGGTGATCTTCAAGGAAGGATGTACCAACCGCTTGTGCCACAGGTCCATGGAATGCAGTCCATTAGTTTCGTAGGCTCTCACTTTTCGAACTTTTCTGAAGAAATAGAGCCCATTTCTTCGTTCACTCGCTCCAATCACAATCCTCGAAGTACGGTCTCGCACAACACATAACTTATCAGTGAATTGAATAACACATTTTAATTCATCCATCATTTGTGAAACAAATATCAAATTGCAGTTCAATTTAGGCACATAGAGAACATTAGTAATTTTTAAGCCTCCATCTAGCACTAGACTCCCTTCTTTGATCGCTGCTAAATGTTTTCCATTGGGAAGTTCAACTGGACAACTTTGAATATCACGTAGTTCATGCATAAGGTTCAGGTTTCCAGTCATGTGGTTGGAACAACCTGTGTCAATTATCCATGTATTGGAATCACACTGACCTATCATCTTGTCATTAGAGTTTGTTTTCTGAGCATTTAGTAATCCTACTAGCGTCTGCCACTGCTTTGTAGTAAGCCCAGCCAAACCTGAACTTTCTCCTTCTGAGAGTCCGATTCTTGCACTACTTCCACCACTGTGCATAGCATTTTCACGCACGGTTCCTCCTTTTCCTCGTCCAGTTCCCGTTCGCTCCATTGGCTTGCCTCGTCCACTATTTTTCGCTTCACTTTTTGGTCTGTCCCCCCACCATTCAGGATAACCAATGAATTGAAAAAAGCTTCTCGCTTCATGTCCTGTTCAATGACATTGGATACAAGTCACAGACTTGTCTTTTCCATCCCCTCTTCCCTTGACTCCTCGTCCACTTGTTTGGACAGCCAAGCTCATCACTTCTCTTCTTTGTTCTATGGTCCTGGTGATCATCCTCACCCTTTCTTCTTGAATCATTGTTGAATACACCCTATTCAGAGTGGGCAGCAGACCTGTTGCGAGGAGATTGGATCGAACAGTTCCGTAAGTTGCATCATCCAATCCTATGAGGAATTGATGAACTCTTTCTTCTTCTCTCCTCTTCTCTAATTTTGAGGCAATATCACATCTGCACCCACCACAGCTGCAGGCTGGAATTTGGTCGTAATTGGCCAACTCGTCCCATAATGTTTTCAGTTTTCCGTAGTATGCCACCACCGCCATGCCGCCTTGTTTGCACATCGCCAAATCAGATTTCAGCTACTGTATTCTGGGGCCATTCACAATAGAGAATCTTTCTTTGATATCTGTCCACAGATCTTTTGCGTTTTCTACATAAGACACGGTGGAATGCAAATTTGGCTCAATGGCATTTAGAATCCATGACACCAACATAGATTGTACAGTCCACCAGTCTTCCATCTCAGGTGTGTGCTCCATTGGTGCTCCAATGGTGCCTTCTATAAAACCCCATTTTTTTGCGAGCACGCGGAGATATTTTCATGGCACGTGCCCATTCTTCGTAATTTTCCCCTCGTCTGCACTTGAGTAATCAAGTTTCCCGGGTTGTCGTTGGAATTCAAATTGTATGGTGATGAAGTCTTCTTCACCGTCTTACGTTCTTGCTTATGGAACTTTTCCTTAGGAGCCTCCTCTTCATGATCAGACATCGCCACTAAAATTCAAACAAAACCTGCTTCTGATACCATAAAGAAATCTGTGACAGAATAATTCTATTCTGTATTTCATGTTGTTCAAAGGCACAAGTATATACAAGAGAGTTACAATAAATTCTCCTAAGATTGGGCTATACAGATTGTGTAACACCCCTCCTTCGGGTGTCACTTTTGTAACCCCAAACAAACATAAAGTATATAAATAAAAAAAGGATTTGCTGGTTTACTTTCGGAAAACAGATTCCTTTACTTAGGTCTTACTTACTGTGAAAATCGTGATAAATTCTTTCTTCTCACACAACATTAAGCTACATATATATATATATATATATATATATATATATATATATGTAGGTATCATTAGTCAACTACATACTTAAAGGGACCTTGGACAACTCGTCCGTTTCCAAAATGTATTGACAGAAGTAAAACGCTCTAAGTACAAAAACTAGGTAGTGATAGGTCTGAGAAACATATCTCTAAAACCCTGGCCATCAGTAGCCACTCAAAGACTACCTCAAAAGAAAACCCTTAACTGGTCTAACACTAACAAAAGACGTACTACCTAGCATACGCCGTACCACTGAGACTGAGTCTCGTCTTCAAAAATCCATACTTCTTCGTCGTCAGCATCGAGCAGCTCAAGCTACCGAGTCCCTAAGCGACCCACAGGACTGTTGACAAACATCTGCACATGTATCCAAAAACACAACAGGGTGTCCAACATGTACAGGCAAGGGTGAGAAACCAACATATGAATTCAAAGTACAACAACTACATGCTTAAAACACAACCAACATATTCATACGACAAACACAATTATTGAGTATGATAAACACACAGAATATCATGATAATGAATAAAACACAAGGGTCTCGTACCCAACAATCATCGTTGATTTCCAAGCGTATGCATGACACTTCCACATATATCATCTAACACTTAGTTCTTTAATTTCTGGAAATCCCATCACCTTTCAAAGAGCTGATCAGGCTCGTAACACATTGGCCCTCAGGCAGCAATGCCTAGCATCTCCGTGCAAAAACAAGTACATGAATCCCATGACACTACGCGGTTCTCACATGGGGACGCAATCAGAGGTACTTAACAAATGTAATCAAATCATACTATATTGTCCAACTCAAGGCACAATACGTTCTCAGAACACGTATGTCACCATTGTCCATCAAGGCACAATGTTACACAATGATATAAGGCATCCCCAGGTTTCCTTGCCATCAAGGTCCCTTCATTTTCAACGGCATGTCTGTCAAAAACATATGCATGAGAAAACATTTGTTTTCGTTAGTTTATCTTTGTCGTATCATTATTTCTTTATTGAAGCATCAACGTTATCAACCACCATAATGTTTTAGACTCTTTTAGGTCTTTACCACATTTTCTCAAAAACAGGACACTCAGTCCAAAACAGCTCGAACCCGTAAATCCCTAACCGATGCACCAGTCTCGGATTTTGGATTCTAAAGCATACAAAACGTCCACAAGCTTACAGAACCACAATGAATGTCCACAAGCTTACAGGACCAACTTACTAACACGGGTCCTTGATCCACGTGTTCTGCTGAATCCTAGAGCCCCGACGTCTCAGCTTCGAGATACACATAAAAAACAACCATTTCTTGTTGAAAACCAAAAACCAAAACCCATATCTCTGAAGCTTACACAAAACCCTCGGGATCGGTTTTCCACAAAAAACCAACTCTTGAATCAAAACCACCTTTCTTTTTGAAGAACTTTAGTAAACCACAACACTTTGAAATACAATTCGTGAAAAACCTTTTTACTTGGATAAAACCATTTATTTCAAAACTAGATTTCTTAAAATACTTTTACTTGAAATAATTTGCTCTATTACTTTAAAAACGGTCGATGTCTCACAAACGTACTTTTTACTTTAAACCTTACTTTTCTTGAACTAAAGTTATTTTTCTCCTTTTTCCCCTTATGTCGATTCAATTCTCAATAAAGTATATTTTATTTTCTTTATTCCCAAAAGATATCCATTCCATTTATTTTTCCAAAATCCTTTGAAACCTTAGTCTTTTGTTTCCTTACTTTACGTTCCGAGGTTTTTGAAGCTTTTAACCTTACTCGATTTTGAACCCTAACGACGTTAGGTCCCGTAGCACAACATCATTCATGGCAAGCATAAATAGCATCATTCACCATAATTAAGTGAAACAAAGCAAAATCATGCATAATCAAATATGAGCAAACATAAATAAAGCACTCCACATCAACACAGCACATAAAAATATTACAAGCCATAAACACAAACACAACACATAGCTATCGGAAATTAATTTCCTCGGGTTTATCTCTTTACCTCTTGAAGTTTTCCACTCCCTCATCCGATTACCCAACGATAACTACACACACACAATCAATCAAGATATCAACCTTAAATCAACACAAAAACCCTATTTTCCTCCACCTAGGTTCATCCAAAGGCTAGAAAAATAAGCTAGGGATACCCAAAAATTCCTATCTCTTGGATTCAATGCTTACTAAATGTGATAGGACTAAATCAAAGCTTATTACACCAAAACTTTAACCAAAAC
Source organism: Ammopiptanthus mongolicus (assembly GCA_039655645.1). Taxonomy (NCBI): domain Eukaryota; kingdom Viridiplantae; phylum Streptophyta; class Magnoliopsida; order Fabales; family Fabaceae; genus Ammopiptanthus; species Ammopiptanthus mongolicus. The sequence goes on from CM077345.1 coordinate 60,364,343, forward strand.
CCTACTCACCCACAAATGGAGGGTTCGGCCATCCTTAACCATTTGAGCTAGAGAGTTCTTTTGGTTACAATCTCTTGGATTATGAAAGAAGACAATGAATCTAGCTCAAGGAAATTGGTTTGACATTAAAAGGATTTTTCTACAATTTTTCATGAATTTTTGAAGTTCAAGCTTCAAACTTCAAACATAGCATAAACCATAGAATCAAGTGGAGAAGTATGGAGATTGAGATCTCAAGATGGAGTTCATACCTCCTTGGTGATGAAGGTAAGCAAGGTTGTCAACTTTGATTCACAAATTTCTCGAAGAATCTTAAGAGAAATGGAGAGAAAATGAAGGAGAAAGTTGAAGAAGAAGAAAGAAAATGGAGAGTTAAAGATGAAGTGGGGGGGGGGAGTGAGGAAGAAAGAAAGGAGGGATAAGGAGGTTCACATTTTTCATTAAGGGTAAAATTGACTTTTCACCATAGGTTTCATGGTAATTTCTTGAAAGTTCAAGGGTATTTTGGTCATTTCGCGGCCAGATATTTTTGGAAAACCATCATGACACTGGCACACATCCCAAGGTGACTTGACCTGATGTGACTTCAAGATTATCCGTTAACGGGTCCCGATAAATTCGTATCAAGCTCCGTTCGTCACCCGGTTTGAGAATTCGTCGAATAGTTTATTATTATTCCTATTTTTAGTGCACGAAACCAATTTAGAAAAATTGTAGAGAATTCGATTCTAAGACTAATTGTCTCGTTCACGAGTCCAAATTAGGTCTTCTGAGTAATAAAACACTATTGCCAGTGAAATACGCAGATTGGGCTCCATCTGAGTTATCGACCCAAAATTTAACCGTAACTCCCTACGATAGCGTATAGCGTGACTATGGTCTCAGTTTATTTTATTTCACTCTCTAGACCCTCCAATAAAATACAAACTCATAAACATTATTTATTAATATTAGAAGGCTTGAAAAATCGGGATGTTACAGATTGATTCTCCTACTACTAACAATTGATGTTACATGATCGTAGTCAAATAATATGGGATGACAATTGCACACTGATTCTGTTATGATTTGATCCTAATAATAACACTGATCTTGTCATGATCTCATTAGTTTGACTCTTATCCTAATTACTTCAAAAGTCATAAAGTAATTGGTTGACATTATAAAATTTTTACATTGATAGTATATCAAAATTAAAATCTTTATATAATTTGATGCTTAGTCTACTTAAAAAATAAAATTGGTACTTCACTGCTCCAATATAAAGTTTTAGTTCCAAGAAGATAAACACATTTTTCTTTTTAAGAACTGCTCTTTTTTTTCCTCCCTTTATAACTAGACTAGATGGATCGGACTCTGTTTTAGTGAGAGACTAATTTTCCACCATGATTGGGTATTTTTATAAGTTTCAAACTTGTAAATGATAAGTAAGAAAGGTCATTGTGTTTAACGTGGTGGTTATTGTTAGAAAACATAGCATCCATGACAGAATAAAGAAAATCTATAGAAAGTATATTGATTGAATGAGCGAAATTGATATATATATATATATATATATATATATATATATATATATATATATATATATATATATATATATATATATAATGCAATATAGGCTTATATAGCCAAGTGAAACAACTAACAATGTAACTAACTAGTGTAGTGTGACCCGTGCATGATATGTTGTTGGCTTCTGAACATTTCTATAAAATATTTTAAATTTTTAACATATAAAAGTTTTATTAGGAATTATCTATCAAAAATTATAAAATTAAATTGTATTATTTCAAAAATGGATCATAAAGTATAACACTTTTTAAGTTACTAATTATTATTGTCCATTATAAATAGTTGGCTAAATATTTGGGTAACTGTCATCTTTAAAATAGAATACAGAGGGAAAATAAAAATAAGTTATGGGCGAGGTAGGAAAATAATTTAAATAATTATTATGAAATAATATTTCCGCCAAACTAAAATGACAGTTCCTCGTACAAACAAAATATAATAAAACAGCACATTTTTGAAAATGACGTTTTTAAATATATATTGTTAATAATAGCATAATGCATGTAATGACTTTTAACATTAAATAGTAAATGGATAATGTTTAATATACTACATAGTATATAAAATATAATTTTACAATCTAAAATGTATAAATACATATAATATATATATATATATATATATATACTCCCTCTGGTCTCTATTATAAGCAAAACTTAAATCGAACACACATATTAAAGAAGTTAGTTAATCTCATTTAATGTTATTAAAAAATTAAGTGTATTACCTAAAATAACCTTCATAGAAAACTTCAATTTTTATTAAATACATCCCACATTGAGTTATTGGAAAACAAAATTGGTATTAAATGAAGGGTATTTTAGGAACAATGTGATTAAATAAGATGAAAGTAGTTGAAATTTACTTATATATTTGACTAAAAATTTTGGGACTTTTTTGCTTATAATAATGACTAGAGGGAGTATATATTTTACACTCTAAATATATAAAATACAAAAATATAAGATATATAGAATGTAATAGTTTTAATGTAATGTACATTTATCCCTTTAATGGTTTCTTTAATGGTTTGCAATTATGGGTTGTCTTGATGTCTTCTACTCTTTTTCTACCTTATGGGTGGTTATTATTTCCTTTTCTGCAGATTGTATCTTGGTCTTCGTAAAAGCTTCCTTCAATACCATGATATATTCAAAGGTACGGTATGTTGGTCATGCCTCTATTGGCCAACTTCACTTCTCCTACACCCTTTTGCTCCGACTTTCCTCTCATTTAATCATGTGATACTAGGAGCACCATAAAAAATTTGTCATATACCTACGGACACTTTTAGTGAATTGTATGAGGTGTATTATTATTTCCTTTTCTGCAGATTGTATCTTGGTCTTTGTAAAAGCTTCCTTCAATACCATGACATATTCAAAGGTACGGTCTATTGATCATGCTCCTATTGGCCAGCTTCACTTCTCCTACACCCTTTTGCTCCGACTTTCCTCTCATATTTAATCATGCGATACTGTGAGCACCACAAGAAATTTGTCATACACCTACGGACAATTTTAGTGACTTGTATGAGGTGTATTATTTTGTTTTCAATATGTTCTAGATGTTTTTAGTGTCTCTGGCCATTTGAGTTCTCCAACTGCAGACACTAATGAAGACAATGAATATGGTGTCTACTTAATATTAAGTTATTCTCACTAAAATTATTAATATTTCTTAAGGTGAGCTATGCTATTATTCATGTTCTTTTTTTTTTTTTTACTTGCAGGTGAAGATTAGGAAACTAATTTGTTCTTGAAGGCGTAAAATTGGCAATTAAGTGAACATGATATGATTTCTTTATAATTATTTAGATTGTTATAAGACTTTCTGTACATATTATATGCTAGTATGCTACTTTTAAAGAGAGTGATAGTGAAATGTGCTTTCTTTGCCTTATTCATTCGTGGAGTTACAGAATACATATATAGACAGGACAGTTCATTGACTCAAGGAAACGAGTGAATAGTCAATATTTGACAGCATGAATAATCCTATAAATATGGAAACTATATATCCTATTATAAAGGAATGACAGCTATACAAATAACTATAGCTTGAATTAGGGGATAACAGCTATACAAATAATAACAGTTATGTAACCAACGATTTGATTTGTTGCATAAATTAAGGTGATCCAATACGCCCCCTCAAGATCAAGTTGCCATTCACAACTTGCATCTTGGTCGTTAGATCTGCAAATCTCGCTGCGGCCAATGGTTTGGTGAGTATATCTGCCAGCTGATCCCTTGTCGAGACATGAGAAACATGTAATTTACCAGCCTGGACTCGCTCTCTAACAAAGTGATAATCCATGGAAATATGTTTCATGCGTGAGTGAAGAACTGGGTTGGAACAGACATAGGTGGCTCCCACATTATCACAGAGAAGTTTGGGGGGTTGAGGTAAGGGTATCCGGAGCTCTAAGAGGAGGTTGGTGAGCCACATAATTTCGGTTGTCGCGGTTGCAACTGCACGATATTCAGCTTCTGTTGATGAGCGAGCAACTGTACGTTGCTTCTTTGAGAGCCAAGAAATGGGATTGCCCCCAAAAAATATGAGATACGCGGAAGTGGAGGTGCGATCATCTGCATTGCCACCCCAATCTGCGTCAGTGTATGCAAGAAGGTTGAGAGAAGTGGGTTTCCGTAACATTATACCAAAGTTTATTGTTGACTTCAAATAGCGGAGTAATCGTTTAAGGTGTTGCAGATGTAAGGTCGTGGGTTTATGCATAAACTGAGAGAGTTTGTTGATAGCAAAGGAGAGATCGGGTCTTGTGAGATTTAGATACTGTAATGCACCAATGATTTTCCTTTAGTGTGTTGAATCTGTTGCTGGAGTGCCATCATGCAACATTAAAGTGGCAGTTTGAGAGAGTGGTGTGGGTGAAGGTTTCGCCCCCTCCATTTCAAACTTCTCAAGAATCTCTCGAATGAATTTGTGCTGAGATAGTAGCATGCCTGTAGGTGTAGGAAGAAGTAGTGAGGTGCACCCATATTTTTGAGGGAGAACCTATTGGACAGTGACTCAATGAAAGTGCAAAGGAAAGGAGCATCATTTCCTGTTAGCAAAAGATCATCAACATACACTAGGAAATAGGCTAATGTTGGACCAGAGGTATATATGAAGAGAGAAGGATCATTAGTGCTTGTGATGAACCCGTAGGAGGTGATGAAGGATTTGAGAGCATCATTCCATGCTCGTAGGGCCTGCCGGAGTCCATAGATGGCCTTGTGTAATTTGCAAACATAGTTGGGATGTTGTGGATCCTTCAAACCATGTGGTTGAGCCATGAACACATCTTCTTGTAGAGAGCCTTGAAGAAAGGCATTGTTGACATCCAACTTGTGCATAGGCCACTGATTTCCTAGTGCAATTGTGAGAATGAGTTTGATTGTTTGTGGCCGGACAACCGGTGCAAATGTTTCTTGAAAATCAACTCCGGGACACTGTGTGAATCCTTTGGCCACAAGCCTAGCCTTGTAGCGAGCAATAGATCCATCCGAGCGCCGTTTAATGCGAAACAACCATTTGCAATCAACAATGTTGTGATGTTGCGGGCGCGGGACAAGAGACCAGGTTCCATTTCGAAGCAGGGCATCAAATTCTTCAGAAATGGCCTGCCTCCAATGAGAGTGTTGCATAGCTTTTGTCAGCCCTTTCCTCAAACCACACCTAAGCTCTGCAGTGTATACAAACATATGAAGGGGGTCTAAACTCTATAGGCTCTGTGATTTTGTTAAACATTTCAAATTTAGAATAAATCCATGCGATAATAGAATTAGACCATTATTCTGAATTACATCCATTGCATATAACAATATACCAATATAAGAATAAGATTGAAACTAACCTTGACATTCAGTTCATAGATATTCATCGGAATGGAACAATACATGGGGCAAAGTATGTTCCTCTAAATTGAATCTGATTCAACAAATCGACTCAATAGCGTGACTTGGTTGTGAGACATTTTTTGAACAACGTAAGGAAGGAGATGGATCAACAATTTCTGACAAAGGAGTTGATCCTATCACTGAATCATGGCCTATATAGTAATATAGAAATGGAAAAAATAATTAAGAACTCATACAAGTTAAAAGCATTATATTTTAATATAATATCATGGTTTATAGAGAAAAATAGGTCATCTGAGTACTACCTGGTTGAGAGGTAGTTGTAAAATCTTCACATCTAGCTTATGGGATGGAATGGTTTTCATAAACAATAGAAGAACTTGGCGAAAACTCGTCAGGGTCAAAACTCTTGTTTTTTTACACAATCTGCTTGTTGGAGTGTAACTTGCTAACTGACTGGAATTCCATTTGGAGTTAACTTGTCCATTGTTTCTTGAACATTAAAATGTCAAAACAAATAACAAATATAACCAAATAACCATGAAAGTAGGATACAAATTAAATATATTATATTATACCAACAGAAATGGGAGACTGTTGCGTTCAAAACACACTTAAGGGCAGTGTACCCTGTCGCAGAAGTAATATAGGACGGAAGTCCAGATATCGTACCCAAGAGATTAATTTGATATAATAATGATAAAGCAAGTACTGGAATAGAGAAATTCTTATGCTATTTAGACTAATAAAGAACATGGAAAAAAATAAGAATAGAGCAGTATTAAAGATAATCGCAAAAGAGTAAAAAGAGAGTTTAGAGATCAAGAGTAAAGAGCCAAGATCTGTGGTTTCACTTGTGCTTTCGATACCTCCCAAATCCTAATTCTATTTAGTTTCGTAATTGCTTTTTGAATACCAATCCCTCTACAAAAAAACTATTAATTGTTTGTCAAACAATTAATATTCTTTTCCCCAAATAAACCCAATGGTTGTCAGGCAAAGAGCTTAAGTGATTAGAAAGCATTAAGCACAAAGAAGTTGAATGATTGAAAGGAATAAATCATGTTTTCGCAAATCTAGATATTAAACCTCGGTTATCCTATAAGTCTACCAATTTAATTGGGCTTGATAGCCAAAATGTCAATCAATTGATTATAAACATACAAAGGGTGTGCAATCCTAGTATGGGATGAAGAATAATAGAATAACACTATTCAAATAACAACTTTAAAACCAAATAGAATTGAATTAATAAGGAGTTTCTACTAACACAAGATCCACCATAACTCTAGTGGTGAAATTAGCTACTCATAGTAATAGAGAAAACTAAAATCAACAAAGGGAAACGCATCCTGAATAGTTGAAGAGGGAGAAGTTGTCTCCAACTTAACCTCCAGGTGCCAAATCTTACTCTAGAAATCAAAACTACAGAATAAAACTAAAACAAGAATCTAATACTCAAAGAAATAAAAAGATGAAAGAAAGTGCAAAAGATTTAAAGATTAAAAGATAAATCTTAGAGTGGCATAGAGGGCCTCTATTTATAACACAGAATGCGGACCGGGCCTTGATTCTGGTCTTCTGTTTCACTTGGCACGGGCGTGCTCTTCAGTATATCAGGCCTTACTGACTTCGTAAATCAGCGGTCTAGTGCACGAGCTATGCTATTTGCGATTGGGGCCATGCTATCTTCTGTCTGACCTTTCTAACTTCGTAAAACAACGCTCTAGCCCACAGGTTTAAGCACGAGCGTGCTCTTCATCTGGCACGCGATTGAGGCTGTGCTAGCTTCTGTCCGGTCTTTCTTCACTGAGTCAACCCTTTCTTCAATATAGCACGGCCGTGCTCTCGTGTGGTAGGGCCATGCTAACACTACGCCAGATTATGCCTTTGGAAGCGCACCTTCAATAGTGTTTTCTAGTGAAACGTTGTGTTTAATGATGCGGAGAATGTGCAATAGCGCTTCTCCTAGCAAGCGCTATTAGATGAATGAGAATAGACAACACTTGATGAAGGAAGCGCTGTTAAAAGGTTGATAAGAGAATAGACAGCGCTTTCTTAAGGAAGCGCTGTCTAATGTATGGGAATAGACAGCGCTTTTTCAAGGAAGCGCTGTCTAAGGTCACACTAAGACGGCGCTTCCTTGAGTAAGCGCTGTCTATTCTCCTTTACCCTTGCATTAAATTTTCATAACGTATACTTCTTCCTCGTGCGCTCACACAAAACACTCACGTACTGTTCATTCCCTCCTCCATAACCTAAGTTCAAATACCACTCATCCTTATCATTACCACCATTCTCGAACCTTAACCTCCGCGAGAACCACCGCAAACACCATTAATTCTCAAACCACCGCGAGAACCACCTCTCATCAAGTGCATTGTTCGTGCGGCCTGCTCTCTGCCCAATGCGAGAACCACCTCTTCACCCAACATGACAACCACCTCCTCTCTGAAAGCCCTCTTCTTCACTGCAAGCTCCCAGGTAACCCATCATTCCCTACAACCCCGTCTTCACTGCAAACCCTCCTCTTCCCTGTAACCCCTTCATTCCCTATATACTGTAAAATTTGAATTTTTAAAATAGTAATATAGATTATCTTATTAGGCTGTTGAATTCTTGTATTTTACATTTTTACATTTTTAGCTTATATATTTGAATTAAATGATAAGAATGAGGACAACACCCCTGCTTTGATTTGGTTTTGTTAGCAAATGACATTGGTACAGAACAGAGAATTGGTAATGCAGTGAAAAAAAATGCAATGTGTAGAAAGATTTTTTTTTTATGGAATGTCTAATCCATCATAGCTCACTCGTGACACATTTTCAATACTATCATAGGGATAGTTCTTGAGTTTTTTTAATCCATCATCTCTTACATTTGCCAAGAAGCAGACACTGTCATTTCCCTGGAGTTGATAATCTTGAATTTGGCCTTTGTGGTGTTGGTTGTACTGTTGAGTAATGTGCATACACAATGACTTTTGTTTCATGTTCGAATTCAACTTTTTTTTCCTAAGCATACTGTGTATAAAATGGTTAGTATTTTTATGCTTTACAATAGCATTGAACCTAAGACCTATGTCTCAACTTATCTTAGGTTGGATTTATGTTTCTGATGTAGTTGTATGTTATTTCCAATGCAGAGATTTGAAATCTTGGGCCAGTTGGGTTGCATTCCGAACTACTTGCTTGCACCTCCTAAAAAGCATCTTGTTGAAAAGGTAAGTATGGTTTGATTTGGTCTACTTTGTTATACATTGCTTCTTAGTTGATAGGTTAGTGATCAATTATGAGTTCTGCTATGTGTATGTGTGTGTGCTCGTGTTTGCTTGATTTCATTTTTAGTTTCATTGTTGGTGTTTGCTCGATTGGAGCAAACTTGTTGGTGTGCTCGGTTGCCTCTTCTCTCAGATAGCTTACTTGACTAGCTCTTGGTACTTCCTTTAAAATTTGGTATTTGATTTCGGAAGAAATAAAGAAACTAATAAAACGTTGTTTCTCTCAGGCACCTCTGTCAATCAACTCTCTGCTATTCAAGCTGCTCGGCTTCACTACAGTACTTGCTATTCCCCTGACTTTTTTTAATCATTTAGCTGTAAAATTAGACATGTTTATTTTAGCATCGGTATACACATGCATTAACCTTAGTTTCCTGGTCAAGAACGATTTGTATATTGTTTTGGGCACAATATACAAGTTGTTCTTGAATTGTCCAAAGTGGACAGTCTGAGATTTTAATTTCGCATTCAATCCATATTATTATATGTCTTATTTCCTTCTTGATCTAAGAATGTCATTGGTTTGTATTTTCTCTTTGTTCTCTGGGTATATACCTAATTTGGGTCATAATCACCGGAATTAAGTTGTGTTCTTGGAGAACCAAGGGGAAATGCTGCCAAATTTTTCTTAGAACAATAAGTATCTAAGATATACAATAATATAATGCGAAATTTACAATCTTGGATAGGATAGGAACCCCACCCTGTACTATCAAGTAGACATATGCACCATGCATGCATGTCGTACTCATTGAATGTAGACATCAATCTCTCTAAACTTGTGGTAGATTGTAAAAATATGGATCGGAAGTGGATGTCTGCCAATCGTTTGTCGAAGGAATATAAGGACGGAGTGCAAGATTTTATTAGGTTTGCAGTTGGGCATTCAGAAAACCCCAGTAGAATCGTATGTCCTTGTTTAAGTTGTTGTTATACAAGACGAGTCAGTGTAGCTGAGTTAGAAGGACATTTAGTGTGCTATGGAATTGATCAAAGTTATACCTATTGGACAAAACATGGTGAGAGGAGAGGTGAATCTAGTTATATGGGTAATAGTGGGAGATATATGTCAGATGATACGGGTACAAATACATTTGAGGGCGACCGTTTTGAGGAGATGACACACGCGGTTGAAGAAGATATCCGTGATTGTCCTCAGATGTTTGAGAAGTTGATAAGTGATGATGAGAAACCGTTATATGAGGGTTGTACTAACTTCATAAGATTGTCAGCGATGCTAAAGTTGTATAACTTGAAATCGGACAATGGATGGACTGACAAGAGCTTTACGGACTTATTCACACTATTGGAAGATATCTTGCCTGAGGATAATGTGCTTCCTAATCGGACATATAAGGCTAAACAAATGTTATGATCTATTGGCATGAGCTATGAGAGGATACACGCTTGTCCTAACGATTGCATTTTATTTCGGAATGACTATGCAAAGTTAAAGACGTGTCCTAAGTGTAATGCCTCAAGGTATAAGAAGAAAGAATTGGCTCCAGAGAAGGTCTTGTGGTATTTTCCCATAATTCCCAGATTTAGGCGCATGTATCATAGTTCAGAAGATGCAAAAAACTTGACATGGCATGAGGATGAAAGGATTAAAGATGGCAAGCTGCATCACCCGGAAGATTCTCCTCAATGGAAAAGAATTGATCATGATTATCCTGATTTCGGGCAAGAACCAAGAAACCTACGACTTGCATTATCTACTGACAGATTTAACCCGCATGGTGTTCAAAGTAGCTCTCACAGTACATGGCCTGTGATTTTGGTGATTTATAACCTACCTCCATGGCTATGCATGAAGCGCAAATATATGATGTTGTCTTTGTTAATTTCTAGGCCCAAACAGCCAGGAAATGATATCGACATATACTTGTCTCCTTTAATTGAAGACTTGAAGCAAATGTGGGAGACAGGTGTAGATGTGTATAATGCGTATAGAGAAGAAAGTTTCACCTTGAAATGTATGATCTTCGGCACAATTAATGATTTTCCGGCATACGGTAATCTGTCAGGATATAGTACCAAAGGTCAGTGTGCATGCCCTATATGTTAAGATGGTACAGATTGGATGCGGTTGGAACATGGTAAGAAGAATGTCTTCCTTAGGCATCGTAGATTTTTGCATTCGAGTCATCATTATAGATTTTGGAGAAAAGCATTCAATGGGAATACAGAAGAACGTAGAGCTCCTTTCCCGTTGACGGGTGTGCAACTATTTGAAAAGGTAGAAGATTTGAATATTGAATTCGGGAAACCTTTTGTGGGAGAGCTTGTTACACAAGGGTGGAAGAAAATGTCTATTTTCTTTGAGCTCCCTTATTGGAAATCATTATACGTAAAACATTTCATTGATGTGATGCATGTTGAAAAAAATATATTTGACAGTGTCATTGGTACCTTACTCAATGTGCCAAGGAAGACTAAAGATGGCATCAATGCAAGGCTGGACTTGATTAGTATGGGATTGAGACCAGAATTGGGACCGGTAAAGAAGGGGAACCGTACATATTTACCTCCGGCTGCTTATACTCTATCTAGAAAAGAGAAAATTGTTTTGTGTAAGTTTCTTCATGGAGTTAAGGTTCCAGAGGGATACTCTTCAAACATTAGGAACCTCATATCAATGAAAGATCTCAAGTTAAAGGGTCTAAAGTCCCATGATTGCCATGTTATCATGGAGAATTTGCTACCCATCGGTATGCGATCCATTTTGCCCAAGAAAGTGCGGGAGACCTTAACTAAACTTTGTTTCTTCTTCAAGGCAATTTGCAGTAGAGTGATTGACCCTGGAAAGTTGCCAGCATTGCAAAAAGAAATTGTTGTGACTCTGTGTGAGCTTGAGATGTATTTCCCACCTTCATTCTTTGACATAATGGTTCATCTAACTGTTCATCTGGTTAGAGAGACACAATTGTTCGACCAGAGGGTTGTATTGTTGAACAGTACATAGTCGAAGAAGCGGTTGAATTCTGTACCGAATACCTACCCAATATTGAATATTCCGTAGGGCTACCAATGTCTCGTCACAAAGAAAGAACCATAGGGCAAGGGATTACTGGAATTGAAATATTGACTATACCAAGGACAGAATGGGAGCAAGCACATTTATATGTTCTTCACAATGCCGATGAGGTTGAGCCATTTGTTGTAAAACACAAGGACCTACTTAAGAGTTCTTATCCAAATAAGTCTCAAACTTGGTTAACAAGAGAACACAATCGTGGTTTTATAACGTGGCTTAAAGATCATATTTCTGCAAAGTTGACTATAAATCCTACTTCAGTTTCGGAGAGATTAAGGGTCCAACTGTGCATGTTTTCTCTTACACCGGTTATCTGATGAATGGATACACATTCTATACAAAAGAACAAGATGATCGGAGTACAATGCAAAATAGTGCGGTGACTCTTATAGCTCAATCTATGCATTTATCAAGTGCCAAAGACAGAAACCCTATATACGCAAACATGTCATACTTCGGGGTCATTGAACGCATATGGGAGTTGGATTACACTATGTTTCGGGTGCCAGTGTTCTATTGTAAGTGGGTTGACAATAATAACGGTGTACAAATGGATGAATTGGGGTTCATGCGGGTGGATTTCAATAAAGTGGGGTATAAAGATGAACCTTTTATTTTAGCATCGCAAGCTCATCAAGTGTTCTAAGTCACCAATCCAGCTAATACAAATTGGTCCATTGTTCTATTGTCTAACAAAATGATTCTTAATGAGATTAATGATCAAACACATGAAGATGCTGATATTGAGGATGATCCTTTCTCCGAGACATAACAATCACTCGAGGCTAATCCAACTAGAGAGGATGATATGTATATTAGAAATGATCATGATGAGGGGCTTTGGGTAAATCCATTATTTCGTACCAAAAAGAGAGACGCAAATCTCAATCCAACAAGGAAAAGAAAAAGATAGACTTAAACATGTATGTAGTCATTATATTTTTTTTAATTTCTTGATCAATTAAATTTTCATTCATCGATTTCTGTAACTAAACTTGTATGATTGTGAATTGACGTTTTTACTTGTGTGTCTAATTTTGTTACAGGTAGATGGCATCTCCCAGTCATGATAGTGGGGCCGAGCCCAAGAAAAATGAGGCGTCGTGGACCGAATTTTAAGAAGAATGTCGTCAGTCATAGGAGTAGAGGAGTGAGACTTGAGGTAATATATTACTAACTCAATAGCAGTTAATGGTTTGATTCTATAGTTTGTTATCTTTAATTTATACATTTCATCAAATATTTTTAGGTTACTTGGAATGTAAAAAGTCAGCCAATTGGTACAAATAATAAGCAGTTGGTTAATTACATTGCGGCCATAGTGCGGCAGATGGTCCCAATTACCTGCGACAATTGGAAGTCAAGAGATTTGGACGGTCTGAAAGATGACATCTAGCATGATATACAGGTAAATTAATTAGCATTAGTTAATTATGTAAACATATTTATATTGTGACATTTTTTTATTGTCTTTGCAGGCCTGTTTTAATGTTGATGAGACCCAACGAGACATGATACTTAAGGAAGCCGGAAAATTACACTGCAACTTCAGAAGTAAGTTAACGACAAAATGGCTGAGAGATGATGGTGGGAATGTCAGACAAGAGCCTCCACCCAAATATGTTGAGATTATACGACCGGAGGATTGGAGAACCTTTGTCATAAAACGGACTGAAGATGAGGATTTTTTGGTATGTACTTACTTTTGTGTATACTATGCATTGCTACTTATTTAGGTCAGTGTGCATTAATACTTACTTCTGTGTCTATGTAGAAAATAAGCAGTGAAAATCGGGAGAGAGCGTCATCTCCTCCCTACCCTTACCATAAAGGGAATGTAGGGTATGCCGGCATTGAGGAAAAAAAGGTATGTACAATAAGTCATTTTATTTAACGCATTTTTTGGTTTATTTCTTAGCATTGATGGATTTCAATTCGTTTCTTCAAATGTACAGTTGCGGGATGCAGGACGAGACCCAGAAACTGAAAGCATTGAACGACATATTTTGTGGCCAGAAGCCCGTATGAATGAGTAGGGTGTGATTGTAAATCCCAACTCTAGGCAAGTGGCTGAAAGAATTGTAAGTATATGTTCTCATATTAACATTTACATTTGTAATCCTCTTTTGATATTTGTGAATAATGTGAAACATCTTTGTGAATAATATTTGTGTCTTAGGATACCATATCACAGTTTGTATCACAGGGGGAGATAACAGATTGTGTTGTTCGCCATGACATCCTTGCCAGAGCTATACCCGCTAAAGAGTATCCTGGTCGCTATAGGGGCGTGGGATTTGGTCCCTCATAGAAAACTATCGCAGGAGCACAACAGCGCGCCAAACAAGCAGATGTTGCTGAAGTGGTGGAGTTGAGCAGGGAAGTAGCTGATCTGGCGCCACAAGTTCGAGCGTTGCAAAGCTGCATACAGAACAAGACAACGGTGGAGGGACGTGAGCATGAGCATGAGCATGAGCCTGATTTATCTACTCCACGTAGTGTCAAAGATAGTTGTACTCGTATGCCTCCTGAGGTAATAATTGTTATGTTGTTTTCTTTACTTGTACGTATTGCATTGACAGTTCACATATTAATATTTTGTTTATCACTGGTTTAGGGCAACAACCCATGCAACCTATATTTGTCAAGCCGAACTCATCGCATTGTAGCTAGGGGGATGGTCTATAACGAACCGGGTGTAACACTGCATAACCGACCATTGCCTCCTAGTCATGTGAAAGTTGCAGTTGAGTTTGGTGTTGAGGGTGATGCACCATTGCCTGTACCACTTGAGGAGGCAGATGTCATGACAGTGGACCAGGCAATAGGTACCTATGTGGCATGGCCAATCAGCCTCATAGGTGTATCTGACAAGGTATATGTCAATAAATAGGATTCATTATCATATATATTTTTGTTCAATTAGGTGGTCACTAACTCATTAATGTATTGCAATGTTTTTTATATAAGCACCTCAAAAATCCAAATCTAAATCCAAGGGCAAGGGCAAAGGGTCGGAGAACACAGCTGGCATGAAAGTGACAAAACCTCGGCCTTCCCCTACTGTAGCTGGCAAGGAGCACACAAAGGGGTCAATTACATCCCCAGTAAAAAATGGGAACAAATCTCAACTCTCTCGAGCTCTTGTAGCACATGGTACAGATTTCATAGTCTACCTTAGAGTCCATGTACTAACAATATTGGGGAATGATCAAGTCAATATTCATATGGAGGAAGACATTCTGGGTTATGAGCACACATTAATGCTCGGTGGTGATACGGAAATCAAAGAAATCCTTAATCATGAATGGCTGGGGTTCTCTGTTATTAGTGTATATCTCAGGTATTACATCAAACTTTAAAGGTTATATCTCATCTAAAATTTTGATTTATTATTAATCTATTAATTTATATACATGTTTTAATTTTAGATACTTGTACCATATGTTCCTGGTACCTGAACAAAGGACTCAGAGGTTCAGATTTCTATGCCCTTTACGAACAGCTATGCAAGTAGGATCTGGGCATCAACAATATATAGCTGATCGCTTGTCATTAGAAAATCCAGATTATGAGACCTTGTTTTTGTCACCGTGCAACGTAGGGTGAGTCATTAAATCATATAGTATATCACATAGTTAGCGATATTGTTTTCTTTTGTGAAATGTGATGATTGCTAACTATAATAAACCTTTTTGTAGGCAACATTGGGTATTGTTAGCGATCAATCCCAAAGAAGACATAGTGTACTATTTAGACCCCTTGCATACTGACTATAACATTCGCCAAAAAATGAAGGATATCTACAATCAGTAAGTATATATGCATTTATTTTTATCTTCATATATATAAATAGTGATCATGATTGTGTAACTTAATGAAGTTGTTTGATTTTGAAATCAGGGCTTTACTAATTCATCGTGCCTGCAGTGGAGGAGCCAAGTCGAGATATTCTAAGTCGTCTAAGACTAAATGGATATCTATAGAGGTATTTACAAAAACTCATATGCAATTATTTAGGTTAAAAATTAACTTGAAACTTTTAATTTATTATTTTCGGTTTTATAGTGCCCCCGCCAACCGAATAGCGACGATTGTGGCTATTATGTCCTGAAGTTTATCAAGGATATCGTCGTTCAAAACCAAATGCAAATCCCAACGACAGTATGTAATTTTAGCTCTAGTTTAATAATTAAATTACACACATTTTATCATTAATTGAATGTACTTTAATTCTAATTGATTTAATTTTCATTTCGCAGTACTTTCCGGAGTGTAAATGTGACAGATATTATGATGATCAACTTATTGAACTCAGGGAAGAGTGGTGTCGCTATGTTGTTACGAATTTTATCCAAAAATAAAGGTAGAGTACACATATACTATGATGTTATAAGTTAGAGTAGCGCCTCTCCTATAAGGTTTGTGTGCATTGTGCAAGTGATTGTGTGTGTGTATATCTAATTTGTTGATGTCTTGTAAATTTAAGTTGTGTGTATCTTGTGTGCAGGGGCAGCAACAAGCTTGGATATATATGAAGTGCACCTACATGCAGCTAGCTAGTATTAAGTAGTGAAGCTATAGTATGTAGTGTAAAGTGTTGTTATAGCGTACATAGTGTATAAGTGTTGTTAGTGAACCTCTGTTAGTACTGTTAGTGTAGTACAAATTTTAAGAGCAGACTTCTTTTTGTATATGCAACTAAGTTAACATTACTTTTGTATACTGTGTTAGTAATTAAGGTATAGAAATTATACTTGAATGGTTATTTTGGTATATATGTACTGGTTTTGATGAGAAATTGCAGCTGGTATATATTGGTTTTGTTGAGTGCAGGGGGATGGATAATTGAAAAAAGAATGTAAAATTTAAAAAAAAAAATAAGGGTATAGATAGCGCGAAGCGCTGTCTAAAATACACAAAACACAGCGCTTCCTCAAGGAAGTGCTGTCTAAAAGATAATTATACAGCGCTTCCTTGAGGAAGCGCTATGCGCTGTCTTAGTCACAACAAAGACAGCGCTTCCTCAAGGAAGCGCTGTCTAATTATCTTTTAGACTGAGGAAGCGCTGTCTAATTATCTTTTAGACAACGCTTCAAAATCGCTGCCTTTTCCTGAGGAAGCGCTGTCTAATTATCTTTTAGACAGCGCTTCAAAATCGTTGCCTTTTCCTTCCAACCTACCACAGCAGTTACATGAACAGCGCTTGTAAGCGCTGCTGTAGGCAAAAAATAAACGCTGTCTAATCTCTTTTCTGTTGTAGTGTAAGTCTTCCGAGGTCAGTTTTGACTATTTTTGTAAGGCTTTGTTTGGATGCACGAGTTTGGGCGGTGGGCACGGATGTGCCCTATCATGGCACGACCGTGCTAACATCAGAACTTCAGTATTCTACCTATTTTCGCTTTAAAACTTTCTCTTTTCTTCAAAAGTCCATCAAACTACCTCCGAACGTCAATTCTGTCAAAACTCAAGTAAAAGGGTAAAATCCAATACCATTTATCTTTAAAATCATCAAAATCCGACCCAAATACCCTCTATAAAATGTACAGAATTGAGGTTCATCAGAGACAATGGAGTTCTGTTAAGTGCAACACTGTTGATCGATGATAGAGGTGTTTCCTGATGATGAGGACTGGAGTTCTCGTCTGAAACAATGACATGAAGATTTGGACATGAAAAACAACTCACATCAAATTTTACATTTCTATTAAAACAAGCTTCAAAAGAGTTGTCAAGCAATGATAGCTGAAACAAAGTTCACAGGAAAACATGAAAATTTGAAACAAAGTGACATGAAAATTCAGCTTGGAAGACTTGTTTTTCATAATAATCCTCCTCCTCAATCTTGCATTCATACTGAGGGTGGAATCCATGATATTAGAAAATTTTTGTTTAAGAAGTGAATGTGCACTGTCTTAAAGATTTTGTGCAGATGGAAGAGAAAAAGACATTGAGGAGGAGGAAAGAGGATGGTAGCCGTTTAAGCTACCAAGTGATTATTTCCACTACACCATGACAAATTTGAGTATACGGTGGCTAAGGTACCCGTCTCCAAGAGTAATCATGAAGAGTCAACAGGTTGGATGCATATCCTTTCATTGGTGGTTTACGTATTTCATGAAAAAAACAACTCCCAAAATATCTTCATGATTCGTATAGATAATCTATAAAAGGATGCGCTCACACGTCTACAGTAAACCATTTTCTTTTCCATTGCTTTGTTTTTCATTTTATTTATGAGTTATGATGTTTGCTTCCTTTTGCATACAAAGTGTGCCATATTTTTGTGAGGAAACCTATATGCTACCAAGTGATTGTTTCTACTACATCATCAATGTAACATCCTAAAATTCTAATTTAATTATTTAATAGAAGGATTAAGCTATTATGATGTTAGTATAGAAAAATTATTAGTATAAGAATTTATTGAATTAATTAAAAATAGTAATAATGCAAAACTACACATTGGGAGGTCTTGGCAATTCACGTAGATGGAACTGAGGAATAGTTCTTTTGGCATCTGAAAATTTAAGAGTTCGGCGGGCCCCACGAGTATACAAATTTTGAAAAGAAAAAAAAGATGATTGGAGTGGTCACATTCAATTATAATTCACGTAATAGGTGCATATATTTGATAATTAGTTTTCGACATGGAGAATTACTATCAAGAAAGGCAGCATGTAAACCTTCGTAAATTTGGGCTTTGACAAAAAAAAAAGAGTGGCCCACTCTAAGAATAAAAGTTGGATGGAATTCTAATTGAAGATTGAAGTTACCTAACCTGGAGAAGTGCAGAAGCTACGCCGCATATTGACGTATATCACAGCGATTAACCAAAAAAAAAAAAAAGATATCAAGCGAGTACTTTAAGGAGCACTGATTGCAGGATCTCTGGGTGCGAAGTATAGCACACATCCAAGAGCGTTAAGATGAAGGAGAAGGAGAAAGAGAAGGAGAAAGAGATTCAAGATTGAGGAAGACGACATATAGGGATTCACTTTGGGTTACGTTGGAGATTTTTAGAGGTCTTCAAGAGCTGAGTAAAAACACTTTTTCTCACTCTTTCATGATACAAACATTTGGGATTTTGGATATTAAAACTAATAACGCTTTTGGGTGTTTGATTTGGGGGGAAATTGGGTTTTCTAAGTTAGGGTTCAATAAAGCTAAATTGATTTGAGGTTTTTGCAATAAATGATAAATTAATATGATATGTGTTGGCAGTTTGTTATGAATAGATGTTTTAAGACTTGTCTGATGATTTTAAATCAATATATGTTTATTATATATGATTGGGATTGCCTATATATTGTTTTGACATGAGATATATATCATTGTTATTGATGCTTGGAGCATTAGAGCATTTCGGTAGTCATCTGGGATGACAGGTTGCATTATGCATGAGTTTGACATCACCTTCCGGGAAGGGATGACGGTATACAATCTATTCCGGGAATAGGATGAGAGATATCACATCTGGGATGAGATATCAGACTTTTAAAAATATCCATATCTAGGATGGGATATTAGATACCTCCATCTGGGATGGGAAAGGCAGTGGGACGCTATTGAATGAATATGAGCTCATAGACCTTAGTGGATCTGGGATTTACACCTGTTCTAGGAACCAAGTACTCAAGTCAAGTGATTCTGGGAATCACTGAGTCTTGTTCATGGAGTTGCATTGCATAGTCTATGCATGGTTGATATGATTACATGTAATGAGATGTGATTGGATTTGATTTTATGAGATTGAGGTTTATTGTATGATATTGTTTAATTTATATGTATTATTAAAAAGATTTATTATGATTATATTTTTGCGAGTACCATGATTGATTTTCCGGTTACCGCACCTGCTGAGAACAATACTATTTACAAACTATTTTAGAAATTATTTTTATTTACTGGGATTATCAATCTCATTAGAAGTGTTGTTTTTAGAGCATGAGGACGTCACCACTGAAACTGAGGAGACTTGAAGACTTAGTGCTTGTTTAGCTATTTATCATATTTGGTTAGTATTATGTTCAATAAAGAGTAGCTAGTGACTAGACCTTAGATATTTTATTTTTATACTTTTGGGTTTTTAGTTGGCGCCTTGTTTTAAGAGTTTTTGAATTAATTATGATATTTTAGTTTTGAGGATTTTATAATGTAAAAATCAATTTATTATTATTATTATTATTGTTATTATTATTATTATAATTATTATTATTATTATTATTACATTAAGTATTATATTTTGAGAAAATTTTATTTCACCATGTTTTATTTAAATGTTTATTTCGGGTCACTAATGTAATGAAGGGCGTTACATTTTTGGTATCATAGCAGTTCAATCCAAAATGAGACTGTGGTTATTGAGTTTTTGAAAAATCAAAACTTGGGCGCATAGGATGCTTGTTAGAGTTGTAGATGCTTTGAGATACTGAGCCTGGCCAACTCAGTGTTTCATTGGTAGTGAGCAGATTTATAACGACTAATAGGCGAAGGACGAATGATGCGCTTGTAGCAGCTATGGATCGTGTGACCATAGATATGCAAGAGCAGATACAGACTCTCTATCATATGAGGTGATATGGGGTGGTAGCATCCCAAGAACCTCAGTGCGTGGGGTTACAGGTTTTCGAAAGGCAATCTGTCATCCTTCCAGAGCAGTTCAGGTCCTGCAGAAATTGGAGAAGCCAAAGAGGATTTATGCCGGTAGCAAGAAAGTAGTTATATAGTTATTCAGGAGCAATCATTCCTTCATACAACATGCTTGTGTGAAAAATCTGTCTTTATCTATTTTAAGTTGCCTTTTGAATTATGTGTTTCTACTCCTGCGGAGTATAAAGTTGTTACCTCCATCACTTGCTTGAATTGTTCCCTAATGTACCAATACTTGTCTATGTCGAGTTTGGATGTCATTCTTGATACGGTCTCACTATAATCTGATCATGTTGTTCAAATAGAACCATTTCTGTGTTTCACAACTAATGCGTGCCCAACCATATTGTATTCATTATTCTTGCCATGAATTCATAGTGCGGGAGTATATGTTATTATGCTATTTATTTGTTATTGGTTGATTTTCGTGATACCTCCGTTTCTTTGTTTCATTGGTCTCATTGATGCAGCCAGTTAATTTTTTTTCTTCATAATCGAGTACCTCTGCGTTAACAGGGAGACGCTACTTTCTGAAACATTATTACTATGTTGGGCTTCACGATGTGGAATCATCGGGTTTGGGCTGAGGATACCTCCGTTATACTATTCTAACTAATGCATAAAATGAGATCAATCTTTAGCAAAGATAATTTGATTATTTGATATAGTTTATATAAATAGTTATTCATATTTACTATGATAGCATCAACGTGATTCTGGAAGTATCACTATGTCTCATAATTGTTTTTTATTTGATAGACTAGTGCTTACTTCAAAAAAAGTAAAAAATGGATTTGATTGGAGACTAGGATGTGTTAGGTTATTTGGAGGGCTGATGATGATATTTGTTTTTGTTAAAAAAGAGTTTAACATAGACTTAGTGTCTGGGAATGGATCAGTGTCAGTAATGCCTTATAGAATGACATTTCTAAAGTTAAGTGACTTTAAGAAATAATTAGCAGAATTGTTTGAAAAATGAGTGTTTACATATAAATTTGTCTTTTATAAAAAATTTGAATATTAGGATTCTTAAAAATATTTTGATGTGGCTACCAGTTTGCGTGCACAGTTCTTTCTTTAATTTGTTTGAAGGCATAAAAAAAAATGCTAAATCAAATTTCACATGAAATGCATTCACGTGTTGGATTTTTCATTACCCCGGTGAGTTTCAAATTCCCATGTATTCCTCCCCTGTGCATCAAGAAAATTTACGTAAATAGGATTTTTTCCCCTAAATGGCAAGGATAGTCCACGTGGTCTTACTTTTCCAAATTGAAACTCCTTTTTCTGCTTGGGATCAAAACTCTCTTATGTGTTCCAGAAGCATTGTTTTCACGGTGCATTGTTTGCTTTTAATTGGACTTCACTACATTATTGTTTAACTATAGTATGTATTAAATTCTACTTTAATTATTATTAAGAAATATGTTTGATGTTGTGATAAGTTTTGAGTGCTTAAGTAAAAAAAAAATTATAGGAATATGAGGTTATGTGTGGATAGTAAGAAATTGAACAAAGTAACCATTTAGAATATGTATATTTTGCTTATGATAGATGACCTTAGATCAGTTGAATAGAGTGACAGTTAATTTTAGTAAAATAGATGCAGAGATAGGATAAGGAAAGCCAATGTAATGATCGATGCTCTGAGTAGGAAACCTTTACACATGTCTAGCTTGAGGCTGCAAGAGATGAACCTAATAGAAAGAATTTAGAGACAAGAATTTGGATGTCTTTTTAAAGCTTTAAACTTGAATTTGAATAGGTTTAAAATTGGTAGTGACCTTAGAAAAGAGATTAAGCGAGTACAATTTTTAGACCATGAATTGCCATCTCTTTTGGATCTTGAGAATTATGTGTTATTGGTTAATAGTCTAGTGTTATTTAAGAATGAGATCGTTGTTCCTAAGGAGGGGGCCCTAAAAAATGCTAGAATAGACACATAAAAGAAAGTTAACCATACATCCAGGAATAACCAAGATGTATCAAGATTTAAAGATGTAATAGTAGACAGAAATAAAAAAAATATAATGGATGTTGTATTAAAGAAGATGTATATATATATATATATATATATATATATATATATATATATATATATATATATGCTTAAATTTTAATTTATGATGTAATTTTGTTATATAACTTTTTTTAAAAAAAATCACATTGTTTGAATATTTCAGATTGTTTCTCAAATGACCAAACATTATTTACGATTAATATACCCCTTGGACTTATTATCCATATAGATTAATGACATGTTTAATCTCAACAAACATATATTTCTTGTCATAAACTAAAAGAAATGTTCTTTCTCATTTATATGTGTTTACTAAAAGATCAAAATGGAACTGATTTCTTAGTTTTACTATGATGTCTATTAATAGACTTTTTATAGTTGTTTCTGCACAATATGTGCAGAGCTTAACTGCAAGTTTACTAGACCTTATTCTCCATTTTGTTATCACATTCCTTTTAAGTAAGATCATCTTATCAACAGAAAGTAAAACTATTTCTTTTCTAATGAAATTATCATCTTGGGCTAGATAAACCTAGTATGTGGATGTCGCTACTGCTTCCCCTTTCTTCTTTGTTTTATTTATTGTTTATTTATGTATAAAAAATTTCTCTGTGCTGTAAATAACATAATAAATTTGGTGTGGAATATATATAAGAGACTATTACATCTACGTAGGGAAGGTATAAAACTATACTTCAATTCTTTTGTGGATTGTTTGTTATAAATCTATTTTTGATAATGCTTATAATGATGAAATGCAAGTGAAGGTATTATAATTTTAGGAGGATGGTCAAAAACAAATGCTTAAGTGCATGATTTTATTATCTAAATGTTATCATTGATTTCCTTTAAAATTATGTTTATAGTTAAAGTGCCATGAATTGTATACTTTTTATGTGGTGAAATAGTTAATGACTATATATATATATATATATATATATATATATATATATATATATATATTGATGATGTGATTAGGAAATGTAGATCCTCTATGTGTTAGTGTGAAGTAGGTGAGGAGATCTTGTTAGGATCAGATTTAATCCAAGAGACCACAATTAAGATTCAAATTATCAAGGGAAAGATGCGCACTGTGCAAAATAGGTAAAATGTGTTATACTGACAAAAATAAAAGAAGTCTTTAGAATTTTAGGGAGAGGAACATGTATTCTTGAGAGTCACTCCTAAGTTTGGGATGGGAAGGTCAATGTCAGTCCGAAAACTAATTCCTTGTTTTTGTGGGTCCTTTTCAAACACTCAAGAGAGAGTCGGGTCTGTTGCTTACCAATTGGCTTTTCCAACATGGTCATCAAACTTTCATGAGGTATTTCATGTTTCTCAACTCCGAAAATATGTGTCAGATGTGTGTCATTTAATAGCTCTTAAGTCAATACAATTGAAGGATAACTTAATCTAAAAGCCCAGGCCTATTCAGATCATCGACAAGAGCATTAAAACTCTGCGAAACAAGACAATCCCTTTGGTGAAGGTGGTTTGGGAAGAATTTAACTTCAGAAGAGGCTACTTGCGAATTGGAAGAAGACTTGTTGCGCCAATGCTCAGACCTTGTTGTTGAAGGTACATTATCTTTATTTGTTTCGTACGTGAGGGTGAAGTTAATTTCGAGGATGAAATTCTTTAAGGAGGAGAGAAAATGTAACATTCTAAAATTCTAACTTAATTATTTAATAGAAAGATTAAGCTATTATGATGTTAGTATAGAAAAATTATTAGTATAAGAATTTATTGAATTGTTTAGCAATTAAAAATAGTAATAATGAAAAATACACATTGGGAGGTCTTGGCAATTCATGTAGATGGAACTGAGGAATAGTTCTTTTGGCATTTGAAAATTTAAGAGTTCGGCGGGCCCTACGAGTATACAAATTTTGAAAAGAAAAGAAAGATGATTGGAGTGGTCACATTCAATTATAATTCACGTTATAGGTGCATATATTTGGTAATTAGTTTTCGACATGGAGAATTACTATCAAGAAAGGCAGCATGTAAACCTACGTAAATTTGGGCTTTGACAACAAAAAAAAAAGGGGCCCACTCTAAGAATAAAAGTTGAGTAAATAGTCAATTTGGTCCTTGAAAGTGTAAGGCGGTATCAACTTAGTCCCTGAATTTAACTAAAGAGCAAAAAAGCCCCTGAAGTTGTAAAACGTTAATCAACTCGATCCCTCCGTCGACCCCAGTTAGCTGACGCCGTTAACGGCACTGATGTGACACGTTAAGTGCCTTGTTGGCACCGTTGTCACTGGTTAGGTGGTGTCCACATGGTCAGGAACCAATTTGAAACTCTGATCCAGGAACTAAATTGATACTCGCAACTCTAAACCAGAGACTAAATTTATATTCGCAACAGTCTTCTTCTTCTTCTTCTTTAACTTTCTCATTTCTCTTTCTGCTCTCTCTCTCTCTCTCTTTCTCTTTGGTTCCTCTATCTCGCGTTCTCTCTCTAACTACCCGTCTATAGAACCACCCGTCTATAGACGGGTGGTTAGAGAGCGCAAGACAGAGGAAGCAAAGAGAGAGAGAGAGACAGAGCAGAGAGAGAAAGGACCCGTCTATAGACGGGTGGTTAGAGAGAGAGCGCGAGACAGAGGAAGCAAAGAGTGAGAGAGAGCAGAGAGAGAAAGGGGAAAGATAAAGAAGAAGAACTGTTGAGAGTATCAATTTAGTCCCTGGTTCAGAGTTGTGAGTATCAATTAGTCCCTGGTTCAGAAATTCAAATTGGTCCCTGACCACGTGGACACTACCTAACCAGTGACAACGGTGCCAACAGGACACTTAACGTGCCACATCAGCGCCGTTAACGACGTCAGCTAACTGGGGTTGACGGAGGGACCAAGTTGATTAACGTTTTACAACTTCAGGGACGTTTTTGCTATTTAGTTAAATTCAGGGACTAAGTTGATACTGCCTTACACTTTCAGGGACCAAATTGGCTATTTACTCAATAAAAGTTAGATGGAATTCTAATTGAAGATTGAAGTTACCTGACCTGGAGAAGTGCAGAAGCTGCGCCGCATGTTGACGTATATCACAGCGATTTTAACCAAAAAAAAAAAGATATCAAGGGAGTTTAAGGAGCACTGATTGCAGGTTCTCTGGGTGCGAAGTATAGCACACATCCAAGATTGTTAAGATGAAGAAGAAGGAGAAGGCGAAGGAGAAGGAGAAGGAGAAGGAGATTCAAGGTTGAGGAATGCGATATATAGGATTCGCTTTGGGTTACCCTGGAGATTTTTGGAGGTCTTCAAGAGGTGAGTAAAATCATTTTTTCTCACATTTTCATGCTACAAACATTTGGGATTAAGGGTACTAAAACCAATAACGCTTTTGGGTGTTTGATTTCGGGGAAAATTGGGTTTTCTATGTTAAGGTTCAATAAAGCTAAATTGATTTGGGGTTTTTGCAATAAATAATGAATTAATATGTTATGCGTTGGCAGTTTGTTATGAATAGATGTTTTAAGACTTGTGTGGTGATTTTAAATCAATATATATTTATTATATATGATTGGGAGTGCCTATATGTTGTTTTGACATGAGATATATATCATTGTTATTGATGCTTGGAGCATTAGAACATTTTGGTAGTCATCTGGGATGACAGACTGCATTATGCATGAGTTTGACATCACCTTCCGAGAAGGGATGACGGTATACAGTCTATTGCGGGAATAGGATGAGAGATATCACATCTGGGATGAGATATCAGACTTTTAAAATATCCTTATCTAGGATGGGATATTAGATACCTCCATCTGGGATGGGGAAGGCAGTGGGACGCTATTGAATGAATATGAGCTCATATACCTTAGTGGATCTGGGATTCACACCTGTTCTGGGAACCAAGTACTCAAGTCAAGTGATTCTGGGAATCACTGAGTCTTGTTCATGGAGTTGCATTGCATAGTCTATGCATGGTTGATATGATTACATGTAATGAGATGTGATTGGATTTGATTTTATGAGATTGAGGTTTATTGTATGATATTGTCTAATTTATATGTATTATTAAAAAGATTTATTATGATTATATTTTTGCGGGTACCATGATTGATTTTTTTCGGTTATCACACCGACTGAGAACAACATTATTTACGAACTATTTTAGAAATTGTTTTTATTCACTGGGATTATCAATCTCATTAGAAGTGTTATTTTTAGAGCATGAGGACGTCACCACTGAGACTGAGGAGACTTGAAGACTTAGTGCTTGTTTAGCTATTTATCATATTTGATTAGTAATATGTTCTAGTGGCTAGACCTTAGATATTTTATTTTTATATATTTGAGTTTTTAGTTGGCACCTTGTTTTAATAGTTTTTGAATTAATTATGATATTTCAGTTGAGGATTGTATAATGTAAAGACCAATTTTTTATTATTATTATTATTATTATTATTATTATTATTATTATATTTTGAGAAAATTTTATTTCACCATGTTTTATTTAAACGTTTATTTCGAGTCACTATATGAGATTTTATTCTCCAACACTCTCCCTCAAGTCCAACTAGAGGTCCAGTTGTGACTTGCTCAATTTGATTTTTTATTTTTCTTTTCTGCCCTTGTACTCATTTTTTTAGCCTCAGGTCCATTTTTTCTTTTTTTTTTTTTTTGGTTGCCTGTCTGCAGTAAACCATTTTCTTTTCCATTGCTTTTTTTTTCATTTTATTTATGAGTTATGATGTTTGCTTCCTTTTACAGACAAAGTGTGCTATATTTTTATGAGAAAGCCTATATGAGCTATTGACAAATATCCTCATATATTCTCTGTTTCTTTTGCACAATGTTCTGGTCTTTTAATTTTAGTTAGCAGAGAATACCACTTACATATTTGTTGGAGTTAAAGTTTTTACACGAAATTCCCTTGCTCCAGACTAAATGGTGTTTTGTCAAAAGCATTAAATGAAAGTTTTTAATTTAAGTTTTTAGGATAGATTTAATAAATATAAGCATTGTAAGAATAATTTAAGTTTTCAAGTCAGTTTTAATAACCCATACTTCTTTGGGAATTTATTTTTTCAAATATTATTCTCTGAAAAAGGAAATGGAAATTAATTGAATGTAATTCATTGTAAGAAACTTATTTAAATTAAATTAGAAAATGATTGCAAGATTATAATAAGATAACCCATATTTGTTTGGATAAATATTTTTTTTTTTTTTGGATAATGACATGGGAGATCACTAAATTAACACAATACACTTTAAGTCCAAAAAAATATAATATATCTAGATTGAAACTTCAACAAAGCATACTCCATAAAACTTCAAAAAATACATCAACAAAAACAAAACATCATCCATCAAACAAAAGACTGAAACAACAAACAAAAAACATAAACCATGATCCCATATTCAATCCTATCAAATCATCAACCCTAAACCATAAACTAATCTTCAATTCTTTTCAATCTTGATCTCGTTCTTCAGAACCATTGCACTTGCTTTTTCCGAAGCAGCCCCTTCCAATTCACATGATCTCTTTGTTGGAATCTTGTAAACAGGAGACTGGGTCAAATCAAGGTTTATTGCATCACCACACTCTGCTTGACTCTCATCGAAAACATTAGTGAATTTGCTCATCAGATCCTATACAAACAACAAATCATGATGTTAATAAAGTAAAATTTGAATTTGAGGTTCAACTCCCTAATGAAACTGTTAAAAAGAAACATCACTTGGATAGCATTGAGGCACCCAAATTACCGGACCAATAATATCATCAGAAATTACCACATTTAAGTAAGTTTCAACTCCCTCATCAGTCTGTTTAAAAAATGTATAAGAGACATGAAGTAAGAAAATGTGAAGGTTAAGTAATCAGCTTTGTATTATATAAGGAAATAAGGAAAATAAGGAAATTTGATTAACATAAAATTGATTCTAACCACCAAAGTAGAAGATAACAGCTTGAATTTTTCAACAATCGCTGGATCCAAGCACATTTTTAACACAGTAGGATTGATCAAACCTTAAATTGAAGTTGTTTTTAACCTCCACCTTAAAAAGCAGGGTCTTTTCAACCAAATCTGAAATCTCTTTTGGAATAAAGAATGGATCAGCTGCCTGTAATTAGTAAAAATTGATTTGTTAGAAAGGGATACCAACAAAAAATGATAAATCTAACAGAAGATCATAATGAAATATAATAATAACAACCTTATCAACTGACTTTATCAAATCAGCACAAGACTTTTTAATGGCAGAAGTTGCATCACGGTCAAAAATTACAAAGGTAGCAGAATCTGTTTCATCAATGACTCTCACTTTAATCCGGTACCTAACACAAAAATTTTCACAACATTAGAATCATGAATCAGATGCAAAAAAATTATATTAAGGGACTAAAGTGACAACCCGGGAAAAACATTCATCACATGCTTGTTACATTTTTCACAGAAGTACATTTTAGAATCAGCATAAACAGCCTTGTTGCAGCTACAGGCACTGTATCACCTTTCCTCCCCCTGCAAGACATGTTCAATGGTCCCTCTTATCACACAGCAAATATCCTATAACAGAAGTTGGAACATAAAGAATAAAGAATGAACGAACATCAAATCTATCACAAAATCAATTACTTCATCAAATTACAAAATACTCGCCATACCTCTTTAGTATCATTTAACTCCATAATATTTTTCCTAGGGATCATAAAGAGAAAATCTTCCTCAGCACTTACTCTTGATGAGTCTTGCAGCTGATTTAATGTTTGAAAAGGAGAGTTGTTAATCCTAATCATGCTGCCAAACACAACAAAATATCCATTAAAATTGGTATTCATATATATATATATATATATATATATATATATATATATATATATATATATATATATATATATAAGAAGTAGTTAATGATCGGAAACATTCATACTTTTGCCTGAACTCAATGGCCTTAGCACATGTTGGGTTGAATATAATCTTCGTGCAAATAATTACATTCTGCAAGGAAATCTTTCCTGTAATAAAAAAGCACCAAAATGAAATTTTGTATTTTAATGAAATTTTCTCCTTAAATTTTATTCATCAATAAAATTCCTTACCTTTAAATGACTTGACCTTCGCAAGTTGAACAATAAAAACTGGATGTACAACATCTCCGGAACCCAAAATTGTATTCAACTCATCAACATAAGACCCAAACAAAGCACACTCCATTTTGTAACTAA
The DNA here is from genome assembly GCA_039655645.1 of Ammopiptanthus mongolicus. Lineage (NCBI taxonomy): Eukaryota > Viridiplantae > Streptophyta > Magnoliopsida > Fabales > Fabaceae > Ammopiptanthus > Ammopiptanthus mongolicus. The sequence continues at coordinate 60,393,964 of CM077345.1, forward strand.
CACGATTTGAAAAAAAATTATCATACATCGAAACTAAAAATTTGCAATGGATACAAAAGAAAGAAATGTGGAAAATTAAAAAACGAATATGGAGAAAAATTACTACCCATTAGATTCTAGTTCAATGACATTCATCTTAGTTGGAATACCATTCCTAATATACTCTTTCTCAGTTCCAAGAGTAGTAAATAAACCAATAACATCTGCAAAATAAGGGTTGTTAACAATCTACATTAATATTGAAATCAATAATTAAGAATTAAAATGAATTAATAATAGCAAAAACAAAAGAAGATTAGGACACCCAACGAATGTTCCAACCAAATAATCAGTGTTATAATCATCACCAATCTCAGGGAGAGGAACGAATGCAAAAAGGAGAGACAGTTACAAAACCCTTGTCCATTAACACAACCTTAGTCCAATACTGAAAACTCAACTTGTATTGGTGTCTCATAGCTCTATAAGACCCTCCATTGGAAGCAATGGAAAATCTAGAGATTGAATAAACAGAACCATCCGTCAAAATCTTTTCAAACTTATAGATGAGAGTTTTCCTCATAGTACCCTGAATTCTATCTCCTTGTAAAAAAGAAAACACACATTACAAAATGAATGTCACACACAACAGAATTGATTAAGAAAAAGAAAAAGAAAATAGGTCACAACTTTTCGTCCATGAGGACCATTTCCATTGCAAAAGGAATATCTCGCTTGATGATATTACGCACAATCCACAAATGAAACACTCGAGCAACGACAACCTAATTCTCCTTTGCTGGAGACAACACAGAGATGAAATCTCGTTTTGGCCCCATAGCCGAGGATACAAGAACACCACATGAAGCCATTAAGAAAAGTTAAATGAGATTTGAGAAATTGTAAATGAAATCGAAGCGATGTAGGAATGAGATTCAACTGTAGCACTTCACTGCAAGGGGGTGGAAAAAGAAGCAAAAATAGGAAAGAGAAAGATAAGCCGGAAGGAGATTGACAAGTTGGAAGTAGAGTGTGCAAGAAGAAAGGTATAGGAAGAAGCAAAATTGAAATGATCACCCTTGAAAACGATGCACAAAATTATTATGACAGATAACATTCAATTTTTTTTATTTATTTTTAAAACTGTTGTACCAAAGATAAAATGGAGTAAGTGGGCCCTAAACACATTCAAAAGATCTGATAGGTTTAAGCCAATGGGCTAGGTGAGATCACTATTTATAGTACGATCCGTTTCCGAAGCCCATTTACCAAATTCATGATGTGCAGCAACATGTTAAAAGTTTCTTTGGAAGTAGCCTTGAATTGTATGATGTATAGATAGATTATAGATTATAAATTAAAGGTTATAGATAGATTATAGATATGATTATAGATTAAAATTATAGATTATAGATGGTACATTCTCTGATATCTTTAATAATTTTGAGGTAAAAGTTACAATGTTTAATCAGAATACGTTATCTCAATTAAATAAATTATATTAATAGATCATATCAAATGATTCTTATCATCTAATTATATCATCTAAACAAGATAAAAGTTATTCTCCAATTCGTCATTATAGATTATTGATATCATTTTTCTAAAAAATGTTATTATATCCGTTGGTAATCATCTACATCAGCATTATTTCACGGGGACCCACAGTATCAGTAATCCTTGTCAGTGACACGGATGATATCTATTATTAAGGTGCATCATTGGACCCACGTGTTGATTTTAGCAAATTGTGATATTTGTATAAAATTTAATCAGTCATATCACTAAAACACGCAGAATATGATCCTTAGATGACTATTATTTTATTATGTTAAAACTTAATCTAATATTTTATATGGTTAATTATACTTTTGACTCTCCTATTATTGCTTATGTATGATTTTGATCTTATAGTTTTTTTGTATACATTTGATCCCTTATTTCTTAAATGTTGTAAATTTGATTCTTTTGTTCAATGTCTTTCAATTTTTTCAAAGATCAATATAGAGGAATCAATCCTCTAAGAGCACAGAATCTCCTGGCTCTCCAATTCAACATGATTCAATGATTCCTCCATGTTATTTCCTAGTTTTGTCCCTCCTTTTTGAGACTTTTTTTTTGTTCCATCACAGATCTTTTATCACAAAAGCTCAACTAGAGGTTCTATGCTCTCATAGCAGTTGTTCTTCCCTGGCAATCATTGATTATTTGATGGACATATGATAGAATGACTGAATTTGCAACATTAAAAAAATAAAAGGACCAAATGTTCACAAAAAAAGACTTAAGCGACCAAAATCGCACATAACCAATAATAAGAGGACTAAAAATACAATCCAGCCTATTTTATACTACATTATTATTAAACATTTTTTGTATGTTTAATGTTAATTCATGTATTATTTTAAAGTATCAACAACTAAAAGTGTTGAAATACATTCTGGTGGCTCGTGAAGTCAAATATCATGATTATTATTCTTGGCAACATATGTGAGCAAGAATGTCGATCGTCATCCAGGACCGGCCCAACACCTATTGAGGCCTAAAGCAAATTTTATGGTGAGACCTTTTTAAAAAATTAACCCAATAATTTTTCATCCAAAATTAATTATTTTGTGCACAATGAGGAGTTGATCCCTGGACCTTCAACCTAATGATAAGTTTTTATACCAAATGGACTAACTTATGTTTGTTGATATATTATACATATCAGAAAGCTAATATAAAAAAAAATACAAAGTGAATCTTTTTTTAAAGAAAAAATTGTTTTATTTTGAGAGGCCTAAAATAAGGGTTTCACTTGTTTTATCCTTGGGCTGGACCTGTCGTCACCTTATATGAGCATGGAATAAAATCAGATTTAAAACGATTAAACTGAACAGCATGAATATCACTCAGAATATTACCCTTAAATCACTCTGCCAGATAGAGTCATAAACATGTTTTGCATCTCCTTCTAAATATAGATGTTTTGAAACCAAGTTCACAAATAAAACTTTAAGCCTTCTTTTGTGATACAGAACTCACCCTTTAATGCATCCATTATTCCCTGAAATTTCTTAGCATTTACAGCCATGAAAGTTCAATTCCAATCTCAAATAACAATTTCAATACCATAAGTAAGTTTAGATTCAAAATTTGCTACGTCGACATTTACTTTTTCATATTAAGAGTCTTAAACTGTGAAAGAAATTATAAATAGTGATTTGGAGATATTTCTTGATTTTTGAGCAAGGAAAATTTCATCTTCCAATTCTACTTGTATCCACTTTTCACTGAGTAAGAACCAATTTTCTCATGAGCCCAACATAAAGAGTCTGGAAGGTTTCCAAGAAGGAGAGGGATCTGTAAAAATTTATTGCCACATCTGACTCAAATACGTCATTTACCAATTGTACATTCCATCACCTTGGCCCTTCAGATACTAGTCGCGCTACTAGTATCACTAAGAAATATTTGACATGAGAGGCTCTAATTTTGAAATCTGGTAATGTAGGGATTCATGCATGATGCATCCTTTCACATATCTATAGAACTTCAATCTCCCACTTTCTATACTAAACCTTCCTCCAAGACTTTCCTCCAATTGTATGAGGGATTAGTTAATGAATGAGCAGTTAGGAAATTGTTTGAAAAGAATTCTCGAGAGTAAGGCATCAGGGAATTGCATGATCCTCCATCCTTGTTTTGCTAGTCTAGGAAGATTAATAGTATGCTAGTCTTTGTGAATGCTTATTTCAGATTAACTTTTGATAATATCAAACAAGTTCCAAGACCAAGAAAAGCTTCCAGGGTAACATCTTTATGGGCCTTAGAATTAATTTTCAAGTGCTTTGAAATGAGTCAAATATTTTCCAAGTATTTCTAATGTTTAATCCTTGTGGAAAACAGATTTTTAACTTGGAAAATCGATTATAATCATGGATAATCGAGTAAAAGTCGTGACAAAGTATAAAAATCAATTTTTGATCTCTGTAGTTAATTAGAATGTTATAATTGATAAGGTGCTCTCTACATTGAAAATTTAAAAATATTGTGACAATCAATTAGGCTATCAAAATTATGGATTAGGTAGCCTATAGTTCGCGCATTGCTTACAACACTTGGTTGATAGTTGCATGTCCCATGACAAGATGCTGATACAAGGGGGAGAAGGTATTGTTCCGGCAACACAAGCTAAATTGCGGGGCCTAAATTTCAACAAAAGAAAGTTAGAAGCCCCAATCAAACCCCTCCCCAAAAAATATAGAATTTACAGCAATAGGGGAAAAAACTCATAAGTAAAAAAAAAAAAAAAAAGGAATGGAGCTGCATTACTCCATTTTAACCTTCATTCTCTATATGGCAAGATAGATGCCCTACTAGCAAGTTTAAACTACTAGCATATAATATCCTGCATATGCGCCCTGGTGTTACTTGCCATGTTCCAAACACCAGATATATCATGGCCTTTTAGAATCAAATCCTCCAATTTTCCTTCCTTGGAGTACAGTAATGGAGAATTAAATGATATTTCACCACTGGAAGCCAAAGCTTTCAATTCGGATTCATCCAAACCTTTTGTTGGGCCTAAACTACAGCGTTCATTCGCATGCTTCGCTAAAGCATCCTTAAATTTCTTGATCTGACATAACATATTCAAATAAAGTTAACATTTAAAAAAGACTTGACCAAGAATAGTAGAATAGGATTGTATCCATCAGATTCTTACAGTTGCATTAGTACAGCTGAAGCCACAAACTCGACCCTCCGCACCTCTGTAGAACCTGAAGAATGGTAACACATGAATGTGCAGACTGTGACACATGGTTTTCAGCTCTTCGTAATTGACTTGCAGAAAAATTGCATTTGGGTACAACTCCGCTATTTGACAGATCTGATCACATGAAACTTCGTTAGATATTGTTGCCTAAAACAAAAACACAATTCCAGTTGCAATGGATTCCCAACAGTCCAGAATCGTACAGCCAGACGATTTTGACCGTCCAATTTTGATCGGACGGCTCATAAAAATACAGATTTTGATTTTGATTTTTTAAATTAAAAATACCAATCTTAGAATCTGGACAGTTCGATTTTGATAGGACGATTACCAATACGCTGACTGCATAAATGTAAGGTCTCCCGACTGCAGGAAAGCACGATCCCAATCCTTCAAGAGAAAATTACACTAACCATCTAACCCGAGTTTCTTAAATACATCTGCTTACAAAAATTAAGCCAACTTCTTAAAAACTAATATTAAAAGGATCTAGCTAACGAGTACAATAAAAGTAAGTTTTCATTGAAAACTACACATAACACTTCTTAAAATATTAAAAACATCACTTCCCCATCAAAATTTACTTTTTTCAGGAGGTAAGTGTAGGACAACAAATGTAAAACCCAAATCTTAAGGCCTGTAATTCAACTCAGACAAGATCAAGTTTCTTCCCCAAAACAAAATTTTATTGTTAATAAAGCACTTCTAATTCCAAACAACAAAAGAATATACCTTGGGATGGAGGGCTTTGCAGCCTCCACAACCAGGTGAATAGAAGTCCACCACAACCAATGCATCACCAGCTTTGAGCAAAGAATGGAACAGTTCTTCCGCTGAATGGATCTCAATCATATTAGGCTTCAGGTTCTTCTTCCACCACTTTAAAGCTCTGCTAACGCAAATTTTTGCTTGTGCCTGAAACAAAAGATTGAATATTAAGATAGAATATAGTTGGGAAGCAAAAAGCTAAAAACCCAGAAAGTAAACTTCACATACATGAATAGAGACATTGCTGGAGGTTTTCGAACTGCAATACCCTGAACCTATATCATCTTGAAGAACGATTGGTTTTCCGATTCTGCCAGGTCTTGATAAACTAATGGAGGGACAAAGCCCCAAAACCCCTTTGGTTTTAGAGCCAAGCATATTCTCAGGAGCACATAAAACACTCTTCAAGGAACAAGCCATTAGTCAAAATCAGAGATCTTTCAACCTCGGATCATAACATAAAATGGATATATTCAATTATAATTGTTTCGGTTTTAGTTTTAGGATCACAAGACCTAGATTTTTTTTATTCAAAACACTGAGTCGTGGAGTGAAAATTCCAGCTTTGTAAGACCCCGAGAATGTTGAGAGGGTTCTGAAACAAAAAGCCAACAAAACCCTCTCCTGCTATTCAATGGATAAAAAGTGCGAGCTTTGAACAGACAAGAAGTGTTGTTTTTCTTTTGAATGGTTGGCGAGGGAGAGATGGTGGCTTCCAAACTTGGAACAGAGTACTGGAGAGGTGGCTCGTGGGGTCTCTTATGAGATGGATTTTATAAAGTTGTCAATTTTCTTGAAAAAAGCGACAACAAATATTGTAGTACACTAGCACCTTTATCTTCTTTATCCATTTTCATTGCAGGAAAAAATATTACCAAACATGAAAATTTTATCCACATCCACGTTAGCTTTGCATTTATTAAGGATAAATAACACCGAACTTGAGCAGTGCTGCATTCTGCCTGTTGTTGAGTTGTCACATGTGAGCCTTCTCTTAAATGAATGATTGCAAGGGTTGCTAAACTTATTCGCAATTGTTAAAGATTTGGTTCTTTAAAGTAAGTGGGATTCTGAAGTATAAAAATAAGTAGGTATCCATTATTAATTTGATCCGGTGAATAAAAATCTTAACCCACTAAGAGTCTGTTTGGTAAAATTAACTGTTAGCGGATAAGCTAACTGATAGCGGATAGCATATAGCGGATAGCGGATGAGGTAGCTGATAGCGGATAGTGGATGAGCTAGCTTATTTTCTATGAAAGTGTTTGGTAAAACTAGCGGTTGAACTAGCTGAAAATATAAAATGACATAAAAGGACATCTTCATTAATGATTTTACATAAAAAAGAGAGAAGAGAATAAAGGTAGAATTAAATAAAGATAATAAGGATAAAAGTGGAAAGAAAAATGAAACGCTACAAGCTATAAGCTCAAACGCTACTTCAAGTAGCATATAGGAAAAACGTTATAAGCTCGTGAAAAAACGTTATAAGCTCGTGACAGATGCGCTTACCAAACGGGGCTATTTTCTCATTCGCTATAACCTATCCGCTATAAGCTCGTTGAAGTGCCTTGCCAAACAGGCTCTAAATAATCTAAGGATAGATAGCTCTTTACTTTCTCACTTTAGAGCTCCACTCATTTTAGAGGAGCCAAATCCAATTGTTAATTACTCTTCTAAGGGTTGGTTAGGGTACGTAATCAGAAAAATTTATGGGCGGATAAAGCTCTTTTAATATGAATTTGTCTCTAAAGTAAATAAGTAAGATTGTTTCTACCCTTGATATGATAAAGTGTATAGAAATCCTAACAAAGTTTATCAAATTAATGATAGATACACTAGTACTTGTTCATTTTAGAAACAAACTTACTTTAGCGGAGCTTTTTCCTTTATAGGCAAATGCTAACCAATGCCCTAAGAACATTGTTGAAGTAATCAAAGATAGAAAGTATTTGTTAAAAAATGTTTCTTTTGAATTTCCTACGCATTAAATATATAGGTTTAATATGTTTTTAATTCCCATAAAATTTCATTTTTTTTTTGTTTTTAGTGATAATTTTTTTTTCCTAACTTTAGTCCCTGCCTTTTTTTCACGTTAGCATAATTGGTCCTTGACGTTAAGTCTCAATTGTTAAGTGTTGAGCTATCCAACATGGACCCACATCACCGCTAAATAATTGACGTGGCTATTATTTTATAGTTTAATTATTTAATTACTTTTTAATTCAATTATATCTTTTTTCATTGGTGGGATTTAGCTCCCAATTTTATTAGGGAGGATTTCTTTAGAAATAGGCTAGGATATAGGTTTAAATAATTTCCTTCATTGGTTTTGGTTTGGTCCCAAATGATTTTTTTACTTTTGTATTCTTTTATTTCTTTAATAAATTGTAGATGTGCTGCATATAATTGATAGTTTGTTTGGTGCCAACCTAGTTGAGATCACTCACTCTATAGTGATGCCTTTGCACATTTTAGTCTTTTATAGAAAAAAAATTATATTGTTTTTGACAATTTTTTTAGGGGTCCCTCAGAAATCCCTTTCTATAGATAACCCTAAGAAAGCAACCCCGCTGATAACTCTTAGAAATAAGAGTTATTTATCCTTTTCTAGCTTGAATTTGTGGTGTCTAAAAGTGTTTTTAGTGTCTTATTTGCACGTTTTAGTGTAGTTTAGCAATTTTAGTTTCCCTTTATGTAGATTTTATTTTCTTAAGTAAATATTGAAGGAACCTGTTTGAAACACAAGAAGGGGGTTGAATTGTGTTTCTGAAGATTTTAAATTCTTTTCGTAAGCAGATAATAATTTTCGCAAGGTTGGACGCTAAAATGATTTAAAAGCAAAGGGAGCTCTTCCAAATACCAAGTTGGACGCTAACTTAGTTTGAATAAGATAAGTGAACAGCGTAGGAAAAAGCAATTCAATCTCAGTTAGTTAGTTGGATAATAAACTAAAGTAAGGGTATGGGAGAGGAAAAGAACACCGAGATATTATCCTGGTTCACTCTTCACCAAAGAGCTACGTCCAGTCCTCTCTACTTGAGAGCTTTATCCACTATAACAAAAACCCTTTGTTACAAAGTATTCAACACCTCTTCAGGAAGTATTCTCAACCTCTTCAGGTTCTTTAAGTATTCTTTTACAGACAAGCCTCTTCAGGCTCAACCAAACTAAGATTTTGAAAAGAGTTTGTTCTAGTAACTCACTAAATGTGAGAATTCGAAACTAAAGCTTAGACTCTTAAAAATTCTACACAGAGAGTGATATGAAAATGAGGATCAGAGTAGTTTTGCTAGCTTTGCAAGCTTGAGATTTTCTCTTTGATTTCTTGAGCAGATGTTTGCTCGTTTCTCTTGAAATATTTTGAATTGCTAAATATTGATTCACTTGTATTTTTACTCAAGTTTGATAACCATGCATCTTCAAGGGATGGAGGTATATATAGCCTCTTGACTTTGAGCAGACTTCAGTCTTCAACGGATGGAAAAGGATCCGTTCTGATGAGCATTGAATGCATTTGATCCGTTGAGTCTGATAGCTTGAAGTTTCTGATCAGCAGGATAGACTATCAAGATGATAGCTAAAAGTGGTGCTGACATATCCTCTATGTAGAACGAAAGTTCCCTTTTGTTTTTCCAAAAGAGGAAGGTCAACTTCTTTAAGTGACAGAGACATTCTGGCTTATGCTTTACATTTGTACGAATATTACAAAGAATGTTTTGTCCCAAGGATATAAGCCTTTTACAGGGAATAATAAATTCAAATACTTTTACAAGGTATTCGCGCTTAAAATATAAAAGCACTATTGGACTAGCTATTACATAAGTAACCAAAAGAGTCTTTGGACTCATGGTTCTATTTATTACCGTCCAGTCGAAAACCAAGATCAAATGTTGGACGAGATAAAGTCTTTGGACTTTGGATAGTCTTTGGACTCAATTAAGTTTTATCCTGCACACTTAATATAAAACGTTAGTCCATAAGAAATCTTTGTTCATCTTAAATTACCTCTTTGTTAACATTAAAACTTAAGGGATTATTTGGACCATAACCACTTTGGTTCCAACAATCTCCCCCTTTTTGATGATGGAAAAACATACTAATTTGATTGAACAAAGAGTCCTAGAGAGCTGAAAGGCTTCCCCTAAGACAAACATTCTAATCATTTAAAGCATTTAAAATCTAAACATTTAAAGCATATAAGTCAGATATAATCATTTAAGCATGGAAAGCCAGACATGTTATAAAAGCAATCAAGATATATATATATATTCAATCAATCCATTTTCTCCCCCTCTTTGTCATCAGACAAAAGAGTGAGAAACACATCATAGTCAGTATATTTGAAAACAAACAAATAAAACAATTTTTAAGAAGGAGGAGGAGGAGGTTTTGGAAGGTGATCTTTAAACATAGCTGCAATTTGCTGAAGGAGCACCGCATTGTTGGCTTCTATGGACCGTTGGACGAACTCTTGAAACTCAGGAGGAATAATCGAGGCGGAGCTCTCAGCTGTGGCCCTGGTTGCGTCCATATCTCTTTGATCAGGAACTACACTGAGAGCCTGAGAAGGAGATGGATCAACAGGATGGACCACTGAGAGAGGGATAGGTTGAGACTTGGACGGGGCTGAGTCTGCAACTTGTTCCACTTACTCAGCATGAGTTTCAGAAGAGGGGTCCTCATAGATGATTTCGGTGTCCCCAGTTTCTTCAGGAATAACCGGCTGAGGAGGAGGAGGAGGAGGAGGAGCATTAGGATCAATGACAGGTTTGGGTGGAGGCGGCAACACTTCAAGTATGATCTCAGCATCATCATACTTGTTTTCTCTCCATTTGGGAGTAGGTGAAGGCAACACATCTCTAGGATAAAGAGGTATCCCAAAGATATCATCTATGATCATGAAGTCAGCCTCATAGATTCGATATTGTCTTGGGTAGACGCGAATCTCTTCTTTCTCCTCAATTGATAGACCAGGTGATGATGCTTCTTGAGAACATCTCCAGATGTGGTTTTCCCAGTAGACCTTAGCATCTGGGTCATATCTGAATCGGGGATCTTTCTTCCAAATGCTTGCTAGAGCCCCAGAGTCATCTCGAGGTCTCTTCCAAAACAAAGGATCAAAGGCATTTTTGTAAGGCAGCGTCCATGACTCAAGCCTTTTGCGAAGGTCTTTATTCTTGTTGGGATCTAGAATAGGAATCCTTGGACAAGCTCGAGGAGGAACAACTCCTACTCTTGTGCTGGATGTCCTTGACCAAAACTTCATTGGAAGGTTGTGATGAATCTTAGCTTCCCGAGTCATGTCACACTCCTTGCGCACGGCATAATAAGGAAGAAAGTCACGAACATCAGAGTACTCCTTCCATGTTGTTGGGTAGCTTGGAATGAATGGCAGATCAGGATCAAGGATGTAGTTGGTTAAGCCAAACGTCCTTGCTCTCCTTTCGTACTCAGTTTTGTAGCCTTTCTTGTCTTCATTACTAAGAACTACGTGCCTATTTACATTGTAGTGGCACCATTGGAATGCCTTGTCCTTGATGAGGTTGGGATAGACTTTCCTTGGAGGAAACGTCTTCTTCTCATGGCAGACAACCAAGGGTCTAAGAGCGGTGTACATCTCAGTGGCCAGACGTTCAGTTGATGTGTGTGGGATGGGGTAGTAGCCATGTTCAGGGGGTGGTCCAGAGGTGGGTGGTGTGGGTGGTTGTTCATATTCATATTCAAGTAGTGGAAGAGGGCTTTTGGGGTGAGGTTCAGTAGTGAGGTGTGTGTGTTCAAGGAATAGAACAGGAAAGTTGCGTTTGACCTTAGCCCAAATTGAGCATTTGTTACTGTGGTTCATTCCTGTGATGCGTCTATATTTTCTTTTGTGAAAGATCTGTCTAGGGTAGGGAGCACCATAAGATTGGAAGGGGTGATCTCCCCAGGGTGTGAACCTGTCTTCGGGTTCATTTGGTGAGGTTAGGGTTTGTGTTTGTGGTAGGGCAGTGGGTGAGGGTGGTAGGGAAGGTTCAAAGGTCAAGTCCTCAATCTCAGACGATTGGACAACAGCAGAAGTAATAACTGAACTAGAGATGGGTTCAGTATTACCTTTTGCCTTTGCTCGAGCAGACCTTGCCCTTGTTGAAATAGGTTTAGGCAGGGGTGCAACAGACGAGGTCTCCAATCTTGGACCTTTGACTACCCTGGAGATGGGTAGATCGTCCTCATCAATGGGAGCTAGAATCAGTCCAAGCTCTAGGAGCTTGTTTGAGTCCATCTAAAGCTTTCTTAACCTTATATACATGCTCAGGACGGTTTTGATCTTCAAAACCAGGTGGTTGAAAAACATATACTTCTTCATTAATTACATCATTTAGGAATGCACTTTTTACATCCATTTGATAAAGCATGATGTTATGATGTGCAGCATATGAGAGTAAGATGCGTATAGTTTCTAATCTAGCTACTGGAGCAAAGGTTTCAGTATAATCAATACCTTCCTCTTGTGAGTAGCCTTGAGCAACTAACTTTGCTTTATTCCTTATAACTTTGCCATCTTCGTCCAGCTTGTTGCGATAGACCCACTTGGTTCCAATGACAGACTTATCCTTAGGCAAGGAGACCAGCGTACAAACGTCACTTCGTTGAAACTGGTTGAGCTCCTCTTACATAGCGAGGATCCAGCACTCGTCCAGTAAGGCTTCGTCCACAGACTTTGGTTCCATCTCAGAGATGAAAGCTGAGTCAGCTTGCTCTCTGAAGGTTGACCTTGTCCGAACGCTATCATTAGGTTTGCCAATGATTTGATCCTCAGGATGATAAGTCCTGAATTGCCACGAACGAGGGGTGTTTACAGCTTGCTGAGACGATGATGCGTCCTGCGTAGCGTCTGATGCCGCATCTTTGTTGGTTGTTGGACGAGTGTCTGAATCATTCAGATTCATATCTGCAAAAGAATCATCTAGCTCTGATAATCTCTTATCATGCTATTTGTCATCAAATTTAACATGAATGGATTCTTCAACAATCAAAGTTCTAGAGTTATAGACTTTAAAAGCTTTGGACGTTTCAGAGTATCCTAATAATATTCCATTATCTACTTTGGCATTAAACTTTCCTAGTTGATCCTTAGTATTTAAAATAAAGCATTGACATCCGAAGGGGTGGAAATACGAAATGTTGGGTTTGCGTCCTTTCCACGATTCATAAAGAGTCTTATTCAAGAATGGTCTTATGTATATTCTGTTTTGAATGTAGTAGGCAGTATTTACAGCTTCAGCCCAGAAGTGCTTAGGGACAAAATTATCACTGAGCATCGCCGTAGCCATCTCTTGAAGAGATCGGTTCTTTCTCTCTACAACACCATTCTGTTGTGGTGTTCTAGGGGAAGAGAAATTGTGATGAATACCACTTTCATCACAGAACCTTTGAAAAAGCTCATTTTCAAATTCGCCTCCATGATCACTTCTGATCGAGCTGATGAATATGCCTTTTTCATTCTGAACTCGCTTACAGAATATAGAAAAGACCTTGATAGACTCATCCTTGTGAGCAAGGAACTTAACCCATGTCCATCTAGTAAAGTCATCTACTATGACAAGTCCATATTTCTTACCACTGACAGAAGCAGTCCTTGTTGGACCAAACAAATCAAGAAGCAACAATTCTAGTGGTCTAGAAGTACTAACAATGTTCTTGGACTCAAAAGAATTCTTAACTTGTTTTCCTTTTTGACATGCGTCACAGAGAGCGTCTGATCTAAATCACAATCTTTGGTAAACCTCTTACGAGGTTATGCTTGTCTAGTCTAGATATTAATCTCAGACTTGCATGGCCAAGTCTTTTGGCCAGATCCATCGCTTATCTTCAACAGACACTAGACATGATACACTTTGAGTTGAGAGTCCCCCAAGTTAATCTTATACAGATTATTTTGCCTTTTGGCAGTGAATAGGATGGACCCATCAGGGTTCTTGACCATACATTCACCTTTATTGAAGGAAACAACAGACCCACTGTCACATAATTGACTTATGCTAAGCAAGTTGTGTTTTAATCCTTCAACCAAAAGAACATTATCAATAGAGGGAAGAGGATGCTTACCAATCTTACCTATTCCTACTATCTTTCCCTTCTGGTTGCCTCCAAAGGTGACCCATCCACCAGTATTCTCATGGATTTCTTGAAACATACACCTTTCTCCCGTCATGTGACGTGAGCAACCACTGTCCAAGTACCAGGACTGGGGTCTTTTTTGTGTTGTTAAGCAGATCTGCAACAAGAATTATCATATTCTTAGGTACCCAGATAGACTTGGGTCCTTTTGGGTTAGTTGGTGGTCTTCGTCCATGCATTTTGTTTTTATTCTTGTAAATGCATTTTGAAGAGGTGTGACCACTCTTTCCACAAATCTTACAGTAAGTTCTGGATGCATGCAATTTATTTTCTTTTTGCTTTCCATTGGAATGAAAAGCCTTGTGATGTTTGTTAGACCCTGATATTATCTGAGACGCACTTTGTTTCTTAGAGTCATAGCATAGGATAGACTTATCATGAGGTGATCTAGAGTACCTCAATATCAGATCTAGCTTCTCCGATCCTCCAACAAGCTTAGATACGCTTTTGGTGAGATCAGATACCTCTTGTTTCAGTCTAGTTACCTCATGGGGTTCACTGAACTCAGAGGTGAGTTTGTCAGTTAGACTGACATTCTCAGCTTTAAGCTTATTATTCTCTTCGACAAGCTGCTTATTTAGTTTGTTGGACTCTTCCAACTATTTATTCACTTTTGATAGTTTTCTCTTAAGCATGATGTATTGATGATGCAATAGAGAAGAATCATTTAGCAGTTCATCATATGCTTCTTGAAGAGAGTCAGAAACAGATACCTCGTCATCTTCTGATTCAGAGTCCGAAGAGCTTTTGACCATTAGACAGAGATTTGAGGTAGACGGGCTCCTTGGTCTGAACCGATGTTCCAAAGTGTCCAGCTTCTCCTTAGCTGCTTGGAACCGCGAGACCATGTCCAGTCTTGGACGATCAAGGGCGTTGACAAGACACCAGTTAGCATGAGCATTTTGAGAACACCATCTGATATCATCACTCGTCCAGTCTGCTTCATGTTTGGACGATGTTGATCCGTCCTCAAGGGTAATCATTGGATGATAATCTCGGTCAGTGAAGACATTCCACAACTCATAGTCTTGAGCTTGGACGTATATTTGGAAAATTGATTTCCAACGAGGATAGTCTGTTCCCTTGAAGATGGGTTGAACATTCCATCCTCCTTCAGAGGTAGACTCCTGACTTCTTTCTCCGGGAACAACAAGTTGTTCATCGTCCGAAGAGTCTTTATCTTGTTTATTGGACCAAAGGCATAAGTTAGCCTCCTTATTTGTTTCTTCTTCTTCTTCTTCTTCTTCTTCAGAAGAGTTCAAGTCCTCCCAAGTTGCCATGAAGTTCTTTTTCTTCTTTTTAAAGAACTTCTTCTTGTCCTTTAGCGTAAGGCAATCGGCTTTGAAGTGTCCTGGTTTGTTGCATTCAAAACAGACCAGCTGACTTTTATCTTTGGGTTCAGCATAATCCTTGAAGCTTTTCTTTTGGAATGGCCTTCGTTTCATTCCATTTTTCTTTCTCCACATATTCTGAATCTTTCTGGAGATAAAGGATAGCTCGTCATCGTCTGATACATCATCATCAAACTGATCAGCTTCATCACTGGACTCATCAGCTTTTAAAGCTTTTGAGTTGTTGGACCTATGAGCTTTTAGGGCAATCCCTTTGTTCTTCTTTCCAGGATTGTCAAGATCAAGCTCCTGCTCATGAATTTGAAGCGTCCCGACAAGATCATCCAGAGTCAAAGTAGAGAGATCTTTGGCCTGGGTGATTGCAGTGACAAGAGGTCTCCACTTCTTAGGCAGGCTCCTAAGAATCTTGGTGACATTCTCCTTGGTAGTGTAGACCTTTCCAAGGGATTTCAGATTGTTGATGATCATCTGAAAGCGACCCATCATGTCTAGGATGGACTCTCTTTCAGCCATGGTGAACATTTCATAATGGCCAACCAGCATGATGATTTTAGAGTCCTTCACCTTGGTTGTCCCTTCATGGAGATTAGACAAGGTGTCCCATATTTGTTTGGCTGATTCACATGCGTGAATCTTCTGAAATTCGTCAGGGATGAGGGCACACATTAAAGCATATCTTGCTTTATGATTCTGTTCCATTCTAGCCCGTTCAGCATCAGTCCTATCGCCCTCTGCTTTGTTTGTCCCGCCAGAGTTGAGACAAACGTTAGGACCGTTTGTGATTCTGGCCCAGAGAGCTGAGTTTGTACTGAGGATGAAACCTTTGAATCTCTCCTTTCAGTACATGTAGTGAGTACAGTTGAAGAACGGCGGTCTGGTCATGGAAGTACCTTCCATAACTGCTTGACTCCCGCTTGGCATACCTGGTCCAGACATATCTGCAGTAGGATCTTTTCCTCTACACGGCAAAGTGCTCAACCTAGAGGCTGAGCTCTAATACCAATTGAAGGAAGCTGTTTGAAACATAAGAAGGGGGGTTGAATTGTGTTTCTGAAGATTTTAAATTCTTTTCGTAAGCAGATAATAATTTTCGCAAGGTTGGACGCTAAAACGGTTTAAAAGCAAAGTGAGCTCTTCCAAACACCAAGTTGGACGCTAACTTAGTATGAATAAGATAAGTAAACAACGTAGGAAAAAGCAATTCAATCCCAGTTAGTTAGTTGGATAATAAACTAAAGTAAGGGTAAGAGAGAGAAAAAGAACACCGAGATATTATCCTGGTTCACTCTTCACCAAAGAGCTACGTCCAGTTCTCTCTACTTGAGAGCTTTATCCACTATAACAAAAACCCTTTGTTACAAAGTATTCAACACCTCTTCAAGCAGTATTCTCAACCTCTTCAGGTTCTCGAAGTATTCTTTTACAGACAAGCCTCTTCAGGCTAAACCAAATAAGATTTTGAAAAGAGTTTATTCTACTAACTCACTAAATGTGAGAATTGGAAACTAAAGCTTAGACTCTTAAACACTCTACACAGAGAGTGATATGAAAATGAGGATCAGAGTAGCTTTGCTAGCTTTGCAAACTTGAGATTTTCTCTTTGATTACTTGAGCAGATGTTTGCTCGTTTCTCTTGAAAGATTTTGAATCGTTAAATATTGCTTCACTTGTATTTTTGCTCAAGTTCGGTAACCATGCATCTTCAAGGGATGGAGGTATATATAGCCTCTTGACTTTGAGCAGACTTCAGTCTTCAACGGATGGAAAATGATCTGTTCTGATGAGCATTGAATACATTTGATTCGTTGAGTCTGATAGCTTCTGAAGTTTCTGATCAGCAGGATAGACTATCAGGATGATAGCTAAAAGTGGTGCTGACATATCCTCTGTGTAGAACGAAAGTTCCCTTTTGTTTTTCCAAAAGAGGAAGGTCAACTTCTTTAAGTGACAGAGACATTCTGGCTTACGCTTTACATTTGTACGAATATTACAATGAATGTTTTGTCCAAAGGATATAAGCCTTTTACAGGGAATAATAAATTCAAATACTTTTACAAGGTATTCGCGCTTAAAATATAAAAGCACTATTGGACTAGCTATTACATAAGTAACCGAAAGAGTCTTTGGACTCATGGTTCTATTTATTACCGTCCAATCGAAAACCAAGATCAAATGTTGGACGAGATAAAGTCTTTGGACTTTGGATAGTCTTTGGACTCAATTAAGTTTTATCCTGCACACTTAATATAAACCGTTAGTTCATAAGAAATCTTTGTTCATCTTAAATTAGCTCTTTATTAACATCAAAACATAAGAAATTATTTGGACCATAACCACTTTGGTTCCAATAAATATATCTATTTAGTATATGTCTGATATAGCGTTTTGTGGTGAAGGAGTGACCAGAAGAATTTTGAGAGAAAAATTGGAAGAAAATGCTTTGGGATGCTAAGCAACTGGTGAGGATCTTAAAGATAAAGTATGCCAGTTGAGCATAATCTCTCTCCTGAGGTGGAAAGTAAAGAAGGGACAACACCTATTCGCAAGCTATGCGCTAACGGAAGAGAGGGACTCAACAAATATTTTATGGCATGTACCTAAAGAATTGGGCCAATTTACCTTAAGTGTACTGGATATGTGGGCCCAAAAGGAGGAGAGAGACTAGGGACAACTCCACTGTAACGCCCTTCATTACATTAGTAACCCAAGATAAAATTATATAAATAAAATTTAGAGAAATAGAAAATTTCATAATATAATACTTCATTAATAATGATAATCTCCAAAATAGTCTTTACATTGTTAAATTTTTAAATACTGAAATAACAAATTTAGTTCAAAAGCCTCAAAACCGGATATCTACTAAAAACCCAAACGAATAAAATAACATAACTATGGTCTTAGTCACAAACGGCTCCAATACATCATAACACTAACCAAAACAATGATAATGCTAAGGAGAAACTCTAGTCTTCAAGCCTCCTCAGTCTCAAGATTTAACACTACTAGTGAGATGAGAACCCAGTGAATAAAAACAATTCTAAAATAAGTTCGCAAACTGTTATTCTCAGTCCGGCGCAATAAACGGAAAAACAACCATGGCACCTGCTATATTCGAAAATAATATAATTTTATCAATAATGTAAATATTCAGACCAACACATTACATAATTCAATTATCAACAATTAACATTTAACCCATGCACTTATTCTACCAATCATAAGCACACAACAATGGCGTCCCATTGCCCTCCCCTACTCATGAGGAGTGTTTCGACCTCACCTGCTATGGTGAAGTTACCAAATCAATGCCGCTGCAGTGGTGGTATTTTTCGACATCCCTACTGTGGTGATGTTTCTCATTTCAATACCACTGCAATGGTGGTATTTTTCGACATCCATGCTGTGGTGCTGTTTCTCATTTCAATACCGTTGAAGTGGTGGTATTTTTCGACATCCCTGCTTTGGTGATGTTTCTCATTTCGATATCCCTACCATGGGATATTTCTAAATTACAATACCCCTGCAATGGTGGTATTGTCAACATCCCTACAATGATGATGTTTTTCACAAGGTCATTACCCCAACAATTGTGGTATTTCCTCGCCCCTTAATGCCCCTATTGTGGTAGTACTAAGCATATGCCAAGAAAATCAACAAGTTCATCTATGTATGGCAAACAGTACATGACATAGCAATCTCATTTCATAACTCATATTATATATGTCATGAGGCATGCCGATTCAATCATCAGGTAATTCATGCATTCACATAGAACAACAATCTTTCATGACATCCATATCATAAAAATCTCTATTTAAATATTAATTTCGTTTTTGTACAAAACCCCCAAATTCAGAAAATAGGATTTGAAAAAATATGCATTCTTTCATTGAAATTTCACCATAAATCAATAGATAAATCAAATCCCTTTCCCCAAAATCATTTGCACCATGGAAGGGTGAGAAAAAGTCATTTTTACTCATCTCTTGAAGACCTCCAAGAATCTCCAAGCGTCTCTCACGAACACGCCAAGAAAACTCCAATAAATCTCCTCATTTTTCTCTCCCTGTTCCCCTTCTTCTCCAATATCTCTTTGATGTATTTTTGAGAGAGGGGTGGGAGTAGTGTTGGTGAGCATTGAGAGCTTGTATTTTGTTTGTATATGTTTTTTATCTTTTGGTTTTATATATATATATATATATATATATATATATATATATATATATATATATATATATATATATATATACCATGAGTGCCCTATTGATGGGGGCGTGCTTATGCATGATATTTGTATATAGTTATCTTTACCTGCATTTTACTCTAATTGCTTTTATACCTTTCAGTACGCCTGTTTGTATGTTTATCGTTTTTATTTTGCTACGCTTCCTATTTAACACGCTAACGCTATAATACGATTAAACTATAGTTAATAAAGGAGATCGGTGTAGCACCCCGATTTTCATGCTTTCTAAGATCGGTAAGCTATATAAATGAGTTTATATTTTATCCGAGGTTTTAGAAAATGAATTTAAATAAAATAAGAGCATAGTTATACTCTACATTATCATAGAGGGTTATGATTAAATTTTGGGTTGAAAATTCAGACGGAACCTGGTCTACGTTTTCACTAACAATAAGATTTTACCGATCAGGAAACCTAATTTTGACTCGTGAATGAAACAGTTAGGTTTTAAATCGAATGTTCAACAACTTTGATAATTTTGGTTTTTTCACTAAAAAGTGAATTAATATAAGTTATTCGGGCCAAATCTTAAATCGAGTAATTAACGGAGCTAAATACGGATTTACCGAGACCCGCTAATGGATAAACTTGAAGTCACATCAGGTCAGCTCACCTAGGAAGGCGTGCCAGTGACTCACCCAAGTCATGATGAAAACAGAAATATCTGAAACGCGTTCACACTGAGAAAAGACAAAAATGCCCTTGACTTTTCACTAAATGACATTTTTGTCCCCAGATGAAATGACTCTTTTATTCCTTAAGTAAACAATTTTGGACACCCTTATCCCCTCCATACCCCATGCCAAGGCTTCATGAAAGCCATTCTCTCACTTTTTCTTACAACTTCATCTTTTCTCTTAACTTTCTCTCATCTTCTCAAAGTGAAGCTTAACAAATTTTGTGAAGAAAAGTGTTGAATCTTTGCCCATTTTAATCATGCAAGAGGTATGACTACTCTCTTTGATCCATGAGCTTCATATTCTTCACTCATTTCTTGTTTTTCAAGCCATGATCAACATGTTTAAGTTTCTAAGTTCAAAGTTCAAAAATCTCTAGAAAATCATAGAAAAATCCTTTTAATGTGAAATCAATTTCTATAATCTAATCTTATCATCCTCTATCACTATCCAAGAGCATGTAATCAAATAACATGCCTAGCCTCTAAGAGAGGCCGCAACCATAACCTTTGGGAAACCATGAGTTTTGCTTCAAGTTTTTGGATAATGGAACTTGTTTTCGTGTTATGTATGTTTAAGGATCATCCATCCAAGAGTTGGAAATTTTTAGATATCTCTAGCTATTTTAAGTTACCATGGCCGAACCTAGGTCCTAGGAGACAAGGATATGTATTTTTGTGATTGTTAAAGTTTGAATTGACTTTGTGAAGGTAGTGGTTGTTGATTTTTTCAGGAGATTAATCGGGGGACTATCGGATCAAATTGGACGAAGTTCATTCAGGAATTACCTTCGAGAGGTAAGGGGAGATAACCTGAGGAACTTGATTTCCGATGGATGCATACTGTCTTTGTGTGTAAATTGCAACATTATGATGTACTGTCTTTAATTGTGGAGTGCTTTACTTTATGCTTTAGTTAATTTCTTGATTATGCTTGATATGGTATGTTGATTGAAATTATGATTGCTATTGTGCTAAGGAACCTAACATTGGTTAGTGTTCAAAACCAAGTCAAGGTAAAAAGCTTCAAAAAGCTTGAGACATACTATTAAGCGGATAAAAAGTTACAAGTTTTAGAAAGAATTTGAAGACAACGTGTCTTGACGTTTTATTTTAGGAACAAGAAAATGAAAGATATTTTATTAATGAAATAAAAAGACATAAGGAAGGAAATTTGAAAACAAAGTTTATTTTAGGAGCAAGAGTTCTTGCGATTGCAACAAAGGGAGCTGTCCGTCGGGGCATACGCGACAAAATTCGAATCGCTTTCCAAGTATTTATGATTCTTCCAGAATAATCCTGATGAAAACTGGAAGTGCGAATGTTTTGAGATAGGTCTGAGGTATGAAATCAAGGAGTCAGTGTGGCCACAGGGAATTTGAAATTTCCAGGCATTAGTCGAGAAAAGCAGACAAGTGGAGCTGATGAAGCATGAAAGGGCTAACAAAGGGAACGTTAGAGGACCTTCTCGTTTCAAGAATCAATATCATAATCAGAGAGGAGGGCAGAGTCAGAAGAAGCCTTATTCTCGACCCCCAGGGAATAATCAGAACCAATAACCATATCGTCTTGTTGCTTACGCATCAGGCAGTGGAGGCCAGAGGGATCAGAAACAAGGTCAAGATAGGAAATGTTTCAAGTGTGGAGATCCATCACACATGGCCAACAACTGCTCTGTGCGGAATCTTAGATGCTATAGTTGCGGACAAACGGGGCATATAGCAAAAGACTGCAAGATACAGAAACCTGTCTTAGCTGCCAATGACAACACCAAAACCAAAAGGCTGACGACAAAGGGACGAGTTTATACTATGAGTGGTGTTGAGGCTTCGGATCCCGACGATCTCATACAAGGAAGTTGCGACATAGATGGTAATCTTTTACCCATACTTTTCGATTTGGGTGCAACTCATTCTTTTATTGCGATGCATTGTGTGAAATGTTTAGAATTACCTATTTCTTCTGTCATATGAATTAATTGTTTCCACCCCAACTGCTAAGCCAGTTACTATAAACTCAATATGTTTGAACTGTCCTATTGTTATTCAAGATAGACATTTTCTTGTTAACTTAATATGCCTGCCTTTAATACAATTAGATGTAATTTTAGGCATGGATTGGTTATCTTCCAACCATATCCTATTAGATTGCTCACAGAAAACCTTAGTTTTTCCCAATACCGAGATTTCTGGATTTTTAGCTACCAAACACATTAGAACTTCTTTGAAAGAAGGAGATCAAGGATATGTGCTTCTATCCAACTTGGAAGTCAAGGGGAAGATCGAACTGAGTAAGATGCCAGTAGCGAGGGATTTTCCTGATGTATTTCCAGATGATGTTCCGGGTTTGCCGCCAGCAAGAGATATAGAATTCTCCATTGACTTGATTATGAGAACTGGTCCGATATCGATTGCTTCATATCGGATGTCACCTACAGAACTCGCCGAGTTGAAAGCTCAAGTAGAGGACCTTTTGTCTAAGCAGTTTGTAAGACAAAGCGTTTCTCCGTGGGGAGCGCCAGTTCTCTTAGTGAGAAAGAAAGACGGAGGTTCGAAACTTTGCGTGGATTTTCGACAGCTTAATAAAGTGACGATCAAGAACAAATATCTTTTACCGCGTATCTATGATCTGATGGATCAACTGCGAGGAGCTGCTGTTTTCTCGAAAATTGACTTAAGGACGGGATATCATCAGATTAAAGTAAGGACTGAGGATATACCTAAGACTGCATTTAATACTCATTACGGACATTACAAATATCTCGTGATGCATTTTGGAGTGACGAATGTACCTACTATATTTAGGGACTACATGAATCGGATTTTTCATCCGTTTCTTGATAAGTTCGCTGCAGTGTTCATCGATGACATCCTCATTTACTCTAAGAGTCATGAGGAACATGAGGAACATTTGTGACAAGTCTGACAAGTCTTATGCGAAAAGACGCTGTATGTGAAACTCTCCAAGTGTGAGTTTTGGCTGAAGGAAGTTAGATTTCTAGGACATATTATAACGAATGAAGGGACTGTTGTTGACCCTGCAAAAGTGGAAGCTTATACTTTCTTGGGAAAGGCCAAAGACAGTAACGAAAATACGAAGTTTCGTTGGTGTGGCTGGATATTATCGAAGGTTTATAGAAGGATTTTCCAAGACCGTAGCACAGTTAACTCAACTCACAAGGAAAGACCAACCTTTTATGTGGACTGCCAAGTGTGAAGAAAGTTTTCAGAAGATAAAGGAACTTCTAACGACTTCACCAGTGTTAATACTTCCTGAATTAAGTGAACCTTACGAAGTATACTGTGATGCTTCACATCAAGGCTTAAGTTGTGTATTGTGAAATAAACAGAGGTAAACACTAGAAGGGGGTTGAATTGTGTTTACCAGATTTAAGCAGAAATAAAAACTTTTTCGCACGCACAAGAGAGAGAAGATGAGTGTTTTAAGACAGAGCAATCAGACAGATAACTTGTCTGAAGGTTTTTGTGAAAAACACACAATCATGCAAGATAAAACGAATTGGTCAACACAGTTATAACCTCCTTAGTTAAAAGCTAGTTAGGATAAATAAGAAAATTAAAGAGATAAGGGATAGAGAGATTAAACACAATAGTTTTATCCTGGTTCACCCCTTAATAACTGAGGCTACGTCCAGTTCTTGGCAGCACCAAGTTTTCTCAACTATGACTGATCAGGTTACAGGACAGACAAGTATTCTTTTCTCACCTAGTCTCTTCAGGCTCTAACACAAGTATTGTTTTCTTACCTAGCCTCTTCAGGCTCACTTAGATTGATTTAACAGAAGATGTAAATAGATTACAACTTTCAAGTCTTTCACAATCACTCAGAAGAGTGTACTAAATGTGAAGGTCTGAAAGACTGCATATTAACTTCAATTGATTGAAGAATTAAGAATGAAAGAATAAATGCACAGAGTAATTGCTCTTTGAATGTTGCGTTAGTTCTCTCTTGTCTATATGGAATCTTCAGCATCTACTTCATTAAATAGGCTTCAAGGGATTGAAGCCGTTAGAGACATTCCTTGAGAGCTTGCCCTTTTGTAGATCTTTATTAAATGCAAATAGAGTTGTTCTGGTCAGCCATTGTGCTTTGTGTAACACCCCGATTTTCATGTTTTCTAATTCTTCAGTATTTTAATGTCTTTATTTTATTCGAGGTCTTAGGAATAGAAATAAAATATTCCGAGACCATAGTCATGCTCGACGATATCGTAGGAAGCTACGATTAAGTTTTGAGTCAAAAACTCAAACGGAGTCCGGTCTGCGTTTTTACACTGACAGTATGATTTTACTGCTCAGAAGACCTCAGATGGACCCGTGAACGAGACAGTAAGTCTTAGAATTCGATTATCTACGTTTTGGTTAAATTTCGTAAAAATTTCAGAAAAATAACTTCCTGACCTTCGTTCGAGCGAAATCCTTAATCGGGTGACGAACGGAGCCACATATGGAGTTACCGAGACTCGCCAACGGATAATCTTGATATCACAACATCCCAGGACACTTGGGAGAGTATGCCAGAGTCGTCATGACGATCGGGAAAAATCTAGACGCGAAATGACCAAAATGCCCCTAACCTTAGTCTTTTGCACTTTTACCATTTTACCCTTTTGGCAAATGACCATTTTGCCCTTAAGTGACTTGTTTTAATGCTGAACTCAGCCCTCACACCCTCTCATTCACGCAGCCCAGCCCTTCTTGAAGAGCCAAGAACACCATCTTCAACTTTAGAGAGAAAACACCATTGTTGTCTTGAGAAAAGCTTGATTTCTTGTTAGAATCACTTGATTCCTTGAGCAATCTTCCTTCATTTCAAGGTAAGATCACTTCTATGATCTCTTAGCTTCTTGAATATCTCTTTATTTCAAGATCAAGATCCATTTTCATGAAAATTATTTCTTAGATCCAAAACTTTGAAAATCCATAGGAAATTGTAGAAAAATCCTTTTGAGGTAAGACCAAGTTCTTTGAACTCACCTCATCATTCTCTATCTAAACCCTAGAGCTTATGATTCAACTCTCATCATAGCTCAAAAAGCACTTTATGGCCGAACCCTTCTTGATGATGATGAATAGTGTTTTCATCAATTTTTGATTTCTAACACTTGATTTCATTCTTAGCTTTCCTAATGCCTTTGAATCCATGAAATGGAAAACCAAGATCAATTCCTAGCTTTATTCTCTTTAGGGTGGCCGAAACCCTCTTTGTGAGAATTGTTGAGTGGTTTGATTGTTGTTTAATGTTTGATTGTTTGGTTGTTTGTAGTTGGTGACAATTATCAGAAGGTTCACAAACCGATCAACCGACTTTGATCCGGGAATCTGCTCTTCAACAGGTATGGGGAGAAGAACCTCATCACACCAAGATGGTGGTGGTGAAGATGGTTGTTTACTTTATGTGTGGGTGAAACCCTTTAGTTTGGGTTCACTTTTAGTTGTTATGTTTTGTTAAGTTCTCATGGAGAACAAGAATGTCATGATGAGTTTATGCTTTGGTATGTTGTGTTGTGTTTTAGCATATGTTGATGATGAGATGATTGAATGAAAAACCATTTTCATGTATGTTGGAAAACCTACTTTGATCACTAGATCAAGTATGGACTTTTATTGTTGATTATGAGACCATAATGCGTGATGGACTTGGATGTTTGATTATGATGTAGTAATGTGTATTATGGTTATCATGATTGTGTAAGTGTTGTGAGCTATACTTTGATTAGTTGATGAAGTAAAACCTCACATTGATTCCTAGTTGGCTATTAGCCATGACCTTGAGGAAAGGAAGGATATGAATAGTTCTTGGACAAGTCAAGTTTGATGTAAAGAAAGTGTTTTCAATAACTTGTGTTTTTCAAAGAAAAACCCTAAGTGACTTTAAAGGGAATTAAATCTCAAAGTGGTTTCACCAAAGTGAAACATGTTTTATACCTTATCCTTAGTTCATCTAGCTAATCAAGTGACTCAAAATGAGGAAAGAAGTGTTTTCATGAAGAGAATCAATATGGTTCCATAAGGTTGATGTCTTGTTTTAAGGCAACTTTCGCTAAGCGAATTTACTTTCGCTACGCGAAAAACAGGGAGAGTCTTAGTTGGGCATCACTGCCTCACTTTTGCTAAGCGAATTCATATTCGCTAAGCGAACCCAGCAAATTTCGCTACGCGAATTACATCTCGCTGAGCAATCCAGAGAAGTCTCCAATAGAGGTGTAACCGTCTGAACTTTCGCTAAGCGAAATCATTCTCGCTAAGCGAATAAAGTGAAGTTTCGCTACGCGAATTCTGTCTCGCCGAGCGATCCAGAGGTGTTTCTAAAGAGGTGCAACCGTCTGAACTTGCGCTAAGCGAATTCATATTCGCTAAGCGAATACAATATATTTCGCTACGCGATTTATGTCTCGCCGAGCGAACCAGAGGAGTTCCAAAGGAGGCATTACTGCCTCATTTTCGCTAAGCGAATGAAATTCCGCTAAGCGAATTTCATGTTTCAGAAAATGCTAGAAATGAAGTAAGTAGTTCAAATGTTGTTTTAAATCAAATGAGTTTTCAACTGTAAAAGTTGTTTGGTTTACAAAAAGAGTTTTCTAACTCAATCATAAGAGTTTTATACGTGAAAAACCTAAGTTAAGTAATTAACTTAGAGTTGAAAACAAGGGTTAATTAAGTATGGTATGTGGTGGAACAAGACCATGTACTATACCATTGATGACTTAGTACATCAATGAGTTCATAAGACTTAAGTGAAATCAACACTTGTTTTCTTAATTGAAAGACAAGGGATTAATATCTTAGAAAGGCTTAAAGACTTATCTAAGAGGATTCTCAATCCTTATTCATAATGCTTAGGACTTGAGACTTAATTCATAAGACATAAACACAAACACGAAACGTTTTGGTTTTCAAAACAGTAGTTCGATGACCGACCGATGATTCGGATCCAGGTTAATCGTTCAATTGTTTCTGTCTTGTGATAACTGGAATGAGAGAGAGATCCTGAGGCTGTGCAGGTATGGGACTGTACAGTGGAAGGAATCTTGAGGCTATGCAGGTATGGGACTGTATAGTTAAGGGAAGGCATATAAGAATTGATTGGTACTACCCATACCAACAAGATTTATCTTCTTTTCGGGAACTTAGAACATAAGTACTTTATAGTTAAGCGTGCTTGACTTGGAGTAATTATGGGATGGGTGACCTTCTGGGAAGTTTCCTAGAAAGCGTGTGAGTGAGGACAAAACATGCTGAAAAGACTTGTGTTGGTTTGTGGGGACAGTCGGCGATTCTGAAAGCAGTCTGGATCATTCCAAAGGAATCACGAGATATTTATCCGATGGATAATTGTTTTATCCGATGGATAAATGTTTTATAAAACAAAGATGTGTGTGTGGTTTCTAAGGAAGAGAACCTTAGTGAACCTTGAGGTTTATCCAATGGATAGACATTGTTTTATCGCATCTGCTTTGTGTAAGCATTGGCATTTCATGTGCATAGTTGTAAGGCCTTGAGCCTAGGAGTTGAGCTTACACCTTGATGCGGGTGCGAATCTTACGGTGACGATCTTCAATGGTCTTTTTGGAGGTATCAGGGTTGGAAGGGCTGACATGTGACCAGTTGGTGATTCTTCTGTGTCGTGGCGAATCCGTGCAATACACTGATATCCTCTACTAGATGCCGTACTTTTCATGTTTGGTCGAGAGTGTTACCGTAAAGCCAGATACGTGCACGTTACGAATGTTGTAGCATCTTGCTCATGGCTGGCAGAAACCGGAACATGTCCTCCCATTCACTCTCTCCGAATGTTTTGTTAGCTCCATGGAGTAGGGGTCAGAGTAGTACCCAGTGACATTGACATTGAGTCATATACATTGCATTGCATTGCATGGCTATTGATGTTTATGGCTATTGATGTTTACGTTTACTGTTATACATCGCTGTATTGTTTAAGGATGCCTTATATTATGCTGTTAAATGTTTAGCATGCTATTATGTTGTTAACTGCTTAACATGATTTATACTGAGAACCTTTGTAAGCATGTTGGGTATGTTGTTACCCGGTGAGTCGTCCCGTTTTTACTACTGCTGTTTTGTTGTGTTGATGAACGGGAATCTCACCCATATCTGTATGTTTTCTGCTGGTACTTGCTGTTGATGCTTGAACAGATGGACGCGACGATGGTTCGGTTCTGCAGTCCCTTTGAGTTCGGAGATGGACTCTTTTGCTGTTTTAGTTTTGTTGTCGGCCAGACTATGTCAGTTTTTGTAGTACCTTTTGGGAGCTATGACTCCTAGTACTTATTGTATTTTCTTATGTCAGTCATACATTAGACTTATGTCTGTATACAGTAATGTTGATGTTTCTATTTTTGTTTTCTGTTTCTGTATTTATAATACTGTATGTATGTCCTAGTAATGCATGGTGAACCTAAGTTCACTTATTAGTATTATTTATTACCTTTACTAATCCCATTACATCTTTATGAAAAGAAAAGAAAAAGAAAAATCGTATTTTTCTGCATTAATAAATATTTTCGGCCTTATAAACGTTCGGGAATGTGACACTCGGGAAAGGGTGTTGCATTATTTGGTATCAGAGCTGGCCGAGTCTTTTTGGGGTTTGTAGGTTATGGTCTGTCTTGTTTGTGTTGTGTTTTCTCTGATTGTCTTTCTGTGCTATTGTTTCTGAGAGAAAACAATGTTGGGGAGGATGATGACTTTGGTCTATCCTTTTGTATTGTTTGCTCTCTGTGTTGTGTTTCTGTGAAGAAGACAACGATTGTTTGTTACTCTCTGCATTATTGTTTCTGAAGGGGAATGATATTGGACAGGGTAGTAATGTTTTTGCTTTCTTGTAAGTTGTCGCTAGCAGAGTTCTTCAGAACGAGTGTTTTCCGACGGGTGCAAGACGAGTTGAAAGACATGGAGTTCCTGCAGCTACGTCAAGGAGGAATGTCTGTCAAAGAATATGCTGATCGTTTTGAGTCCCTGCTGAAGTCTTCGAGGTATTTCCATCTTCATCCCGATGAGGAGTGGAAGTGCACAAAGTTCGAAGAAGGTTTAAGGGACGAGATTCGAGGAGAGGTGCTACCTCTTGAGGTCAAAGAGTTCTCGGTTTTGGTAGATGAATGCTTCGTAATCGAAGATCTGATGAAGACTTGTGGAGGAAGGCAACGTCACTCTGGACCGACTAGGTTCCATAAAGGCACCAATGGTCGTGATGATAGATCTCGATGGAAACCATATTCGAAACATCAAGGTCAACAACAAAGTTCTGTAGGAGGAAGCAGTGGGAGTATTAGTCAATCTGGAAGCGCCCCAAAGAAGTGCATGAAGTGTGGCAAGAACAATCATGTCACCAGAGGATGCTTAATCAAGGGAATCATATGCTTCAAGTGTGGGAAGCCAGGACATACTTCACGTGAGTGTGTGCAATCAAAAGCTAGACATTCTGTCAACGATGTGCAAGCAGCAAAGCCTAAGGCAATGAGTGGAGTTTATACTGGGGATGATGCTAAGACTTCTCAAAAGGAAGATTTGATTCACGGTCAGATCGTCGTGGAAGGTAAAACCTTATTTGTATCTTTCCTTACCCTTAGATTTGGTAATTTTTGCACTTCCTGCAAAGCCTGTTATAACTGCGAAAGTCTGTTTGAACTGTTCTATTTTCCGTAGTGGATAGAACGTTTTTGATTGATTTAATCTGTTTGCCTCTTTCGCAAATGGATTTGATCATAGGGATGGATTGGTTATCTTGTAACTATATCCTATTAGACGATGCAAACAAAACCTTAGTTTTCCCTGATTCGGATAATTCTGGATTTGGATTGCCAATCAAGGAAACGTTTCTTTGAGAGGAGGAGGAGCAAAACGAATACATGTTACTAACGAGTTTCCGGAAGTCTTTTCTGAAGACGTATCAGGTGTATCGCCAGTTCGAGACATCAAGTTGTGATCGATCTTGTGCTAGGAACAGGACCAACGTCTATGGCACCGTATCATATGGCACCTGCTGAGTTGGAAACCTTGAAGGAATAGTTGGTGAACTTATTGGGAAAACAGTTCGTTAGACCCAGTGTGTCGTTTTAGGGAACGCCTGTGCTGTTGGTGAGAAAGAAAGACGAAACATCTTGCTTATGTGTGGATTAGCGCCAGTTGAACAAAGTTACCATTAAGAACAAGTATCATCTTCCGAGGATAAATGACTTGATGGATCAGTTGAGGAGAGCGACAGTTTTCTCCGAGATTGATTTGCGATCGGGTTATCACCAGATTCATGTGAAGACAGAAGATATACCGAAGACAGCGTTTCAAACACGCTATGGGCACTACGAGTATCTTGTGATGCCGTTTGGTGTGATGAATGCTCCAGCTATATTCATGGATTACATGAATAGGATCTTTCGTCCATATCTAGATAAGTTTGTGGTTGTTTCATAGACGACATACTCATCTATTCGCGAAACCAGGAAGAACATGCTGAATATCTTAGTGTGAATCTTCAGGTTCTGAAGGGGAAACAGCTGTATGCAAAGTTGTCCAAGTGTTAGTTTTGGCTCGACGAAGTAAAGTTTTTGGGTCATGCGATTTCAAAGGAAGGATAAAGCGTTTGAATGGATTGAAGCCTGTGAGGAAAGTTTGCAAGGACTAGGTTGAGAAGGGACAGAGAGACCTTTAGGAGAGGAAAAGACAGATGACAGAAAGGTAAGAAGAGAGGGATGAGTGATGATGATAGGTTCAGGTGGAGGTAAAGATTTAGCACAGTATGATGGAGGATCAGGTATTAACAGGTCGAGATATTCCATGAAGGAATAAGAACTAGTAATAAGAATAAAAAGAGGTCTAGAAGGATTGGTTAGGATAACTACAGAGTTATGGTAGGTTAGAATGGGATTAGGGTGATGAAAAAGGATAATAATAGGATACATCAGGTAAATGTCCCTACAGGAGTTAATAAAGTGAGGAGGAGGAGGAGGAATGACAGACAGGTGAGAAACACTACCAGACATAAGGAGTTGGAGATCAGATATGAACAAAGAAGATGAAATTCTAACAGATCGGTTGGGAGTGAAATCCCTTGGAACAGGAACATGACATGCATCAGATACAACTATATAAGATGAAGATTGAATGTTATGAGAGGAGATAGGTGAAGAGAGAATATCTGCAGGAGATGAAGAGGTTGAGGTTGAGATTGAGGGCACATAGTCTTCAAGAAAAGTGGAGTTCTCTAACATCCTAAGCTTCTTGACACGTCTAGGAACCTCTAGATTAACAAAAGGTGCAATAATAGGAGCTTCTACAGCAGTAGCAGTAGCTTTAGCTGGTATTCCGGATCTCTTCCTTTTAGGAATAGCCCCAGGACAGAAGGCTTGCGTTGCCTTGGGTTTCTCTAAAGCCATCTCCATCTGCTCCCCCTGAGCAGGTACATCCTCTCTACTGGGAACAGACTTGTCTTGTGTGTTGGCAGCAGAGGTCTTTTTCAGCACAATCTTCTTTGAAGGTTGAGAAGATGTAACCTCAGCATCTTCCACAACAGAAGCTTTCTTCTTAAGAAGCAACTTCCTTCTTTTAAAGATCAGAGGTTGAACACTATCCTCTGTCTCATGAGAAGAGGTTGGCTTCTTAGAGGAAGGCCTCTCATCTTGTATAGCAACCTTTCCAGCACGCTTCCACAACGCTTCAGATACAGACGCTTTAGACTTGTCTGTTGATTCTGCAGGAGCTTTAGTAGGCTGTGCCTTTGAACCTCGATCACATGAAGCTTGGGCAGTAGTAGAGAACCTCATCATAGACAAAGTCTTCTTGTCCAGAGAAAGGGCCAAGTCCAGAAAGGCTGCATCTTCAGGAACAAAAATTTTGATTTTGAAGAGCAAAGTTAAGAGCATTCCATAGGGATAAGTAGGAGCGGAAGGTTTCTTAACTAGAGCCATGGAATTCTTAAAGATAAGATCATTTAGTCAATCTTGATCTTGTGGATAAGATGATAGAGGGCGAACTTATCCATCTTAGAGATATTGTCTCTAGATCCCTTTCTGGGCAACACACATTCTTGCAGAAGTTTGAGCAAGAACCGACATTTAGGAACTAGGGTTATGGATTTGAAATTTGGAGGGTGTGGAGTACTGTATAGGGCAATGTTGATATCTTCCGAACTCATAGAGTTTTCCCATTCCTCGGTAAAACCAGCTCCAATCCTAGGACAATCAGTTGCGATTTCCAACGTGTTGAGGGAAAAAGAGAAACGTTGATCATGAACACGTGCTTGAATCTCAGTGGGAAGGCCCTTTGGAGACCGAATGATTACAACACTTGTCCAAAAGTCTCTTATCATCTTGGGGTGTACAAACACCTTCATTTTGAAGAATGGAGTCCATGTGGACTATTCGAGTTCTTCAAGCACATCCATTCCCAGACGCCTCAGAGCCTCAAGATCCACAGTTTTTCCAGTGATGATCTTTTCACCATCCTCTGTGTCTATAGCATACCTTCGAGAAATATCAGCAGAAGATAGCTTCTTCTTTGGTGCCATAGCATAGGGTTTAGGGTTAGAGAGTTTTGGAGGGAATAAGAGAGAAGATGAAGAGTTGTAGCGAAGAGAGGGTTTTGAAAATCTTAAAGGAGAAGGATCGTTACGTTTTAAAGAAAAGAAAATGGGTTCTTTTAAGACAAAAAAATGTTTTAAAATATTAAGAAAACAACTGCCATGTACACGTTTTGCCTCAGATACTTAACTGGCATTAAGGAGTAAAAAAATTGTTTAACTTTGTTTAATTCAAATATGAGTATGACTCAGTAGGGTCAGACAAGTAATCACAGACAGGTAATGCGATACTCATTAGACAGGTTACTCAACAATGCAATGCATGTTCAGATTATCTCTAATAAAATTAAACCTATCTTCAGCTAAGGGTTTTGTGAAGATATCAGCCCATTGATTCTCAGTTTTAACAAACTTGACAGTAAACACACCTTTTTAAACATAATCCCTTATAAAGTAATGTCAATTTCTATATTCTTAGCCTTAGAATGTTGTATGGGTTTTTTAGTTATGCAAATAGCACTTGAATTATCACACCAGACAGATATATTATGCTCAAATATAGAGTAATCTTCGAGTTGATATTTTACCCATCAGAGCTGTGAGCAGCAACTTGCAGCAGAGACATATTCTGCTTCAGCAGTTGAGAGTGCAATAGTTGTCTGTCTTTTGCTTGACCAAGAGAGTAAGTTTGCTTCGATGAAGTGACATCCTCCACTAGTGCTTTTCCTGCCAATTTTGTCTCCGGCAAAGTCAGCATCACAAAAACCAACTAACCTGTATTCTTGTGTTCTTAAATACAGTAAACCAAGATTAGTGGTTCCAAGCAAATATCTAAATATTCTCTTAACAGCCTTAAGATGGGATTCTCTAGGATCAGATTGAAATCTAGCAAACATACAGACACTAAATTGAATATCATGTCTGCTAGAAGTTAAGTATACTAGAGATCCAATCATACCTCGCTAGACAGTTTGGTCTACCTTTTTACCTTCCTCATCTTTGCTTAGATTAGTGGTGGGTTGCATGGGAGTTTTCATAGCTTTTGACCTATTCATTTTGTATTTCTTTAGAATTTCCTTGGTGTATTTTTGTTGATGGATGTAGATACCATCACACGTCTGTTTGATTTGCAGCCCAAGGAAGAATTTTAATTCCCCAATCATGCTCATCTCAAATTCTGCTTGCATCAACTTAGAAAATTCTTTGCAAAGCTTATCATTAGTAGATCCAAAAATAATATCATCAATATATATCTGAACTACTATGAAGTTATCTTTTGAGCATTTCTTAAATAAAGTTGTATCAACTTTTCCTCTAATAAAATCATTATTCATGAGAAATGAACTGAGTCTATCATACCATGCTCTAGGTGCTTGTTTCAAACCATATAAAGCATTTTTAAGTTTGAAAACATGATTTGGTTTTTCAGTATCTTCAAACCAGGGGGTTGTTTAACATATACTTCTTCTTCAATTATGCCATTTAAGAAAGCACTTGGCGAATCCGAGCAATACACTGATATCCTTGACTATATGTAGTACTTTTCATGTTTGGTCGAGAATGTTTCCGTAAAACCAGATACGTGCACGTTACATTCATTGTAGCATCTTGCCCATGGCTGGCAATACACAGAACATGTCCTCCCATTCACTCTCTCTGACTATTTGTTAGCTCCATGGAGTAGGGGTCAGAGTTTTATCCTTGTGGCATATGACATTGAGTCATGTACATCACGTTGCATTGCATGGTTGTTGATGATTACATTTACTTATTGTACATCACTATTCTGTTTTCAAAGATGTCTTATGTTGCTAATTGATTAACATGATATATTGCGATTTATGGGATCCATGTTGGGCATGTTTTACCTGGTGTGTCGTCCCAGTTTACTTTTGCTACTGTGTTGTGTTGATACTACACATGTTCATATTTTAGTGTGTCATGCATGTAGTTATCGTGTTTAAATCCATATATTGGTTACTCACCCTTGCCTGTACATGTTGGACACCCTATTGTGTTTTTGGATACGTGTACAGATGCTTCTCAACGGTCATTTGGGTCACTTAGGGACACTGTAGCTTGAGTTTCTTGACGTCGATGACGAAGATATGTGGGATTGTTGATGACGAGGTCCAGTCTTTGGTACGATGTATTGTAGGCAGTATGCTCTATTGTCCTTAGAGTTCTTTTACCAAACCAACTCTTAGGATTTTAATGTTTAGATTGAGAAAGTTGGTATATGTGGTTTTGAAAACCTTTGTACGGTTTGAGACTTCAGTATGAAAAACAATTTCAGGAAAGCTTATATGTGATGGTAAATTGATTTATGAATAAACCCAGTTTATGTGTGTTGTCAAGTATAAGGTGATTTTACTATTGTGATGTATGTATCACTTTTCCGAAGCATTATGCAGAAAGTTTTTGCACCCGAGTTTTCTGACTTAAAGTAAACTATTATTTTCCGAAAGCAACCAGCAATTCCCGTTTAAAAGAAAGATTAATTCCGCATGTGTTCAAGATGTAATGCCCAAGGGGGGTGTTATAGTGTAAATCTTGATGGAGCCAAGGACTAGATGTAACCCCAATGGTTGTTGTGGGTGAACCAGGATATATCTTTGTATGATTCTCTCTTATCCCTTACCTCCTTTTATGCTTAAGATTATTTGTCTTTTTATCTAACTAGCATTGAGTATGTTTATTTAAAACAAGTGTTTCTTCTCTATAAATTTATATCTTGTTGTATTAAGAAATCCTTCAGACGGGTTATGCGTCTGATTATCATTCTAAATGTAATCCTGTCTGTTGCTTTTGTTAATAAATTTGTTTGGAAAAAAGTTTTATGTAACCGCTATTTAACTCCCTAGTGTTTATTTGTGGTAGTTTCAAGATGAAATGATGAAATTAAATCAATCTGAATCATGATGGCAACGAAGAAATGAGCAATTAGAATATTTCACATATTCAGGGATATAAGGAATGGGTTACGTGTGAATTAAACCATATATTTAAAATTTTACCTTTTATGGCACACTCTCTTTGGATCGGATCATCAACTTGGGAGACTTCTTGTGACACCCTAATCTGGCATCACATGGTGACCCAAAAACAACATGAAATACGAAATAACAATTTGCTGGTTACTTTCGGAAAACATATTTTCTTTACTTAGGTCTCACTTACTACAAAAAGCGTGATAAAATTTTTTCTTCTCATTACAACGGTAATAAACAATTACTCAAGAGCAACATCAATGTAACTCGTATATATATATGTGCATCATCAGAGAGTCATGTACATAAATAAACCTTGGACAACATGTCCGTTCAAAAGATACTAACAGAAAAGTAAAAATACTATCAACTCTAAAAACTAGGTAGCGACGGTCTGGAAACCATATCTCTAAAACTCATGGCCATCAGTAGCTGATAACAGACTACCCAAAAAATCGCTGCCTCAAAACTAAGAGTCTAAGCTGGTCTACATCTAGTAAAACCCGTTGGATAGTCCCCCAAAGGAGGGTCCAACGTCAACGTCAGAAGAGAGATCAAGGGAATCTACATTCCCGTTGATCGTCCCTACTTCCCTTGCTCCCGCAGTCGGAGCTTCCCCATTCTCCTGAGGATGGTACTTAGGAGCCTCCTGAGGGTCCTCCTCAGGATCCTGCTCCAGATCATCCTCCTGCTCCTCCTCCTACCCCTCTGGCACTAGACGAACGGAGGGGGAGGAGTCAAGGGCGGCTGCTGCTGCCGGGGCTGAGCGGCTGGGATCTCGTGTTACAATGACCCCTGATCCACCAAGTACTGAAGGATCATCCAAATAGGTGGTAGTGGAATCTGAATGGTCTCTACAGTGTGGACTCTCTCCTGAGATCCCACCTCAGTATTCCCCCGAAGAGTGCAGATGGGTCTAGTATATGCCACGCTGCTAGCTCCCGGATGTATGACCCACGCAGCCGGGTCCTCGCACTGATCAAAAGTGAGG
Organism: Ammopiptanthus mongolicus; assembly: GCA_039655645.1. Lineage (NCBI taxonomy): Eukaryota > Viridiplantae > Streptophyta > Magnoliopsida > Fabales > Fabaceae > Ammopiptanthus > Ammopiptanthus mongolicus. The sequence goes on from CM077345.1 coordinate 60,430,446, forward strand.
GAGCGAACCCCCGTGTGGGCTAGGCCCTCGCTCTCCTGTCCCATTTGTATACAAATAATAATATATGCCAAAAGAAAAACAACATATCCAAGGATGCAGCAAGGGTGAGAAACCAATATATGAACTCAGAATACGACAACTACATACTTCAAAATAGCAAGTTCACACACACACACACACACGCACCACACACACACACACACACACACACACATATATATATATATATGTGTCTGTGTGTGTGTGTGTGTGTGTTAAAAACCATTCTTAAACATGACAAACATCTCACAGAATATCATAAATAATAGAGATAAATCACAAGGGTCTCGTGCCTAATAGGCATCGTTATTTTTAAAACGTACGCATGACACTTCCACATATATCATCTAACATCTGATTCTTAATTTCCGGAAATCCCATAACCTTTCAAAGGGGAGATCTGGCTCATAATACATTGGCCCTCAGGACCACTGTGCTATAACCAAGTACATGAATCCCATGACACTACGCAATTCTCACATGTTGGCGCGATCAGAGATACTTAACAAATTGTAATCAAGCCATACTATATTGTCCAATTCAAGGCACAATGCGTTCCCAGAACACGTATGACACCATTGTCCATCAAGGCACAATGATACATAATGACCGAAGTCATCCCAGGTTTCCTTCCCATCAAGGTCCCCTCATTTTATACGGCAAGCCTGCCAAAAACATATGCATGAGAAAACCTTTGTTTTCGTCAGTTTATCTGTGTCGTATCATTATTTCCTCGTTGAAGCTCAAAGCTATCAACCATCATAACTTTTAGACTCTCAAGTCTTTGCAACTTTTTATAAAAAGGGACACATAGTCCAAAACTCAAAAAGGACACACAGTCCAACAGCCCAAACCCAAAAATCCCCAACCGATGCACCGGCCTCAGATTTTGGATTTTAGAGCATACAAAACGTCCACAAGCCTACAGGACCACAAAGATTGTCCACAAGTTTACAGGACCAATTTACTAACACAGATCCTTAATCCATGTGTCCTGCAGAACACTAGAACCCCGACGTCTCGGTTTCTAGGTTCACATCCAAGATAACTTTTTCCCTTTTTGAAATACAAAATACAAAACCCACATCTCCGAAGCTCACACACAAAGTCTTCGGGATCGGTTTTCTATAAAATCAAACTCTTGATTGAAATCACTTTTCTTTTTGAAGCACTTTGGTAAACTGTTCAAAACTTTGAAATACAGTTCGTGTAAACTCTTTTTCTTGGATAAAACAATTTGTTTCAAAACTATATTACTTGAAAACGCTTTTTCCTTGAAATGATTCGTTTTATCGCTTTAAAAATGAATGATGATTTCTAAAGCACTTTTTATGTCAAAAACTTACTTTTCTTGAACCCAAAGATATTTTTCCTCATTATGTCTTCTCATTGCTTAATGATGTAAATTTTATTTTCTTATTCCAAAAAAAATATCAATCCACTTTATTTTCAAAATCCTTTAAAAACTCTTAGCCTTTTATTTACTTACTTTACATCCCAAGCTTTTTGAAGCTTTTAACTTCACTTGATTTTGAACCCTAACCGATGTTAGGTTCCTCGGCACAATACCAATCATTATTTTGAATCAACACATCATGCTAAGCATACATATCATAATCAACATACTTGAGCACAATTAAACACAAGTAACCATACTTAAGCACAATTAAGCATAGGCAAGCATAATTAAGCAATAAATCAATACAAAAAAAAGGTCAAATAGCGACCGAAAATTGCGACCGAATATTTCCGTTGCCCTTAGCGACCGATTTCGCGACTGATATCAATACCTTTACGCATCACATAATGTATTTATTTGGTGACCGAATTTGCGACCGAAAAAATGGTCGCATGTAATGAATGTGTGTTTGTAGTGTGTGAATGTGTTTGCAGTGTCTGAGGACTGAATTGGGTTGAGATTCATATATAGGGTTAGGGTATTGCTTTAGAGAAAAGGTAATGAAGAGCTGAACTTTTTTACTCCCTACCAAACTGACTGAGAAAAATCATAGTCAAATTTCATTTAACATCAATTGTTTTAAAATCAATTCTATCAAAATATAAAACAAACCGACCATATACTTTTATTACAAATATTAATTTTCAGACTAATTAAGAAGGAAATTAAGAAGGTAAGAACAATAAATTTGGACTATTGGATCTTATTTAGAAGATTAAATTAAAAGATAAATACATGTGCTTTTATTTTTAAATTTCATTTGACAACTAAACAACTTTTACTATATGGTGGAGCACACAAATGAAATTTTAGCTAATATGAAAGTAGGGGCTCGCTGATAGTCTTAAACATAATTCAATTGCAAAGTTAAGTGTGTATTTGGTTTTCTATTGGGAAGGTCCCAAACAGTCGTTAGGAACCTTCCCGACGGAGAAATCATACACACCATAAGTTAAGCTTGTCTGAACCCCTTTATATCATTTTAGAAGGAAAATAAATGAATCGATTTTAAGGGGTTGAAACCAAATCTGTTTAAATTCTGCCATTCTAAACTAAGAAGAAGTGGTTGAAATGATCAAAGTAAGAAGTTGGTTGTGGCTCAAAGCTAGACTAGGGAATTCTTCTATGTCTTTCTTTGAGTGGTTCTCTAATATGATTTTATGTATGCCTTCTTACTGCTATGCATTAAACAAATCTGATATATATGCTTGTTGTTGAGAATGAAGCCTTGGTCTATCTTTTTGGGTGCCTGTTGTGGAGAATCAAGCCTTGGTCTGCTGTTTTTGGTGTCCACGGCCACAGTTTACATAGGATGTTGCACTTTCTGGTTTTGTCCTGCTGATGTTGCAGCTCCCTGTTGGTCTATCTTCTTGTGTTCTCTGTTTCAGCTTAGAGCATCAAGCAAGCAAAAAGTAGGTTCTGTTAGCCCATTTTCTTCACTCTCTCCTAGTGGAGAATAGAAATAGAAATATTTTTTGAGTGCAAACAACACACTCTCTAACACTCTTTCCAACACATATCCTCCTATTGGTTGAAATTCATATGGGTCACAATTGGAGAGTGTATGTTGGAAAGAGAGTGTTAGAGAATGTTTTGCTAGCATCTCATATTTTTTGTTTTGGTTAAGTCTGAATAGAGCTGAACTTTCATTTTATTGTTTTGGATGGATAACTTCTATTGTGCTAATGAAGAAAATAAACAAGCAGTGGATAACTTCTATTGTAGCTTTTCATAGTTACAAATTGCATTCAATTGCTATTTTTTGCTAATTGTTATGGTTGCAAATTAATTGTTTGATGAAGCAAATAGTATTTACAACATGAAAAAATCTCTTGATTGTTTGAGGATGATTGAACTTAATGAAATTTGACTATGATATTTCTCTTTTCTTCCAGCACTCCTTGAGCTTTGCACCCTTTATCATTCTTTGCTTGGAATCGAAGTAAGTTAGATACTCTCTCTTTTTATGCCTTGATTTGTGTGGTATATGTAATGCTTTATGTGAAGTTTTGTGTTATTTGTTAGTGGAAAGCGGAGATCAATAGGATGTGATCTTGTTCGAAAGGCACGATGCTGTTTGTGTGCTAATAATTTAGAAATTATACATATGATTGACAATTATGTGTTGTTTGTTAGTGAAGAGCAGAGCTTAATAGGATGTGATCCTTTTCGAAAGGCAGGATGCTGGTTGTGTGCTGATAATTTAGAATTTATGCATGTGTGTGCAAATTATGTGTTGCTTGTTAGTGGAGAGCAGAGCTCAATAGGATGTGATCCTTTCCAAAAGGCAGGATGCTGGTTGTGTGCTGATAATTTAGAAATTATGCATTTGTGTGCATATTATGTGTTGTTTGTTAGTGGAGAGCAGAGCTCAATAGGATGTGATCTTTTCCGAAAGGCAGGATGCTGGTTGTGTGTTGATAATTTAGAATGTATGCATGTGTTTGCCAATTATGTGTTGTTTGTTAGTGGAGAGCTGAACTCAATAGGATGTGATTCAATTTTTTTGCTTGATATATAAGATAATGATTCTACTTTCTTATAGTTAATTATTTACAAAAGCCTTAGTTTCCCGTTTGAGTTCCAATATTGATGAGTATGCTTACCTTCTTAAGGTATGAATGCTCATTGTATTGAATCTTGAATTGTCCAAGTGGGACAGTTTGGGGTAAAACCTTTTTCACACTTGTATAATAGTCATTTCCACGTTTAAATGTCTTGTATACTTGATGAAATTTTGGTTTGATGCATCTCTTTTTGTTCTCCCGGTACATACTTGATCGTGGTAGATCTGACCCCGTTCAAGTCGTGTACTTGGAGACCGAAGGGAAATGCTGTCGAAATTTCATTAAGTATAAGGCATTTGGGCCTGGGAATAACTAGTATTAACCGAGTGTGGAAAAGGTTTTTTCTCGAATGGGATAGGTTCATACCTTATCATAAGGAAGGAGATTGATGGAGATGTTGGAATAACCCATAATACATGCCGCTGTAGGTTGCTTGAGTTGGCAGCAATGGAGATTACGGGAAATAGGATGTGGATATATCGTAGGTTGGATCATAATAAACGTCTTATGGAAGAGTTCAGAGTTGGAGTGCGTGATTTTATAGAGTTTGTTATTAGTCAGGACAGATTTATAAGGCGGGGCGATGATAAGTTGAGGTGTCCTTGCTCTAGATGGAGCATATGAGGATCCAGCCTCCTGTTGTGTACCCCCTCATCCAGTTGTGCCTTCTCCTTCTCCAGAGGACGTTGCCGCCGATGATGATGAGGATGACTTTCCGCCTCCGCCTCTATTTTGATTTTTGATACATTTTTGTTTGCTATATTTTTGTTTTATTTAAATTATGGACGAGTTTTGTTTACATTAGGTTTGACTTTATAGATGACTTCTCGCCCCCTTCTCTATATTTAAGTTTTGTTTAATACATTTATAGCGTTACTTAATATATTTAATATTTTAAATGTTTTTTAAATTCTAATCAATAACAATAATTTGAAAAGAATCCAATTGATTCTTATGCATTATCATAAAAATGAATTAAAAAGAATTTATTAAAAAAATTTTAAAAAAAAGGAAAATTACAGCGACCGAATTAGCCACCGATATATCGGTCGCCGCCTTTTAAAAAAATCCACTACCAATTTAGCTACCGAAATATCAGTCGCTGGTAATATAAATAGTCGTAGGTTAGTGACCGATTTAGCAACCAAATATCAAGTCGCTAATTTCGGTTATCTGACATAATGCGACGAAAAGCATAGCGACCGAAATATTAAGTATTGCTACGGATAATTCGGTCTCTAATAACGCCGAGTTAAAATTCGGTCGCGGGAACCTTAGCGACCATGTCTTTCGCCACGACTATTATTCAGTCGCAAATTCAGTCGCTAATTAAATTAGCGACCGAATTTTGATGTATAGCGACCGAATTCTACGGTCGCTATTTTACCATTTTTTTGTAGTGAATACAACACTCCACAAAATAATTACAATACAACAACAGACAGTACACAGCCATCGGAAATTGAATTCCTCAGGTTATCTCCTCTTACCTCTCGAAGTATTCCTCGAAGTGAAAAGTTGCCCGATTGATCCGCGAATCGTCGGATTGTACGCCCGAATATACAACACCAACTACATTCACACAATCAATTCAAACATCAACATTTAACAACACAAAATTTCCCTATTTCCTCTTATCTAAGGTTCGGCCATAGGGCTCTAAAATTAGCTAGAGATGTCTAAAATTTTCTATCTCTTGGATGAATGATCCTTAGATATACCTAACACTAAATCAAGTCTCATTACTCAAAACTTGAATAAAAAACTCAAGCTTTCTCACCCTAGGGGTTTCGGCCTTGTAACACCCCGTTTTTATTTTAAAAGCTTTACAATATTAATTAAACAGTATTTATGTGTTTGTATTTTAGTAGAGGGTCTAGAGAGTGAAATAAAATAAAATGATGGCGTAGTCAAGCTCTACGTTATCATAGGAAGCTACGGTTAAATTTTGGTTCGAAAACTCAGACGGAGCCCGATCTGCGTTTTTCATTGACAGTAGTGTTTACTACTAGAAAGACCTAATTTTGACCTATGAACGAGATAGTTAGTCTTATAATCATGTTTCCTATATTTTTGAAAAAATTGGTTTTTGACCTTCAAAAGTGAAAATAATATAAACTATTCGGGTGTGATTTAAACCGGGAGACAAACGGAACTGCGTATGGATTTATTGGGACCCGCGAACGGATAATCATGAGGTAACATCAGGTCACATCACCTAGGAATGTGTGCTGGAGTCATGATTGCTTTTTGAAAATATCTGGACGCGAAAAGATCAAAATGCCCCTGAGTTTCTTCATAATTACCATTTTGTCCTTGTGAGAAAAGACCATTTTGCCCTTAAGTGAATTTTTTAACCCTCTTATCTCTCCCTTTCTCTCTTCCCACGCCCCCTTCATCTTCTTCCTCCTCCATTTCTTTCTTCTTCTTCTCCATTTCTTCACTTTTCCTTGATACTTTCTTCCATTTTCTTAAGAGTTTCTCAAGAGATTTTGAGAAACAAAGTTGATATTCTTGATCACCTTCATCATCTAAGTGGTAAGAAATCATCCTTGATCTCTCAATCTTCACTTTTCTCCATCAAAATCTTGCAATTTTCCCTATGATCAACTTTGAAGCTTAAACTTCAAAAATCTCCAGAAAATTGTAGAAAAATCCTTTTAATGCCAAACCAATTTATATGATCTAGTTTCATCCTCTTCTATCACTATGTAAGAGCATGAAATCAAATAATCTTCCCAGCCTATTAATTTTAGAGGAACCAAACGTAGGTCTATTTTGCAGGAAAATGGGATTTTGTTCAATTTGTGTGAAATGATTCTTGATTTCACCTCTTTCATTTCATGATCATGCAATCCAAGTGATTAGAAAACCAAATCAAGCTCTCACCTATTTTTAATGGTGATGGCCGGAATCCTATGGTGAGAAAAGCTTGAGTTTTGCTTCAAATTTTTGAGTAAAAAAACTTACTCTAGTGTTGTGCATGCTTAAGGATCATTGATCCAAGAGTTGGTAGAATTTCAACCTCTCTAGCCTATTTAATTAAATAGGGGCAGCAGCCTTAGTCATAATGATTAGGAAATTTTTGTTTGAATTGTATTGATTTCTGGTTGTGTTTTGTTGTAAAGGATCGGACAGTGTTCGAACATTTGATAGGGCACCCGATAGACAGTTGCCGAGCCGTAGTCGGAGCTGCACCAGGAACATTACTAAGGCGGGGAGAAAGAACTGATATCGTCGGGAAGGCAAGCTTAGTATAGGATACATACGGCTGTAGGGGAACCTCAAACCCAACTAGAGGTTGAGCCCTGGATAAAGTGCCTGGACCCTAGGTGTAGGTACTTTTGGGATATCACCAAGATGAAAATTTAAGTGATTTGATTGATTGAGGTTGATGTGTTGAATTATTTAATTGCTTATCTATGATCTGTTCTGTTGAACTGCTTGTATGATTAAATGTTTGTCTGGCATTGTGATGATATCTATATTAGAATAAATTCTGTTGCGATATTTTATTGTGATTGGTTGGTTGGGTGCTAATGAGAGTATGGTGAGTGTTGATGTTATTCGAGTTGATACCGTCATTGTAACGTCCCGATTTTCACGTTTTCTATTTCTTTAGTATTTTAATGTCTTTATTTTATTCGAGGCCTTAGGAATAGAAATAAAATATTCTGAGACCATAGTCATGCTCGACGATATCGTAGGAAGCTACGATTAAGTTTTGAGTCGAAAACTCAAACGGAGTCCGGTCTGCATTTTTACACTGATAGTATGATTTTACTGCTCAGAAGACCTTAGATGGACCCATGAACGAGACAGTAAGTCTTAGAATTCGATTATCTACGTTTTGGTTAAATTTCGTAAAAATTTCAGAAAAATCACTTCCTGACCTTCGTTCGGGCGGAATCCTCAATCGGGTGACGAACAGAGCCACATATGGATTTACCGGGACTCGCCAACAGATAATCTTGATATCACATCATCCCAGGACACTTGGGAGAGTATGCCAGAGTCGTCATGACGTTCGGAAATATCTGGATGCAAAATGACCAAAATGCCCCTAACCTTAGTCTTTTACACTTTTACCATTATTCCCTTTTGGCAAATGACCTTTTTACCCTTAAGTGAACTTTTAAGAGGCTGAACTCAGCCCCTCACTTCATCATTTTCGCACAGCCCCTCATCCTTAGAAGCTCCATAGTTGTTCTTGAGAGAAAACTCCATTTTCGCCTAGAAAAGCTTGAGTTTTTGTTGGAATCACTTGATTCCTTGAGCAATCTTTCTTCATTTCAAGGTAAGATCACTTCTATGATCTCTTAGCTCCTTGAATCTTTCTTTATTTCAAGATCAATCTTCATTTTCATGAAAATAATTTCTTAGATCCAAAACTTTGAAAATCCATAGCAAATTGTAGAAAAATCCTTTTGAGGTAAGACCAAGTTCTTTGAACTCACATCATCAATCTCTACCTAAACCCAAGAGCTTATGATTCAACTCTCATCATAGCTCAAAAAGCATTTTTGGCCGAACCCTACTTGAAGATGATGAATAGTGTTTTCATCAATTTTTGATTTTTAACACTTGATTTCATCCTTAGCTTTCCTAATGCCTTTGAATCCATGAAATGGAAAACCAAAACCAATTCCTAACCTTTTTAACCTAGGGTGGCCGAAATCCTCTTTGTTAGGATAGTTGAGATTGGTTTTGATTGTTGTTTAATGTTGGTTGTTGTGTTGTTGTAGTTGTTGACGATTATCAGGAGGTTCAAAAACCGATCAACCGACTTTGATCCGGGAATCTGCTCATCAACAGGTATGGGGAGAAGAACCTCATCACACCAAGATGGTGGTAGTGAGAATGGTTGTTTAATTTTATGTGTGGGTGAAACCCTTTAGTTTGGGTTCACTTTTATATGTTAAGTTTTGTTAAGTTCTCTTGGAGAACAAGATTGTCATGATGAGTTTATGCTTGAGTATGTTGTAGTGTGCCTTAGCATATGTTGATGAAGATATGATTAAATGAAAATCATTTCCATGTATGATGAAAAACCTACTTTGATCACTAGATCAAGTATGGACTTTTATTGTTTGATTATGAGACCATGATGTGTGATGGATATGTTTGATTATGAGGTAGTAATGTGTATTGTGGTTTACCATAATTGTGTGAGCTACATTTACCTTGTTGGTGAAGTAAAGTCTCCATTTTTCATTGGAGTAGGCTTGTGGCCTTAGTAAGAGGAAAATATAAGAACATATGTTGTTCTTGTTTTGGCAAAGTTTTGATGCAACAAAACATGATTTCATAACCTAGGATTTCAAAGAGAAACAAAAGTGATTTTTGATCCAAAGATCAAATGAAGTTTTAACCTTTAAAGTATCATCAAAGTGGGAAAATGTCTTTTCTTTAGCCATAGGTCTTTTAATCAAACTAAGTTTTTCAAAAGAAGAAATAATGAAGGAGTTAGGGAAAAGGAGAAACAGGGCACTCGCCCAGCGAACCCCGTCTCGCCTCGCGAGACAGAGGGAAGATAAGGCATTCGCCAGGCTAACATTGCATCGCCTCGCGAGACAGTGGACTAGCCCGAGCAACAAAGATGAAATTTCTCGGCCTCACGTCGCGAAGTCGTCTCGCCTCGCGAACCGCCTAAGTAGCAAAGATGCAACTTCTCGGCCTCGCGTAGCGAAGCAGTTCTCGCCCCGCGTACCGCCTAAATAGTGAAGATGCAGCTTCTCTGCCTCGCGTCGCGATATAATCCTCGCCTCGCGGAGCAGAAAGACTGTCTGAATAGAAAAGATCACTTCTCTGCCTCGCGTCGCGATACAATCCTCGCCTCGCGAAGCAGAAGGACTTTCCAAGCAGTCAATATAACTTCTCAGCCTCGCGTCGCGACATAGACCTTCGCCTCGCGAGAAATGGTTTGTTTATGAAGAGTGTTTTTCAACTCAAACTGTAAAGTTTTAAGTTTTAAAAACCTAAGTTAAGTAATTGACTTAGAGTTGAAAACAAGGGATAATTAAGTATGGTATGTAGTGGAACAAGACCACATGCTATACCATTGATGACTTAATACCTCAATGACTTCATAAGACATAAACACAAACATGAAACGTTTTGGATTTTGAAACAGTAGTTCGATGACGGACCGGTGATTCGGACCCCGATCAGTCGTTCAATTGTTTCAGTCTTGTGATGACTCGATCCCGGAGGGATCACGAGATTTATCCGGTGGATAAAGGTTTTGTTTTCAAAAAGACGCGTATAGTTCCTAAGGAAGAGAACCTTAGTAGACTTCGAGGTTTATCCAGGGGATAGACATTGCTTGATCGCATCTGCTTTGTGTAAGCATTGGCATTTCATTTGCATAGTCGTAAGGCCTTGAGCCTAGGAGTTGAGCTTACACCTTGATGCGGGTGCGAATCTTACGGTGACGATCTTCAATGGTCTTTTTGGAGGTATCAGGGTTGGAAGGGCTTACATGTGACCAGTTGGTAGCTCTTCTGTGTCGTGGCGAATCCGTTCAATACACTGATATCCTCTACTAGATGCCGTACTTTTCATGTTTGGTCGAGAGTGTTTCCGTAAAAGCCAGAAACGTGCACGTTACGAATGTTGTAGCATCTTGCCCAAGGCTGGCAGAAACAGGAACATGTCCTCCCATTCACTCTCTCCGACGTTTTGTTAGCTCCATGGAGTAGGGGTCAGAGTAGTACCCAGTGACATTGACATTGAGTCATATACATTGCATTGCATTGCATGGCTATTGATGTTTACATTTTCTGTTATACATCGTTATACTGTTTAAGAATACCTTATTTTATGCTGTTAACTGCTCAACATGATATTATGCTGTCAACTGCTTAATATGTTTGACATTGGGAATTCTTGTAAGCATGTTGGGTACGCTGTTACCCGGTGAGTCGTCCCGTTTTTGCTATTGCTGTTTTGCTGTGTTGATGAACGGGAATCTCACCCATATCTGTATGTTTTCTGTTGGTACTTGCTGTTGCTGTTTGAACAGATGAATGTGACGATGGTTCAGCCCAGTAGTTTCCTTGAGCCCTGAGGCGGACCCTCTTTTTGTGGTCTAGTTTTGTTGTCGGCCAGACTATGTCAGTTTTTGTAGTACCTTTTGGGAGCTACGACTCCTAGTACTTATTGTATCTTTTTATGTCAGTTATACAGTAGACCTATGTCTATATATAGTATTATTCCTTTTCTGTTTATGTCCCTGTAATCATTATGCATATTGTTCTAGAAATGTATGGCGAACCTAAGTTCGTTATTAGTATTATTTACCTTTGCTAAATCCCATTGCATCTTGTGAAAAGAAAAAAAAAAGAGAAAACCGTATTTTCCGCATTAAGAAATATTTTCGGCCTTATAAACGTTCGGGAAACCACCATACGGGAACTGGCTGCTCAAAACCTGACTGCTGCTGTGAACGCCATACGGGAAATGGCTGCTGCTATGGTTCAACGTGACGAAAGAGCTGCCGGAGGTAGAGGACTGGACGAATTTCTTCGTCGGAATCCACCTCAATTCAAAGGTGAATTCAATCCTGAGTTGGCTGAACGCTGGATCCAAACACTGGAGAAAATATTTGGAGCGATGAGATGTACTGAGAATGACAAGGTTGTCTATGCAACCTATATGCTGGTGGAGGATGCTGAATACTGGTGGGAAGGAGCCCGTCAGATGCTGATTCACGATCAACAAGCTGTGGATTGGAATGCTTTTAAGGGAAAATTCCTGGAGAAGTATTTTCCTGCGAGCGCAAGACACAAGAAAGAGATGGAGTTCCTCCAGCTGAGACAAGGGGGAATGACCGTAGCTGAATACGGGGCCAAGTTTGAAAGTCTAGCAAAGTTCTCAATTACTTTCTGGACAACCCAAGAGAGGAGTGGAAGTGCAGAAAAATCGAAGGAGGTCTAAGGATCGACTTGAAGAGAGCTGTAGTTCCATTGGAAATTTCTGTTTTTCCGAGGCTAATGGAAAAGTGTTGTCTGATTGAGAGTTTGGAGCCCAAGGACAAGCGGGTACTGAGTTCTGGACCGAGCAAGTTCCAGAGAGGAAGCGGTGGTCGAGACAACAAATCTCGATGGAAGCCGTATGCAAAGCAACAAGATCGACAACAACGTTCTGCGGGAGGAAGTAGTGGGAGTTTCAGTCAGTCTGGAAACGCCCCAACCAAGTGCATGAAGTGTGGGAAGAGCAATCACATCACCAGAGATTGTTCGATCAAAGGGATTATCTGCTTCAAGTGTGGGAAGCCGGGGCACATCTCATGTGAATGCATGCAACCAAAATTGGAACATTCTGTCAACAATGTCCAAGCTGCAAGGCCTAAGATGAAGGGCAGAGTCTACACTATGGGAGGTGCTGAAGCTTCTCAAAATGAAGACTTGATCCAAGGTCAGTGTGTCATGGGAGGTAAAACCTTAACTGTACTGTTTGATTCAGGGGCAACGCATTCCTTTATTGCCTATGACTGTGTGAATCTGTTGGGATTACCTGTGTCTTCTTTACCTTTTGATTTGGTAATTTCTACGCCTACTGCAAAGCCTGTTATAACTGCTAGAGTTTGTTTGAACTATTCTATTTCTGTTAAAGGTAGAACATTTTTGATTGACTTGATCTGTTTGCCTCTCTCGCAAATGGATGTAATCTTAGGAATGGATTGGTTATCTTCTAATCATATCATGTTAGACTGTGCAAATAAAACCTTAGTTTTTCCTAGTTGTGAGAATTCTGGATTTTTGACTGCCAACCAAGTAAATGCTTCTTTGAGAGAAGGAGCTCAAGGATACATGTTACTATCTTCTTTGGAGGTCAAGAGCGAGCTAGTCTTAGAGCGCATACCTGTCGTGAATGAGTTTCCGGAAGTCTTTCCTAAAGACGTACCAGGTTTGCCGCCAGTTCGGGACATCGAGTTTGCGATCGATCTTGTGCCAGGAACAGGACCAGTGTCTATGGCACCGTATCGTATGGCACTTGCTGAGTTAGAAACTTTGAAGGAACAGTTGGTAGACTTATTGGGGAAGCAGTTTGTTAGACCTAATGTGTCGCCGTGGGGAGCACCTGTGCTGTTGGTGAAAAAGAAAGATGGAACATCTCGTTTATGTGTGGATTATCGCCAGTTGAATAAGGTTACTATTAAGAACAAGTATCCACTTCCGAGGATAGATGACTTGATGGATCAGTTGAGGGGAGCGACAGTTTTCTCCAAGATTGATTTGCGATCGGGTTATCACCAGATTCGTGTGAAGGCAGAAGATATATCGAAGACAGCGTTTCGAACACGCTATGGGCACTATGAGTATCTTGTGATGCCGTTTGGTGTGACGAATGCTCCATCTATATTCATGGATTATATGAATAGGATCTTTCGTCCATACCTAGATCAGTTTGTCGTTGTCTTCATAGATGACATACTTATCTATTCGCGAGACCAGGAAGAACATGCTGAACATCTTAGTGTGGTTCTTCAAGCTCTGAAAGAGAAACAGTTGTATGCAAAACTGTCCAAGTGTGAGTTTTGGCTTGACGAAGTGCAGTTTTTGGGTCATGTAATTTCAAAGGAAGGAATTGCTGTAGATCCGTCGAAAGTCGAAGCAGTTCTTGAGTGGGAAAGACCAAACACAGTGACTGAGATACGCAGTTTTGTGGGTTTGGCTGGGTATTATCGGAGGTTCATTGAGGGATTTTCTAAGATTGTAGGACCTCTTACCCAATTGACGAGGAAGGACAAAGCGTTTGAATGGACTGAAGCCTGTGAGCAGAGTTTTCAGGAGTTGAAGAAGAGGCTGACTACATCACCAGTGTTGATATTGCCAGATCCAAGCGAATCTTTTGAAGTGTACTGTGATGCTTCATACCAAGGATTAGGCTGTGTTCTGATGCAGAATCTAAAGGTAGTAGCGTATGCCTCGAGACAGTTGAAAGTGCACGAGAAGAATTACCCAACTCATGATCTGGAGTTAGCAGCGGTAGTTTTTGCGTTGAAGATCTGGAGGCATGACTTGTATGGTTCGACGTTCAATGTCTTCAGTGATCATAATAGCTTGAAGTATCTGTTCGATCAGAAAGAGCTCAACATGAGACAAAGACGATGGCTGGAATTTTTGAAGGACTATGACTTCCAGTTGCAGTATCATCCGGGAAAAGCTAATGTGGTAGCGGATGCCCTGAGTAGAAAAGTGTTACATGTGTTTGCCATGATGGTTAAGGAACACGAGCTGTTGGAACAGTTCAGAGATATGCATCTCTCTGTGGTTAGTATGCCAGGAAGACTATGTGTAGGTATGGTTACGGTATCTTGTGATCTGATGGATCAGATCCGGGAGAAACAAGTATACGACCAGTATCTGGAGAAAGAGCGGAGGAATCTAAAGAAAGGGATGACATCGGAATACAAAGAAGGAACAGATGGAATCCTAAGACGAGGAGAACGGGTTTGTGTGCCAAACAACCCGGAGATAAGAAGGTTAATTCTGGACGAAGCTCATAGAAGCAAGTTGAGTATGCATCCAGGGTCAACCAAGATGTACCAAGACCTGAAGCGGTTGTTTTGGTGGCAAGGCATGAAAAGAGATGTAGCCGATTATGTGGCATCTTGCTTAGTGTGTCAGAAAGCAAAGGTTGAACATCAGAGGCCAGCTGGAATGTTACTTCCGTTGGATATCCCAGAGTGGAAATGGGACGGCATAGCAATGGATTTCGTGACGTGTTTGCCAAGGACACCTAAAGGATACGATTCCATTTGGGTTATAATTGATAGGCTTACGAAATCAGCTTATTTTCTACCGATTAATCTCAAGTATTCTATGGAAAAGCTTACTCAGATTTATATCAGTGAGATTGTGAGACTGCATGGAGTACCTTCAAGTATCATATCGGATAGAGACCCGCATTTTACTTCGCGTTTTTGGCAAAGTTTACATGAAGCTTTAGGAACGAAGTTACGATTAAGTTCGGCTTACCATCCTCAAACTGATGGACAATCGGAAAGGACGATTCAGTCTTTAGAGGATCTGTTAAGGGCGTGTGTGTTGGAACATGCCGGAAGTTGGGAGAATTTCCTACCGTTGATAGAGTTTACCTACAACAACAGTTATCATTCGAGTATAGGGATGGCACCCTCCGAAGCTTTATATGGACGACGTTGCAGAACACCTTTGTGTTGGTACCAAGATGGAGAAAGTGCTTCATTAGGACCTGAACTAGTGCAACAAACAACCGAGAAGGTGAAACTGATTCAAGAAAAGATGAGGACGACTCAGAGCCGACAGAAGAGTTAAGCGGATAAAAGACGTAAGCCACTTGAGTTCGAGGAAGGGGATCATGTGTTTTTGAGAGTCACTCCGATGACTGGGGTGGGCAGGGTCCTGAAGTCCAGAAAACTCACTCCAAAATTCATTGGACCTTATCAAATTCTTCGTCGGATAGGTCCAGTAGCTTACCAAATAGCTTTACCGCCTTTTCTATCCAACCTTCATAATGTTTTTCATGTTTCGCAATTGCGAAAGTATATTCCTGATCCCAGTCACGTCATAGAGTCTGATTCAGTACAACTAAAGGATAACCTAACCTATGAGACATTGCCGGTTAAGATCGAGGACAGGAGGATAAAGAAACTGCGAGGGAAGGAGATAGCGTTGGTCAAAGTTATCTGGAACGAGACTACAGGTGATGCTACCTGGGAAAGAGAAGAGGACATGCAACAACAGTATCCGAGTTTGTTTTAAGAGGTACGTATATTTTCGAGGACGAAATTCTCTTAAGAGGGGTAGGAATGTAACGTCCCGATTTTCACGTTTTCTATTTCTTTAGTATTTTAATATCTTTATTTTATTCGAGGACTTAGGAATAGAAATAAAATATTCCGAGACCATAGTCATGCTCGACGATATCGTAGGAAGCAACGATTAAGTTTTGAGTCGAAAACTCAAACGGAGTCCGGTCTGCGTTTTTATACTGACAGTATGATTTTACTGCTCAGAAGACCTTAGATGGACCCGTGAACGAGACAGTAAGTCTTAAATTTCGATTATCTACGTTTTGGTTAAATTTCGTAAAAATTTCAGAAAAATCACTTTCTGACCTTCGTTCGGGCGGAATCCTCAATCGGGTGACGAACGGAGCCACATATGGATTTACCGGGACTCGCCAACAGATAATCTTGATATCACATCATCCCAGGACACTTGGGAGAGTATGCCAGAGTCGTCATGACGTTTGGAAATATCTGGACGCAAAATGACCAAAATGCCCCTAACCTTAGTCTTTTACACTTTTATCATTATACCCTTTTGGAAAATGACCTTTTTACCCTTAAGTGAACTTTTAAGAGGCTGAACTCAGCCCCTCACTTCACCATTTTCGCACAGCCCCTCATCCTTAGAAGCTCCATAGTTGTTCTTGAGAGAAAACTCCATTTTCACCTAGAAAAGCTTGAGTTTTTGTTGGAATCACTTGATTCCTTGAGCAATCTTTCTTCATTTCAAGGTAAGATCACTTCTATGATCTCTTAGCTTCTTGAATCTTTCTTTATTTCAAGATCAATCTTCATTTTCATGAAAATAATTTCTTAGATCCAAAACTTTGAAAATCCATAGGAAATTGTAGAAAAATCCTTTTGAGGTAAGACCAAGTTCTTTGAACTCACATCATCAATCTCTACCTAAACCCAAGAGCTTATGATTCAACTCTCATCATAGCTCAAAAAGCATTTTTGGCCGAACCCTACTTGAAGATGATGAATAGTGTTTTCATCAATTTTTGATTTTTAACACTTGATTTCATCCTTAGCTTTCCTAATGCCTTTGAATCCATGAAATGGAAAACCAAAACCAATTCCTAACCTTTTTAACCTAGGGTGGCCGAAATCCTCTTTGTTAGGATAGTTGAGATTGGTTTTGATTGTTGTTTAATGTTGGTTGTTGTGTTGTTGTAGTTGTTGACGATTATCAGGAGGTTCAAAAACCGATCAACCGACTTTGATCCGGGAATCTGCTCATCAACAGGTATGGGGAGAAGAACCTCATCACACCAAGATGGTGGTAGTGAGAATGGTTGTTTAATTTTATGTGTGGGTGAAACCCTTTAGTTTGGGTTCACTTTTATATGTTAAGTTTTGTTAAGTTCTCTTGGAGAACAAGATTGTCATGATGAGTTTATGCTTGAGTATGTTGTAGTGTGCCTTAGCATATGTTGATGAAGATATGATTAAATGAAAATCATTTCCATGTATGTTGAAAAACCTACTTTGATCACTAGATCAAGTATGGACTTTTATTGTTTGATTATGAGACCATGATGTGTGATGGATATGTTTGATTATGAGGTAGTAATGTGTATTGTGGTTTACCATAATTGTGTGAGCTACATTTACCTTGTTGGTGAAGTAAAGTCTCCATTTTTCATTGGAGTAGGCTTGTGGCCTTAGTAAGAGGAAAATATAAGAACATATGTTGTTCTTGTTTTGGCAAAGTTTTGATGCAACAAAACATGATTTCATAACCTAGGATTTCAAAGAGAAACAAAAGTGATTTTTGATCCAAAGATCAAATGAAGTTTTAACCTTTAAAGTATCATCAAAGTGGGAAAATGTCTTTTCTTTAGCCATAGGTCTTTTAATCAAACTAAGTTTTTCAAAAGAAGAAATAATGAAGGAGTTAGGGAAAAGGAGAAATAGGGCACTCGCCCAGCGAACCCTGTCTCGCCTCGCGAGACAGAGGGAAGATAAGGCATTCGCCAGGCTAACATTGCCTCGCCTCGCGAGACAGTGGACTAGCCCGAGCAACAAAGATGAAATTTCTCGGCCTCGCGTCGTGAAGTCGTCTCGCCTCGCGAACCGCCTAAGTAGCAAAGATGCAACTTCTCGGCCTCGCGTAGCGAAGCAGTTCTCGCCCCGCGAACCGCCTAAATAGTGAAGATGCAGCTTCTCTGCCTCGCGTCGCGATACAATCCTCGCCTCGCGGAGCAGAAAGACTGTCTGAATAGAAAAGATCACTTCTCTGCCTCGCGTCGCGATACAATCCTCGCCTCGCGAAGCAGAAGGACTTTCCAAGCAGTCAATATAACTTCTCAGCCTCGCGTCGCGACATAGACCATCGCCTCGTGAGAAATGGTTTGTTTATGAAGAGTGTTTTTCAACTCAAGCTGTAAAGTTTTACATTTTAAAAACCTAAGTTAAGTAATTGACTTAGAGTTGAAAATAAGGGATAATTAAGTATGGTATGTAGTGGAACAAGACCACATGCTATACCATTGATGACTTAATACCTCAATGACTTCATAAGACATAAACACAAACATGAAACGTTTTGGATTTTGAAACAGTAGTTCGATGACGGACCGGTGATTCGGACCCCGATCAGTCGTTCAATTGTTTCAGTCTTGTGATGACTCGATCCCGGAGGGATCACGAGATTTATCCGGCGGATAAAGGTTTTGTTTTCAAAAAGACGCGTATAGTTCCTAAGGAAGAGAACCTTAGTAGACTTCGAGGTTTATCCGGGGGATAGACATTGCTTGATCGCATCTGCTTTGTGTAAGCATTGGCATTTCATTTGCACAGTCGTAAGGCCTTGAGCCTAGGAGTTGAGCTTACACCTTGATGCGGGTGCGAATCTTATGGTGACGATCTTCAATGGTCTTTTTGGAGGTATCAGGGTTGGAAGGGCTTACATGTGACCAGTTGGTAGCTCGTCTGTGTCGTGGCGAATCCGTGCAATACACTGATATCCTCTACTAGATGCCGTACTTTTCATGTTTGGTCGAGAGTGTTTCCGTAAAAGCCAGAAACGTGCACGTTACGAATGTTGTAGCATCTTGCCCAAGGCTGGCAGAAACCGGAACATGTCCTCCCATTCACTCTCTCCGACGTTATGTTAGCTCCATGGAGTAGGGGTCAGAGTAGTACCCAGTGACATTGACATTGAGTCATATACATTGCATTGCATTGCATGGCTATTGATGTTTACATTTTCTGTTATACATCGTTGTACTGTTTAAGAATACCTAATTTTATGCTGTTAACTGCTTAACATGATATTATGCTGTCAACTGCTTAATATGTTTGACATTGGGAATTCTTGTAAGCATGTTGGGTACGCTGTTACCCGGTGAGTCGTCCCGTTTTTGCTATTGCTGTTTTGCTGTGTTGATGAACGGGAATCTCACCCATATCTGTATGTTTTCTGTTGGTACTTGCTGTTGCTGTTTGAACAGATGGATGTGACGATGGTTCAGCCCAGTAGTTTCCTTGAGCCCTGAGGCGGACCCTCTTTTTGTGGTCTAGTTTTGTTGTCGGCCAGACTATGTCAGTTTTTGTAGTACCTTTTGGGAGCTACGACTCCTAGTACTTATTGTATCTTTTTATGTCAGTTATACAGTAGACCTATGACTGTATATAGTATTATTCCTTTTCTGTTTATGTCCCTGTAATCATTATGCATATTGTTCTAGAAATGTATGGCGAACCTAAGTTCGTTATTAGTATTATTTACCTTTGCTAAATCCCATTGCATCTTGTGAAAAGAAAAAAAAAAGAGAAAACCGTATTTTCCGCATTAAGAAATATTTTCGGCCTTATAAACGTTCGGGAATGTGACACTCGGGAAAGGGTGTTGCAGTCATGGTCCCGACCATGGAGCTGTGGCTCGTAGACGTAAGGCGTCGTGATGCTGAAGTTGATGTTGATGATGATGTTGATGTGGATGTAGTGCATCGTGGTCGTGGCCGAGTGATTTAGGTGTGAGGTCCTGGTATCAACCTGCGATGGATGTTTGTTACATATCATAGCATTTCATACCACAACATATTTGTCCCAAAGGGGGATGTCCAATTGGGGACGTGATGTTTTTAATCCCGAGGCGGGATGTCCAATGGGGGACATATGTATTTTTAATCCTTGCAAGGATGTCCAATTGGGGACTTGATATTATCCCGACGGGGATGTCCAACTGGGGACGTGATGTATCGGCCGACATGCATATAGGGAAGTCAGGATGTACATAGGGACTAGTATCCCTCTTATAGGTTTATCTAAGAGAATGATTTTTGAGATGGTTGTGTTGTATGACTTAAGAGATTGGTGTTGTTATGTTGTATGTTTCTATGTGTGTGATGCATGTATATATATACTGTACTGATGCCCCTCTCTCATATTCGATGATGCATGTTTCTTATCTTCCATTATTTTTCTATGTGTTATTTTATTTTATGGGAAGACCCCATGGAGGAACCGCTTGCTGAGGAACTGGATGGCACTTCGTATGAGCCCGATGCCGGTGGACGAGCCTAGAATTCTAACCTCGAGGGGTTGGGAAGTGATCATGGTTAGCTGGAGAATTGTCTCTTGGCCTATTTTACGTATTTTGATTACTGTCTGTATTAAAAGCACTTTGTATTTATACATTATCATTGTAACCCTACTGATGGGGCAAACGATGCATGTATGTATTTATTTATATTTTAAAGCTGTGTACTTTGAGACGATACGTGTCTTAATTTCGTTTAGGAACATCTTTTGATTACATGCTCTTGGACAATGAAAGAGGGTGATGAAACTAGCTCATAGAAATGGGTTTTACATTAAAAGGATTTTTCTGCAATTTTCTAGAGATTTATGAAGTTTAAGCTTTAAACTTGAACAAAGTGGTAGAACAAGATTTTCAATGAATAATATGAAGATTAAGAGATCCAATGGAGAGTTCATACCTCTTGGAGGATGAACATGAGCAAGGTTATCAACTTTTTCTTCACAAAATCACTTGAAGCTTCTTAAGAAAAGAGAGAAAGAAATGAAGAAGATGAAGTTGCAGAAGAAATGAAATGAATGGGGATTTGATGAGGGAGGGGCGTGTGAGGTGAAGAGGAAGAAGGGTAGGGAGGTCCAAAATTTTCCACTTAAGGGGCAAAATGGTCTTTTCACCCAAGGGTAAAAGGTAATTTTGAAAAAGGTTAGGAGCATTTTGGTCTTTTCGCGTCCAGATATTTTTAAAAGCCATCATGACACTGGTGAGTCATGGCACGCATTCCTAGGTGACTTGACCGGATGTAACTTCAAGTTTATCCATTAGCGGGTCCCGTTAAATCCCTATTCAGCTCCGTTCTTCACTCGATTTGAGATTTCGCCCGGATATCTTATATTATTTAACTTTTTAGTGCGAAAAACCAATTGTATCAAAATTGTTGGAAATTTGATTCTAAATCTAACTGTTTCGTTCACAAATCAAAATTAGGTCGTCTGATCAGTAAAAACTTACTGTTAGTGAAAACGCAGACCGGGCTCCATCTGAGTTT
The DNA here is from genome assembly GCA_039655645.1 of Ammopiptanthus mongolicus. Classification (NCBI taxonomy): domain Eukaryota; kingdom Viridiplantae; phylum Streptophyta; class Magnoliopsida; order Fabales; family Fabaceae; genus Ammopiptanthus; species Ammopiptanthus mongolicus. The sequence continues at coordinate 60,451,824 of CM077345.1, forward strand.
TTAACCCAAAATTTAACCGTAACTCCCTACGATAGCGTAGAGTGTGACTATGGTCTTAGTTTATTTTAATTCACTCTCTAGAACCTCCGATAAAATACAAACTTATTTATACACTTTATTGTTTTTAGAAAGCTTGAAAAATCGGGATATTACAGTTCTACTCCACTTGCAGAGCAATCTCTTCTTTTCGCCTCTGGCTTCTCAGCTCGTACATTGCGGGCCGTATGCTTCATCTTGAGTGTAACACATTGTAGCATCCTAAAATTTTAATGTAATTATTTTAATAAAAATATTAAGTTGTTATGATGTTTAATATGGAAAATTGTTAGTATAGGAATTTATTGGAATTGTTTAGTGATTAAAAGAATGCAAAATTAATAATTAAAATAGAAACAGTGAAGCTACAGGGAGTTGGGTTTTTGCAATTACAATTGATAAAAAAAATTGAGAACTAACCTTGAAAGGATAGGGCCCCACGTGAGAAAGTGATATTGGCTTTAGCCAAATTCAACTTACTGTGGGAGGAACGTGAAAGTTCCATTAATATATTTAAATAAATTGGAAGATAGAAAGAAATCTTCAATCACAGATCAACATTAACAGAATTATGTTAGAATTGATGCAAAATAGATAGAGGGGTTCAGTTAGAATGGATGCAAAATAGATAGTGGGGGCTACGAAGAGTGCAATATCAGAATTGAAGGAAAGTGAGGTATAGGAATTGTACTGGTGTTATTTTTTTCAAGAGAATAGGTAACTGGGTAACTCACCCGAAGCAACAACAGCACCGTCAGTGATATAAATAGGGGACTGTGCAGTGCCGCAAGCAAGGAGAATAGAGTGATAAACTAGTATTCGCTGTAGGAAACGATTAGCGCTTTTAGAGGTGGTGAGTAAAAATGATATTTTTTTCACCTTTTCATTGTGCAAACGATTTTGGGAAAAGGGATTTGATTTATTTAATGAATTTTATAGAGATTTCAATGGAAAAATACATGTTTTGATCAAATCCTATTTTCAAAATTTGGGGATTTTCATAGAAAACAAAATTAATGTTTAATTAGGGAATTTTATAATATGAATGCTATTGCTATGAATGTTTGTTTATTCGATGTGAATTCTGGAATTCCCTGATGATTGACTTGGTATGATGCTATATGTCATATATTAGATGTGTTATTAAATGAGATTGATATGCCATGAATGATTGCTATGAAAAGAATGATTTATTGATTGTTTAGCATGTACTTAATACTACCATAGTAAGGGTATTAAGGGTTGAGGAAATACCATCATTGTAGGTGTATTGACTTTGAGAAAAATATCACCATTGTAGGGATGTTAACATTATCACCACAACAAGTGCATTGTGATTGAGAAAATATCTCATTGTAAGAGTATCGAAAATAAGAAACACCACCACAGCAGGGATGTCGAAAAATACCACCACAACAGGGGTATTGAAATGAGAAACATCACCACAACAGGGATGTTGAAAAATACCACCACAACAGGGATGTTGAAAAATACCACCACAATAGGGGTATTGATTTGGTAACTTCACCACAGCAGGTGACGTCGAAATACTCCTCATGAGTAGAGGTGGGCAATGGGACATTATTATTGTGTGCATATGATTGGTAGAATAAGTGCATAGGTTAAATGTTCTTGTTGATAATTGAAATATGTGGTGTGTGGATCTGAATATTTTTATTATTGATATTATAGAAAAATTATATTATTTTTGAAGTAATAGGTGTCATGGTTGTTTTTCTGATTACTGCGCCGGCTGAGAATAAGACTTTTGTGAACTTACTTTTATAACTGTTTTTATTCACTGGGATTCCCATCTCATTAGTAGTGTTGTTTTCAAAGCACGAGGACGTTCTTCCTGAGACCTATGAGGCTTGAAGACTAGAGATTCTTAATAGTATTCTTATAGCTTTGGTTAGTATTATGATGTACCGGAGCCATCTGTGACTAGACCTTAGTTATTTTGTTTTTTGTACTTTTGAGTTATTAGTTGGCGCCTTGTTTTTAAGAGTTTTGGATTAATTATGATATTTCAGTTTTTGAAGATTTTATGATATAAAGACCAATTTATTATTATTATTATTACATTAAGTATTATATTATGAAAAAAATATTTATTTCACCATGTTTTATTTTAAAGTTTTATTTCTTGTTATTAATGTAACGAAGGGCGTTACGCATATTCTCTAGAAATGTGCCTCGACTTTCCACACTCAGAGCAAATAAGACCTTTGATGGTGCAGTAACCACTAGTAGAAAGTACCCTTTTCACGTCAGGATTTAACATCAGTTATTTCTAAATGGATGTTAAAAATGGAGGCGGTGGCAAACTTGTAAATAAATGGTTGAGGGAACACACTTTTAACATCGGTTATTTTGAAAACTGATGTTAAAAGTAGAGGCGGTGGCAAACTTGTAAATAAATGGTTGATGGAACAAACTTTTAACATCGGTTTCTTTTTAACCGATGTTAAAAAGTGACTTTTGACATCGGTTAAAAAGAAACCGATGTTAAAAAGTGAGTTTTAACATCGGTTCATTTTCCAACCGATGTTAAATGTCAAAATTTTAAATTTAAGTCTCGCGCGTTTCTTTCTTTATCGTGTACAATACTCTCGCTACTCATCATCTATGTTCTGTGCAAGCCCTCACTCTCGTCGTTTGGTCGCCGCATTTCTTCAGCCGTCCATCGAGCGAGCCACCATGATCATCGTGAGGTCCACCACCAGAAGAAAACACTACCGCGAGCTGCGAGGTCCATAATCCGTGCCATTGTAAGTCCTCCACACCATCGTGTTTCTTCATTTTTTTTTTCTAGTTTACGTTTTTGGTTAGATTTAAGGATTTAAGGATTTCTCTTGTTTTGGTTTAGGGATTTATTTCATTTTGGAAGAAACCCTCAAATCTTGCCATGAGGGCTTATCTGAAGCAATCGCAATACAAAAGCTCCAGGTTAACTTTCTTCCTTTTCTTTTTTATTTTAATCCTTTCACGTTTAAACTATATTTTGCATTTCAAATGTAATTGATTGAAAATAAAATAACTAATTGGTTATAGTTAGGGTTTTTTTCTATGCATTGCATAGTGAGCATTTACCCACGTGCATTTGGAATAATTTTTGGTTGTTGTTTGTTTGTTAAAAAGTCAAGATTTTTTATTATCTAGATGATTCTGTTTGTCAACCAGATAAATGAGCTTCGATCATTATACAATCATAATTACTATTGCCCGATATTTTATTTTTGGTGAAATTGCTTGAACTTGATGAATTATATTTTTATTTGTTGTGCTTGTATTAGTTTCTTTTATTTTCAAATGTATGGTTAGATTGTATAGTCCATTATAAAGAGTTTGCATATATGATGGAATTATAATTCGCACGGACCGATTCTCTATTCTAGCCATTTTTGTGACCTCAAGAGGATGTAGCTTATACTACTCTTGATCAGACATGAGCGTGGAAACTTATTCTTGCTTAGATTTTTAGATATGTGAGATTGCCTGCACCTCGTATGTGAGTTTTAGCCTCTAAATTATCTACACATTATCTCATAAAACTAATATCTCTGTGTGGTTGTTTAGGTCTCTCCTCATTATCTGTAAATATTGTTTCTTGTCAGGAGCATGGGGGTAATTTTAATGAAGCTGTCAATGCACATTTTAGTGAAGGAGACAGAAATTTGTCACTAAGGTGCGCTCTTTTACTACCCTTAATATCAGATTTAGAAATCTACATTGTCCAACTAGTATTACTCTATCTTCTACATGTTCCTGTTAATTCATGTGATATTGATATATAAATTCATTCCTTCGTGGCCAGAATGCATGATACATTTGTTGCTATTCCACAAGATGATTTCATGGATATAGATGATGAATTTCATGCTGAAATTCGCAGACATCTATCACTTTTGTGAGAGCTTTTAAAGACAGAGTGTTTTGCACAATTCTTTTTTGACTATACTAAATATGAATTCTGGATTTATAATATATATATATATATATATATATATAGTTCATGTTTATACTGTTGAGTTTTGGACTTTAGGATTTGTTGTACTGATTTCTAGACTTCTGGATATATGTATAGTGTGTACTGATTTTACAGGGAGGGAAAGAAATTATGAAATAAAATTAGATTTTTTTTAAAAAAAAAAATTACCTTTGACATCAGTTCTGGATTCAACCGATGTTAAAAGTCACACTTTTAATATCGGTTCAACCGATGTCAAAAGTACACTTTTAGCATCGGTTGTTTACAGAACCGATGTTAAAAGTGTGACTTTTAACATCGTTTGTGGCCTTCAACTGATGTCAAAAGTCTACTTTTAACATCGGTTACGTTTAGAACCGATGTTAAAAGTGACTTTTGACATCGGTCAATAACCGATGTTAAAAGTCACACTTTTAATATCGCCTGTGTTAACATCGCCGAAACAACCGATGTTAAAAGTCATTTTTAACCGATGTTAAAAGTGTTTTCTGTACTAGTACTCGTCTCATGGCCATTTCCACATTTCTTGCAATATGGCGTAGGATTCACAGGTTGGCTAGATCCATCGTTCCCCTTAGATGATCGTTGTTTGAAATCATGCACGATCAAAGGGAATGTCAATGATTAGTGGTCCCTAATGTTGTCTTGACACATAAGTTAATTTCTTAACTGTAACCTAGGGAGAGTCAAAAACTTAGTATTGTTCTAGTGTTAGAAACATGATTAAATAGTCTTAGGAAACTTTAAAACCTAAGAAGATCGTTCCCCCTGGATGATCGTTGTTTGAAATCATGCACGATGAAAGGGAGAGTCAATGCTTAATGGTCCCTAATGTTGTCTTAAAACATAAGTTAATTTCTTAATGTAACCTAGGGAGATTCAAAAACTTAGTATTGTTCTAATGTTAGTAACATGATTAAATAGTCTAAGGAAACTTTACAACCTAAGACTAATGCAATTAACTAACGAATAAAATGGTTGAGGATAAGCTAGTATATGGTACACTTAATATGATTTTGATGGATAAGTAACATCTTAAGTGAAACCAAAATGTTTAAAACTTTGATTAAAGTTGTGAAAAGGATGAGAGTCACTAAGGTTTGAGATTAAACTTTACCCTAAGATTCAATTTAGATCCCTCTTAAGTAATTAGTTGTCCAAATAGCAATGGTCCTAATCAATTAAAGTTAACTAGTAAAGATTAGACTAATTAATCAACTTCTTAAACATTTAGTAATTTGTACTTGCATAATTAGTTAATTAATCTCTAAGTGAACACTCAAAGTCAAAGTTGGTCAAGGAAAGTAAAAGTCAACACTATGACCTCGAGTGTTGGCTTTTCCAAATTAGATTTTAATCACCAAGTTAAGCTTGTTCAACCAAGACTAGTTAACATACATGTTAATCAATTAAGTTATCGTAATTTAGTTAATCATTCTAGGTTTCCATAATGCTCTTAAGACTTCCATAAGTTATTAGACCTTTCATACGGCTTAAATGAATCAAGATTGTTTTCAATTACTTGTGAAGCAGGCAACCTCTAACTTAAAAAGGATCTAAGATTTAAGTAGAGGATTTCTCTATCCTTCTTCATAAAACATTTAGGACTTGAGAAATATATCACAAGACCATAAACCCTACCATAGGTAATTTATTCACTAAAGGATCCCATAACGTTTAAGTTACACAGTTTGTGAATAGTTACTTGAAGAACAAGTACCAACTTAAGTAGAAAGGATTAAAGATATAAAATCTGAATCCTTTGATTCCAAATCCATAATGCACTTAGGGTGTGGATAATATCATTAAATGTAACATCCCGATTTTATGTAACTCTGGTCGAGCTGGTTAATCTCGATTAGGGCTTTGGATGCGTGTGTGAATTGTTATGTGCTAGTTTAAGTCTTAGTTTGAAGCTTAGGAATAGGTTTGAACAAGGTTGGAGGTGCCTAAAGTTTAAACGAGTAGCTGTGGAAGTCATAAGTTAGGAAGGCTCTTCCCAGATGAGCGAGACTCTTCCCAGCTAAGCGGCACGCTCAAATGTGGGAAGGGAGCACGCTCTAGCGTGCCAAATCTCAAGCGTTGGTATTATGCACACTCAAGCATGCTGAGTGCGTTTGCCAGTTGGTGCGCTTTTTGACCCGTGTGCTACATGTGTCAGGCCAGGGTGAAGGCGGAGAGGACAAGGTTCCACTCTCAAGTGTGGAGAGAACCCCACGCTCAAGCGTGCACGCTCAAGGCTGCTGAGAGTCCAAGGATCACTTAAGTGGAGGTTTTCACTTTCTTGCACACTTGATCATTTTTGCTTCTTCCAGCTTGAGGTTAAAGAGAGTTCTAGAGAGAGGACAAAGCTTTTAGTGCTTTTAGTGAGAGAAGCTCTAGTTTCAAGGCGATCAAAGTACCGGAACATGATTCTGACCGCACGGTTGCCCTAGGGCTAACACTATTGCATATGTGTTGTGCTCGTGATTAAGGCAATGACCGCATTCGTGATTTCTCGCGCTTTGGAGCTTGAGGCCGTGGCTACCAAGGGGGAGTTGGAGCTGTTCGTGGCTGAGCTTGCAGCTGCGTGCGGAGGAGTTTGTCTTGGAGTTCATGCTTCAACTGTTTAGGTGGGGAGAAAGAGTACTGCTACTATCGGGAAGGCAAGAGTAGTGTAGTCATGATTATATTGTGTGTAGGGAAGTCCTAACCCTACTAGTGGTTGAGCCCCGATTAAGTAGCTAAACCATAGGTTTAGCATACTTTGGGCTATCACCGTTAAGTTTGGAAACCCTAGGTTAGCAAACTGTTGATTGAGGATGATCTGCTTCGTATGATTGTTGTGATGTTGAATTCTGTTGTTGCAATCTGTCTAAGTGCGTATACTCTTTTTGGTATGTGATATGATGCTACGTGCTGTTGTTGATATTACTGTTGTTGGAATTGATGTTATTATGCTGTCTATGGTGATCGTTGTTGTCGGGTTGATACCATGGATGGTGTCATTGCTGTTATGTTGACTGTTCGAGGTTGTGGCCGTGTGGATATAGTGGCATCGTGTTGTTTCTGATTGAGACTTTAGGCGTGAGAACAAGTATCAAGCCCGTTGAGGATGTTTGCTGCATATCATCAGCTGCTAAGTGGCGAGGCCGTATGATAGGTAGTATGGGCTACCAGCGTCATACAAAGTTAGTTGTACCTGAGTGTAGGTATGGAAAGTATATGGGGTGGTCAAGTGAGTGACCTTGGGGATGTTGCTAGTCTCGAGAATAGTTTACAGTGACGGAGGAGGTAGCTCCTATCCTGTCGTGACGCCCGATCCAGTTTGGTTTGCCCGACTAATTCCAGAGCTTTCCATTGTTCCAGGCTAACGTTCTGAGGCGACTAAGATACACCGGATCCTGTGTGGAAGGGGGATGCACTCTTATTGGTCGCAACGAGCGGTTCGGTTTCTTGGACAAACTAACTCCATTCCAACATAGAACCTGTTTCGGTGTGGACTTGTTCAGGTGTGGAACCATTCTGGTGTGGAACCAGTTTTCATGAACTTTCGGCCGACATACTACATGGGATTAGTAGCCCGATCTAGAGGATTGATCTGAGGGTGAGACTCATGGAGATGGATGCTCGTTGCATGTGCTGTCTTGGGAGACGTGTGATTGAGTGCAATAACTGTCATACTTGTTATACTTGTACTTGCTATATGCTGCTTACTGTACTGCATTACTGTTGTTTTCCGACATTGCTATGTGCTGTATTTCTTATCTCCCTACTGTTTTGTTTGTTTGTTTGTTTTTGGGTTCGTTTGAAGACGACGAGCCAGCTGAGACATAGGAGGGACTCGAGATTTCACCCATTCATCACGAGAGCACCGCGAATGCCGGTGTTAGTCAACATTGAGATTGTCTACCACGATGAGAGGGGATGGCGGGTGGAACTCTCGACCTTTTTGGTGGTATATACAGGACCCGTCAGCTTGATCTTTCGGAGCGGTACACCACCGTACGTGGACATCATTGGACCCTACTGTTTGTACCAATTTCTTACCTTCCCTAGGATGTGGCGACCTCCGAGGCAGAGAGAGAGACTACATGTGGGTGGCAGCCAAGTCCTTGACAGTATCCAGCAAGAGAGGCTACGTCTACCGTGGCCAGCGCAGGAGGACGGAGCAGTATTTGAGGACCTACCGTTGGTGTAGGATTGTTGTGTCCAACTCTTCATCGGAGTATGAGTCCTTGGTGCGGTATAGGCGTACTCATGGCAAGGGCCAAGGTAGTTCAGGGCATCCTCACCGCTGATGGTGGGAGCCTGCCAGTGCGTCCTAGGTGGTGAGCTGAGAGCTTTTCATGTACCTTTTGGGTGGGAAAGGGTTGTACTGGTGAGCTGTGAGAGTCTTTTTTTTGCTATTTGATGTATTTTCAGTTTTTCTTATATAGTGTGTATATATATGTACAGTGCCTTGCTGATGGGGCTAATATATGTATGGTATTTGTATAGTTATCTTTATGTTGCGCTTTTACTCTGATGGTTTCCTATGTTTACCATTGTTGTTTATTTGTTTATCGCTTGTTTCCGCAACGCTGTTTGAATACCATGCTTTTTCTTAAATACGGCTGGGCATAGTTAATAATAACAGGAGCTTGGGACTAATGGGATTATCCTAAGTAAGTGGGGTCGTCTCATTGGGTGGTATTAGCGTTGAGAACGTTTTGCAGCCAATCGGATGATTTCATATTTATATGGGGTCGTCTCATTTTTATGGTATCAGAGCAATTTGGTTCTACAACGGGCCTTGAGGGTCGTTGGCGCTACACAGTCCATATTGGAACCGGAAATTATGGAAGTCTGCAACCATTACTGCGAGTCTGGAAAGTGTACTAGCTTTAGCGGTTGATAATCGGGTTATATCAACTGAGTCTGGGTTGGGTAGAGTGTCTGATGAGCTAGTTATCGAAGTGTGATAAATGTTTTCATTCATAAGGCATATGATGTGTTTAACGGTTAAGTGCTATTATATGTTTTATGAATTGGAACTGATAGCTCCTTTTACAGGAAGCTAGATGGCATGTGGAAGAGGAAGAGGTGGAAGACCGGCTGTGACTGGAGGCAATGACAATAATAATAACAATGGTCACCACTTAGGGACAGGGAGCGGTGGTGACACCTCTGAAGCAATGTGAGCCATGCGGGACTTAGCTACCGCAATGATGCAACAAATCCAGGAGACTGCCCAGTATATGCAGAGGCAGGAAGAGAAGGAAGCGAGGCAGGATCAATTGCATGAGGTGAGAGGAAACGAGACAGTGGACAGTGGTCTCAATGCATTCATGAAAGGAAATCCTCCCCAATTCCATAGAGAGTACAACCCTGAAGCTACAGAGATGTGGTTGCAAGATATCGAGAAGGTATTCATGGCCATAGAGAGGACAGAAAAGTTATGTATGCTGCTTTTATGCTGGTTGGAGTAGCAGAAGCTTGGTCGAGAACCAAGGCCAACCTACTAGAGGTCGAAGGTGTAACACCCCGATTTTTCACTGCTTTTATATATCAATAAGAGAATAATTAAGTTTATATTTTATTCGAGGTCTTAGAAAATGAAATAAAATAAAACGAGACCATATTCATGCTCAACGCTATCGTACGAAACTACGATTAACTTTTGAGCCAAAAACTCAGACGGAGCCCAGTCTGCGTTTTTCCACTGATAGTAAGATTTTAATGCTCAGGAGACCTGATTTCGACCCGTGAACGAGACAATAAGTCTTAGAATTAAATTTCCTATGTTACCGTTAAATTTGAAAAAAACCACTTCCTAACCTTCATTCGGACGAAATCTCAAATCGGGTGCCGAACGGAGCTGGATATGGATTAACAGTACCCGCTAAAGAATAATCTTGATGTCACATCAAGTCACATCACATGGGAAAGTGTGCCAGAGTCATCATGACGTTTGAAAATATCCAGACGTGAAAAGACTAAATACCCCTAACCTTTTTCATTATTACCATTTAACCTTGAAGGAAAAGACTAAAATGCCCTTAAGTGACCCAATTTTGGGACATTTCAGCCTCCCATTCCCACGCATAGATCGGCCCAAAGAGAGCTTCATCACTTCATTTTTATCACTTCATGTTTTGATGTTATTATTTTGTATTGATTGTTGTTGAGAATTGAATTGTGGTTGATTGTGTGAGGCGACGCGGACGGAAACGGAACCGGAGCCGAAAACCGTTCGAGAATTGATTTAGAACCTTAAGAAGTTAAAGGGAGGTATTTCATAATAAGTTTGTTAGTCTCATGGTGTTTGATTGTTATATGTGATGTGGTAGTTTTGATTGATGATTGGAAGATCTGTATGAATGACATATGTACTTGATGTATCTAATGAAGCATACTTATACACTTGAATATGATTTGTGGCATTGATGCCAACTTGGATGAAATTTTGTTGTGATATTGGGTTGATTTTATATATAAATATATATATATATATATATATATATATATATATATATATATATATATATATATATATATATATATCCTGGACTAGTTATGAGCATAGGACTGGTTATGACTCGATAAAGAAGATGAAAATACTTGAAAACCTAAATCGGAGTTTTGAAAACGGATTTTGGAATCAAGGAAAAATCTTGAGAAAATGTTTTGCTTTATCAAAGAAAGTAACTTTCTTTTGAAGTATTAGATCCTTTTTGAAAAGAAAAAGTTGTTCGATGAAAGTCAATAGAAAGTGAAATTTTGTTTTAGAAAAACATTTTCAACGAGATGGAGCCTTTAGAAAAAAACGAATTTGTGAAGAAAAAGATTTTTTCCAGGAAAATGTTTTCTTTGAAATAGAAATGTCTTAGTTCAAGACAATGAAAATGAGTTTTGTTTTCCAAAGTTGTTTTGTGAAAATAAGACCAAAAGAAAAACGATGATTCTTTTGAGATGTACGCTGTAACACCCCCTCGCGGGTGCTACATACTCGATCTCAATGCGGAAATAAATCAAGAAAATAAAACGCTGGTTGCTTTCGGAAAATACTTTAATTAAGTAGCTACGTTCGAAAACGCGGTTCTAAAAATTTTCTGCATACATAGGCAATACAAACTCAAGATGAAGAAATAAATTTCATATCACACGTTGATATTCACTGTTCATAAAGACATAAGCATGACATAAAACCTAGTCTAATATATAACATATTACAGACTTAGAAATAATACAACATACGTGCAGCAATATAATATAACACTGCTCAAAATAAAAGACTCCTAAGCTGGTCGGCTAAAAGTAGCCATTTGGGTACAACCCAACGACAACTTCATTTGGACACTCCATCATCCGAGTCGTCACGTCTCTGCGGGGACCTATCATCAACATCTGTACATGTGTTCCAAAAACACAACGAAGGTGTCCAACATGTACAGGCGAAGGTGAGATACTCATATAAAGTTATCACGATAGCCGCACAAGCGACAAACAGCAGTATAAACATCCACAGATAAATACAGTTATATGAACAATTATTTATATAATACAGTACAACATCTCAAACATTATCATCAGTTATGATAATGCATGAGACTTCAATATCATCTTTCTAATTCATGTACTCCGGAGATTCTAACTTCCCAACATCGAGCGATAAGTCGTAGTAACACCCGTAACACAATTGTTCTCATGAGTCGGCCTCTCTATTTAGGTCCGAACTCTAATTGTTCCAAGGTACCACGTCATAACCATATCCTCAACACTCCAGTCTCTGATCGAGTTCGTTCGTGTTTGGCAGCCGATTTACCACGGCACAGGGTTGCTACGCCACCGGCCACTTGTGGGATCTCAAACACAGAATGCCCCTATAGACCTAGTGGTCTTAACTGGCTGAATTCCCAACTACGAAAGTTGTAGCTCGGTTCCAAATGGCACGTCTGCCGGTTCATGCATGTACACAGAAAATTTTCTGTTTTCTTTGCGTTCATTATTTCAGATGTCGAGACATAAAGTCCACGACTCGTTTCCAAAAAGGCATTAAGCCCACTCAAATAAAAAACACAGGATACGAAATCCGAGTGCTCAATCCACAAAACACTAATCCCGACGTCTCGGCCACTAGGTTCGGGTTCGTCTCAAAGGTTCATCATTTTTCCTTTTCGGTCAAAATTTCTCAAAACAACTTTGGAAAACAAAATAGACTTTTGTTTTCTTGAAATAAAATATCTTTTTAATCAAGGTAACATTTTTTGGGAAAAACAATTTTTCGGAAACAAAACCATTTTTCTAAAGGTTCCACGTCTTTTTAAAACGTTTTATTGAAATGAAACACTTTTCGCACGACTTTCCACAAAACCACTTTTCCTTTTCAAAAGAACACAACTTTTTCAAAAAGAAAATTTAACTTTTCTGGAAAAGCAACACGTTTTCCAAAAAACCACTTTTTGATTTAAAAACACGGTTTTCAAAACATAGATTTAGGATTTCGAGTCTTTTAATAAATTATCGAGACATAGTCAGTCCTATGCTCATCCAGGATATATATATATATATATATATATATAGACATCAACAATCCATAATCATCATCATAATATCAACTAAGGCATCTATGCCACAAATTATCGACAAGTGTGCAAATATGTTTCATTAAGTAAAACAGCTTCAAATATCATTCAACACATCTCTAAATAATCAATCAAGACATCATAACACATATATCAAACATGCACTATGAAGCTACCAAACTTAAATGACTACCTCCCTTTACCTCACAAAGGAAGTTCAATGCAAACTCGATCGGTTCTCGGCTCCGGCTCCGGCTTCGGTTCCGTTCGCGTCGCCTAAAACAATCAAACACAATTCAATTCAAACAACAAATCAACATCAATCTATAACATAAGAACACAAGTTTTCCTTCCCATAAAAGGTATAGGGTTCGGCCATGAAAGGTAAAAAGGGTTAGGGATCTCATTTGGTTCCAAACTTTTGGATGGTTGGTTCATGAACTTAGTTAACACCATTTCAATTCCTATGACTCAAAAATGTGAAACAAAACTCATGGATTTTCCCCATGAAGCTCTCGGCCATATAGGGCAATTTAGGCTAGGAATTGATTTGGTTTTCCATTACTTGGATTCAAGGACACTAGGAAAGCTAAGGATGGAATCAAGAGTTAGAAATCAAAAATTTGATGAAAAACACTATTCATCATCACTTTTAGGTTTCGGCCACTTTGGGTTTTTAGAGCTAGGATGAGACTTGGATCATGAGCTCTTGGGTTTAGATAGTGGGTGATGAGGTGAGTTCAAAGAACTTGGTTTCACCTCCAAAGGATTTTCCTACAATTTTTTATGGATTTTCAAGCTTTTGGATCTAAGAATGAGTTTCATGAAAATGGAGGTTTGATCTTGATATTGAAAGAGATTCAAGAAGATATGAGACCATAGAAGTGATCTTACCTTAAAATGGATGAAGACTGGTCAAGAAACCAAGTGATTTCAATAAGATTTCAAGGTTTTCTCAAAGATTCAATGGAGGTTTTTCTCTAAGGAAGATGAAGTGTTCTTGGTGTTCTTAGGGGGCTGGGCTGCGTGGAATGAGGGGCTGAGAGGGCTGTTCCAGCCTTCTAAGGAGTTCATTAAGGGTAAAAAGGTCATTTGGTTCCAAGGGTAAAATGGTAAAAGGTGAAAAGGCTTTAGGGGTATTTTGGTAATTTCGCGTCCCGAAATTCCCGATCGTCATGATGACTCTGGCATGCTCTCCCAAGTGATTTGACATGATGTGATATCAAGATTATCCATTGTCGGGTCCTGATAAGTCCATACGCGGCTCCGTTTGTCACCCGATTGAGAATTTCACTCGAACGGAGGTCATGAAATGATTTTTTTGAAATTTTTGCGAAATTTAACCAAAATGTAGAGAATCGAATTTTAAGACTTACTGTCTCGTTCACGGGTCCATCTGAGGTCTTCTGAGCAGTAAAATCATACTGTCAGTGTAAAAACGCAGACCGGACTCCGTTTGAGTTTTCGACTCAAAACTTAATCGTAGCTTCCTACGATATCGCTAAGCATGACTATGGTCTCGAAATATTTTGTTTCCATTCCTAAGAGCTCGAATAAAATATAAGTTCATAAATACTGATTAATTAGGAAAACTCGAAAATCGGGGTGTTACATACGCAAACCTAGTGACCAAGACATCGGGCTAGTGTTTTGTGGATTGAGCACTCGGATTTTGTGTCCTGTGTTTTGAATGAACGGGCTTAATGTCCTTTAAAACGAGTCGTGAGTTATATACCTCGATAAGAAAAAATGAACGAAAAAGAAACATAACTTTCTGTGTACATACATGAAACGACATGTGCCATTAGAAAACGAGCTACAACTCAAGTAGTTGAGAATATGAGCCAGTTAAGTCCATTAGGTCTATAGGGGTACTCTTTGTTCAAAATTCCACAAGTGGCCGGAGGCATCGCGACCCCGTGCCGTGATAAATCGGTTTCTCAACATGGATGATCTCAATCAGACACTGGACTATTCAGGATATGGTTATGATGTGGTACCCCAGAACAATTGGAGTTCGGACCTAAATTAAGAGGCCGACTCATGTGAACAATTGTGTTACGGGTGTATTTGCGGCCTATCGCTCGATGAAGGGAAGTAGGAATCTCCGGAGAACATGAATTAGAAAGATGATATTGAAGTCTCATGCATTATTATAACTCATGATAATGTTTGAGATATTATGTTGTATGAATATCTATTATTATAACTGTATTTATTTGTAGATGTATTTGTTGTTTCTCGCTTGTGCGGCTGTCAAGATAAACTTATAAAATAAGTATCTCACCTTTGCCTGTACATGTTGGACACCCTATTGTGTTTTTGGAATACATGTACAGATGCTGATCATAGGTCCCCGCAGACACGTGAGGATAAGGATGACAGAGTCTTTTGAAGGAGCAGAAAAAGAGGATCCCTCCGAGTTCCTTTGGGAATCAGAGCTGACTTTGGGGTTCATATCCCAATGGCTACTTTTAGTCCGACCAGCATAGGAGTTTTATTTTGAAACAGTCATCTGTTATTTGCTGTATGTATGTTGAACCTATGTTTTTAAGTCTGTAATACGATGTACCAGATCTGAACCTATTCTGTTGGTTAAACTATGTTTATAAGGAACTTATATGCTTCGGCATACTTATGTCATAATCATGTTAGTATGAATCTTAAATATTGATGTATGTTATAAAGTTTATTCTTTTGTCTGGAGTTTGGATTGCCTATGCATGTAGATTTTTTTTAGACACACGTTTTCGAACGTAATTAATTAATTAAAATATTTTTCGAAAGCAACCAGCGTTTTTTTTCTTGATGTTTTTCCGCATTTTGAGTTCGTGTACGTAGCACCCGAGGGGGTGTTACATTAGTGGTATCAGAGCTGGTCGAGTCTTTCGAGAATCCATGGAGTAGGTCTGTTATGTTTGTGTTGTGTGATCTATGTTTGAACTTTGGTTGAATTGTTTCTCTGTTGATGCAATGTGTGTTGACACACTAGTACTTGACACACGAGCTTATGTTTCCTTATTATGGTATGATTGGTTTTCTTCTTAGGGAAACATGAATCTAAGAGGTCGTCATGGTGGAGGTCATGGCAGCGCCAATGATGGTGGTGGTCACGACACTGCTGATAACAACATTAATCGGGCTATCTAGGCCATGGCTGATATGGCAGCAACTATTGCTCAATAAACGGCTACGATGGCTCAACAAAACCAATAGAATCAACAAAGAGCCGATCTTGCTGCAGATGCCAGAGGTTTAGTCGACTTTCTGCGTCATGATCCTCCGCAGTTTTGTGGAGACTGTGACCCAGAAAAGGCTGACTTATTGCTGCAAGAGGTGGAGAAGATTTTTGCTGTTTTGTACTTCCCCGAGGGAGTGAAGGTGGACTATGCCACATTCTTGTTTCTGGGTGATGCAGAGTATTGGGGGGAGGAACCAGACAACTGCTGGAAGCCAACAACCAAGAGATCACTTAGGGAGTATTTCGCACCAAGTTTCTGGACAAGTACTTTCTCTAGAGTGCCATAACCGAGAAAGGGCAGGAATTTCAGAGGCTGCACTAGAAGGACATGACCGTTAGGGAATATGCAGCGAAGTTTGAATCACTTGCTAAATATTTTCGCTTTTTCCAAGCCCAACCTGATGTAGACTGGAAATGCGAAAGGTTTGAAGGAGGTCTATGCTTCGAAATCAAGGAGTCTATGTTGGAGATTCATAACTTTCAAGCCCCGGTGGAGAAGTGCAGAAAAATGGAAAAGATGAGAAGGTGAAGAGAAAACAAGAGCATGGTGGGAGGACCGTCTAGGTCCAAGAACCCGAACCAATACCAGAACCAGAAAAGGAAGCAGTCCTAGAAGAAATCGTATTCCCAACCCCAAGGGAATAGTCAGAAACAACAATCTTATCATCCTGTCGCTTCTGCCTACGGTGGAGGGAATGGAAATGATTAGAATCAAGGCCAAGTACAGAGATTTTTCAAGTGTGGGAAACAAGGACATCCAACTGAGGAATGCGTGCTGAAGGGAGTTCTATGTTTCCAATGTGGGAAGATAGGTCACTTCACGAGGGATTGCCCTACACCAAAATCTAAGCTGATTGTTAACAATGTACGGACCGCTAGACCAATAGCAAGGGGAAGGGTTTATACCATGAGTGGCGCTGATGCTTCCAAATCTGATGATCTCATACAAGGTAGTTGCATCATAGCTGGTAATTTCATAACTGTACTATTTGATTCGGATGCTACGCATTCATTTATCTCCTTAGATTGTGTGAGACGTTTGGACTTTCCTGTTTCTTCGCTATCTTTTGATTTGATTGTCATTACTCCAATTGTTAAACCTGTTACAGTAAATACAGTATGTTTGAACTGCCCTATTATCGTTCATGATTGGAAATTCCTTATTGACTTAATATGTTTGCCATTGACGCAATTGGATGCGATCCTCGGCATGGATTGGTTATCTTCCAACCATATCTTTTTAGACTATGCATATAGAACCTTAGTTTTTCCTGACCCTGAGATTTCTGGATTTTTAACTGCCAACCAAGTAAGAGCTTCTTTGAAAGAAGGAGCTCAGGGATACATGCTTTTATCCTGTTTAGAAATTGAGAGGGACGTTGTCTTGAGGGATGTGTCTATTGTGAAAGATTTTTCAGAGGTTTTTCCCAAGGACGTTCCAGGTTTGCCACGTGTGAGAGACATCGAGTTTTCGATTGATCTAGTTCCGGGATCCGGTCCGATCTCTATAGCTCCTTATAGGATGTCGCCTACGGAGTTAGCTGAGTTGAAGACCCAACTAGAGGATCTGATGTCTAAACGGTTCGTGAGATCGAGTGTGTCCTCGTGGGGAACACCAGTGTTATTGGTGAAGAAGAAGAACGGGAGTTTGAGACTCTGCGTGAATTACCGTCAACTTAGCAAGATAACGGTCGAGAACAAGTATCCTCTACCCCGCATAGATGATTTGATGGATCAACTTCAAGGAGCTACTGTATTTTCAAAGGTTGACCTGAGATCTGGATATCACCAGATTAGAGTAAAGAACGAGGACGTACCTAAGACTGCATTTAGGATGCGTTATGGTCACTATGAGTACCTAGTGATGCCTTTTGGAGTGACGAATGTGCCTGCTATCTTCATGGATTACATGAACCGGATTTTCTGTCCATTTCTGGATAAGTTCGTTATCGTGTTCATAGACGATATACTTATCTACTCGAAGAGTCCCGAGGAGCATGAGGAGCACTTGCGACAAGTTTTACAGATTCTTCATGAGGACAAGTTATACGCAAAGCTGCCTAAGTGCGAGTTTTGGCTGGATGAAGTCAAGTTCTTGGGGCACATGATTATGAAGGAAGAGATTGCCATTGACCCTACGAAAGTTAAGGTAGTACTGTTATGGGAGAGACCCAAGACTATGACGGAAATTCATTGTTTTGTTGGTTTGGCTGGTTATTACAAAAGATTCATCGAAGGATTCTCAAAGATTGTTGTGCCGCTAAATCAACTTACGAGGAAGGACCAACCGTTTGCGTGGACTGAGAAATGTGAGGAAAGTTTCCAGACAAAGAAGGAACGTTTGACAACCTCGCCAGTGTTAGTGTTACCCAAACCAGACGAACCATATGAAGTGTACTATGATGCTTCACATCAGGGTTTAGGATGTGTACTTATGCAGGATCAGAGGGTTGTAGCTTACGCTTCGTGCCAATTGAAGACTCATGAGAGGAATTACCCGACACACGACCTAGAGCTAGCTGCTGTGGTTTTTGCACTGAAGATCTGGAGACATTACTTGTATGGATCCAAGTTTGATGTCTTCAGTGACCACAAAAGTTTGAAATACCTATCCGACCAAAAGGATCTTAACATGAGGCAGAGACGTTGGATGGAATTTCTCGAAGATTATCACTTCACTTTGCTATACCACCCTGGGAAAGCAAATGTCATTGCAGACGCTCTGAGTCGGAAGACCCTAAATATCTCTGCGATGATGGTTAAGGAGTTAGAATTGATAGAGCAGTTTCGCGATCTCAATCGGGTTATGGAAGTGAACCGTGAGAAGGTTAGTTTGGGAATGATCAAGGTATCTAGTGGACTGATGGAGACGATCCGCGAACAACAAGCAACCTACGAATACCTTTAAGAGAAAAAGGAGTTACTCGGACAATATAAGGCTGCAGAGTTCAGCTTAGGAACCGATGGCATCTTGAGATGCAATGGACGAGTTTGTGTACCTAGCAACTCATAGATGAGGAGAATGATTATGGAAGAAGGACATAAGAGCAATTTGAGCATTCACCCTAGATCAACCAAGATGTATCAAGATCTGAAACAGAAGTTTTGGTGGCCAGGAATGAAGAAGTAAGTGGTTGAGTACGTAACATTGTGTTTGACCTGTCAGAAAGCGAAGGTAGAACATCAATGACCTGGAGGAATGCTTCAATCCTTGGATGTACCCGAATGGAAATTGGAGAGCATCTCAATAGATTTTGTTGTAGGTTTACCGAGGACTTCTAAGAGTTTTGATTCAATCTGGGTGATCGTTGATAGGTTAACAAAGTCAGCGCACTTCTTGCCTGTTAAGATCAACTACTCAGTGGAGAAGTTAATCGAGCTGTATATCAGAGAAGTAATCAAACTACATGGAGTGCCATCAAGCAGAGTCTCTGATAGAGACCCAAAGTTTACTTCACATTTTTAGCAAAGTCTACATCAAGCTTTAGGAACAAGGTTGAGACTGAGTTCAGCCTATCACCCTCAAACAGATAGATAGACGGAGAGGATGATACAATCTTTGGAAGATCTGCTGAGAGCCTATGTTCTTGACCATGGTGCGAGTTGGGATGATCTGTTGCCTCTTATTGAATTCACATACAATAACAATTATCATTCCAGCATAGGGATGGCACCCTATGAAGCCTTGTATGGACGAAAGTATGATTGTAGGCCCAGAACTTGTGCAACAAACAACGGAAAAGATTAAGCAAATCCGCGAAAAGATGAAGATGGCACAGAGCAAACAAAAGAGCTACTCCGATAAACGAAGACGATCCCTCGAGTTTCAAGAAGGTGAACACGTGTTCCTGAGAGTCACACCCACGACTAGGATAGGTAGAGCTATAAAGTCCAGAAAACTCACTCCCAAATTCATTGGACCCTACCAGATTCTTCGACGTATTGGTCCAATATCTTACCAAATTGCCTTACCACCTTTTCTCTCCAACATTCATAATTTTTTTCATATCTCCCAACTTAGAAAGTATATTCCTGATTCATCCCATGTAATCGAGCCCAATATAGTACATTTACGAGAAAACTTGTCTTATGAGACATTGCCTGTACGAATCGTTGATAAGAGGGTCAAGCAACTCAGGGGAAAACAAGTTCCCTTGGTCAAGGTTTTTTGGAACGAAGCCACTGGAGATGCAACGTGGGAGCTCGAGGACAAGATGAGATTACAGTATCCCGATCCTTTTCAAGGTACGTAATTTCGAGGATGAAATTTTTTTTTAGAAGGGTAGTAATGTAACACCCCGATTTTTCACTGCTTCTATATATCAATAAGAGAATAATTAAGTTTATATTTTATTTGAGGTCTTAGAAAATGAAACAAAATAAACCGAGACCATATTAATGCTCAACGCTATCGTACGAAGCTACGATTAAATTTTGAGCCAAAAACTCAAACGAAACCCGATCTGCGTTTTTCCACTGACAGTAAGATTTTGCTGCTCATGAGACCTAATTTCAACCCGTAAACGAGACAGTAAGTCTTAGAATTTAATTTCCTACGTTTTCATTAAATTTGAAAAAAACCACTTACTGACCTTCGTTCGGATGAAATCTCAAATCGAGTGACGAACGGAGCTGGATATGGATTTACCAGGACCCGCTAACAGATAATATTAATTTCACATCAAGTCACATCACATGGGAAATCAGGCCAGAGTCATCATGACGTTTGAAAATATCTGGACATGAAAAGACCAAAATACCCCTAACCTTTTTCATTATTACCATTTAATCTTGAAGGAAAAGACTAAAATGCCCTTAAGTGACCCAATTTTGGGACATTTCAGCCCTCCATTCCCATGCATACATCAGCCCAAAGAGAGCTTCATCTCTTCATTTTTCTCACTTCATCTTCTTCCTTGAAACTTCACCATTTTTGTTTAGAGAAAAGCTTGAGTTTTGAGAGAGAAAAAATGTGATTCTTGACCAATCTTCTTCATTCAAGAGGTAAGATCACTTCTATGATCCTTAAGCCTCGTGAATCTCTTCCTATTTCATGTTTGAAAATATTGATTTCATGGATTCCAACTTCATGAGCCAATTTCAAAAATTCCTAGAAAAGTGTAGAAAAATCCTTTTAATGTGAAACCAATTTCTTTGAGCTAGCTTCATCACCTTCTACCTCTATCTAAGAGTATGTGATCAAAATCTGATCCTAGCCTATTTGCCTAAGAGTAGCCGAACCCTAGAAAATTGGGGGAAGAGTGGATTTCTTCAATTTTTGTTCTATGACACTTGATTCCATCCTTTCCTTTCCTTTAATCTTTGAATCCAAGTGATTGGAAAACCAAATCAATTCCTAGCCAATTTTTCTCTTCATGGCCAAGACCTATAAGGGTGTAGAATTATGATTTTTGTTTCAAATTTTTGGGTAATAGGACTTGATTTAGTGTTAATCATGCTTAAGAACCAACCATCTAAAAGATTGGAACCAAATGAAACCCCTAGCCCTTTTTCAAAATTTTAGTCGAACCTTAGACCAATTTTGGGGGGGGGGGGAGAAATTTATGTTTTGATGTTATTATTTTGTGTTGATTGTTGATGAGAATTGAATTGTGGTTGCTTGTGTTAGGCGACGCGGACGAAAACGAAACAGGAGCACCGAAAACCGTTCGGGAAAAGATTTAGAACCTTAAGAAGGTAAAGGGATGTTGTAACACCCCGTTTTCTTTAAAACGCATTAAAAGATTTCTAATATTGATTAAAATAGTATTTGTATGTTTTTATTTTATTGGAGAGTCTAGAGAGCGAAATAAATTAATCCGAGACCATAGTCAAATTCTACGCTATCATAGGAAACTATGGTTAAGATTTGGGTCTGTGTTTTTCATTGACAAGAATGTTTTACTACTATCGAGACCTAATTTGGACTCGTGAATGAGACAGTTAGTCTTAGAATCACGTTCCTACATTTTCGAAAAAATGGGTCCTCACCTTCGAAAATGAAAATAATATAAAATATTCGGACGAAAACTCGAACCAGGAGGCGATTGAAGCTGTAAAGGGATTTACCGGGACCCGCTAACGAATAAACTTGATGTCACATCAAGTCACATCACCTCGGGAAGCATGCCATGACTCAACATTGTCATAATGACAAACGAAAATATTTGGACGCGAAAAGATCAAAATGCCCCTGGTTTTTTTCCTAAAGGACAATTTTGTCCTTAAAATATCTAAAATTTTCAAGACCCACACTCACTCTCTCTCCTTATCTTTGGTTGTCTCCCTTTCTCTCCCCCCTGTCTTCTTTTTCCTTCCTTTTTCTTCTTCTTCCTCCATTTCTCTTTTATTCATTTCTTTTCCTCCATTTTCACTCAACTTCCACAAGGATTTTCAAGGAGATTTGTAAAGCAAAGTGGATCCTCTCATCCTCCGCTATCACGTAAGAGGTATAGATTTCGCTCTTGAGCTCTCAATCTCCATTTTCCTCCATTGAAATCTATGGTTTCAAGTTTTAAGATCCAAAGTTCAAAAATCTCTAGAAAATTGTAGAAAAATCCTTTTAATTCCAAACCAATTTCTATGATCTAGTTTCATCCCCTACTATCATAACCCAAGAGCTTGAAATCAAATAATATTCCTAGCCTAATTAACTAAAAGGGGCCGAACCTATTGATTTTGGGGGACAAGGGTTTTGGTTCAATTTTTGTGAAATGATTCTTGACTTCACCTATTTCATTCCTTAATCATGTAATCCAAGTGACTAGGAAACCAAATCAAACTCTCACCTATTTTTCATGGTGAGGGCCAAAACCCTATTTTGTTGGTTTAAGGGGTTTTGGTTCAAATCTTTGATAATTGATCATGGATTATGTCTTAGGTATGCTTAAAGATCATTGATCCAAGAGTTGGTAGAATTTCAACATCCCTAGCCTATTTAATTAAATATGGGCAGCAGCCTAGTCCTAAGGTTAGGGGAGTTTTTGATATAACTGTATTAATTTTTGGTTGTGTTTTGTAGTGTAGAATCGGACAGGATTTGAACGTTTGACCGCACACCCGACTGACAGTTGCGGAGTCGTAGCCGAAGCTGCACGTGAGAATAACTAAGGTGGGGAGAAAGAACTTTATCGTCGGGAAGGCAAGCTTAATATAAGATATATATATATATATATATATATATATATATATATATATATATATATATATATATATATATATATATCTGTGTGTGTATCTGTATGTGTGTAGGGAACCCTTAAACCCTACTAGAGGTTGAGCCCTGGATAAAGTGCCTGGACCCTAGGTGTAGGTACTTTTGGGCTATCACCATTAAGTTGATATTATGGATGATGTGATTGATTGAG
Organism: Ammopiptanthus mongolicus; assembly: GCA_039655645.1. Classification (NCBI taxonomy): domain Eukaryota; kingdom Viridiplantae; phylum Streptophyta; class Magnoliopsida; order Fabales; family Fabaceae; genus Ammopiptanthus; species Ammopiptanthus mongolicus. The sequence continues at coordinate 60,475,005 of CM077345.1, forward strand.
GTTGACGTGTTGATCTGTTTATTTGATTATCTGTTGGTTTATTTTGTTGAATTGTTTGTGTGATTTACTGTTATCTAGCTTTATGATGATATCTGCACTGGTGAAATTACTGTTGTAGTATTCTGTTGTGATTTGACTGCTTGAGTGTTGATGAGAGTATGGTGAGTGTTGATGTTGTTCGGGTTGTTACCATCGTGGTCCCGACCATGGAGCTGTGGCTTGTAGACGCAAGGCGTCATGATTCTGGTGTTGATGTTAATGATGGTGTTGATGTTGATGTAGATATGATGTGTCGTGGTCGTGATCGAGTGTGTAGGCATGAGGTACCGATATCAACCGGCGATGGATGTTTGTTGCGTACCATATCATTTCATACCACAACATTTTTGTCCCAAAGGAGGATGTCCAATTGGGGACTTGATAATTTAAATCCTGCGATTGGATGTCCAATGGGGGACGTGATGTGATGTGATGTCATCCCGACGGGGATGTCCAACTGGGGACGTGATGTATCGGCCGACATACATATAGGGAAGTCAGCATATACATAGGGACTAGTATCCCTTTTATAGGCTTATCTGAGAGAATGACTTTTGAGATGGCTATATTGTATGACATAAGAGATGGATGATATTGTGTTGTATAATTTATCTGTGTTGTGTGATGCATGTATATATGCTTTACTGATGTACCTCTCCCATATTGATGATATATGTTTCTTATCTCCCGTTATTTTCTGTATGTGTTGCTTTTTATTTTATGGGAAGACCCCATGAAGGAACCGCTTGCTGAGGAGCTGGACGACATTCCGTATGAACCCGATGCCGATGGACTAGCCCAGGATCCTAACCTCGAGGGGTTAAGAAGTGATCGCGGTTAGCCAGAGAATGGTTTCTCGGCCTATTTTTCCTACTTTCATTTTGGTTTGTATTAATATACTCTGTATGTATACTTTAATACTGTAGCCCTACTGATGTGGCAAGTGATGTATGTGATATATTTCTTTATATTTTAAAGCTGTGTACTTTGAGGCGTTGCGTGCCGTAATTTGTTTCGCTTTCGCGCTTAATTTTTCGCTTCGCTTCGTATTAATAAGGCGCGCTAACGATTATAATACGATTAAGGTTAGTTAATATCTTAGGTTCTCCAATGGGACGGCGGGTCGTCTCAGAGGTATTTCATAATAAGTTTGATAGTCTCATGGTGTTTGATTGTTATATGTGATGTGGTAGTTTTGATTGATGATTGGAAGATGTGTATGAATGACATATGTACGTGATTTACCTAATGAAGTATACTTGTACACTTGAATATGATTTGTGGCATTGATGCTTTGGATGAAATTTTGTTGTGATATTGAGCTGATATATATATATATATATATATATATATATATATATATATATATATTAGAAAAAGAAAAAAATACAAAAAAAAGCATGGGGGGACACATAGTCCAAACCCATGAAAAGAAAGAACTACTTAAACCTAAAATTAGGCAGACTCCATCTATTACAGAAGAAGTCATACCTAATAAAAGTTAGGATTAGATCCCACCAAGTATAGCATTTCGATCTTACCCCAAAATTGGATAACTTATCAGCACAGTGATTTCCTTCCCTAAAAGCATGAGAGATTCTAAAATCAAAAGATTTTGTAATCAAAATACAATTTTTTCAGCCAACTCTAATGTTCCAAGGGACTATTTCTGGATTATGGAATGCCTGAACCACCAAAAAGGAGTCACATTCTAACCATACCTTTGTCCAACCCTTTTTAACAGCAACATAAATGGCAAACAATACAGCATATAATTCGCAGAGAAAGAGTCTAATATACCATAATATTTAGTAAAACAACCCATAACTGCTCCACTTTTATCACGAAAAATGGCACCACTAGCAGCATGCCCAGGTGACCCCTTGGCTTCACCATCGGCATTCACCTTGACCCAGTGACAAGAAGGAGGAATACAATCAACTTGAATAATTAAAGGGGCATTTTTTGGATGACCAGTGACCCTAAACATCTTTAAAATGGCTAGCTCCTCAATGGAATTAAACATAGTATGAGTAGTCAAATTACCAGTGAGCGAAGTAAAGGCCAGTATTAAACTGATTGCAGCTCTACTAGAAACTACTTTATCGTCAAACTTCCTTTTATTCCTTGAAAACCATAGGAACCAGAAGCAATTGATAACAGCAGCGGCTATAATGTCTCCTAATTGAGAACTCCAAGGCCTGTCACAAATAGAAAGAATGGATTGGAAGGATGAAACATCCACATGAGAATTGATAGAAGATCCAAGCCAATTCCAAATCTGCTTTGTAAACTCACAGGTTAAGAATAAATGCTCAGAGGTTTCAGCAAAAGAATACCATAGGCTACAAATAGATACAACAATGCACCCTTTTTTTTGCAGATTATCTTCAGTAGGAAGTTTGTTGTGCAATAACCTCCAAGTGACGAAAGACCTTGATGGAGGAATAAAACGGCTCCAAATTACCTTGGACCAATGACATTGAGGTTTGGCAGGATTGATGTGAAGATAAGCATCCTTAAACTCTAAGCTGCCAGAACTTGAGCTCTGCCAAACAAACTGATCAGAAGAGTTGAAAACTGGAATAGCAACCTTAGCTAATTCTTGTCTAAGAGCAGGGTAATTTGCTATCAAAACAGAAGGAATGTTCCAGCTTTCATCTACCATGAAGTCTGCCACCGAAGCTTTTAGAAGATTATGGAGATTGTTTGGAACCTGCGTAAGGTCAACTATCGGTTGAGAAAGCCATTTATCCAACCAGAAATTGACTGATTTTCGCCTATTTGCCAAGTTGAGTTGTTGAGAATTGAGTACAAGTGGATCTGAACCTCTGGCCAAATAGAGGATTTAATATAATGGGAGACAGGTCTATTGCAATGGAAGAATCTTTTCCTAAGGAAGATAGACCATTCCTGGTTAAAAACCATCAACTCAAACGAAAGCTTGATGAGAATAGCCTCATTAAGAGCTTGGATGGATTTCATTCCAATACCACCTTCTGCAAAGGGGGAGCAGACTTTATGCCAAGCCATAGTACATATCTTTCTCACCTTAGGATCACCCGACCATATAAAATTATGAATGCATTTGTCTAACTCTTTAATAAGAGAAGTAGGCCAAAGATAGGCATGAAAACTATACAAGAGCATGCTGTGAATAATTGATCTTACAAGCTCCACTCTCCCCATTATTGACAAGAGACTACCTTTCCAAGAGGCCAGCTTTAAAAGAATCCGATCTGCAATTGGCTGGAGATAAATTCTTTTTGGTTTACTTTTGAAAAGAGGCACACCAAGGTAGAGAAAAGGTAATGCCCCTGCTGAAAAACCAAGAGTTGCAGCAATTCTAGCAGATCTTGTTGGAGTAGAATACCCTAAGTAGAACTTGCATTTATTCAAACTAAGAAATTGACCCGAGGCTTATCCATTTTCTCTAAACAATTGCATCAAAGCATCAAGCCCTCTTTTATTCCCCTTTGCAAAAAACTAGCACATCATCAGCATACAACACATGACTCAGGGTTGTCAAGTTCCTTGGACCAGAAATGGTTTGAAACATACCAGAATCCACCAAATTGAAGATACCTTGACTCAAAACATTTTCAGCAAGGCAAAACAGCAAGAGCGAAAGAGGGTCACCCTGCCTTACTCCTCTTTTGCAAGTGAAGAAGCCTTCAGGCTTACCATTAATCAGAATTGAGAGCTTAGCCGAGTTTAGAATTATGTTGATCCAGTTACAGAAAGTTTCATGAAAACCAAAGGCCCTTAGAACTGATATGAGGAAATCCCAATCTAAAGTATCGAAAGCTTTCCTTATGTCTAGCTTTAAAATTAAGTTTCAACCGAAGGTTTTATGATCTAGCAGATTTACTGCTTCTGAAGCAATGCAAAGGCAGTCCCTGATGTTTCTGCCTTTAATGAAGTCTCTTTGTTGAGGAGAGACTATTTTAGGAGCAATATTAGCAAGTCTATCGGCTAAGATTTTAGTAATGACTTTGAATTGGAAGTTGGCAAGGGCAATAGGTCTGAAATCTTCCACCTTATCAGCTTCAATAGATTTAGGAACTAAGACAACCAAGTTAGCATTCATATTTGGCATAAGCCAATTTTGAGAAAAGAACTGACTAACTGGTCTGAAAACATCAGATCCCACAATTTCCCAATATGTTCGATAAAAACACCCACCAAATCCATCAGGTCCAGGAGCTCCCTCACTTTTCATGCCAAAAACTGCATTCTTAATTTCATCTGATGATGGCAGCTGAGTGAGGAAATTGTTATCCTCAGAAGAGACAAAAGCAGGCACCACTCTATCAATTAGACCATTTTCTTGGCAATTATTAGAGACAACATAGAGACCAGAGTAATAGTTAAGCACATGCTGAGCAATATCCCTTGGATCATCGAGTAAAACATCACCATTCCTAAGCATAGACATAGACTTGGAGACTTGTCAAATTTTAGTCATTTTGTGAAAATAGCCTGTATTTCTATCACCACTACAATACCAAGCAACTCTTGATTTTCCCTCCAGAATTCCTCCTCAAAGTGTAATGCCTGTTGCAATTTAGATTGAGCTATGATCTCTTGCTCCACCAAATCATCAGAAGCATCATTGAAGTTGATCTGCTGCTGAATACTGTCTACTGCAGAAATAGCAGAATACACCCTCAGATGAACATTACCAAAGACAATCTTGTTCCAAGTCCTCAATTCAGTCTTTAAATACTTCAATTTCTGAGACAACACCGACATTGGACACCCAAAAACTGTCCTATTCCAAGCTTCCTTTACTAGCCTATAACAATCTGGATGATTGACCCACATTTTATGGAATTTAAATGATGATGGAAAAGATTTGACTACTTTATTAAAAGATAACAGTAGAGGGAAGTGGTCAGATTGACTTCTTATCAAAGTGCAACAAGAGGTGGAACTCCAATAATCAAGCCAAGCCCCATTACAGATGCTTCTGTCAAGTCTCTTTTCAGTAAGAGCAGAACCTCTTCTACCATTGCTCCAAGTGTAAAATGCTCCACTAGTGGACAAATGAATCAAACTACCAATATCAGTGAAAGATTTAAAATCTTCACAAGCTGATCTGGAAGGTAAAGAAGTCCCTCTAACTTTATGAGATCCTAAGACTGCATTAAAGTCCCCATGCATGCACGATGGACCAGGATGCTTTTGCTGCAGCTCAATTAATTCATTCCATAAAGTTCTTCTTAACATATAGGCAGTACTTGCATAGACTGCAAAAATGAAGAAAGCCTGCCCATCCAGACACACTGAAAAAGAACATTGTTGGGAAGAAATTGAAACCAAAGAGACTGATAGAGTGGATTTACATAGCCCCCACAAATTTGGCAAGTGATTATTTCTATTATTCAAAAAGAAAACTTTCAAACCAAGTTGATTCCAAAACGAAACTGGCACATCAGAAACATTAATCCAAGGTTCTGATAAAAACACAAAATCAGGTTTATTGGAAGAGCAAAAATTCTTTAACATAGACTTTGTTATGGGGTTACCATAGCCCCTACAATTCCAATAGATAGCCTTCATCAAACAAACTGCAAAGGACCACCCCTCAATCGGATGTTATTCCTCTTAGTTTGAGCATTTTTAGAAGCCTTTTTCCAGAGTTTCCTTTTCTGCGATCTAGTAAGTACAGAAGTAAATCCTACCTTAGAACCATCCTGAGCAATATCTACTAGATATTTACTAGGGTCACCAATTTTAGTTGAGTAAGTAGAATGTGCAACTTCATCATTCAAGACATCATTAGCCTCATCAGACCAAAGTGGACTAACTATTCTCAAATCATTTGCAACTACTGTGTTTGGAATGCTATCAATAGAATTAATAGATGCAGCATTCTGTTCCAGAACAATAGCATAAGGCTTTGGTATAACATTATCAGTCTGAACAACAGGAGTTGGAAGGGAGTCTGCCACAAAAGAATCATTAGAAATTGACACAGATCTGCTATTATCACCATGATCTCTTCTATCTACAGAATGATGGATAGTTTGATGAGGGGATTGAAAATCATCATCCAAATTTCTAAAAAGATCAGATTTGACGTTGGAATGCACCACACCATGAACTGGAGAATGTGCAAAGTTTTGATTCTTATTAAGGCTTCTATCTGCTAAATTGCCTGTTGCAAATCCCAAAAGAGGGTTGATAGAAGTGCTTGCTGCCAAGTTGTCCCTTGGAACATTATTCACTCCCACAAAGGCATTAGGAACAATAACTGTTTCAACTAACTTGCTGGTGCTTGATTCCTAGGGTGAAATCTCCCTTGCTTCATGAGCAATACCTTTCCCTTCCTCAATTACACTTTTATCAAGAGCAGCTGCTTGATTAATAAATTCCTCAGATTTATGTTCTGCAACTTTGGGGACATATTGCATATTTTTCTTCCGGTTTTCCTTAATATCCAGTGCACCTTTAACTGACTTTCCTTCAGCTCAATTCTTGTTCTTCTTACAATTCAAATCTGAATGACCGATGCTACGGCAAGAAGAACAGAAATTAGGGAGCCACTCAAATTCCACATCAACAAAAAATGCATACTCTTCCCGTTCAACAAGGATTTTATCAAAGAAGATGAAAATACTTGAAAACCTAAATCGGAGTTTTGAAAACAGATTTTGAAATCAAAGAAAAATCTTGAGAAAATGTTTTGCTTTATCAAAGAAAGTAACTTTCTTTTGAAGTATTAGATCCTTTTTGAAAAGAAAAAGTTGTTTGAGGAAAGTCAATACAAAGTGAAATTTTGTTTTAGAAAAACATTTTCAAGGAGACAGAACCTTTAGAAAAAACGCATTTGTGAAGAAAAAGAGTTTTTCCCGGAAAATGTTTTCTTTGAAAAAGAAATGTCTTAGTTCAAGACAATGAAACTGAGTTTTGTTTTCCAAAGTTGCTTTGTGAAAATAAGACCGAAATAAAAACAGTGATTCTTTTGAGATGTATGCAAACCTTGTGACCGAGACATCGGGCTAGTGTTTTGGGGATTGAACACTCGGACTACGTGTCCTATGTTTTAAATGAACGATCTTAATGTCATTTAAAACGAGTCATGAGCAATATGCCTCGACAAGAAAGAAAACAGAACTTTCTGTGTACATACATGGAACAGCAGACGTGCCACTTGAAAACGAGCTACAACTCAAGTAGTTGAGAATGTAAGCCAGTTAAGACCACTAGGTCTATAGGGGCATTCTGTGTTCGAAACTCCACAAGTGGCCAGAGGCATCGCGACCTCATGCCGTGGTAAATCGGTTGCCCAACACGGATGAACTCAATCAGAGACTGGACTATTCAGGATATGGTTATGACGTGGTACCCAAGAACAGTTGGAGTTCGGACCTAAATTGAGAGGACGACTCATGAGAACAATTGTGTTACGGGTGTATTTGCGGCCTATCGCTTGATAGGGATGGCAATTTGGACTTTACCCGCTGGGTACTGAGACGACTCCACTTACGTAGGATAATCCCATTGTAATCTAATTGTCTAATACTAATACATGTGAAAATTTTAAACTTAAGATCCATAAAAATAATAGAGGCAATCCACTGCTAATAACATATTACATATGTATACGTACCATCATCCTTAATTACATATATCAGAGTGCGCTTCTGTAAAATAACGACCTTTAACTTACCAGAAGAACGATACATACCCAGATATAAATACTCAAAACTCTCATACATAGTGTACAGGCCAGGCACTAATATAAAGTCTCCTCTATCCCAAATCCTTCACTGCTAACATCAACGAATCTTTCGTTTGCATCATGTTCATAAGGGATGCCATCCTCTTCAGAAATAGAATCCTCAGTTGCAGTTTCTTCTCCACGAGCCATAAGAGAAAACATACATAGAAAAATATAGGGAGATAAGGATCTAACACAAACATCATATATGGGAAAGAAATCATAGAATAGCATATATCAATATCACATATATGAACATCACAGAAACATATACACAATCATCTCGCAATCATATCACCCATGATCAATACTTATAGTGTATGTATCTCATTCCTACATGCATGTCGGCCGATATCTCAAATCTCATTCTCAATCTCAGAGAGCCATAGTTAGTTGTCCAGGGAACCTTTCCGCTCACCGTGACCAATAAGAGTGCATCCGGCTCCAACTCTCGGGCGAGGTATCTTGGCCGCCTCAGAAAGTCCACCTGCGACGTGGAAGATTGAGGGTCCAGTCAGGAGGACCAGGTTCCAGCAGGCAATATGACACGATAGGAGCAACCTATTCGTCACTTGTGATAAGTCTAGAACCCGATTACATCCCCAAGATCACCAAGATCGTCCCTTCCCTCTTCCGTACCGCACTCAGGTACACTAACCTCATCTGTCCCATACCAAATGGCTCGCCACTTGGCACATGATTATGCTATGCATGTCAACCATCACATGTGCCACCAATATCTCAATATTCATCTCAATTCTCAAATCACTTTATTCATGATACTATTGAATCCATCACTTTTCCTCACATGTGCATTGTGGCACTTTGATTCACTATCCATATCATCATCAATCATAAAACATGCATACATGATATTCAATATTTCAACATACCAACTCAAACATATAACATCATACATTTCATACTAGCGAGCATATCATTGTACACTTCAACACATAAAGCATATAGAACACATATTCACAACAATCACAACAATCACACCAAACACATCAATCATCCATCAAGTAATATTCATCTAGCCTAGGGTGTATTCTTAGTGGTGATAGCCTAGGGTCTAGATACTTTGTCAGGGCTCAACCTCTATTAGGGTTTAGGGTTCCCCTGTACATGTCAATATATATTATTCTACTCTTGCCTTCCCGATGGATGTGAGATTCTTTCTCCCCACCTTATAGCAATGTAGCAATTCTCACGAACTCACGAAAACTTGTTCATGGCCGCAGCCCCGTTCCTCCATTGGTATCCATGCACGCTTTAAAACGATGTAACACGATCTAATCCTTCACAATGAAGCATAATCACAATTAGTAAAATCAAACAAAACAAACCTAGTTCTTAAGAGCTAGGGTTCGGCCCCATATAGACAAAATTTCTAGAAGTGTTAAAATTTCACAAACTCTTGGATCTATGATCCTTAAGCATAGATAACACTCCTATAAGTCATGGAATTCAAGAATTTGAGCCACAACTCAAGATTCTTCACACCATAGGTTTCGGCCCTTTTTAGGTACATAGACTAGGAAAGGTTTTTGATTCAATTCTTTTAGATTCAAAGACATATAAGTGTAATACGATCAAATCAACACTATTTTAGCAAATATTGAAACAAAACTTCATGATTCCACAACATAGGGAATTCGGCCACTCCACAACCCTAGGGGTTAGAGAGATTTTATGAGTACAAATTCTTAGGATTATGATAGAAAACCCTGAATTTAGATCAACAAAATTGGTTTGACATCAAAATGATTTTTCTACAAATTTTCATGAATTTTAGAAGTTCAAGAACAACTATGAACGCATAGAGTTTCAATGAATAGAAATGAAGATTAAGAGCTCAAAGATGAGATTTATACCTCTTGGATGATGCAGAAGATGAATCTACGCAATTTTACTTCACAAAGTTCATGGAGAATTCTTGAAGAATGGAGAGAAAATGGAGTTAGAAGCTTGAAGATGTTATGAATGCTTGAAGTGAAGAACAAGGGTGGAAGGAGCACGAAATTGAGAGGAAGAAATAGAAGATAGGGGCATGAGATCTATATATATAGGAATAAAAATATAAGGACAGGATAAGGATAAATTTTACTCAAGGTTAGAATGGTCATTCATTTAAGAACCTAATTGGACTTTCATCAAAAGTTGTACTAGAAACTTCAACACTTGAACTTAAAGAATAAAGTAAAGGAGAAAGGAATATGAGATAGAATATATATCTATGAATGGCGTGGGTTTATGTGATGGAAGGGTAAGTATTGTATAAAAATTACTTAGGGGCAAAAAGGTCATTTCCTTTACGGGCAAAATTGTCATTTCCACACCATAATCATTACTATGGTGAGTCACCTATGTGACTCACCCTTGGCCATTATTATCATGGTGACTCACCTAGGTGAGTCACTCATGTCATCATTACATATGGATAGGATAAGGTGAGGTGTCCCTTGAAAGCGACTTAAGACTTATCCGTTACCGGTTCCTGTAATCCCGTACGCAGATCGGGTTTCGTCTGAGTCTTCAACCCAAACCTTAACCATAATTCTCTACTAGTAATGTAGAGTAAAACAATATATGTGTGGCATCCAAAAAGTGGATACGTCAGGGTAAAATCAAATACCAGACGAAAGACGTGGTTCCTGGATGTGATTAGTAACTGGATGAGTCTTCACCATGACTCATCACCATCATGATTACTCCACCTTGAATCATCATCATGAGTCATCCATGTCATGATTACTTGTCTAAAGTAATCATGATTAATTTTCTAAAATATCTTGATATTTACAATTTTGCCACTGTGTGAAAATTGGGATGTTACATTACCACCCCCCTTAAAAAGAATTTCGTCCTCGAAATTCAATGTACAATGTAGAACTGACTCGGATACTATAGTTGTCTGCTCTTTTATTGCTATAACTCTTCTGTCTCTCTTGTACGACTTCTATGTTTTCCCTTATCTTCGTGATTTGTTCCATCTTTTGTTATACCACATTTGGTCCTAAAATTTGATTTTCTCCCGTTTTGCACTAACACAACGGAGTTCTATACTTTTCTTCTATACAAAGCTTCAACGGATGTCATTCCAACACTGGAATGGTTCCAACTTCTTGTCTATTTCCACACACAAGCTTTTAATAGATCTTCCACCTTGTAGACTTCTCTAGAACCTTGATATAAATCTTGATACTTGAAGGCACTCCATGTAACCTTACTATCTCTTTGACATAAATCTCGGTTCACCTTCCCTAAGAATACCTTTCATTGATAGCTAAGAAATGCACAGATTTCGTTAACCTATCAATGACTACCCAAATTGCATCAAATCCTTTCGGTGTCCTTGGAAGTCCTGTTACGAAGTCCATTGTTATGTCGTCCCATTTCCATTCTGAGATATCTAGAGACTGTAACATTCCAGCCGGCTTCTGATGCTCAATCTTACCTTTTTGGCACACTAAACATGATAGTACATATTCTGCTATTTTATTTTTCATTCCAGGCCACCAGAACATCTTCTTCATATCTTAGTACATTTTTGTGGCACCGGGATGAAAACTTAGCTTACTTTTATGGTCTTCTTCTAAGATCATCGTCCTAGATGCTTTTCTTATATCTATTAACCCTATGAACTCATTGGTGACTGAGGTCATACCTGAGTACATTCTATCCTTAGGTACTTCCACTCCAACCTTAGGTCTCTAAACTGTTCCAACAACTCTACCTCTTTTACCATCATTATAGACATAAGAAAATATTTCCGACTCAATGTATATGTCCCCACATTAGCCTTTCCCGGATGGTAATTTGGATCGAATTCATAATCTTTTAGGAATTCTATCCATCTCCTCTGTCTTATGTTTAGTTCCTTTTGATCAAACAAGCACCTTAAACTTTTATGATCACTAAACACACTAAACTATGCTTCGTAAAGATAATGTCTCCATATTTTTAAGGCAAACACTACGGCTGTTAGCTCTAGGTCATGAGTTGGATAATTCCTTTCATGAATTCTTAATTGCCTAGAAGCATAAGCTACTACTCTTCCTTCTTCCATAAGGACACATCCTAACCCTTGATATGAAGCATTATAATATAGTTCAAACTTCCCTAAAGGATCAAGTAATACCAAAACTAGAGATGTAGTCAACTTCCGTTTAAGCTCTTGAAAACTGGCTTCACACTCAGTTGTCCATTCGAATGTCATTCCGTTCTTCGTCAATTGCATCATCGGTAGCACAATCTTCGATGAATTTTCTGTAGTATCCAGCTAATCCAAGAACTAGACTACTGTCTCTACTTGTCTGCCGTGCATCAGCATGTAACTCAATCCTTGATACAAAGCATCCTGGTACTTTTCAAGACATCCATTCAATTTGGAAGCTCCAATACAATTGAAATCAATATTCTATCTTTCCACTCTCGAAAACTCTATCTACAACCTTCCTTCCTTGCATATACTTCGCCCTTTTTGGTCAATTCAGCTATTACATTTGGTCAATCCTATTAAAATCCAACTTCCACATTCAAAGAATTTACTGAAATTTATTCCTTCAACTACTTGTCCCAACTTAAATTCCTCAAACAAAACTCACACTTGTCCCACTTGGCAAACTACTATCCTTCTTACAAGATCTGAAGAATCATCTGAAGTCGTTCTACTTGCCTCTCGCAATCTTGTGAATAGAAGAGAAAGTCGTAAAGAAAGATATTAATGAATGACAAGGAAGAAGAAAATATATAAATGTCTCATGTTACAAAAAGAAAATTGACCAAATTAAGGATATGAGAGGAGATCTAATATCTCAAAAAGGATTTCCAATAGGGTCTTGATTGTGAGAATGCCCGGGTACATAATCACAATCACAACTCTACTAGAGTTCCTCCCAAGAGATCTATTACTAGGTTGACAATCGAAATTTCCAATGTTCTCAACTTTAGAAAAGTTAGAGTTGTACTAGAACGAACTAAAACGACATGGTTGAAAGATAACCAGTCCATTTCCACAATAATATCCATATGAGACAAGGCAATCAAATTGAACACCAAAACAATATCAAATCAACTAAACCGATGAGGAGCAAGTTTTGTGATGGAATAGCAACTATCAAATCAAGAATATAGACAAAATGAGAAAATCTGATCGTCACACATCTTCTTGAGAATTTAAAGAAAAGGCTAAGACTTAGAGCAGGTAATACAATATTGGAATTGCCTTCAATGAGATATGTATCCTCATGTAAACCTTTGGTTGGTGAAGCCTCCACTTTATTCACTGCACAACTTCTTCCTTTCGTTTTCAACTTAGATGCTTGAATGTCATGGACTGCAGCTTCCACTTTCTGTGGTTTGCAACCCAAGACAAGGTGTCCCCGCACTTAGAATAAACCGCTTCTTTAAAGAAGTAGCTTCTCACTTTGAGTACCACTCCAAACTTCATCTAAACTTGTTGATTATCACCAATGTCACAAATAACATTCCGTAACAGTCAGAACTCGAATGTTCTGATTCCTACTTACCCACTACCTTTATTAGCATCGTTTCCTTTCCGAAACAATATCACAATGAACACACATTGGCTTCTTTTGAAAACAATGACATAGAGCACACAGCACAAGCAAGGGTAGACCTACACCCCAACCCCGATAAGACTCGGCCAGTTCTCTTCTCCTTTAGATGTTTTCAATTGCTGAACACCGATCCAGCATATCAGGGAATCTGATATTCCCCAATGGTACCGTCTTCTAATCTATGGCACATCCACTCCTCAACCGGATACCGTGGGTAGAACTCTGAAAACCTTAGCAGTGCCTCAAATCTCGCTGCGTATTTCCTAATCATCATGTTGCCTTGCTTCAGATTCTGGAACTCCTTGTCTTTTTCCCTCCTGACCATCCTAGGAAAGTATTTCTCAAGGAAACACTCTCTGAACAATCCCCAAGTTATGGCTCTTCCTCCGGTCTCAAGCAGCCTCTGCTTCCCTTTCCACCATATTTCTGCTCCTCCCACTAGCATAAAAGAAGCATAGGAAACTTTCTGAGCTTCATCATAGTGTATTGCTGCTCTTGAATCCACAGTTCTGCCCCCTCGGGATTGTGATCCCCATTGAACTGAGGAGTTTGTCGCCTTATGAAGGCATCCAACCCAGCATCATTATTTCGAACATTCCTGTAACATCCCAATTTTCAGATAGGTAAAGTATACAAATCTTATCTGAGTCATAGTGGCAAAGTTGTAATATCAAGGTATTTTGGAGGAGTAATCATGACTACTTTAGACAAGTAACTTGACAAGCTTGATCATCTTAATCATCTAGGAGGAAGTAATATAATGGAAGGAGAAACTTCCATATTTTCGTGGCTAGGAGAAAGAGAAGGCAAGGTGAAAAAAAGAGTGAAACCATTGTTGGAAGCCTTGAAGCTTGGTTGAAGCAGTTTAAGTAAGATCATTGGAATATGTTCATCAACCGTTGGATCAAGCTCAAACTTGGTAAGGAGGTTCAGAACATGTGTTTCTTCAGTTTGAGCGTTCAGATTTTTGGTTCAAGGTCTAGAGTGGGAGATATGCAGCTTACATCGTGGTCCTAGTGTGTGAGAAACTCATCCCGTATATCACCTAACCTGCGACAGTAAAACCTTCACCAGAGATTCGTTAACCGTTGGATCGGGATGAAATTTGGGAAATCGGTTCAGGACACGTTTTTCGTCATCTTCACCATTAGGATTTCCTAAGAAGAAGGCTGTAGCTCGAGATATGGAGCTAGGACCGTATCCTTGTTTTTGGTACCTTTTTCCCTAGATTCTTGAGCTAACTTTTGAAGCTGCCTTCTCCTAAGTCCAGCCGCTGTTCTCTATCCTTGGAAGTTTCGGGGAGCTGCGTGATGAGCTCGTAGTGGTTGTGGTTGTGCTCTTCGCGTTCGTGAGATCGAGGGTCAAGGCTGTCCGTGGATACAAGAGTGCATAGGAATGGATTACCAGGTGAGGGGGAAGAACCTACATATATCTGGGAATCATAGGCGTAGTATATAATTATTAGCATATGTAGGGCTCCTCAAACCCTACTAGTGATGATGTGTGCTTATTTGTGATGATTGATAACATGATTGTTTGTGATGATAACTTGTTTGTGGTGATAACATGCTTAATTACGTTTTGGTATGCTTATAAGAATGCTATACTGCATGCTATGACATGTGATGTGTTTGTGACTGATATGATCTTGGTTGACTTTGGAGATGATTGGTATATTGTTAGGATTATAGAAGAATGATTGACTTTGGAGATGATGATTGAGGTTAGACTAGTAAATTAAGGATGTGGATCTAAGTTATAAGTGGCTCTCATAGTTGGAGAGTGGCATCCTCACATTTGGAGGATGTGGGTTGTGAGACATTAGTTAAGTTGTTGTTGAAATGATGGATGCATAATCATAACATTTGCATTGTTGTGGTGGAAAGCCGCGAGATTTACTGCAACAGCTATCTGAACAGTTATCACACGAGGTGGATTACTTGTGACAATTGCAACAACAGTTTGAGTGGTTGTCACAGGGGGCCTATATGACTAATTGCAATCATATATGGTGGTACACAACTGCAACAGCAGTTTGAGTGGTTGTGTATAGGGTTACGTGCGTGTACATGCCACAGAAGCTTGCCTGCAGTGATCACGCGAGGTCGGGACTTGTGACAATTGCAACAGCAGTTTGAGTGGTTGTCACAAGGAGCTGTATGAATAGCTACAACAACAGTTTGAGTGGCTATCATATGAGTTGGTACCTGTATACAGCCGCAACAGCAGTTTGAGTGGTTGTGTACAGGGAGCCGTGTGTACAGTTGCAACAACAGTTTGTGACTATCACATGAGATCGAGGTGGACGTTCTGGGAGACGTCCTGGGAACCAGTAACCTGGACTACTGACTCTATGCCCTTATAGTTGGAGGGTGACTTCCTACCTTGGAAAAGGACTACTTCACAGTTGAGTTGGAGGACAGTATTTCCAAGGGCCAGGATCTTAGTTGTGCATATAGAATAGGCGATGATCCTTAGTTGTGATACTTTGAGGATGATTGTTGTAGAATAGACGATGATCTCTAGTTGTGATTGGCGATGATCCCTAGTCGTGATACTTTGAGGTTGATTGTTGTGCTAAACTCGAGAGATGGATGTGTTTGCTGATTGTGTGCTATTGTACATGTTGATGTGTTATATGCTACGTGATTTCCCTTTATTATGAAAGTGTAGCGTTTCTTACCTCCTACACATATTTCTCCATGTTTACATATATGTGGTTGTCTGGATCGTGATCCGAAGACAGAAGTGTCGATTGGTCATCGAAAGTGCTACAGTAGGTGGAGCTGACCCAAGGTGTACTCTATCGTCAGTAACAAGTGTGGGGTCAGCGCTTCTCAAATAGATAGAGATCTCAGAGGTATCTTTGAGTCTCTTGTGAGTTGTACCACGGCCAGTGGGGCGTTTATGTTTGTTGTTGTTATTTTTATGCCATGGCTTCCAGGCGATACTTTGATGTGAAATTCTTGAGCTGTGATAAGCTCTTATTTGCTTAACTGTAGATGTGAAAATTTTTGGCTGTGTTTTAAGGTATCAGAGGGAGTGAGGCTATGTTTTGAAAGCGTCTAATGGGATTATCCTACGTAAGTGGGGTCATCTCAATTCCGCTGTTGTTGCGGTTGATGTTGATTTTCCTGGGTCAATTGAATGAGTTGAGCATTCTACTGGGTTTACTGTAACATAACAACAGCCATATCCCTCATAGTCCTGAGGGTTTCCAATGACTCAGCTCCATTTCCAGTATGTGAAGCTGCTGCCTCATGACCTCTATTAGGTCCTGTCCTACCTCTAACTCTACCTCTACCTCGAGCCATTGGTTCCTAATTCAAGTAACCATTAGCTCACCATTTTATAGGTATAACGTAAACATATTTCACAATAGCCATCAAACAAACATTCACCCAACATACATTCTACCTATCTCTAATCATAGTCAGTATCCGAGGTGGATCAAACTAACAAGGCCAGTACACTTACTAACTCACACCGTGAGGTCCACATAACCCTACAGTCCAGTTTAGAACCGAACTGCTCTGATACCACCAAAATGAGACGACCCCACTTATGTAGGATAATCCCATTGTAACCTAATTGTCTAATACTAAAACATGTGAAAATTTAAAACTTAAGATCCATAAAAATAATATAGGCAATCCATTGCTAATAACATATTACATATGTATACGTACCATCATCCTTAATTACATATATCAGAGTGCGCTTCTATAAAATAATGACCTTTAACTTACAAGAAGAACGATATATACCCAGATATAAATACTCAAAACTCTCATACATACTGTACTAGCCAGGCACTAATATAAACTCTCCTCTATCCCAAATCCTTCACCTCTAACATCAACGGATCTTTCGTTTGCATCATGTTCATAAGGGATGCCATCCTCTTCAAAAATAGAATCCTCAACTGCAGTGTCTTCTCCACGAGCCATATGAGAAAACATACATAGAAAAATATAGGGAGATAAGGATCTAACACAAACATCATATATGGGAAAGAAATCATAGAATAACATATATCAACATCACATATATGAACATCACAGAAACATATACACAATCGTCTCCCAATCATATCACTCATGATCAATACTTATACTGTATGTATCTCATTCCTACATGCATGTCGGCTGATATCTCAAATCTCATTCTCAATCTTAGAGAACCATAGTTAGTTGTCCAGGGAGCCTTTCCGCTCACCGTGACCAATAAGAGTGCATCCCGCTCCAACTCTCGGGAGAGGTATCTTGGCCGCCTTGGAAATTCCACCTGCGACGTGGAAGATTGAGGGTCCAGTCGGGATAACCAGGTTCCAGCAGGCAACACGACACGATAGGAGCAACCCTATCCGTCACTTGTGATAAGTCCCGAACCCGAATACATCCCCAAGATCACCAAGATCGTCCCTTCACTCTTCCGTACCAGCACTCAGGTACACTAACCTCGTGTGTCCCATACCACAAGGCTCCCCACTTGGCACATGATTATGCTATGCATGTCAACCATCACTTGTGCCACCAATATCTCAATATTCATCTCAATTCTCAAATTACTTTATTCATGATACCATTGTATCCATCACTTTTCCTCACATATGCATTGTGGCACTTTGATTCACTATCCATATCATCATTAATCATAAAACATGCATACATGATATTCAATATTTCAACATACCAACTCAAACATATAACATCATACATTTCATACTAGCGAGCATATCATTGTACACTTCAACACATAGAGCATATAGAACACATATTCACAACAATCACAACAATCACACCAAACACATCAATCATCCATCAAGAAATAGTCATCTAGCCTAGGGTGTATTCTTAGTGGTGATAGCCCAAAGATACCTACACCTAGGGTCTAGGCACTTTGTCAGGGCTCAACCTCTAGTAGGGTTTAGGGTTCCCCTACACATGTCAATATATATTATTCTAATCTTGCCTTCCCGATGGATGTGAGATTCTTTCTCCCCACCTTATAGCAATGTAGCAATTCGCATGTACTCACGAACACTTGTTCACGGCCGCAGCCCCGTTCCTCCACCGGTATCCATGCACGCTTTAAAACGATGTAACACAGTCTAATCCTTCACAATGAAGCATAATCACAATTAGTAAAATCAAACAAAACTCACCTAGTCCTTAAGAACTAGGGTTCGGCCCCATATAGACAACATTGCTAGAAGTGTTAAAATTTCACAAACTCTTGGATCTATGATCCTTAAGCATAGATAACACTCCTGTAAGTCATAGAATTCAAGAATTTGAACCACAACTCAAGATTCTTCACACCATAGGTTTTGGCCCTTTTTAGGTACAAAGGCTAGGAAAGGTTTTTGATTCAATTATTTTAGATTCAAAGACATATAAGTGTAATAGGATCAAATCAACACTATTTTAGCAAATATTGAAACAAAACTTCATGATTCCACAACATAGGGAATTTGGCCACTCCAAAACCCTAGGGGTTAGAGAGCTTTTATGAGTACAAACGCTTAGGATTATGATAGAAAAGACTGACTTTAGATCAACAAAATTGGTTTGACATCAAAATGATTTTTCTACAAATTTTCATGAATTTTAGAAGTTCAAGAACAACTATGAACACATAGAGTTTAAATGAATAGAAATGAAGATTAAAAGCTCAAAGATTAGATTTCTAACTCTTGGATGATGGAGTAGATGAATCTAAGCAAGTTTGCTTCACAAAGTTCTTGGCGAATTCTTGAAGAATGGAAAGAAAATGGAGTTAGAAGTTTGAAGATATTATGAATGCTTGAAGTGAAGAACAAGGGTGGAAGATGCACAAAATTGAGAGAAAGAAATAGAAGAGAGGGGCATGAGATCTATATATATAGGAAGAAAAATATAAGGATAGGATAAGGATAAAATTTACTCAAGGTTAGAATGGTCATTCACTTAAGAACCAAATTGGACTTTCATCAAAAGTTGTACTAGAAACTTCGACACTTGAACTTAAAGAATAAAGTAAAGGAGAAAGGAATATGAGATAGAATATATATCTATGAATGGCATGGGTTTATGTGATGGAAGGGTAAGGATTGCATAAAAATTACTTAGGGGAAAAAGGTCATTTCCTTTAGGGGCAAAATTGTCATTTCTGCACCATAATCATTACTATGGTGAGTCACCTATGTGACTCACCCTTGGCCATTATTATCATGGTGACTCACCTAGGTGAGTCACTCATGTCATCATTACATATGGATAGGATAAGGTGAGGTGTCCCTTGAAAGCGACTTAAGACTTATCCATTACCGGTTCCTTTAATCCCGTACGCAGACCGGGTTTCATCTGAGTTTTCAACCCAAACCTTAACCATAATTCTCTACTAGTAATGTAGAGTAAAACAATATCTATGTGGCATCCCAAAAGGGGATACGTCAGGATAAAATCAAATACCAGACGAAAGACGTGGTTCCTGAATGTGATTAGTAACTGGATGAGTCATCACCATGACTCATCACCATCATGATTATTCCACCATGAATCACCATCATGAGTCATCCATGTCATGATTACTTATCTAAAGTAGTCATGATTACTTTTCTAAAATATATTGATATTTACAATTTTGCCACTATGTGAAAATTGGGATGTTATAGGTACCCGCAAAAAATACCCATGATGGGTAGGGTAAATACCCGCTTTGTGGGTACGGCTACGGGTCTGGGTAATTTCCCGCAAACAAGAGAGGGTATGGGTGCTGGTACGGATACTCTAGTAACCCTCCCGCCCCGCACCCGCATATATAAATATACATATTTATATATTTATTTATTTATATTAATACATATAATTATAATTGTATATCAAATTTTAAAAATGAAATTAATGTAACCTAGGGCTTCTTAACTATTTTTCCCTTTCAGACTTAATCACCTACTGACCTGAGCACTATAGCAGCTGCTGATGTTCTTTATGTTATTATTTTTTTCTTTTTTCTTAGATAAAGTGCGGGTATGGGTACTTAGGTACCGAGAGGGTACGGGTAAGGGTATTTAAGTTGCTACCCACGCGGGTGCGGGTACGGGTACGGGTATGGTTATTTTTTTCAAACGCGGGTATGGGGACGGGTACTATAGTACCCTACCCAGACCCTACCCATTGCCTACCCTATCGCTTGATGAAGGGAAGTAGGAATCTCCGGAGAACATGAATTAGAAAGATGATATTGAAGTCTCATGCATTATTATAATTCATGATAGTGTTTCAGATATTATGTTGTATGAATATCTGTTATTATAATTGTATTTATTTGTGGATGTATTTGTTGTTTGTCGCTTGTGCGGCTATCGTGATAAACTTATAAAATGAGTGTCTCACATTTGCCTGTACATGTTGGACACTCTGTTGTGTTTTTGGAATACATGTACAGATACTGATCATAGGTCCCCGCAGACACGTGAGGATTCGGATGACGTAGTCTTTTGAAGGAGCAGGAAAAAAGGATCCCTCTGAATTCCTTTGGGAATCGGAGCTGACTTTGGGGTTCGTATCCCAATGTCTACTTTTAGCCCGACCAGCATAGAAGTTTTATTTTGAAGTAGTCATGTATTATATGTTGTATGTATGTTGAACCTATGTTTTTAAGTCTGTAATATGATGTACCAGATCTGAACCTATTCTATTGGTTAAACTATGTTTATAAGGAACTTATATGCTTCGGCATACTTATGTCATAATCATGTTAGTATGAATCCTAAATGTTATAAAGTTTATTCCTTTGTCTGGAGTTTGGATTGCCTATGCATGTAGAATTTTTTTTAGACCTACGTTTTCGAATGTAATTAATTAATTAAAGTATTTTCCGAAAGCAACCAGCGTTTTATTTTCTTGATGTTTTTTTGCATTTTGAGTTCGTGTACGTAGCACCCGAGAGGGTGTTATAAAGAAGTACTTTCTCGAGAAGTACTTCCCGAGGAGCGTCAGACAAGAGAAAGAGAAAGAGTTCCTTAGTCTGAAACAGGAACAGTTGTCGGTTGGTGAGTACGCAATGAGGTTCGAGGCGCTACTCAAGTTCTCTCAGTTCTATCAGATCCATTAGACGAAGAATGGGTCTGTAGATGGTTTGAAGATGGGTTGAGGCCTGAGTTGAAGCGAGTGATGCTACCTCTGAGTATCAACTCTTTTCCTGAGTTGGTACAGAAATGCACGGTGGTGGAAGGGCATGACCGAGCATGGACTATCCCACAACAAGTGAGAAGTGGTGGAGTGGCAAGTTCCAACAGAAGGGCTCAGTTTCAACAACAGAGCGGTAGAGCTCAAGTGGCGGAGCAAGATCAGCTGTAGCAAGTTGTTGCGTTCAAAATACACTTAAGGGCAGTGTACCCTGTCACAGAATTAATATAGGATGGAGTTATCAGAAGGGCTCAGTTTCAACAACAAAGCGGTAGAGCTCAGAGTGGCGGAGCAAGATCAGCTGTAGCAAGTTGTTAAGTTCAAAACACACTTAAGGGTAGTGTACCCTGTCGCAGAAGTAATATAGGATGGAAGTCCAGATATCATACCCAAGAGATTAATTTGACATAATAATGATAAAGCAAATACTAGAATAGAGAAATTCTTATGCTATTTACTCTAATAAAGAACTTGGAAAATAAATAAGAATAGAGCAATGTTAAAGATAACCGCAAAAGAGTAAAAAGAGAGTTTAGAGATCAAGAGTAAAGAGTCTAGAGCCGTGGTTTCACTTATGCTTTTGATACCCCCCAAATCCTAATTCTATTCAGTTTTCGCAATTGCTTTTTGAATACCAATCCTTCTACAAAAACTATTAATTGTTTGTCAGGAAATTAATATTCTTTTCCCCAAATAAACCCAATGGTTGTCATGTAAAAAGTTTAAGTGATTAGAAAGCATTAAGCACAAAGAATTTGAATGATTGAAAGGAATAAATCATGTTTTCGCAAATCTAGATATTAAATCTCGGTTATCCTATAGGTCTACCAATTTAATTGGGCTTGATAGCCAAAAATGTCAATCAATTGATTATAAGCATGCAAAGGGTGCGCAATCCTAGTACGGGATGAAAAACGATAAAATAACACTATTCAAATAACAACTTTAAAACCAAATAGAATTGAATTAAAGCTAAGACATAGCGAAAGGAGTTTCTACTAACACAAGATCCACCACAACTCTAGTGGTGAAATTAGCTACTCATAATAAGAGAGAAAACTAAAATCAACAAAGGGAAACACATCCTGAATAGTTGAAGAGGGAGAAATGTCTCCAACTTAAGCTCCAGGTGCCAAATCCGACTCTAGAAATCAAAACTACAGAATAAAACTAAAACAAGAGTATAATAGTCAAAGAAATAAAGAGATGAAAGAAAGTGCGAAAGATTCAAAGATGTAAAAGATGATTTTAGAGTGGCACAGAGGGCCTCTACATATAACACAAAATGCGAACCAGGCATTGATTCTGGTCTTCTGTTTCATTGGCACGGGCGTGCTCTTCACTTGGCACGAGCATGCTCTTCACTCAGCACAGGCGTGCTCTTCAGTATATCAGGCCATGCTCAAATATGTCAGGGCTTACTGACTTCATAAATCAACGTTCTAGTGTGCGGGCGTGCTCTTAAGTTGGCATGGCTGTGCTCTTTGCGATTGGGGCCATGCTAGGTTCTGTCAAACCTTTCTTTACTGAATCAGCCCTTTCTTCAATATGGCACGGGCATGCTCTTGTGTGGCATGGCCGTGCTCAGTCGTCACAGGTCAACTTCAAGCTTTTTGTAAGGCTTTGTTTGGATGAATATCTTTGGGAGGTTGGCACAGGCGTGCTCTCTCATGGCACAACCGTGCTAACCTTAGAACTTTAGTATTTTGCTCGATTTAGCTTCAAAACCTCCTATTTTCTTCAAAAGTTCATTAAACTGCCTCTGAACATCAATTCTGTCAAAACTTAAGAAAAATGGTGAAATATAAAATATTTATCCTGAAATGCATCAAAATTCGACCCAAATACCCTCTATAAAATGCACATAATTGAGGTTCATCAAACTTCCCACACTTAAACATTGCTTGCCCTCAAGCAATTATCTGGCTAAAAATAATTTTCAATCTGGCTTAAAATAATTTTCAAAATAAGTTTCAAACTTAAATTAAGGGAACCCAAAACAAGAAGACTTTTCAAAATTGCGAGGATAGTTAAACAAGTATAATTTTCAAAAGAATGCCAAAAGATTGCCCAATTGGAACTTTTAAATTCCTTGAAATCAAACTTTTGAAAAGATCAAAGGTTGCTCTCCTCACAATCTCTCAGTGTATTGGGCAAAGATATAAAGACACTAAAGATTCTCAAATAAATACATTACTATAAGCTTGTCCATTGACCAAATCTCCACAATATGAATTACATGCATGCAGAAGAAGGAAGGGTCTTTCATGGGTTGTAACGGGGCCAAGGTATTAATGTTAGGTGAGGTAGAGAAAGAAAAACGGATAATCCATGGGCTAAAACAATAAACAAAGTAATGACCCTTAGAAGCATAAAAGAACAAAAAGTGCATTGGTACCTTTTTCTGTATATATATCTTCATCCTTTCGTTTCTTTCCTTAGCTATAAGCTCTTTTTTATTGCCTTCTCTCTAATTTTTTTTATATTCATATTTTTTTTTCTTTTTCTTTTTGAGAAGAGAAAGGCAATAATATATATTTTCCTTTTCACTACCAACCTATTTTTAACATTTTTTTTTGGAAAGAGATCCATCACCGTACATTTCTCCTGCTGCGCCATTATACTTCCAAGGGGTCACAAAAAAATAATTTTAACTTTAATTTTTCAGAGTAGGGACCAAGGAGAGGATTTTCATAAAAGGCTCAAAATTGAGCAACTAAGGGAGAAGTGTTTTAACAAAATATGTAGGCCAGAAAGAATACCTAAGAGTGTCCCAACCAGAGCTCTACATGCATAAGTCAAATTTGCCTTGAGATGGTCTCAGGACAAGTTCTAGAATATATAATACCTGAGAATCACAATCATCAAAGAAAAAGGACTAATACCAGAATATTTAGCAATGTAACTTAGCCTTAAAAAAAGCCCAAATCTCACATTTAGAAGTTAAGTTTAATGAAAAAGTTTTAAATCAAAGAATTTATCTGCCAATTATCATTTTTCAGAAGACTAACTTTTTCAATCACACTAATGAGACTATCAAGCAATTTTTCAGAAAAAAAAAAAAAATTTGTATGGGGTTTCCTTAATTT
Organism: Ammopiptanthus mongolicus; assembly: GCA_039655645.1. Classification (NCBI taxonomy): domain Eukaryota; kingdom Viridiplantae; phylum Streptophyta; class Magnoliopsida; order Fabales; family Fabaceae; genus Ammopiptanthus; species Ammopiptanthus mongolicus. The sequence goes on from CM077345.1 coordinate 60,499,621, forward strand.
TAAAAGAAAGTTAAGTCAAATAATTGGATCCACCAATATAAAAAATATGAATATATTTTCCCTTCCCACACTTAACTTATGCAATGTCCTTAATGCATACATTTAATCATGACATACAAGTGGAGAGGGAAAGGAGAAGAGAGAATTTTACTTCTTCCTTTTTTTATTATTTTTTTATATTATCCAAAAAATAAAACGAACTATTCTAAAAGTAAATAAAATAAACTATCCTAAAAATAAAATTAACAAATTAAATAAAATAACTCGGGTTACCTCCTGCAAAGCGCTTGTTTAACATCACAAGCTTGACAACTTGTTTTTATTAGAATCAATCGGGTGGCTCTCCAAGTGCAGCTTTTCCTTTTAATGTCTTGCCCTAATTTATCCTTCCCCCTTTGCTGTTTTTCCAAGTTCCCTGTGATTGATGAGCTTGATAAAGTAATGAATCATGGTCCTCTAACGTAGGAATTTTCTTCAAGTCATCTTTTGCTTTAAAATCATGAAACTTGTTAGAAATAACCACATCAGTAATATCTTGAATAAAGTGACAGGGAGCAAAAGAAGAGGGATTTTTGGATGAGTTAAGAACTTTAAAAATAGCCTCTTCATTACCCATCAGCAAAGTCAACTTCCCTTGTTGGACCTCAATTTTGGATCCCCAGTAGCTAAGAAAGGTCGCCCCAAAATAATTAGGACATCCTCATCTTCCTCTATATCCAAAATAACAAAATCTACAGGGAAAATAAAATTGTCTACTTTGACTAAGACATTCTCCACTATCCCACGTGGGTGGGCAATTGTTCTATCCGCTAACTGCAAGGATACGTCAGTCGGCTGAGGTTCTTGCATGCCAAGTTTTCTCAAAACAGACAGAGGCATTAAATTTATACTGGCACCTAAATCACATAATGCTTTTTCAAAATAAGAATTACCAATAGAGTAAGGAATTGTAAAACTCCCTGGATCTTTTAATTTTGGTGGCAATTTCATAAGAACAATGGATGAGCATTCCTCATTTAGTTTCAAATCCCTATAATTTCTTTTTATTAGAAATTATTTCTTTCAAAAGTTTTGCATATTTAGGCATTTGAGCAATGGTTTCAGCAAAGGGAATATTGATATGCAATTTTTTTAATATTTCTAAAAACTTTTTAAATTGCCTATCATTATCTCCATCTTTCAATCTTTCAGGGTAAGGGATTTTTTTTCCTTTTTTGGCTCATTATGGCTGTTACCTGTTTTTGCTCACTGGGCAAGTTGCACGGCCGTGCTAGAGGTGTTGCACAGCCGTGCTCGTCTTCAACATCAATTTATTCTGCAGGAGCATCTTCTTCCATGGGTGTAGATTCTTCCTTCTTATGATTTTGCTTCAATTCCTTGCCACTCCTAGTAGTGATGACATCGACTCGTTCACTTGGATTAGGTTCCATTTTATTCTATGAAATATTCTGCAGTGTCTGAGTTAACAACTGAGCAATATTAGACATCTGAGCTTCCATGGCATCCACCCTTTTATCAATCTTCTCTATGTACTTTATCAAAGGATCCTCAGATTTTGGTTGCCTCTCCTCTTGGTTAGCATGGTTTTGTAAATAAGGGGACCTATAGACATTCTGATTTGACCCTTGGCTATGTTGATGATCACTCCATGAGAAATCAAGACAATCCTTCCACCCTGAATTGCATGGGTCATTCTGCCTCTTGGGGATGCTCCTTATGTAATTCACCTCCTCAATTTGCTCAACTTTAGATTTGGCTTGTGACTGAGCTTGCATTAAGATCTCCATTTGTTTTGAAAGTGCTTCAAGTCTGGACTCTAGTGCTGTGTTGGCATTAACTTGATGAACTTCAATTGGCTTCTTGACAATATGACTATCTCCTTAAGACCACTAATAATGGTTGGTTGACATTTCTTCGATCAAGGTGTGAGCTTCTTCAGGTGTTTTATTCAAGATAGAGCCTCTGCTAGCAGCATCCAAATTGGATCTATCACATTGAGAAAGCCCAATATAAAAAATTTGCACTTGAATAGGAACTGAAAAAGCCATGATATGGGCATCTTCAAATCATGTCCTGGTATCACTCACATGCTTCAAATAAGGATTCATTCTTGAACTCCATAAAATTAGTGATGTTAGATCCAAATTTAGCAGATTTAGAAGGAGGGAAATACCTAGCCAAAAATTGGCGAGTCAGATGGTTCCAAGTAATGATGGAACCGGCAGGTAGAGATGATAGCCATTGGTCAGCTTTGTATGAAAGAGAGAATGGGACCAGCCTCAATCTGATAGCATCTGATAGCAATCTGAAAGAGACAATTGCCTTTTGAATACCAATCCTTCTACGAAAACTATTAATTGTTTCTCAGGCAATTAATATTCTTTTCCCCAAATAAACCTAATGGTTGTCAGACAAAGAGTTTAAGTGATTAGAAAGCATTAAGCACAAAGAAGTTGAATGATTGAAAGGAATAAATCACGTTTTCGTAAATCTAGAAGTTAAACCTCGGTTATCGTATAGGTCTACCAATTTAATTGGGCTTGATAGCCAAAATGTCAATCAATTAATTATAAGCATACATAGGGTGCGTAATCCTAGTATGGGATGAAGAACGATAGAATAACACGATTCAAATAACAACTTTAAAACCAAATAGAATTGAATTAAAGCTAAGACATAGCGAAAGGAGTTTCTACTAAAACAAGATCCACCATAACTCTAGTGGTGAAATTAGTTACTCATAGTAACAGAGAAAAGTAAAATCAACAAAGGGAAATGCATCCTGAATAGTTGAAGAGGGATAAGTGTCTCCAACTTAACCTCCAGGTGCCAAATCCTACTCTAGAAATCAAAACTACAAAATAAAACTAAAACAAGAGTATAATACTCAAAGAAATAAAGAGATGAAAGAAAGTACAAAAGATTCAAAGATGTAAAAGATGATTTTAGAATGGCACATAGGGCCTCTATTTATAACACAAAATGCGGACCGGGCCTTGATTCTGGTCTTCTGTTTCATTGGCACGGACGTGCTCTTCACTTGGATTGGGGTGCTTTTCACTCAGCACGGGCGTGCTATTGAGTATATCAGGCCGTGCTCAAATATGTCAGGGCTTACTGACTTCGTAAATCAACATTCTAGTGCATAGGCTGTAGCACGAGCATGCTCTTTGTGATTGCGGCCGTGCTTGCTTCTGTCAGGCCTTTCTTTACTGATTCAGCCCTTTCTTTAATATGGCACAGGCGTGCTCTCGTGTAGCATGGCCGTGCCAAGTCTTTAGAGGTCAGCTTCAAGCTTTTTGTAAGGCTTTATTAGGATGAATATCTTTGGGTGGTTGGCATGGGCGTGCTCTCTCATGGCACGGCCGTGCTAACCTTAGAACTTCAGCATTTAGCTCTAAAACCTCATATTTTCTTCAAAAGTTCATTAAACTGCCTTCGAACATCAATTCTATCAAAACTTAAGAAAAATGGTGAAATATAATAATATTTATCCTGAAATGCATCAAAATTCGACCCAAATACCCTCTATAAAATGCACAGAATTGAGGTTCATCACAAGTCAGCAGAGTAGGCCTTAGATGACAGGAAGAGTGTTTGCCGTGAGGGGTTCTGAAGCCTCTCGAAGCCCTGACCTGATACAAGTTAAATGCTTGGTCTCTGGTAAACTTGTGTCAATTTTATTTGATTCGGGGGCTACTCATTCTTTCATGTCATTAGAGTGCATGAATCATTTAGGGTTGTCTGTTTCTGTATTACCCTATGATTTGACTGTTTCAATGCCTACTAGCAATTCTTTGACTACCCTATCTGTATGCCTAAAGTGTCCTATCACGGTAGAGAACCATCATTTTCTTGTCGACATTATCTATTTGTCTATGCAACAGATAGATGTTATCCTAAGTATGGACTGGCTTTCGGCCAACCATGTAATGTTAGACTGTTCAAACAAAACCCTCAGTTTTTCCGAGCGATCTGGATTGATGCCTGCCGACGAGAGTATTTCGACGGGTGGACGATCAGACGGATGGGTGGTGCCGTTCTCTTTGGAAGCGAAGGCAACTCCTAGTGTCGAAGCTTTACCTATCGTGCGATAGTTTCCGGAAGTGTTTCCCGACGATGTTCCCGGACTGCCACCGGAGAGAGAGGTGGAGTTTGCTATAGATCTTTTACCGGGAACTTGGCCTATATCAATAGCGCCATATCTGATGTCTCCAATTGAGCAGACGGAGCTAAAGAAACAGTTGGACGAGATGCTAGGCAAAGATTTCATCAGACCTAGTGCATCTCCGTGGGGAGCGTCGGTGCTGCTTGTGAAGAAGAAGCACAGAAGCTCGAGGCTGTTGTGTGTAGAATATCGTCAGCTGAACAAAGTGACGATAAAGAACAAGTATCCATTACCACGGATAGATGATTTGATGGATCAGCTGAAAGGAGCAGCTGTGTTTTACAAGATCGATCTGCGATCTGGATACCATCAAATCCGAGTTAAGAAGGAGGATGTGCCAAAGACTGCTTTTCGGAGTCGGTATGGTCACTACGAGTACTTAGTTATGCCGTTTGATGTGACTAATGCTCCAGCTGTGTTCATGGATTATATGAACAAGATCTTCTGACCGTTCCTTGACAAGTTTGTTGTTGTGTTTATCGATGACATCCTTGTATACTCTTCAAGTAGAGAGGAACACCAAGAGCACCTAAGGGCGGTGTTGCAAGTGCTAAGGGATTGGCAGTTGTATGCTAAACTGTCGAAGTGCGAGTTTTGGTATGAGGAAGTTTAGTTTCTAGGCCATGTGATCGATAAGGATGGAATCACAGTGGATCTTGTGAAAGTTGAGGCCGTAGTGAGTTGGGAAAGCCCTAAGTCTGTAAGCGAGGTAAGAAGCTTTCTTGGTTTAGCAGGCTACTATTGGAGGTTTATCGAGGGATTCTATAAGATTGCGTTAACTATGACGCATTTAACGAGAAAGGGAAGACATTTCAGTGGTCAGAGGCTTACGAGCAAAGTTTCCAGGAGCTGAAGAGAAGTCTGACCACATCACCTATGTTGATGCTACCAAATCCTTTAGGACGATTTGATGTGTACTGTGATGCATCTTATCAAGGCTTGGGATGTGTGCTTATGCAAGAAAGAAAAGTGGTGGCGTATGCCTCCTGGTAGTTGAGAGCACATGAGCGAAACTACCCAATGCATGATCTGGAATTGGCTGTGATAGTGTTTGCATTGAATATATGAAGACACTGTCTTTATGGTGCTAAAGTCAGTGTGTTTAGAGAACATAAGAGCTTGATGTATCTGTTTGACCAGAGAGAGTTGAACATGAGGCAACGGAGGTGGATGGAATTCATAAAGGACTATGAATTCGACCTGTAATACCATCAGCGTAAGGCGAATGCAGTAGCGGATGCACTCAGCAGGAAGTCCCTACACGTATCTGCGATGATGGTAAAGGAGCTAGAGCTTTTAGAGGCGTTTAGAGATTTGAATCTGGAAGCGGAAATCGTCGAGGGTAAACTGAATCTTGGGATGGTTAGAGTAACTAACGATTTCTTAAATCTTCTATGGAAGAAGCAAGCTAAGGATAAGTACCTCGGGGGCATGAATCAGTTGATATAGGAAGGTAAGACTTCGGAATTCAGAAGAGGTACTGATGGTCTGCTTAGGTATGGTGATCGGGTTTTAGTGCCAGCGGATAGAGAAGTTAAGCATACGATCTTGGAGGAAGCACACCAGAGCAAGATGAGTTTCCATCTGGGGGCTACCAAGGTGTATTAGGACCTGAAGAAGCTATTCTGGTGGCCGGGGATGAAGAAAGATGTGGCGACATATGTCTTAACCTGCTTGGAGTGTCAGAAAGTGAAGATTGAACACCAGAAGCCAGCAGGGTTGTTGCAATCGCTTGAAGTCCCAACATGGAAGTGGGATAGCATTGCCATGGACTTTGTTTCAGGGTTGCCTAGAACTCAGAAAAGGTGTGATGCGGTCTGGGTAATCATTGACTGGTTGATGAAGTGTGCTCACTTCTTACCGATCAAATAGAGTTACTCTCTGGAGCGGTTGACTCAGATCTACATCAAGGAGGTTGTGAGGCTGCTTGGGGTACCTTCAAGCATCGTTTCGGATCGTGATCCAAGGTTTACCTCCAGGTTTTGGAGGAGCTTACACAGTACAATGGGAACTAGGTTAAGTGTGAGTTCTGCTTATCATCCTCAAATGGATGGTCAGTCTGAACAAACAATTCAATCACTGGAGGATCTCTTAGGAGCGTACGTGTTGGAGAACACGGGAAGTTGAGACGAGTTCCTTCCATTGATCGAGTTTACTTATAACAACAGTTTCCATTCAAGTATTGGCATGGCGTCGTACGAGGCACTATATGGATGTAAGTGCAGGGCTCCGTTATGTTGGTTTGAGACTGGAGAAAGTCAGCTGTTAGGTCCGGAGTTGGTACAGCAGACAACGGAACAAGTCCATAAGATACGGAAAAAGATGAAGATCGCAAGGGATAGGCAGAAAAGCTATGCCGACAAGAGGAGGAGACCCTTGGAATTCTAAGAGGGCGACCATATCTTCATGAGAGTTACCCCAAGAGCTGGAGTGGGCAGGGCAATCAAATCCAGAAAGCTGACATCTTAATTCATAGGACCGTTTCAGATTCTTGACGAATCGAGCCTGTAGCCTATCAAATAGCTTTACCACCAAATCTGTCAAATCTTCACGATGTCTATTAACGTCTCTCAACTCAGAAAGTACCACCCTGATCCATCACATGTGCTAGATGCCGAATCAATCCAACTGAAAGAGAACCTTGAGTATGAGGCTTCACATGTTCAGATCGTGGATAGAAGCATCAAGGAGCTGCGCGGAAAGGACATTCTGTTAGTCAGAGTGGAATGGAACCCAGTGACTGGCGATTTCACGTGGGAGCGTGAAGCTGAGATGCGCCAGAGTCATCCTTATCTGTTCACAGGTAAGCGACGAAAATTTAGGGGATGAAATTTTCTATATAGGGGAGGTAATGTAACATCTCGATTTTTTGTAACTCTAATCGAGATGGTTAATCTCGATTAGGGCTTTGGATGCGTGTGTGAATTGTTATATGTTAGTTTAAGGCTTAGTTTGAAGCTTAGGAATAGTTTTGAACAAGGTTGGAGGTGCCTAAGGTGTTAAACGAGTAACTGTGGAAGTCAGAAATTTGGAAGGCTCTTCCCAGCTGAGCGAGACTCTTCCCAACTGAGCGGCACGCTCAAGCGTGGGAAGGGAGCACGCCCTAGTGTGCCCACGCTCAAGCGTGCTGAGTGCGTTTGCCAGTTGGGGCGCTTTGATGCGTGTGCTACACGTATCAAGCCAAGGTGAAGGCAAAGCAGACAAGGTTCCGTGCTCAAGCATGGAGAGAACCCCACGCTCAAGCCTGCTGAGAGTCCACGGTAAAGCTTTCTCAGCAAGATCACTTAAGTGGAAGTTTTCACTTTCTTCCACACTATAAGATTTTCCCTTCTTCCAGCTCGAGGTTACAGAGAGTTCTAGAGAGAGGACAGAGCTTTTAGTGAGAGAAACTCTAGTTTGAAGGCGATCGAAGTATTGGAACGCGATTCTGACCGCACGGTTGTGATCGCGGCTAAGTTATCTACAACTTTGACGGATTACTTTCTCGATTCGCCAAAGGTAAACTCAAATCCCTAACACGTGTTCTTCGTGTTCTTCGTGGTTCTTCGAGTCTTTACCTTCTTCTTTGATCTTTGAGATTGCCCTAGGGCTAACACTATTGCATATGTGTTGTGCTCGTGATTAGGGCAAAGTCGTGTTCATGATTTCTCGCGCTTTGGATCTTGAGGCCACGACTACCAAGGGGGAGTTGGAGCTGTTCGTGGCTGAGCTTGCAGCTGCTTGCGGAGGAGTTTGTCTTGGAGTTCATTCTACGACTGTTCAGGTGGGGAGAAAGAGTATTACTGCCGTCGGGAAGGCAAAAGTAGTGTAGTCGTGATTATGCTGTGTGTAGGGAAGCCCTAACCCTACTAGTGGTTGAACCCCGATAAAGAACCTAAACCCTAGGTTTAGCATACTTTGGGCTATCAAACTATTGATTGAGGATGATCTGCTTCGTATGATTTCTGTGATGTTGAATTCTGTTGATGCTATCTGTCTAAGTGCCTATACGCTACTTGTTATGTGATATGCTGCTAGGCAATTCACGATTGGTGTAGAGTATCCGATGTGAGCCGTGAAAGCGAATTCACGATCTTGATGTGATGGCACTCACTCCAAAATGATGACTTACTCCATGGAGTACAAGTTCAATTCATGTTCATTTTGCATTGGTTGCATCATGTCGATCATGTTCATGACTTGATTATATATATATATATATATAGTTATTTTTTATAAACTGTATAACTGTTTACTTGGTGAGATTATTGATAGTGTGACTATATTTGTCCTTGATTTGAGAATGTGATAGTTTTCTGACTCTTCTATTTCCTTAAAACATGCTAGGTTTACCCTATTATTTTGTTTACATCATGATCTATTGCTACTACTATCTAATGAGTTAAGTATCTTACCCTCTATGTTATTGCCTCTTTTGGCTTCTTGTGTGTTTTTGGTCGATACCGGACGATAGATCATAACGTCAACAAACTTAGGGCTTTTGCTCGTAAGAGCTACTTTTAACGCGGCATAAGACGTTTATGCGGTGAACCTTTCCGTTCCATCACATACTATGGAAATCTCACCTTCATAGTCAGTATCAGAGGCATTCACGACCTCACACACATTCAACGTGCTAGGACTGTTCTTCTTCTCCCCGACGACGCGTTTCGCTGGCTGACTCGTGATATAGATGAACATAGTATCATTTGTCCAACTACTTTTGTCACTCCGCCTCCTAGGATGTGGGTGATCAAGTGGATATTTTCGGCGAAGATTTTCGATGGTCCAAGTTAGTGGTGTACATGTTTCTATGTCTGATCTTCCTCTCATTTGGTCCCGTGTGTCTGTCGATAGTTCGTGGGCTCTTAGGTGGTGTAATACCCCGAATTATCCCATTTCTTTCCCGTCAAATAGGGAAAAGAGGTTATCTTGTAGCGTTCCCCGTGATGATGCCAGTGGTGGTCTCAAATAGAGTTCCCACTAGGCTTCGTTTGTTGGTTCGTCCTCCTCATAGTGTATCGGAAAGGCATAGGAAAAGAGTAGTTTATCGGTTTGTCCCTATCCGATCCATTCCACCCTCATCTGAGGAGGGATTGGAGTAGGGATCCAGGGGTCGTACAGGTGGATGCCTCTTTTGTTTAGTGTCTTTTGGCTAGTTTAGGATGTCTGTGCGTTGTTCAATTTTTGATAGAGCTGTGTCGTCGAGTACCTTATGTTTCGGAGCTGCGTCTCCAAATCTTTATGTTGAGTTTCTATCTTTTTGTATTACTTTCTGTAGTCGGGTTGAGTTTTATGTAAGTCTCTTTCTAACTTATGACCTTGCATTATGAAATGTTTTTCATTTACCTTATATGTGTATATATATAGATATAATTACAAGATTTTATATTTATGTATCACAAACAAGAAAAGAAAGAAAAAATTACTCCACATTTTAATTAGAATTTTAATATCCCACTATTTTCAGCTTTAAAACATCACGTAAAATGTAGTACCCGAGAAGGGTGTTACAACAAATACTATGCAGCGATTGATCACTCATGACCTTCAAGAACCAAGTATCAAGCGACACAAGGTCAAGATCTTGCGTATGAAATGAAGAACAGCTGTGTAATTAAAATTCAACCGGCTAAATTAAATTAGAATTACAAACTTAAACAAGATGTGAAGATCATAAGAGAAACTGAATTAAAGAGGAAGAAATTAAACAATCCTCAAGAACCAGTAAACATAACATCCACAAATTGATTAAGAGCTTAGATCTCTATAAAGGCTAAGGGAGAAATGAGATGACCCCACTTACGTAGGATAATCCCATTACGACCTAATTATCTAATCCTGAAAACCTGCGAACATTTTGAAACTTAAGATTGATAACAATATAAACAACCCACAGCTAGCAACATATCCATATGTATATCATTATCCTTACTTACATATGTCAGAGTACGCTCCTTTACCACAACAACTTTTAACTTACAATAAGAAAGAGACATAATCAGTCATACTAAAAACCACTAATGTCCTCTCATAAAGTACATCAAAAGTCAAACTCTCAAAACACTCATATATACTGTACTGGCCAGGCACTCATATCAGCAAGGATGATATGGAGTCCATGAACTATCCTCTATCCCAAAAATTCTGTCAGCATCAGGGTCATAAGGAATACCATCTTCCTCAGGGATAGGATCCTCAACTGCAGTGTCTTCTCCACGAGCAATAAGAGAAAACATACATAGAAAAATAAAAGGGAGATAAGGATCTAGCACAAACATCATATGGGAAAGAAACTCATAGAATAACATATATAAACATCACATATATATAAAAATACACACGCCACATAAGCATGTACACAATCATCTTCCAATTATATCACTCATGATCAACATTTATGCTACATGTATCTCATTTCTACATGCATGTTGGCCGATATCTCAAATCTCATTCTCAATCTCGAGAACCGTAGTTAGTTGTCCAGGGGCCCTTTCCGCTCACCGTGACCAATAAGAGTGCATCCCGCTCCAACTCTCGGGAGAGGTATCTTGGTCTCCTCGGAAAGTCCACCTGCGACGTGGAAGATTGAAGGTCCAGTCGGGATAACCAGGTTCCAGCAGGCAACACGACACGATAGGAGCAACCCTATCCGTCTCTTGTGATAAGTCCCGAACCCGATGACATCCCCAAGATCACCAAGATCGTCCCTTCCCTCTTCCTTATCAGCACTCAGGTACACTAACCTCGTGTGTCCCATACCACACGACTCACCACTTAGCACATGATTATGCTATGCATGTCAACAATCACTTGTGACACCAATATCTCAATAAACATCTCAATCCTCAAGTCACTTTATTCATGATACCATTGTATCCATCACTTTCAATATCCATTAATTTTCCTCACATATGCATTGTGGCACTTTGATTCACTATCCACATTATCATCATTAATGTCAATCATAAGACATGCATACATGATATTCAATATCTCAATATATCCACTCAAACATATAACATCATACAATTCATATTATCAAGCATATCATTCTAAGCTCATAAACACATAAAGCACATATAACACATATTCACAATACACATAAAGCACATAGTCATAATCACATCAAACATGTCAATCATCCAACAAGTAATCGTCATCTAGCCTAGGGTGTATTCTTAGTAGTGCTAGCCCAAAGATACCTACACCTAGGGTCTAGGCACTTTGTTAGGGCTCAACCTTTAGTAGGGTTTAGGGCTCCCCTACACATGTCAATATACATTATTCTAATCTTGCCTTCCCGATGGATGTGAGATTCTTTCTCCCCACCTTATAGGAATGTAGCGATTCTCACGTACTCACGAACACTTGTTCACGGCCGCAACCCCGTTCCTCCACCGGTACCCGTGCACGCTTTAGAACGATGTAACACGGTCTAATCCTTCACAACAAACACAATCACAATTAGTATGATCAAACAAAACACATCTGGGGCTTAAGAACTAAGGTTCGGCCCCTTGGTAGAGAAAAATGCTAGAAGTGTTAAAATTATACAAACTCTTGGATCTATGATCCTTAAGCATAGATAACACTCATGTAAGTCATGGAATTAAAAAAAATTGAAACACAACTCAATATTCTTCACATCATAGATTTCAGCCCTCTTTAGGTACATAAGGCTAGGAAAGGTTTTTGATTCAATTCTTTGAGGATTCAAAGGCATATAAGTGTAATAGGATCAAATCAACACTATTTTAGCAAATATTGAAACAAAACTTCATGATTCCACAACATAAGGAATTCGGCCATTCCATAACCCTAGGGGTTAGAGAGCTTTAATGAGTACAAACTCTTAGGATTATGATAGAAAACAATGAATTTAGATCAACAAAATTGGTTTGACATCAAAATGGTTTTTCTACAAATTTTCATGAATTTTTGAAGTTGAAGAACAACTATGAACTCATAGAGTTTCAATGAATGGAAGTAGAGATTAAGAGCTCAAAGAAGAGATTTCTACCTCTGAGATGATAGAGAAGATCAAGATGAACAACTTTGTTTCTCAAAGCTTGTGGAAAATCCTTGAAGAATGGAGAGAAAATAGAGGTAGAAGCTTGAAGTTTTGAAGTGGAGAACAATGGAGAAGGGGGAGAATGAAAAATGGGAGAAAGAAATGGAAGAGAGGGGCGTGAGGCAAGATATATATAGAATAAAAATGATAAGGATAAGGATAGAAAAGATAAGGATAAGATAGACATAAGGTTAGAAAGGATAATTTCCTTAAGAACAAAATTGGAATTGTATCAAAAGTTCTACTATGACTTGAACACTTGAGCTTGAAAAATAAAGTGAAGGAGAAAGAAATATGAGATGGAATATATATCTATGAATGGCGTGGGGTTATGTGAAGGAAGGGTAAGGATTGTATAAAAATTACTTAAGGGTAAAAAGGTCATTTCCTCTTAGGGGTAAAATTGTAATTTCTACACCCTAATCATTACTATGGTGAGTCACCTATGTGACTCACCCCTCACCATCATGAGTCACCTATGTAATAATTACATAGTAGATAATAAGGTGAGGTGTCATGTTGAGGTGTCCCTGAAAGCGACGTGAAGCTTATCCGTTATCGGTTCCCGTAGACTCGTATGCGGACCGGGTTTCGTTTGAGTCTTCAATCCAAACCTTAACCAAAATTCGCTACTAGTAATGTAGAGTAGAATAATATCTGTATTGTATCTAAAAAGTGGATACGTAGAGATAAAATTAAGCATTGGTCGAGAAACGTGTTTTCCTGAATGTGATGAGTCAGTGGGTGAGTCATCACCATAACTCATTACTATCATGATTACTCCACCATGACTCACCACCATGAGTCATCCATGTCATGATTACTTTTCTAAAGTAGTAATGATTACTTCTCCAAAATATCTTGATATTTCATAAAGGAAAGTCCATAGAATTAAAATTTTGCCATTGAAATTCAAAAAGCGGTAAAAATTGGGGTGTTACAAGAAAAGCTAAAGAAGCACTAAAAAAAACTTGTATAAAATGACGGTTTTTATAAGCAAATTATGACAGTTTTAACCACCCTAATTTTCAAATCAACTGCCGTAATTTGCTTATAAAAACCTCCGTATTATACAAGTTTTTTTGTAGTGAAGAAAATGCAGAACAGATAAAAAGGAGAATCGGTTACAAAGGTAATGATTCACTCTTGCAAAATTGAAGATACTAAATGAAAGATATGATTCTAACGAAATGATTCGCTACTTATATAGATCAACTATAACACCCTGCTCTTTCACTTCTATTATATGTGTTGATACTTACTTATAGATGCTTGCATATGTCATTTTTGCTTGTTTTTTGTGCATAAGTTCATAGTTGTAATAGTTCAGCCTTTAGAATAATCAATTCATCCGAGTCTAAATAACCTGTTTCACGGTTTTGGCCATATCTTGAGTTCTAGACATCCGATCGAGATGATCTAGGATGCGTTGGAAACCTTAGAGGATTACCTACAAGTTTTATTCAGGTGTCGATGCCAAAAATCGATTGGGAACTCGATTTTGGATCGATTTCCAGAAGGAGGAAATCGATTGTTTGAAGGGCAAAATCGATTTCTTTGATAAGAAAATCGATTTGGCCAATCGATTTCCATGGATGTTGAAATCGATTTCTATGCGTGTCAGAGCTTGTGTACGCGTTTGGGTTACTGGGCTATGCTGTGTACGGCCCATTCGTCCTAAAACGTCCCTAACAGCTATATATACATAGCGTATGACCTAAACTTAGTATCCACACCCTATTGTACACACTTTTTGCCTCCTCTCATCCCTAAGAGCTCTAACTGATCTCTTGCTCTAGAAAACCCAAAGGACGAATCCTGCTTTGGTGTTCTTCGTCAAGAACACGCCGTTGTTTGGCTAGTCTATCCCTGCTGCTAGAGTTAATCTCCTAAGTTAGAAACCAAGGTGCGTTTCTAATCCTAGATTTGTATACCCTTTCAATCCTTAACTTAAAGATCGACTCTGCTTTCCAGTGTTGCGATCGTGATCAAGTGCTGAACCCGTAAGAAGGAACCGTAGCAGAATCTGGCTCTGTTCTCTTTCCTTTAGGCTGTGAATCGTCATACCAGGTATGGGGGGAGAAAATTGGTCATGAGTATGTGGGTTTTGGGATAGGTTAAGATGAAGGGGTTAACCCATGACCCCTATATGTTTGTCTATATGCATTGTAAGTGCCTATGAATGTTGTTATGTTGTTTTCTGACTATACGAGTATTAATTGATGAATAATCTGATGTGATAACATGTTTATAACTTTGAGTACATGATTATTATGAATGTTGATGAATTGATGATGATGAACATGTTGTTTATGCCATCATATGGTGTTTTGTTAATCCTATACTATTAGAACATAGTTATAGGGAGAAAATAAATAGGCAATGTGAGATTGATGACCAAGGATTAGTTTGAGAACCCTTAGGTTATGATTCATGAGTGTTGAACTAATCAAATTGATTATAAATAGCTTAGGCTCGAATGATCTGTTAATTAGAGAACGTAGACTGGTCTATAGCGGAGGAAACCCGCTGCTGTATGATCTGACACCCAGAAATCGATTTCCAGCACATGGAAATCGATTTGAATCGACCAAGGATCGATTTCCAGAGCGTGGAAATCGATTTGGCCTTAGAGAAATCGATTTTTAGAATCGATTTTCCCTTGTTCAAAATCGATTGGGGAAATCGATTTGAACATGTTGAAATCGATTTTCAGAGATTGGAAATCGATTTTGAAGACTTGAGAAATCGATTCCAGAGAATGGAAATCGATTCTCACGTGCCCAGGAACAGTTTTGACCCCTTATGCTTGATGGATAGTGTTATGTAGATTAAGTTATGATTTTAATAAGATATGAATTGTGGTTTAGATAATGAGATTAAGTTATAATCTTAATAAATATATGACTTGAGGCTTAAATATTAAGGTTAGGTTATAATCTTAATAAAATATGAGTTGAGGTTTAGATAATAAGGTTAAGAATTATACTTAATAAAGGTATTGTTAAGTTAAGACTTAAAGAACAATTAGTAAGACGATGATGTTATTGGTAATGACGCACTGTTACCGATGTTGTTGGTTAAATCATTGTTGATGCTTTTTGGTCAAGTTTGATGTTGATAAATCATCTTTGATGCTTGTTGGTCAAAGTTGATAGCCATGTAATGGTATGATGGTGGATGGTTGGACATGTGTTTGCATGTTGTTGAGCATAACATGCATCATACGTTGACGTTGATATGTTGGGTGGAAAGCAAACGATGAATTGCGATAGTGGAGGCCACGATGGGTGTTATCCCGGCCTTACGGGTACATTGGGTAGGGAAATTCCAGGTGACATGGGCTAGCTACATATTGTCGGAGTAACCTAAAGGATAAGCTTGAGTACCCTGACTAGCCACTATACGTTATCAGGATTAGTGAGAGTGTTCGGGGATGGCCCATGGTCTGGCACATCATCCACGTTGATAACCGGACATGTACTCCTAATCGTCTTTCCAGAGTTAGAGTTGTTGGCCACATACATACGGAGTAGTGATGTTGCATTCGCATTGACATGCATCTTTGATGTACATATATATATTGATTATACATGTGTTGATTGATGTATGATGTATGTCATCTTAATTACTATTCCATTCCGTTTACATATATTTATGATCATATTTCTCACCCCCATCTTTTGTTGTTCTTGTGCATATGATGTTGCATGTGCAGAGGAGGGTGAGCATGCTGACGAGGAGTGATCCCGTGGAGATCTCTCTTAGTAGTAGTAGATAGGATTTACGTTCAGTTGTTACTTTTATTCCGATGTATTATCGGTATATGTATACTAACTCTGATTATGTGACATCGGGTTTCGGGTTATGGTTATGTTAACGTTTTTCCGCAGTTGTTTTATGTTTAAAATGTTTTCGGATCATGTGGTACTTGCTACCTTTTATGTTAAAATTTTATTTAACTTGCATGCTTTATTTAATTTTATCGTATGCGGGGTAGCGGGTGTCACATTTAGTGGTATCAGAGCCGGTCTGTCCTTTAGGCCGGGGTATGTGTCTGTTATGCTTTCTTCTGTGTACTCTTATATGATTGTCCATGACGATGGTATAGAGTATTAAGTGTTTAGTCTTGCTTTGCTTAACTTCCGATATTGAGCTGTTTGCTTGAATGATGCAGGAAGTTATGGCATGTAGAAATGATCGTGCGATTGCTGATGCCCTAGAAGCATTAGCTAATGCCATAGGGCAGAATCAGAATCGCAACGGAGGTGGACCTGCTGAATTTCAGGGTTTGGATAAATTCCAGAGGAATAATCCGCCATCCTTCAAGGGAGCTTATGACCTTGAAGGTGCTCAGACATGGATCCGAGAGCTTGAGAAGATCTTTCGAGCCATGGCATGCACCGATGCTCAGAAGGTTACCTTTGCTACCTTCATGTTGGTAGAGGAAGCTGAACATTGGTGGGAGAATTGTCGCCAACGTTTAGAAGCTGAAGGCACCGTTGTTACTTGGGATGCCTTCAAGGAGTGATTCTTAGGGAAATATTTCCCTGCTAATATACGTGACAAGAAGGAGATGGAGTTTCTAGCATTGACTCAGGAAAACATGTCCGTTGGGGATTATGCCGCTAAGTTTGAGGAGCTATCACATTACTATCCACTCTATCAGTATTGTAATGATGATCGCTCCAAGTGTGTGAAGTTCGAGAATGGTTTGCGTCCAAAGATTAAGCAAGCCATCAGCTACCAGGAGATCCGTGTTTTCCCCACCTTGGTGAACAAGTGCAGAATCTTTGAGGAAGACTACAAGTTCAGAGTTTCTCAGTTCAGGAGTTCTGGTCCCCAAGGTAGCAAGAGGACGACCCAACAGGACAAAGGAAAACAACAGTTGGCACCAGTTGGTCGTGGATTCAAGTTCGCCAGCAAGAAATCGCAGTATACATCGAGACCAGCCAGTGGCGGAGGATTTGCCTCTTCTAGGCCAATCAGGTGTGGCAAGTGTGGTAAGGAGCACCTTACTCGTGACTGCAAGGAGATAGACATCATCTGCTTCAAGTGTGGGAAGCCTGGTCATATCAGTAAGGATTGTAGTGGAGCAAAGACGGAGCCACAGAGTGCAAGCAAGAGTTCTCAAGCCAATCGACTGAGGACAAGTGGAAGAGTCTTCACTCTCAGTGGAGCTGAATCCTCAAAATCTGAAGACCTGATTCAAGGTAAGTGCCTCATCAAAGGGACTCCTTTAATAATGTTGTTTGATTCGGGTGCGTCGCATTCCTTTATATCACATGACTGTGTGGAGTACCTTAGATTACCTGTTGCCCAACTTGAATTTGATCTAGTTGTTGCTACCCCTACCAATAAGCCTGTTATTACCTCACATATTTGTAAGGGTTGTTCCATTGTCATTGATGATAGAAATTTCATAGTTGATCTGATATGCTTACCCCTTAAACAACTTAATGTTATTCTTCGTATGGACTGGTTATCTGCCAATCATGTCCTTTTAAATTGCTTTGATAAAACTATTGTTTTTGGAACTGCTGTCGATCCTAAGGATCCGAGTTTTCTGACTGCCAACCAAGTCAAGGCTTCTATTAGAGAAGAAGCCCAAGTATACATGATCTTATCTTCCCTGGAAGTAGAGAGAAAGGCTGAGGTTAAGGATGTGCCAGTTGTGAGAGAGTTCTCAGAGGTTTTTCCCGAGGATATTTATAGTTTGCCACCTAAGAGAGAGGTTGAGTTTAGCATAGACTTAGTGCCAGGTACAGGACCTATATCCATAGCACCATACAGGATGTCCCTTCTAGAGCTAGCTGAGTTGAAGAAACAGTTAGAGGAATTGCTCCAGAAGCAATTTGTTAGGCCTAGTGTGTCTCCGTGGGGAGCGCCAGTGTTGTTGGTGAAGAAGAAAGATGGCAGCATGAGGTTGTGTGTCGATTACCGACAGCTCAACAAGGTGACTATTAAGAATAGGTACCCTCTTCCTAGGATAGATGACCTTATGGACCAGCTGATAGGAGCTTGTGTGTTTTCTAAGATAGATTTGAGATCAGGCTATCACCAAATTCGGGTCAAGTCTGAGGACATTCCAAAGACTGCGTTCAGAACGCGCTATGGACATTATGAGTATCTAGTTATGCCTTTGGGTGTGACTAATGCCCCTGCTGTGTTCATGGACTACATGAACAAGATCTTTCATCCATACTTGGATAGGTTTGTAGTTGTATTCATAGATGATATCCTAGTATACTCTAAGACTAAGGAGGAACATGAGGAACACTTGAGGGTAGTCTTGGAAACCCTTAAGGAAAAACAGTTGTATGCCAAGTTGTCCAAGTGTGAGTTTTGGTTAGAAGAGGTGAGTTTCTTAGGACACATCATCTCTAAAGGAGGGATAGCTGTGGACCCAGCTAAGGTAGGAACCGTGCTCCATTGGGAAGCACCTAAGTCAGTGACCGAGGTTAGAAGTTTCTTGGGTTTGGCCGGGTACTATAGGAGGTTTATAGAAGGATTCTCTAATATAGCTTTGCCTATGACCCGCCTTACTAAGAAAGGTCAGATCTTTGTGTGGGACTCTAAGTGTGAGGAAAGTTTTCAGGAGTTGAAGAATAGATTGACATCTGCACCTGTGTTAGTGTTACCCAATCCTAGTGAACCTTTTGTAGTGTACTGTGATGCTTCGAAGCAAGGTTTAGGTGGTGTGTTGATGCAGAATGGTCAGGTAGTAGCTTATGCTTCTAGGCAGCTTAAGACCCATGAGAAGAACTACCCTACTCATGACTTGGAGTTAGGAGCTGTGGTGTTTGCCTTAAAAATTTGGAGGCATTACCTCTATGGAGCTAGATTTGAGGTTTTTAGTGATCATAAGAGTTTGAAATACCTGTTTGACCAAAAGGAGCTGAATATGAGATAGCGTAGGTGGATGGAATTTCTTAAGGATTATGAGTTTGAGTTGAGTTACCACCCAGGTAAGGCCAATGTAGTGGCTGATGCTCTGAGTAGAAAAACCTTACATGTTTCAGCTTTGATGGTTAGAGAGATGGATTTGATAGAGGAGTTTAGAGATTTGAGTTTAGCTTGGGAAGTTACCCCTAAGAGCATTAAGCTAGGAATGTTGAAAATCACTAGCAGTTTGATGGATCAGATTAGAGAAGGGCAAAAGATAGATGTATACCTTTTAGACCAGAGAGAGTTGATTGCTCAAGGTAGAAATCTCAATTTTAAGGAAGGGACTGATGGAATTTTGAGGTTTCAAGATAGAGTTTGTATACCTGATGTTCCAGAGCTTAGGAAGTTGATCCTTGAGGAAGGACATAGGAGTGGTTTGAGTGTTCACCCAGGAGCCACAAAGATGTACCAGGATCTGAAACGGATGTTTTGGTGGCCTAGGATGAAAAAGGATGTGGCTGAGTTTGTTTATGCTTGCCTAGTGTGTCAGAAGGCTAAGATAGAGCACCAGAAACCTTCAGGTAAGTTGCAACCTTTGAGTATCCCTGAGTGGAAGTGGGATAGTATCTCTATGGATTTTGTGTCTGGACACCCTAGGACTCCAGCTGGTTGTGATGCCATATGGGTTGCTGTGGACAGGTTAACCAAATCTGCCCCATTTCATTCCTGTGAACATGGAATATCAATTAGAGAAGTTGACTGGGTTGTACATCAGAGAAATAGTTAGATTGCATGGTGTACCCTCTAGCATAATTTCAGACAGAGATCCTAGATTTACCTCTAGATTTTGGAATAGTTTGCATGAGGCCTTAGGAACTAAGCTTAGATTGAGTTCAACTTATCACCCACAGACCGATGGTCAGTCTGAGAGTACAATCCAATCCTTAGAAGACTTGTTGAGGGCGTGTGTGCTAGAGCAGCCGGGTAGTTGGGATAAGTTTTTACCCCTTATAGAGTTCACCTACAACAATAGCTTCCATTCCAGTATTGGGATGGCACCTTATGAGGCTTTGTATGGGAGGAGGTGTAGGACACCCTTGTGCTGGAATGAGCCTGGAGAGAATGTTGTGTTAGGACTTGAGGTAGTGCAAGAGACTACAGAGAAAGTGAGGATGATACAAGATAAGATGAGAGTGACACAGAGTAGGCAAAAGGGTTACCATGATAGGAGAAGAAAAACTCTTGAATTCCAGGAGGGGGATCATGTGTTCTTGCGAGTTACCCGAACAACTGGGGTTGGCAGAGTAATGAAAGCGAGGAAACTTACTCCTAGATTCATTGGCCCTTACCGAATTCTAAAAAGAGTCGGTGAAGTCGCCTACCAGATAGCCTTACCCCCATTCTTGTCAAACCTTCATAATGTGTTTCATGTGTCTCAACTTCGAAAGTATGTTCATGATCCAAGCCATGTGATAGTGCCCGATGTTATTCCACTAAAGGATAACTTGACCTTTGAGGTGTTACCACTTCGGGTTGAAGATCGAAGAGTCAAGCAGCTGAGAGGGAAGGAAATTCCCTTGGTCAAGGTCATTTGGAGTGGAGCTACAGAAGAAAGTGCTACGTGGGAGTTGGAGAGCAAGATGAAGGAGTCATACCCGCATCTGTTTACTCAAGGTGAGTAGAAATTTCGAGGACGAAATTTTTTATAAGGGGGGTGGAATTGTAACACCCTGCTCTTTCACTTCTATGTATATATGTGTTGATATTTACTTATAGATGCTTGCATATGTCGTTTTTGCTTGTTTTTGGTGCATAAGTTCATAGTTGTAATAGTTCAGCCTTTAGAATAATCAATTCATCCGAGTCTAAATAACCTGTTTCACGGTTTTGGCCATATCTTGAGTTCTAGACATCCGATCGAGATGATCTAGGATGCGTTGGAAAACTTAGAGGATTACCTACAAGTTTTATTTAGGTGTCGATGCCAAAAATGGATTGGGAAATCGATTTTGGATCGATTTCTAGAAGGAGGAAATCGATTGTTTGAAGGGCAAAATCGATTTCTTTGATAAGAAAATCAATTTGGCCAATCGATTTCCATGGATGTTGAAATCGATCTCCATGTGTGTCAGAGCTTGTGTATGCGTTTGGGTTACTGGGCTATGCTGTGTATGGCCCATTCGTCCTAAAACGTCCTTAACAGCTATATATACATAGCGTATGACCTAAACCTAGTATCCACACCCTATTGTACACACTTTTTTGCCTCTTCTCATACCTAAGAGCTCTAACTGATCTCTTGCTCTAGAAAACCCAAAGGACGAATCCTGCTTTGGTGTTCTTCGTCAAGAACACGCCGTTGTTTGGCTAGTCTATCCCTACTGCTAGAGTTAATCTCCTAAGTTAGAAACCAAGGTTCTAATCCTAGATTTGTATACCCTTTCAATCCTTAACTTAAAGATCGACTCTGCTTTCCAATGTTGCGATCGTGATCAAGTGCTGAACCTGTAAGAAGGAACCGTAGCAGAATCTGGCTCTGTTCTCTTTCCTTTAGGCTGTGAATCGTCATACCAGGTATGGGGGGGAGAAAATTGGTCATGAGTATGTGGGTTTTGGGATAGGTTAAGATGAAGGGGTTAACCCATGACCCCTATATGTTTGTCTATATGCATTGTAAGTGCCTATGAATGTTGTTATGTTGTTTTCTGACTATACGAGTATTGATTGATGAATAATCTGATGTCATAACATGTTTATAACTATGAGTACATGATTATTATGAATGTTGATGAATTGATGATGATGAACATGTTGTTTATGCCATGATATGGTGTTTTATTAATCCTATACTATTAGAACATAGTTATAGGGAGAAAATAAATAGGCAATGTGAGATTGATGACCAAGGATTAGTTTGAGAACCCTTAGGTTATGATTCGTGAGTGTTGAACTAATCAAATTGATGGTAAATAGCTTAGGCTCGAATGATCTGTTAATTAGAGAACGTAGACTGGTCTATAGCGAAGGAAACCCGCTGCTGTATGATCTGACACCCAAAAATCGATTTCCAGCACATGGAAATCGATTTGAATCGACCAAGGATCGATTTCCAGAGCATGGAAATCGATTTGGCCTTAGAGAAATCGAATTTTAGAATCGATTTTCCCTTGTTCAAAATCGGTTGGGGAAATCGATTTGAACATGTTGAAATCGATTTTCAGAGATTGGAAATCGATTTTGAAGACTTGAGAAATCGATTCCAGAGAATGGAAATCGATTCTCACGTGCCCAGGAACAGTTTTGACCCCTTATGCTTGATGGATAGTGTTATGTAGATTAAGTTATGATTTTAATAAGATATGAATTATGGTTTAGATAATAAGATTAAGTTATAATCTTAATAAATATATGACTTGAGGCTTAAATATTAAAGTTAAGTTATAATCTTAATAAAATATGAGTTGAGATTTAGATAATAAGGTTAAGAATTATACTTAATAAAGGTATTGTTAAGTTAAGACTTAAAGAACAATTAGTAAGACGATGATGTTATTGGTAACGACGCACTGTTACCGATGTTGTTGGTTAAATCATTCTTGATGCTTATTGGTCAAGTTTGATGTTGATAAATCATCTTTGATGCTTGTTGGTCAAAGTTGATAGCCATGTAATGGTATGATGGTGGATGGTTGGACATGTGTTTGCATGTTGTTGAGCATAACATGCATCATATGTTGACGTTGATATGTTGGGTGGAAAGCAACTGATGAATCGCGATAGTGGAGGCCACGATGGGTGTTATCCCAGCCTTGCGGGTACATTGGGTAGGGAAATTCCAGGTGACATGGGCTAGCTACCTATTGTCGGAGTAACCTAAAGGATAAGCTTGAGTACCCTGACTAGCCACTATACGTTATCAGGATTAGTGAGAGTGTTCGGGGATGGCCCATGGTCTGGCACATCATCCACGTTGATAACCGGATATGTACTCCTAATCGTCTTTCCAGAGTTAGAGTTGTTGGCCACATACATACGGAGTAGTGATGTTGCATTCGCATTGACATGCATCTTTGATGTACATATATATATATATATATATATATATATATATATATATATATATATATATATATATTGATTATACATGTGTTGATTGATGTATGATGTATGTCATTTTAATTACTATTCCATTCCGTTTACATATATTTATGATCGTATTTCTCACCCCCATCTTTTGTTGTTCTTGTGCATATGATGTTGCATGTGGAGAGGAGGGTGAGCATGCGGACGAGGAGTGATCCCGTGGAGATCTCTCTTAGTAGTAGTAGATAGGATTTACGTTCAGTTGTTTACTTTTATTCCGATTTATTATCGGTATATGTATACCAACTCTGATTATGTGACATCAGGTTTCGGGTTATGGTTATGTTAACGTTTTTCCGCAGTTGTTTTATATTTAAAATGTTTTCGGATCATGTGGTACTTGCTACCTTTTATGTTAAAATTTTATTTAACTTGCATGCTTTATTTAATTTTATCGTATGCGGGGTAGCGGATGTCACATCAACCATCTCCTAATTTGGCTTGACACGCGTATAAGGCCTATTGATTTGATATTTTGGTGTCAGAGTGGCTGAGTTGGCATCCCCTTGCTAGCGTCTGCTCTTTTTAAGTTGTGTCCAGTCTCTGGTTGCATTGTGTTGTGATGGAGGCAAAGGAGGGGCAAGTCAATTTTGCAACAAAAGAAGATCAATCCATTCAAGTCCAAGAAAAACCATTCAAGTCCAAGTGATCAGTGTTCTTATTTTGGCTATATCTTGAGTTATAGATGTCCGATTGAAGTGACTCTTAATTCGTTGGAAAGATAAGATAATTATCTTCAATATTTATTGGAAGCTCAAGACCTGATTCGTACTCTATCATGATCAAAATCGGTATAGAAGTTAGGGACGCTATTGTGGACGGATTTGGTCTCATTTAGCAAGTTGCTTGTAATTGGGTTTTGGTTTTAATTGTATAATGGGCTTCATGGTCTACGAAAATGCTCACCTCCTTAACCTAGAATGTTCCTTAGCTTCTATAAATAGGACTTGTATTGCCTCATTTTGATAACTGGGAATGAAATTAGAATTTATCCTATTTGGGTATTTTTGTGAGTTGAGCATTGGCTCCTCCTCTTCAAGTTCTTGGATTAGAACTTGCTTGATTCTTATCAAAGAGTTCTATCTCTTTGTGGCGAATCCTCCTTGGCTTATCAGTCTTCCAATTCTATGGATGATTGTGGCGCTTTCACCTTCATCTTCTTCCTCTTCCATTTTCTTAATTTCTTTTATGTTCTTCTTTACATTTGCGCCATTTATATTATGTTTTTAGTCATTGCACTTTAATTCTTTGTTTGGTTAAGTTTCCTGTTTAGTTATTTCCATTCTTTAGTTGTTTCCTTTTGTTAATCATATTCAGGTGACAACCGCACCTTCTTCTTCCCTAATTCTTTTCATCTTTTTAACATAAGAACTAAGAACAAGCTCTTGCATAGATCCTTCAAATTTGATGATTCTAACTTGGATCATATCATGTTGCGTCTAAGCTTTTAAGTTGTGTTTGATCCCTTGTAAGTTGCGTCTAGTCTCTTAGAAGATAAGACACTTTGCTCCTTGGACGCTTCTTAGACTTATTATTCTTTAGACACTTCAATAGTTTCCATACACTTCTGCTAGAGCTTAAATCGTCCCTTGGACTCATCTGACTCTCTACAATAGAAATAGAAATCATAAACACATTAGACGCAAATATTGCAGTGTTCAATGTAACAGCTGATTCAAACTCCGAGATACAAAAATCAAATAAATGGTTTAAATTAAGCATATTGGATGCACAAAAGGACCAGTTATGAGACATAAAAGTTCTACCAAATATCATCTGGCCAGTAGCCCAAGGGTATAACCAACAAAAAGGTATTGACTTCACTGAAACTTTTGCTCTTGTAGCTAGATTAGAAGCAACACGCATCTCATATGCAGCACAACATAGCATTACATTATATCAAATGAATTTAAAAAATGCTTTTTTAAATGGAATAATTGAAGAGGAAATTTATGTTAAACAATCTCCAGGTTTTGAAGATATAAATAATCCTAATCATGTCTATAAGCTTAAAAAGGCTTTGTATGAATTAAAACAGCACCTAGAGCAGGCTATGATAGGTTAAGTTCATTCCTTATAAACAATAAGTTTGTTAGAGGGAAAGTACATAGAACGTTATGCAAAATGTGCTCAAAAGATGATTTCATTGTAATACAGATATATGTTGATGATATAATTTTTCGGTGCTACTAATGAAAAGCTTTGGAAAGATTTCTCTAAGTTGATGCAGAATGAATTCGAGATGAACATGATGAGAGAGTTGAAGTTCTTTCTTGGTTTGCAAATCAAGCAGACGACTGATGGAGTATACATACATCAACGGAAAATCAGAAATATACCAAGAAACTTCTCAAGAAGTATAAGACGGATAGCCCAAAATTAATGACCACAATAGTGCACCCAACTGCAATATGAATTTTTTATGTATCACAAAAATTTCCTACTTGTGGTTGTCGAAAGAATTTCATTCTCTATTATTTATTTAGTCATTACACATAAATATTGTGATGTGTGGTAAGATATTGTCTATTAATTATTTAGCAATTATAGATAAATATTATGAAGTGTGCTAAGATATAATTGTAGGAGTTTAATTTATATATACAGTCGGTGTAAAGTTTTTACACTGTCAACCAATTACAAATCATCTTGATATGACCCAAGGGGGCCAATTCAAGTTTGCAACAAGAGGATGTCAAACCATTCAAGTCCAAGTGACCTTATGCCTTGTTTTGATTGTAACTTGTTCTCTATTAATCCGATTTTCATGTTCTTGGTGGCGTTGAAAAGATAAGTGAATTTTCTACACGTTGTATTTCTACCATCAAGACCTAATTCGACCTCTATCATGAAGAAACAGCGCTAGAAGTTCAGCATGAAATTCTGGACGGATTTGACTCATTTGGCTTTAGGCTTGTATTTTGGTTTTGATGAGAATGGTTATGTTTTTAGGCAGCCACTTATTGTTGTCATCATTTCACCAATTAGTGGCATATTCATGATAGTTATTGGGGGGTTATGGATTGTTATTGCTGTCATCATTTCACAAATTAGTGGCATATTCATGATAGTTCTTAGAGGGGGTTATGGAATCTTATGATGACTTGTGTAAGCCAACTCTTGGCAGCCCCAATTCCTATATGTATGCACCTACTAACATGAAATAAAATAACTTGGATGTTGAATTTGGATTATTCCATTTGTGAGAATTGTTTCTCCTAGGTTCTTGGTTGAACCAAGTTTAGTTCTTATCAAGAATCCAAGGTTCTTGTGGCGAACATCACTTGGCTTATCAAACCTTCTTGGTTTGTGGCGCCTACACCATTTCTTTCTAACCATTTTCTTATTTTCTTCACTTTTATGTTGGTTCATATTATTTCCAAAGAAGAACACGAAATTATCATGTCTTGAATTCAACCATAAGATCTTCAAAAGGCAACCTCACCATTTGGTTGTCATCACATCTTATATGTGACTTTTTTAAAGTTAATTATGATAAGACTCAAATATTTTATTAATGTGACTGTAACACCCCAACCCGGTGTCACATATCGTATACCAAATATTCTTTTTCGGTTAATTAAAAACTATTTCAAAAATAACTCAATAGAGTAGTTGCGGAAATCTGATACCAATGTATAACTTTAATAGCCAAACGAAACCAAATTGAAATTCATCTTCTATAACAGTAATTCAACTTCGCCATATGGCGTATATCTTTTCAATCTCTTAATACACAACATAATTAGTCACAGTCGAAAGACCTGACGTAAACATCAAAAATCCTAAGAGCTGGTCTGATAAAAAGAACTCTAAGGACAAGAAAGCATATTACCTAACATACATCGTACAAATGAGACTGGGCCTCGTCGTCAACAGTCTACACATCTTCATCGTCAACTTCAAGAAAACTCAAGCTAGGGGGTCTCGAAGTGACCCAGAGGACTGTTGAAAAATATCTGTACACGTATCTAAAAACACAACAGGGTGTCCAACATGTACAGGCAAGGGTGAGATACTCGTTCACAAGTTTATAATAATAGCCACACTAGTAAAACAAAGTACAACTAATACATCGATATACAACACAGTCATGCTATAGAATATAAACATTCAACATAATATCACAACGAGATAATCTCACTCTGTGGGATCACACCCATTCATCAAGATAAGTTAGACAAATGCATGAGACTTCAATCAACTTTCTAGTTCATGTTCTCTAAAGATTCCTAACTTCCCTTCATCGAGCGATAAGCCGTGAATACTCCCATAACACAATTGTCCTCATGAGCCGGCCTCTTAATTTAGGTCCGAACTCCAATTGTTCAAGGGTATCACGTCACAACCATATCATGAATAGTCCAGTCTCTAATCGAGTTCATCCGTATTGGGAAGCCGATTACCACGACATGGGGTCACAATGCCTCCGGCCTCTTGTGGAGTCTCGAACACAGGATGCCCTTATAGACCTAATGGTCTTGACTGGATCATATTCTCAACCACTTGGATTGTAGCTCATTTCTAATGGCACGTCGGCCGGTTCATGTATGTATGAGAAGTACACAGCTCATGACTCATTTTAAAGGACATATAGCCCGTTCATTCAAAATGCAGGACACGTAGTCCAAATTCTCAATTCACGAACTACAAGGCCGAGATCGCGGACACTAAACTCACATATAGGACACTAAGTCTGTTCATTTCAAAACACAGGACACATAGTCTGAGTGCTAAATCCACGAAGTACTAGGCCGACATCGCGGACACTAGACTTGCATAGAGGACACAAAGTCCATTCATTTCAAATCACAGGACTGTAGTCCGGGTGCTCAATTCACAGAACTCTAGCCCGACATCTCGGTTACTAGGTTCATGTGCTTGACAACGTGAAGGGGTAATCACCAGTTTCAACGAAATTTCGTTTTTGTTGATCAAATCTTGAAAGCAAAACTGAAAATCTCTTTGGTATAAACCAAAACTCATTTTCGCTCTAAAACTTATTTCCACAAAATATTTTCTTCGCAAAGCTATTTCTAAAAGCTTAAATCCTCAAAATTTATTTTCAAAAGGATTTTGACTTGAAAATGTCTTTCCTAAAGGTTCTATCATTTGTTACATTTTTCTAAATATTTTCATTGGAGCAAACTTTTTTTGAAAGAGACTTTTTCTTTTTGGAAAGGTCAAATACTTTGGGAAGGTTCTTCCTGTGACAACACTAAAATAATTTTCAAGGCTTTCTTTTTGTACAACATGTTTAGAAAATAATGATAAAGCAACTTTTCACTATTTTCGTCACCAACTTTCAACTTCCTAAGTCTTAATCGAAATTTCTTTTGAGTTTTTAACTTAGTGGCTTTTTAGTAAAATTGGTCATTATACCATTTAACTTAAAAGCTTTTCATCTCTCAAACCAAAACCTTTCTAGATCTTTGATTAAGATTTTTAAGTAGCTTAATCTTCATTATCAAGATATAGCCGATGCTATACTCTCAACCAATCCAATCAAACAAATCACAATGCAAGATATGCATATATATCCATTAAATCTCAAAATCAACATCACACATATATCTCATCCAAGGCTACAATGCCGCAGTTCATGTTTAAATATCCTATTACATATTCACCAGATCAATCAAGCATGTATATCACATAATGCATTCACAAGGGAGTCATCAACATCACTCCAAATACCACAATCACAAAACAAACTTATGAGGCTATCAAACTCATTGGAATTAATCTCCCCTTACCTCTTGAAGGTAATCCTCCAAATAAATGTGGTTCGACTAGTCCACAAATCTTCTGATTACTCGCCCGAAACACTCAACAACTAATACCTTCACATAACCAATTCAAAACATCAACATTAACAACATAAATTTCCCTACCTCACTTGATCTAGGGTTCGACCATTTTATAAGAAAATAGGCTAGGGATTTAATTTTGCTTCAATCTCTTGTATTCAATGATCTGTAAGTATGGTAGAAACCTAATCAATACTCCTTAAACAAAAATTTGAACCAAAACCCCTTAAACCAATTAGATGGGGGTTCGGCCAAGCTTGGGAAAAAAGGGAAGTAAATTTCTTTTGGTTTCATGCTTCTAGATACTGAATATGTACATCATGATGAGTTCATAGAAATTGGTTTTATGATCATAGGATTTTTCTACAATTTTCTAGAGATTTTTGAACTTTGGACTTAGAAAAGACAAGAAATGAGTGAAGAACATGAACTCATGGATCAAGGAGAGTAATCATACCTCTTTGGGTGATGAAAATGGCAAGGATTCAACACTTTCTTCACCAAAATTCTTAAGTTCCACTTCAGAAAATGAGAGAAAGTTAATAGAAAGAATTGAGTTATAGAAAGAAATGGGTGAAGGCTTCATGAAAATAGCCTTGTGCGTGGGGATAAGGAAGGGCAAGGGTGTCCAAAATTTTTCACTTAAGGGGCAAAATAATCTTTTCACCTAGGGACAAAATTGGAATTAAAACAAAGGGTTAAGGGTAAAATGGTCATTTGACCTCGAACTTCATAAATATCTAGATATTTTTCTAGAGGTAATGATGAGGGTGGTGAGTCCCAGGGTCAGAAATTTAATTTCACAAATTCCCAGGGACAAAACGGTCTTTCCACCTAGGGACAAAAATGTCATTTTTGTGAAAAGCCAAGGATATTTTGGCCTTTTCTTAGTGTGAATGCGTTCAGATATTTTAGAACGTCATGATGACATTGTGAGTCATGGCACGCTTTCCTAGGTGATGTGACTTGATGTGACTTCAACTTTATCCATTAGCGGGTCCCGATAAATCCGTATTTATCTTCATTAATTATGCGATTTAAGGTTTCGCCCATATAACTTATATTAATTCACTTTTTAGTGCGAAAAACCAATTTTACCAAAGTTGTTGGAAGTTAAATTTGGCTAAATTATACTTTTGGCCCTTTATCTTATTGTCAAAATTCGATTCGGTCCTTTATCTTTAAAAAGATTCGTTTTAGTCCTTTATCTTACAAACGTTGACTATTTTGGTCCTTTTCGTTAGATTTGCACTAAAGGTGTTAGTCAACCACCGTTAGTCGTCGGAAACCACCATCCGTCACCGGATTCTGGGTTTCATCACTGGAATCAGGGGTTTTAGAGAGAGAAAACTATTTTGGTTCTCCTTTTCTTCTTTCCCCCTTGCTCCTTCCCCCTTCTTCCTTCCTTCTTCCTCTTCCTCCTTCCCTCTTCCTCCTTCCTTTATTTTTATGCTGGATTTGTTTTCATTTCAAGTTAGAAAACGTTTCTGGATGGTTCTTTACGGGCACATATAATTTACAGAAGTTGAAAATTGATTCATTATTTCATTTTACTCTTCTTGTAGGTATAATGATTTTAATAATACAATGAAAGATTTTGGTCCAATTAATAATTTGGTTCAGCATTCAACCCAGTTGTTCATGAATGACAAAGTTAGGTTACCAAACGATTCTGTCATTCAACCTAGAAAAGAGGTAGTTACTGATTCTACCATCATTTTCAAGCAAGGCAAGCTTATAGCAAGAGGAATAAGAAGGAGGAAGAGGAAGAGGAAGGAGGAAGGAAGAAGGAGGAAGAACAAAGAGAAAGAGAAAAGGAGAAGTAAATTCGTTTTCAATCTCTAAAACCTAGATTCAGGTGACGAAACCCAAAATCCGGCAATGGAGGGTGGTTTCCGATGACTAGAGGTGGTTTACTAATGGAAAGGACCAAAATAGTTAACGTTTGTAAGATAAAAGACTAAAACGAATCTTTTTAAAGATAAACGACCAAATCGAATTTTGACAATAAGATAAAGGACCAAAATTATAATTTACCCGTTAAATTTTAAACCTAAATGTTTCATTCACGAGTCAAAATTAGATCTTCTGATCAGTAAAATCTTACTGTCAGTGAAAACGCAGACCGGGCTCCGTCTGAATTATCAACCCAAATTTAACTGTAGCTTCCTATGATAATATATATATATATATATATATATATATATATATATATTTATCGTAATTGATGATCAGCAAAAAATCGGGGTGTTACATTACTATCCGTCCTAAAAAATTTCGTTCTCGAAATTTTGTGACTCAAAACTAAACAAGGTCTCTTTATCCCCAGGTTCCACATTGTACTCCCCGTACGTAATTCTCCCTTAGTTAACACTAGGAACCTAATAACAAACTTCATATTTATTCTCCATTCGATTTACTGTAAGATCAAATCGCCTATCCTCAATCCATACTCATTCTCCTTAATACCTTACCTTAGTCTCTCATACGTGAGAGGTACAATTAAACTTAACCACTTTCTTTTAATACTAATCCATTTAGGAAATCTTCCTCCGACATCTTTAACTCTTACTGTTAACATTAAGATTGCAATTACGACACATATTCCTTTTACAAAACATCCATCAATTCCGATCCAAGATATCAATTCTTAGTCTTAGTTCCTTTTGAACATAGTCCACCACTCTAATCTACATCATAATCATGCATCTCAACCTTAAAGAACATGATCACACCTCTTAATTCAACTACAACCAAAAAGAATTCGCAACGATAGAATTATCTATTATCATAAATCTTAAACTTTTCTAACAATTTAGTTTTACTCAAGAACTCCTCTTTTCTGCTTATAATTAGTTTAGGTAAAGCTACCAAGGACACTTTCCTATAAATCTCCAAACTCATACAATCAAAATTAACTATAGACATTTATCATTACCCTAGATCTCCCAAGTACTATTCTGCCTCGATCAATATTTGATTTATAATAATTGTCTCACCTACTGAGATTGATCTTAAAGGTTCGCTTCTTATCAATCATAACTATACCCTAATCAAAACTCCTATGACTTCTTGTCTATCTTGCTAAAAGAATGATCGCAGTAGATACTACACTTACTCCCAACCAACATTCCAAGGATCAAATCTTTTTTCTTGCTCATCCACTCGAGTTAAAGGTGACCAGTTGAACTCAGTCTCTACTCGATCCTTGAAGATTATGGAAATAAATTTTCAACAGAGGAAATTTTCTTGGTCTTACTCTCACAAGAAAGTATATAGAAGACTTTTATCACTCTGAACGTATACAGGAATATCTAGTATGTAAAAAGATTCTTCAGTAGGTTCGTGAGTGTAAAAATGCATAGCTAATACATGTTTACAACCATGACTCTAATAAAGTACCTTCTTTCACAAGAATCTTCCAACAGATTAGGGGATCAAAAGATAAACAGTCTGGCCAAAAATCAGACTGGATCACATTTATCATAAGTAAAGGTGATTAGACTAAGTTTCATCAAGAAACTTCCAGTATCAAGAATTTGTCTGTGTTAGAACTCAAGAAATAGTCATAACCAATCCTTCAATGAAATACTATGAAAACATCCAGACCAATGGATACTATTAAACCAATCCATTCAAATGTCTAATACACTGAGGATTATGTAGCAGTGTGAGTACAAATACTTGTCCGGAATCGCATGCCCTGAGGACTTCACTACTATCGAGTCAAAATTTGCACTTAAGTAACTTCATGACAACTCTTCTCGCATAGGATTTGTAACATTTGACGCAGATTTTCCTCATGCTCCTCGTGGCTTCTTAGAGTGAACGAGAACATCATCGATGATGACGAATTTATCAAGAAACAGACGAAAATTCAATTTCATGTAGTCCAACCCGTCTAGCTTTGTAGATAATATTCTATACAAAGCGATGGAGATCTGACTGAATCTAGAAACTAGATCAATTGAAAACTCAACATCCTTCGCACACACAAACTAGATCAAGCACTTAAGTTAACTTTCATTATTATATCAAACACTTAAACTAATTCTTATTCCGTTACTACATGTTTCAATATCATCAACAAACTCTAATTCACTTTAAATCTCAATAAGCTCACTTAAGAATTCTAATATCTAAGTGAAAATCCAAACTTATTTGTCCTAATGGAGACAAATGTCTTATCCATCAAATCCACAAACAGCAGAGGCTCTAATCATTTCTTAAAATCACCATCAGAAGAAACTTCACGTGATACCACACTTCCATTGTTCTACCGGGATTCTATTCCAATCTATCAACTCCATTAGCGAACATGTCGTTGTCTTGCCATTCCTTTGGTCGCTTACTAGCTACTTATGCATCCATTATAAAAACTTTTTAGTATTCTTCTACCTGTCTAAGGCACACTCGTTCTTCGGCAAACTTTACCAACAATCGAACTTCCTTCACATACAAAGGAGTCTTCACTTACTTGACAGCCAAGAGCCTAACATCCTTAACAAATAACTTAAAGGTCATATTTAAACTTATTTGCTAAAATCGACTAAGGGGCTGCCTCAAAGCTTACCTTAGATGTCACCTCTTAATAATTCGGATAATTCTTCTCTTAAGAGTCTTAATGCATCTCAATCATCGAATCCAACGAATCCAATTGGCTGTATTTCCATAAGGAACTAGTCATAACGGAGTGTTCTTACTCCTACTGTCCTCTATCAAAACAAAACACAGAGTAAACACAGCAAAAACATCATGAATCCATAACCTAGATCCCAAAAGACATCGACCAGCTCTGATACCACTGTTGTAACACCCGAACCCGGTGTCACATTTCGTATCCCAAATATTCTTTTTTCGGTTAAATAAAAACTTTTTCGAAAATAACACAATAGAGTAGTTGCGGAAATCTGATACCAAAGTAAAACTATAACAACCAAACGAAACCAAATTGAAACTCATCAATTATAACAGTAATTCAACTTCGCCATAAGGCGTACATCTTTTCAATCTCTTAATACACAACATAATCAGTCACAGTCGAAAGACTTGACTTAAACAACAAATTTCCTAAGAGTTGGTCTGATAAAAAGACTGGGCCTCATCGTCAACAGTCTGCACATCTTCATCGTCGACTTCAAGAAAACTCAAGCTACAGGATCCCGAAGTGACCTAAAGGACCGTTGAGAAAAATCTGTACACGTATCCAAAAACACAATAGGGTGTCCAACATATACAGCCAAGATTGAGATACTCGTTCACAAGTTTATCATAATAGCCATACAAGTAAAAAAAAGTACAACTAATACATCGATATACAGCACATTCATGCTATAGAATATCAACATTCAACATAATATCACAATGAGATAATCTCACTCTGTGGGATCACACCCATTCATCAAGTAAAGTTTGAAGAATGCATGAGACTTCAATCAACTTTCTAGTTCATGTTCTCCGGAGATTCCTAACTTCCCTTCATCGAGCGATAGGCCATGAAAAATCCATAACACAATTGTCCTCATGAGTCGGCCTCTTAATTTAGGTCCAAACTCCAATTGTTCCAGTGTTTCACGTCACAACCATATCATGAATAGTCTAGTCTCTGATCGAATTCATCCGTGTTGGGCAGCCGATTACCACGACACAGGATCGCGATGCCTCCGGCCTCTCGTGGAGTCTTGAACACAGGATGCCCCAATAGACCTAGTGGTCTTAACTGGCTCATATTTTCAACCACTTGGATTGTAGCTCGTTTCCAATGGCACGTCGGCCGGTTCATGTACGTATGCAGAAGGTTCTCGGTTTTCTTTTTTCGTTCATTCTTTCTTGTCATGGTACACAGCTCATGACTCATTTTAAAGGACATATAGCCCATTCATTCAAAATACAGGACACGTAGTCCAAATTCTCAATCCACGAAGTACTAGGCCGACGTCGCGGACACTAGACTCGCATATAGGACACTAAGTCTATTCATTTCAAAACGCAGGACACATAGTCCGCGTGCTCAATCCACGAAGTACTAGGCTGATGTCGCAGACACTAGAGTCGCGCATAGGACACAAAGTCCATTCATTTTAAAACATAGGACATGCAGTCCGGGTGCTCAATTCATAGAACTCTAGCCCATGCATTCACAAGGGAATCATCAACATCACTCCAAGTAACATAATCACAATCATCCAACAAACAAACATATGAGGCTATCAAACTTGTAACGGCCCGGACTGCTTTAAGGATTGCCGACTATCCCCACAAACCAATATGGGTCTCTTTAGCGTGCTTTGTCCTCACTCACACGCTTCCTAGGAAAACTTCCCAGGAGGTCACCCATCGCAGAATTACTCCAAGTCAAGCACGCTTAACTTTGGAGTTCTTAAGTGATGGGCTACCGAAAAGAAGATGCATCTTGTTGGTATAGGTAGTACCAATCAATTCTTATAAGCCTTCCTTCAACTGTACAGTCCCATACTTGCACAGCCTCAGGATCCCTCTCATTCCGATGTGAATTCGGTTCATTCATGTATCCCTCCGCCTAGAAGCCTGCCAGGAGCCGCTCCTTGTCCGTGCCTCATGCACCGGCGATCACTCCTCGCCCTCGTCAGCCCCAAGTGTTACATGCCCACCAGCTTCTGCTTGGTTCGTCCCCGAACCACACCGTACTGGGAGAGGTCCGCTCTGATACCATTTGTAACGGCCCGGACTGCTTTAAGGATTGCCGACTATCCCCACAAACCAACATGGGTCTCTTTAGCGTGCTTTGTCCTCACTCACACGCTTCCTAGGAAAACTTCCCAGGAGGTCACCCATCTCAGAATTACTCCAAGTCAAGCACGCTTAACTTTGGAGTTCTTAAGTGATGGGCTACCGAAAAGAAGATGCGTCTTGTTGGTATAGGTAGTACCAATCAATTCTTATAAGCCTTCCTTCAACTGTACAGTCCCATACCTGCACAGCCTCAGGATCCCTCTCATTCCGATGTGAATTCGGTTCATTCATGTATCCCTCCGCCTAGAAGCCTGCCAGGAGCCGCTCCTTGTCCGTGCCTCATGCACCGGCGATCACTCCTCGCCCTCGTCAGCCCCAAGTGTTACATGCCCACCAGCTTCTGCTTGGTTCGTCCCCGAACCACACCGTACTGGGAGAGGTCCGCTCTGATACCATTTGTAACGGCCCGGACTGCTTTAAGGATTGCCGACTATCCCCACAAACCAACATGGGTCTCTTTAGCGTGCTTTGTCCTCACTCACACTCTTCCTAGGAAAACTTCCCAGGAGGTCACCCATCTCAGAATTACTCCAAGTCAAGCACGCTTAACTTTGGAGTTCTTAAGTGATGGGCTACCGAAAAGAAGATGCATCTTGTTGGTATAGGTAGTACCAATCAATTCTTATAAGCCTTCCTTCAACTGTACAGTCCCATACCTGCACAGCCTCAGGATCCCTCTCATTCCGATGTGAATTCGGTTCATTCATGTATCCCTCCGCCTAGAAGCCTGCCAGGAGCCGCTCCTTGTCCGTGCCTCATGCACCGGCGATCACTCCTCGCCCTCGTCAGCCCCGGGTGTTACAAAACTCGTTGGAGTTAATCTCCCCTTACCTCTTGAAGGCAATCCTCCTAATGAACGTCGTTCGACTAGTCCGTAAATCTTCCGATTACTCGCCCGAAACACTCAACAACTAATACCTTCACATAACCAATTCAAAACATCAACATTAACAACATAAATTTCCCTACCTCGCTTGATCTAGAGTTCGGCCATCTTATAATAAAATAGGCTAGGGATTTAATTTTGCTTCAATCTCTTGGATTCAATGATTTTTAAGTATGGTAGAAACCTAATCAATACTCCTTAATCAAAAATTTGAACCAAAACCCCTTAAACCAATTAGATGGGGTTCTAGCCAAGCTTAGGAAAAAAAGGAAGGAAATTTCTTTTTGTTTCATGCTTCTAGATGCTCAATATATACATCATAGTGAGTTCATAGAAATTGGTTTCATGATCACAGAATTTTTCTACAATTTTCTAGAGATTTTTGAACATTGGACTTAGAATTAGAAACATAGTTGATCATAGTTTTGATGACAAGAAATGAGTGAAGAACATGAACTAATGGATCAAGGAGACTAATCATACCTCTTAAGTGATGAAAATGGCAAGGATTCAACACTTTCTTCACCAAAATTCTTAAGTTCCACTTGAGGATATGAGAGGTGTAACACCCCCCTTTGGGCATTACATAAAGAACACGTGCGTAAATAAATTTAAAAAAAAAAGAGAATTGCTGGTTGCTTTCGGAAAAAGGATAGTTTATTTTAAGTTGGAAAGCTCGGGTATACAAATTTTCTGCATAAACCTCAGAAACGTGATACACACATCACAATAATAAAATCACATTACACTTGACAACATACATAAACTAGGTTTATTCATAAATCATTTCATCACCACATATAAACCTGACTGAAATTATTTTCATTCTGAAGTCTCCAACTGTACAAAGGTTCTCAAAACCACATATACCAACTTTCTCAACATTATATATTAAAATCATAAGAGCTGGTTTGATAAAATAACTCTATGGACAATAGAGCCTATTACCTAGTATACATCATACCAATGAGACTGGGCCTCGTCGTCGACAGTCAACACATCTTCGTCGTCGGCATCGAGAAACACTAGCTAATGGGTCCTGAAGTGACTCAAATGACCATTGAGAGGTATCTTTACACGTATCCAAAAACACAACAGGGTGTCCAACATGTACAAGCAAGGGTGAGTAACCAATATATGGATTTAAACGCGATAACTACATGCATGACGCACAAAACAGCATATGAACATATGTAGTACCAACACAGCATAATAGCAGAAGTAACACAGGGCGATATACCAAGTAATCACATGCTCAACATGCATACCATAAATCGTAATATATCATATTAATCAATTAGCAGCGTAAGACATCTTTGAAGACAAAATAATGATGTACAACAGTAAATGTAATCATCAGCAACCATGCGATGCAGTGCAATGTACATGACTCAATGCCATATGCCACAGGGTAACACTTTGACCCCTACTCCATGGAGCTAAAAAAACGTCGGAGAGAGTGAATGGGAAGACATGTTCTAGTTATTGGCAGCCATGAGCAAGATGCTATAACATTCATAACCTGCACGTATCTGGCTTTACGGAAACACTCTGCACCAAACATGAAAAGTACAGCATCTAGTAGAGAATATCAATGTATCTCGGATTCACCACGACACACAAGAGCTACTAACTGGTCACATGTCGGCCCTTCCAACCCCGATACCTCCAAAAGACCATTGAAGATCATCACCGTAAGATTCGCATCCGCATCAAGGTGTAAGCTCAACTCCTAGGCTTAAGGCCTTACAACTATGCACATTGAATGCCAATGCTTATACAAAGCAGATGCGATAAAGCGATGTCTATCCATTGGGTAAATCTCAAGGTTCTAAGGTTCTCTTCCTTAGGAACTATACGCGTATTTGTATTATAAAACATTTATCCATCGGATAATTATCTCATGACTCCTCTAGGATGATCCGGGCTGCTTTCAGAATTGCCAACTGTCCCCACAAACCAACATAGGTCTTTTCAGCGTGTTTTGTCCTCACTCACACACTTTCTAGGAAACTTTCCAGAAGGTCACCCATCCCACAATTCCTCTAAGTCAAGCACACTTAACTATGGAGTTCTTACGTTCTGGGCTTCCGAAAAGAAGATAAATCTTGTCGGTATAGGTAGTACCAATCAATTCTTATAAGCCTTCCTTCAACTATATAGTCCCGTACCTACACAGCCTCATGATTCCTTCAACTATACAGTCCCATACCTGCACAGCCTCAGGGTCCCTCTAGTCCCGATCAGTACAAGACTGAAACAATCGAACGATCTTTCTTGGATACGGACTACCGGTCCATTTATCGAACTACTGTTTCAAAACCAAAAGCGTTTCATGTTTGTGTTTATGTTTTATGAATCACATCTCAAATCCTAAATATTATGAAGAAGGATTGAGAATCCTCTTAGATAAGTCTTTGAGTCTTTCTAAGATATTACTCCTTGAGTTTCAATCAATGAAATAAGTGTTGATTCACTTAAGTCTTATGAAGTCATGATGTACTAAGCCATCAATGGCATAGTGCACGATCTTGTTTTACCATATACTATACTTAATTATCTCTTGTCTTCAGCGCTAAGTTAATTACTTAAACTTAGGTTTTCATTCATAAAAATTTATGATTTGAGTTGAAAAACTCTCTTTATAAACAAAAACCTTTTCTCGCGGGGCGAATATAGGTTTCGCGACAGAAGTAGTCCTTCTGCTTCGCGAGGCAAGAATGGTCTTGCGTCGCGAGGCCAAGAAGCAGCATCTTTGCTACTCGGGCTAGCCCTTTGTCTCGCGTGGCGAGACTAGGTTAGCCAGGCGAAATGCCTTGTTTTTCCTTTTCTTTAACTTCTTCATTATTTCTCTTTTTGAAGCACTTAGTTAATTAAATGATCTTATGGCTAAAGTAAAAGACATTTTTCACTTTGTTGACACACTTAAATGTTGAAACTTTATTTGATCTTTGGATCAAAATCACTTTTTGTTTTTCTTTTGAAACATAAGTCTCTAAAACACTTTTCTTACTTCAAAACTTTGAATGTTCAAGAATAGCACATGTTCTTCCATCTTTTTCTTGCTAAGGTCGCAAGCCTACTTAAAAGAAAAATGAAGATTTTGCTTCACTAACTTGTCAAGTCATAGCTCAAAATGCTCACAAAATTATGACAAACAATAATCATGCATCATTGTATCATAATCAAGCATAAAAATCCTTACTTCATCTAGAGATCAAAGTATGGTTTTTTAACATACATGAAAACATTTTTCATCCAATCAACATTGTAACATCCCGATTTGCTTAATCTTTTTATTTAACTAGTATTTTAAGTAATTGTATTTTATTAGAGGGTCTAGAAAATTAAATAAATTATTCCGAGGCCACAATCACACTCTACACTATCGTAGGAAGCTATGGTTAAGTTTTGGGTCGAAAACTCAGACGGAGCCCGGTCTGCGTTTTTCCTTGACAGTAGGGCTTTACTACTATCGAGACCTAATTTGGACTTGTGAACGAGAAAGTTAGTCTTAGAATCACGTTTCCTATATTTTCAAAAAATTTCGTCCTGACGTTCGAAAATGAAAATAATATATTATATACGGGCCGATAATCGTTCTGGGAGACGATTCGAGCTGTCTTAGGGTTTTTCGAGAACCTTGAGCCAATGATTTTAATACCAGGGTTATGATAAATCATTTGGGGACTCCTACAAATGTCGTGAGGATTTTCAAATTATCGGGACCTGAATTGACCAAATTGCCCTTGGTTAGTTTATACTAATTACCTACTATTACCTTTACCTTCTTCTTAAGCCTTAAGTCACCTATTAATACACTATTCTTCATCTTTTTCCGCCTCATTCTCGTTGGCCAGCTTCTGCTCTTCTTCTTCTTCTTTCTTCTTCTTCTTTCGTCTTCCTTCTTCTTCCTCCATTTTCAACTTCATTTTTCTCAAGCTTCCTCAAGCTATTTCAAGAAGGTTTGTGAAGTAAAGTTGCTCCTCTCATCCTTCTCTATCACCTAGAAGGTATAGATTTCATCCTTGAGCTCTCAATCTTTATTTTCTCCATTTATTTTCATGAATTTCAATTCCTAGATCTAAACTTCAAAAATCTCTAGAAAATTGTAGAAAAATCATTTTGAGACCAAACCAATTCCTATGAGCTAGTATCATCTCCTACTATAATAAACCAAGAGCTTGTAATGAAATAAAATCTCTAGCCTATTTATCTTTTAAGGGCCGAATGGATGGGTTTTGGGGGGAAAATGGGTTTTTGGTCTTTGTTCTTGATTCCACATGTTGCATCCCTTAATCATGTAATCCAATTGATTAGGAGGCCAAATCAAACTCTCACCTATTTTTCATGGTGATGGCCGAAACCCTACCTTGTGAGTTTAAGGGGTTTTGGTTCAAATCTTTGATAATTGATCATTGATTATGCATTAGGTATGCTTAAGGATCATTGATCCAAGAGTTGGTAGAATTTCAATATCCCTAGCCTATTTAATTAATTAAGGGCAGTAGCTAATCCTAGAGATTAGGCAGATTATGGTTTCATTATTTTAATTTCTGGTTGTGTTTTACTGTATAAAATCTGATAGGACTCGAACGCTCGATCGCGCACTCGATTGACTGCTGCGGAGCCGCATTCGGAATCTCTTGAGAAAATCACCAAGGTGGGGGAAAGAACCACAATATCGTCGGGGAGGCAAGCTTTAAATAATATATATTGATATTCGTAGGGCGACCCAAACCCTACTAGAGGTCGTTTGACCGTTTGGTTGATTTTACCGTATATCAAGGATGTGTGCTCTATGATTAGTATTTAATGTGATATATGTTATGCTTACTATATGCTTATGATTGATTAAACATGATTTATCTGTAAGTTGATTTTGATGTTGTGTATATGCTGTTGTGACTATTGATGTCTGAGTAGAATTAGGCAGTGATTTATGAGAAATCGGGTGATGAATGTGTGGTGAGAAAGTCGAGGTTATATATATGTTGTAGTGCTTAACCGAGTGATATAGTTGATTTGTCGATGTCGTGATGTGAGTTGATACTCGGTTAAGCCGGATAAAAGTTGGTCGTGGTTGCATATAAGTCATGGTTGAGGCACTAAGTGTTAATCCTGAGATGAGTCAGTGAGATTCATGTTGCATAGTTGTTATTCATCACTGTGTTGGCATACAGGCGATTTCGATCTTACCCGCGGGGAGATTGTCGTACCGATTAGTTTGGCGTAGGGGCGATTTTGATCTTACCTGCGAGGAGGTGGTCATACCCGTTAGTCGAATTGTAGATGGAGGGGCGCATATCTCGACCTAGCCTGCGGGCGGTAACAAACGGGCTAATGCTCAGACCTAGCCTGCCGGCGGGGGAACATGTCGTTACCGTAAGTTGCGTTATTGACGGGCGAATTTTTCGCCCTGGCCTGCAGGCGGGGGAATATGTCATATCCATGACACGATTTGGGCCTGTGGGCTTTATACCGAGCCCTACCTTTATGAGGGTGGCATACTGATGATTGGGACACCTTGATTCGTTGGGGTGTCGCGTCATGATCACATCCATATAGTCGTTAGTTGCATGAGTGTGAGGGACAATAGTTAAGGGCAAAATTATTCGGAAGTCATTTGGTTGTAATTGTCGTGTTTATGAGTGTGCTATCTATATAGATTATTTATATCGCTGTTTTTCCCATGTATGGCATATTACTGTTTCTTATCCCCTATACTTTTTCTATGTTGTATTTCTTTGTTCTCGACTGTACGAGAAGACCCTGATGAGGAGTTTCTAGAGGAGATTGACGGAATACTTGCTGAGCCTGATGCCGGCGGAAGAGCCTCGGATCTCAATGCTGGGGGACCTTGAGCGCCAAGAGATGAAATCGGAGTGCATTTTGTTCTGATGTTATATTTTTAGTTTTTATTTATTTCGTACTCTGAAGTATTTTATATTTGGTATCAGTGTTGTCGGCTCTACTGATGGAGCCAATTGTATTATGTATATATACTTTTATTATGGTATCAGTATGCATTGTATATTTTAATATTTCCGCAAATTTTATACTACTACGCTATGCTATAACTCTAATAATTATAAGTGGGGTCACCAATGGGACCTCCAAGGAAAGGATTGTCTCATTTTATGGTATCAAAGCAGTTTGATTCTCATATCGGACTATGTGGTTTAGGAAGTATACTAGCCTTGACGGTTATGTCCGCATTGAGTACTAACTGTGTCAGGAAAAGGGTAGTCTGTCCGATGCATATGTTATCGAGAGTTGTAACTATTCTGTTCGTATGCCGGATGATATATATTTCGGTTGATTTATATTGAATGTTGCTTTATTCTTGTTGGGAATAACTGAGGATCTGGGGAATTTCTCTAAGCGAAATTAATCTCGCTAAGCGAAATATTTTTTTGCTAAGCGAATTTTGCCTCGCCGAGCGATCCAGAGAAGTTCCAATCACTATCTCAATTTCGCTAAACGAAATTGATCTCGCCGAGCGATCTAGAGAAGTTCTAATCACTGTCTCAATTTCGCTAAGCGAAA
Source organism: Ammopiptanthus mongolicus (assembly GCA_039655645.1). Lineage (NCBI taxonomy): Eukaryota > Viridiplantae > Streptophyta > Magnoliopsida > Fabales > Fabaceae > Ammopiptanthus > Ammopiptanthus mongolicus. The sequence continues at coordinate 60,542,889 of CM077345.1, forward strand.
TTGATCTCGCTAAGCGATCCAGAGAGGTTTCAAATGGTGCATCGCTATCTCAAATACGCCAAGAGAATGGATCCTCGCTAAGCGAAATGCACTCAGTTTCGCTAAGCGAATTGAGTCTCGCTGAGCGAAATTCATTCTATTTCGCTAAGCGAATGGAGTCTCGCTAAGCGAAACCTTGTTTTTGCCTTTTTCCTTGTTTTTTTTTTCTTTTTCTGAATAGCTGAATAAGCCGCAAGCTTATCATATGTCTTATGAATCGAAGCTAATATTTTTCCTTGCCAAGAAGAAATGGTTCGCGGACGACCTAGAGGACGTGACGGAAGGGCCACCGCAAGTGCCGCTGAACTCGGAATTGGATACGAAGCAAGTTCCCACGCTGTCGATGGGATAGAATCAACTGAAAACCTAAGGACAGTTAAGGAACTGGCAATGGCAAAAAGAAGAATGGAAGTTCGAGGCTGTGCGTAGATTATCGACAGCTGAACAAGGCGACAGTTAAGAATAAGTATCCATTGCCTAGGATTGAAGATTTGATGGACCAGTTGAAAGGAGCGGTAATATTTTCGAAGATTGACTTAAGATCTGGTTATCACCAGATTCAAGTCAAGAGGGAGGATATACCGAAGACGGCGTTTAGGAGCCGGTATGGACACTACGAGTACCTGGTTATGCCTTTTGGTGTAACTAATGCTCCAGCAGTATTCATGGATTACATGAACCGGATTTTCCGACCGTTCTTAGATAAGTTTGTTGTTGTGTTTATCGACGACATTCTTATTTATTCCTTTGATCGGGAAGAACATCAGGAACATCTTAGGATTGTGCTTCAAGTGTTAAAGGACCGACAACTTTATGCAAAGTTGTCTAAGTGTGAATTCTGGTTAGAAGAAGTACAATTCTTAGGTCATGTGATTGATCGTGATGGGATAGCTGTAGACCCAGCAAAGGTTGAAGCTGTAGTGCAATAGGAAAGCCCTAAGTCGGTGAGTGAAATACGGAGTTTTCTGGGCTTAGCTGGCTATTACCGAAGTTTCATCGAAGGATTCTCGAAGATTGCGTTGCCAATGATGCAGTTAACAAGGAAGGGAATATCCTTTGATTGGACGGATGAATGTGAGAAGAATTTTCAGGATCTGAAAAGGAGGCTAACTACGTCACCAGTATTGACGTTACCAGATTCTTCAGGACAGTTTGACGTGTACTGTGATGTGTCATACCAAGGACTGGGTTGTGTAGACCAGAGAGTGGTAGCATATGCTTCACGGCAGCTAAAAACTCATGAGAGGAATTATCCGACTCATGATTTGGAGCTAGCAGCTCTAGTGTTTGCTTTAAAGATATGGCGACACTATTTATGTGGAGCCAAGTTTATAGTGTACAGTGACCATAAGAGCTTAAGGTATCTATTTGATCAGAAAGAGTTAAATATGAGGCAAAGGAGATGGAAGGAATTCATAAAGGATTATGAATTCGATCTACAATACCATCCAGGAAAAACGAATGTGGTAGCGGATGCGTTAAGTATGAAATCCTTGCATGTATCTGCCATGATTGTAAAAGAGCTAGAACTGGTTGAACAGTTTAGGGATTTGAATCTAGGCATGGAATTACCTAAGGATGAGATACACCTAGGAATGGTCACAGAAACGAGTGAATTTTTTAAGACAATCAAGGAGAAGCAGGAGGTTGATCAGTATCTTCAGAAAGTAAAGGAACAAGTGATGGAAGGCAGAACTTCTGAGTTTAGGATGAATCAAGATGGAGTCTTGAGGTATGGTGATAGGATTTGTGTGCCAATGGATATAGAACTAAGAAGAATGGTCTTAGAGGAAGGGCACAAGAGTAGGTTGAGTTTTCATCCAAGAGCTACCAAGATGTACCAAGACTTAAAGAAAATGTTTTGATGGCCCGAAAGGAAGAAGGAGATAGCCGAGTATGTGTTGGCTTGCTTGGTGTGTCAAAAGGCGAAGATAGAACACCAAAAGCCAGCGGGACTGCTACAATCTTTAGATATCCCAGAATGGAAATAGGATGGAATATCTATGGATTTCGTGGTTGGTTTGCCGAGGACTAACAAGAGGCATGATGCCATTTGGGTAATCGTGGATAGGTTAACGAAGTGTGATCACTTCCTACCTATTGGCGAAAGTTATACGTTGGAGAGGTTAACCCAAATCTACATCAAGGAAGTAGTAAGGTTGCACAGAGTGCCTTCTAGTATCGTTTCCAACAGAGACCCAAGATTTACATCTAGATTCTGGAAGCAATTACATGAGGCTTTGGGAACTAAGTTAAGGTTGAGTTCTGCTTATCATCCTCAGACGGAAGGTCAGTCGGAACGAATGATTCAATTGCTGGAAGATCTCTTAAGAGCTTGTGTTTTGGAACACACGGGAAGTTGGGAGGAGTTCTTACCATTGATTGAGTTCACCTATAACAATAGTTTTCATTCAAGTATAGGTATGGCACCTTACGAAGCATTGTACGGCAGGAAGTGTAGAACACCTTTGTGTTGGTATGAGAATGGAGAAAGCCAAGTACTAGGACCGGAGGTAGTGCAACAGATGACGGAATAGATCAAGAGGATACGGGAAAAGATGAAAATCGCACAAGACAGGCGAGTTACAGCGACAAGAGGAGAAGACCGTTAGAATTCCAGGAAGAAGACCATGCTTTTCTGAGAGTGACTCAAAGAACTGAAATCGGCAAGGCAATAAAATCTAGAAAGCTTACTCCTAGGTTCATTGGACCTTTTCAAATTCTTCGCCGAATTGTTCCTGTGGCCTATCACATCGCTTTACCCCCAAACTTATCCAACCTTCATGACGTCTTTCATGTCTCTCAGTTAAGAAAGTACTACCCTGATCCATCACACTTCTTAGAACCAGAGTCAATACAATTAAGAGATAACCTTGAGTATGAAGCTCTACCTGTAAGGATCGCGGATAGAAGGACAAAGGAACTCCGAGGTAAAAACATTCCGTTGGTCAAGATCATATGGGATGAAGCTACTGGAGATGCTACCTGGGAACGCGATGAGGACATGTAACAGCAATATCCGAGCCTATTTTAAAAAGGTACGTCGAATTTCGGCACGAAATTCTTTTTAAGGGGGGTAGTAATGTAACACCCCGATTTTCTTAATCTTTTTATTTAACTAGTATTTTAAGTAATTGTATTTTATTAGAGGGTCTAGAAAATTAAATAAATTATTCCGAGGCCATAGTCATGCTCAACGCTATCGTAGGAAGCTATGGTTAAGTTTTGGGTCGAAAACTCAGACAGAGCCCGGTCTGCGTTTTTCCTTGACAGTAGTGCTTTACTACTATCGAGACCTAATTTGGACCCGTGAACGAGACAGTTAGTTTTAGAATCACATTTACTATATTTTCGAAAAAATTCGTCCTGACGTTCGAAAATGAAAATAAGATATTATATACGGACCGATAATCGTTCAAGGAGACGATTCGAGCTGTCTTAGGGTTTTTCGAGAACCTTGAGCCAATGATTTTCATACCAGGGCTATGATAAATCATTTGGGAACTCCGATAAATGTCGTGAGGATTTTCAAATTATCGGGATGTGAATTGACCAAATTGCCCTTGGTTAGTTTTTTCTAATTACCTACTATTACCTTTACCTACTTCTTAAGCCTTAAGTCACCTATTAATACACTATTCTTCACCTTTTTCCTCCACATTTCTCGTTGGCCAGCTGCCGCTCTTCTTCTTCTTCTTTCTTCTTCTTCTTTCTTCTTCCTTCTTCTTCCTCCATTTTCAACTTCATTTTTCTCAAGCTTCCTCAAGCTATTTCAATAAGGTTTGTGAAGCAAAGTTGATCCTCTCATCCTCCTCTATCACCTAGAAGGTATATATTTCATCCTTGAGCTCTCAATCTTTATTTTCTCAATTTATTTTCATGAATTTCAATTCCGAGATCTAAACTTTAAAAATCTCTAGACAATTGTAGAAAAATCATTTTGAGACCAAACCAATTCCTATGAGCTAGTATCATCCTCTACTATCATAATCCAAGAGCTTGTGATGAAATAAAATCTCTAGCCTATTTATCTTTTATGGGCCGAATGGATGGGTTTTTGGGGGAAAATGGGTTTTTGTTCTTTGTTCTTGATTCCACATGTTGCATCCCTTAATCATGTAATCCAAATGACTAGGAGGCCAAATCAAACTCTCACCTATTTTTCATGGTGATGGTCGAAACCCTATCTTGTGAGTTTAAGGGGTTTTGGTTCAAATCTTTGATAATTGATCATTGATTATGCATTAGGTATGCTTAAGGATCATTGATCCAAGAGTTGGTAGAATTTCAATATCCCTAGCCTATTTAATTAATTAAGGGCAGTGGCTAATCCTAGAGATTAGGTAGATTATGGTTTCATTATTTTAATTTCTGGTTGTGTTTTACTGTATAGAATCTGCCAGGACTCGAATGCTCGATCGCACACTCGATTGACTGCTGCGTAGCCGCATTCGGAATCTCTCGGGAAAATCACTAAGGTGGGGGAAAGAACCACAATATCGTCGGGGAGGCAAGCTTTAAATAATATATATTGATATGTGTAGGGCGACCCAAACCCTACTAAAGGTCGTTTGACCGTTCGGTTGATTTTACCGTATATCAAGGATGTATGCTCTGTGATTGGTATTTAATGTGATATATGTGATATATGCTATGCTTACTATATGCTTATGATTGATTAAACATGATTTATCTGTAAGTTGATTTTGATGTTGTGTATATGCTGTTGTGACTGTTGATGTCTGAGTAGAACTAGGTAGTGATTTATGAGAAATCGGGTGATGAATGTGTGGTGAGAAAGTCGAGGTTATATATATGTTGTAGTGCTCAACCGAATGATATAGTTGATCTGTCGATGTCATGATGTGAGTTGATACCGGGTTAAGCCGGATGAAAGTTGGTCGTGGTTGCATATAAGTCGTGGTTGAGGCTCTAAGTGTTAATCCTGAGATGAGTCAGTGAGATTCATGTTGCATAGTTGTTATTCATCATTGTGTTGGCATACGGGCGATTTCGATCTTACCTGCGGGGAGATGGTCGTACCGATTAGTTTGTCGTAGCGGAGATTTTGATCTTACCTGCGGGGAGGTGGTCGTACCCGTCAGTCGAATTGTAGACAGATGGGCGGATATCTCGACCTAGCCTGCGAGCGGGGGGTTATGTCGTTACCGAAAGTCAAGTTGTTAATATACGAGCGAATGCTCCGACCTAGCCTGCGGGCGGGGGAACATGTCGTTACCGTAAGTTGCGTCGTTGACGGGCGAATATTCTGACCTGGCCTACGGGGAATATGTTGTATCCATGAGACGATTTGGGCCTGCGGGCTTTAGACCGAACCCTACCTTTATGGGGGTGGCATAGTGATGATTGGGACACCTTGATCCGTTGGGGATGTCACGTCGTGATCGCGTCCATATAGTCGTTAGCTGCATGAGTGTGAGGGACAGTAGTTAATGAAAAAATTATTCGGAAGTCATTTGGTTGTAACTGTCGTGTTTGTGAGTGTGCTATCTATATAGATTATTTATATCGCTGTTTTTCCCATGTATGGCATATTACAGTTTCTTATCCCCTATACTTTTTCTATGTTGTATTTCTTTGTTCTCAACTGTACGAGAAGACCCTGATGAGGAGTTTCCAGAGGAGATTGACGGAATACCTGTTGAGCCTGATGCCGGTGGGAGAGCCTCGGATCCCAATGCTGGGGGACCTTGCGCGCCAAGAGATGAAGTCGGAGTGCATTTTGTTCTGATGTTATGTTTTTAGTTTTTATTTATTTCGTACTCTGAAGTATTTTATATTTGGTATCAGTGTTGTAGGCTCTACTGATGGAGCCAATACTATTATGTATATATACTTTTATTATGGTATCAGTATGTATTGTATATTTTAATATTTCCGCAAATTCTATACTACTATGCTACGCTATAACTCCAATAATTATAAGTGGGGTAACCAATGGGACCTCCTAGGAAGGGGTTGTCTCAAACATCATCATAAACATATGCTAAAACATACTAAAGCATACTAAGGCATAAATAATTATTACAATGGCAACGAAGCTCCAACAGAGCTATGCAAATCAATCACGGATAACATATAGTTATCGGGAAAAATCCCTCAAGCAAACTCCCCTTACCCTTTGAAGTTATCCTCCGAGCAAAAGTCGTCCGATGGGCTCGCGAATTCTACCGATTCCTCGCCCGATTACTCAACCACAACTACATGCACATAATCAATCCAAACATCAATATTACACAACAAAAATTCTTCTAATCCTACCTACATAGGATTCGAACATGGAGCTATAAAAATAGCTAGGGATGTCCAAAAATTTCTATCTCTTGGATTCCATCTTTACTAGGTGTGCTAAGGCTAGATCAAAGCCTATTACACCAAAACTTGAACCAAAATCCCATCGATCAACACATGGCGGTTTCGGCCAAGAAAACCCATATGAGCTAGGAAGCTCATTTGGTTTCCAACTCTTGGATGAATGATCCTCAAGTATACACAACACTAGATTAAGTCTTATTACTCAAAACTTGAATCAAAAACTCATCCTTTTTTAACATGAAGGTTTCGGCCTCTTTTAAATAAAAAGGCTAGAAAACATATTTGATTTCATGCTCTTGGATAATGAAAGAGAATGATGAAACTAGATCATAGAAATTGATTTGGCATTAAAAGGATTTTTCTACACTTTTCTATGAATTTTCAAAGTTCATGAATCAAAGTTGGATATTCATGAATCAAAAGATGAAATAGAATGTTTAAGAAAGCTAGGATGGAGTCAATACCTCCTAGATGATGAAGCTTAAGAGAAACTAGCTTGAATCACCCAAAAATTACTAAGTTCTCAAGATCAAACTTGAAGAATACTTGAAGAACAAAGAGAGAAAATGAAGAACAAGGATAGAAGAGAGAGAAAGAGTGAGGGCCGTGTGGCCTAGAGAGAGAGAGTGAAGGTGAGATATTATTTGAAGTCGTGGCAAACTTGTAAATAACCAAAAAGGTAATTTGGTAATTCCTTAAAAGACTAGGGGCATAATCGTCATTTCCCCTACAAATATCTAGATATTTCTAGAATGCAATGATACATGGTGAGTCACAGGGTCAAAAGGATTATTCCATGAATTCTCAGGGACAAAATGGTCTTTTCATTCTAGGGCATATGGTAATTATGAAAAAGGTCAAGGGCATTTTGGTCATTTCACGTTCAGATATTTCTAAACGTAATCATTACACTGATGAGTCATAGCACACCATGTGACTTCAACCTTATCCATAGCGGGTCACTAAAATCCCGTATTCAGCTCCGTTATTCACCCGATTTAGGTTTTCGCCCAAGAAAGTCGTATGACGACTTATTTATTTCGACGACTTATTTATTTTGAAAATTTTCAAAATAACCAATATCGTTGGAAATAAAACATAAAACCTAAATGTTTCTTTCACGAGTCAAAATTAGGTCTTGATAATAGAAAAAGACTACTATCTGTGAAAAACGCAGACCGGGCTCCGTTTGGGCTTTCGCCCGAAACTTAACCATGGCTCCCTATGGTTGTGTAGGGCATGCCTATGTTCTCAGAATATTTTATTTTTCTCTCTAAGCCCTCCAATAAAGTACAAACACATAAATACTGTTTAATTATAAAACTTGAAAATCGGGGCGTTACATTACTACCCCTCTTAACAGAATTTCGTCCTCGAAATTTCGTGACTCAAAACTAAACAGGATTTCTTAATCCCTAGGTTCCACATTGCACCTCGTACGTAATCCTTCCCTAGGTAACATTGTAACCTAATGACAACTTCATATTCATCCTCCATTTGGTTTAGCATTAAAAATCAAATCGTTTATCATCAATCCATATCCTTTCTCCTTAATACCTTAACCTTAATTTCTTCACATGTGAGAAATATAATCAAACTTAACCACTTTTCTTTCAACAATAATCCACTTAGGGAAATTTTCCTTTGACATCTTTAACTTTTACTGTTAACCCCAAGATTTAAACTACATACACATTTCTTTAACGACACAGCCATCAGTTCCGATCCAAGATATCCAACCTTAGTCTTAGTTCCTTTTGAACGTAGTCCACCTCTCCAACTTACATCATAATCATGCACCTCGATCTTATAGAACATGATTGCACCTCGTACTGTAACTGCAACCAAAAAGAAGTCGCATCGAGTAGATTTACTCAAGAACTCCTCTTTTCTGCTTATATCCAGCTTAGGTAAAACTACTAAGAACACTTCCTTGTAAATCTTCAAACTCATACAACAATTAATCTTAACTACAGACATAAGATCCCTTTGTGTTGTTTGTTCCTTGTGTTGTGTTTTTATAAGGAAGACAACAATTGTTTGTTATTCTCTGCATTATTGTTTCTAAAGAGGAATGATATTAGGAAGGATAGTGATTCTTTTTCTTTCTTGTAAGTTGTCACTCGCAGAGTTCTTCAGAACGAGTATTTTTCCGACGGGTGCAAGACGAGTTGAAAGACTTGGAGTTCCTACAGTTACGTCAAGAAGAAATGTCTATCAAAGAATATGCTAATTGTTTTGAGTCCCTTTTAAAGTCTTCGAGGTATTTCCATCTTCATCCGGATGAGGAGTGGAAGTGCGCAAAGTTCAAAGAGGATTTAAGGGACAAGATTCGAGGAGCGGTGCTACCTCTCGAGGTCAAAGAGTTCTCAATTTTGATAGATAAATGCTGCCTAATCGAAGATCTGATGAAGACTCGTGAAGGAAGTCAACGTTAATCTGGACCGACTAGGTTCCACCGAGGCAACAATGGTCGTGATAATAGATCTCGATGGAAACCATATTCAAAACAACGGGGTCAACAACAGCGTTCTGCAAGAGGAAGCAATGGGGGTATTAGTCAATCTGGAAATGCCCCAAAGAGATGCATGAAGTGTGGCAAGAACAATCATGTCACCAGAGAATGCTCGATCAAGGGGATAATATGCTTCAGGTGTGGGAAGCCAGGGCATACTTCACGCGACTGGGTGCAATCAAAAGCTGTACATTCTGTCAACGATGTGCAAGCAGCGAAGCCTAAGGAAATGAGTAGAGTTTATACTGGGGATGGTACTGAGACTTCTCAAAATGAAGGTTTGATTCACGGTCAGTGCGTCACGGAAGGTAAAACCTTAACTGTGTTGTTTGATTCAGGAACAACGTATTCCTTTATCGCATATGACTGCGTGAACCTTTTGAGATTATCTGTGTTTTCTTTACCTTTTGATTTGGTAATTTCTACACTTACTGCAAAGCCTGTTATAACTGCGAAAGTTTGTTTAAACTGTTCCATTTCTATAAAAGATAGAACGTTTTTGATTGATTTGATCTGTTTGCCTCTTTCGCAAATGGATGTCATCATAGGGATGGATTGGTTATCTTGTAACCATATCCTATTAGACGGTGCAAACAAAACCTTAGTTTTCCCTGATTATGGTAATTCTGGATTTGGACTGTCAACCAAGAAAACGCTTCTTTGAGAGAAGGAGCTCAAGGAATACAAGTTACTAACGAGTTTCCAGAAGTCTTTCCCGAAGACGTACTAGGTTTACCGCCAGTTCGAGACATCGAGTTTGTGATCAGTCTTGTGCCAGGTACAGGTCTAGTTTCATATGGCACCTGCTGAGTTGAAAACCTTGAAAGAACAGTTGGTCGACTTATTGGGAAAACAGTTCGTTAGACCCAGTGTGTCGTCGTAGGGAGCACTTATGCTGTTGGTGAAGAGGAAAGATCGAACATGTCGCTTATATGTGGATTATCGTCAGTTGAACGACGTCACCAATAGGAACAAGTATCTTCTTCCAAGGATAGATGACTTGATGGATCAGTTGAGGGGAGCGGCAGTTTTCTCCCAGATTGATTTGAGATCGGGTTATCACCAGATTCATGTGAAGGCAGAGGATGTAACAAGAACAGCGTTCGAACACGCTACGGGCACTACGAATACCTTGTAATGCCGTTTGGGATGGCGAATACTCCAGCTATATTCATGGATTATATGAATAGGATCTTTCGTCCATATCTAGATAAGTTTGTCGTTGTTTCATAGACGACATACTCATCTATTGCGAAACCAGGAAGTACACGCTGAATATCTTAGTGTGGTCCTTCAGGTTCTAAAGGAGGAACAGCCATATGCGAAGCTGTCTAAGTGTGAGTTTTGGCTCGACGAAGTGCAGTTTTTGGGGTCACGTGATTTCAAAGGAAGGAATTGCTATCGACCCGTCTAAAGTTGAAGCAGTTCTTGAATGGGAGAAACCAACCACAGTGACTGAGATACGCAGTTTTGTTGGTTTGACTGGGTATTATCGGAGGTTCATCGAAGGATTTTCTAAGATTGTAGGACCTCTTACCCAATTGACAAGGAAGGATAAAGCGTTTGAAGGGACTGAAGCCTGCGAGGGAAGTTTTCAAGGATTAAAGAGAAGGTTGACTACTTCACCTGTGTTAGTGTTGCCTCATCTCAAGGGAACGATTGTGTTCACACTCTTACATATTCCTCAGTGTATTAGACAATTGAGTGAATTGGTAATATGTGTCCATTGGTCTGGACATTTTCGTATTATTTCACTGAAAGATTTGTTATGATTATTTCTTGAGTTATAACATAAACGACTTCTTGATACTAGAAGTTTCTTGATGAAGGTGATCCAGTCTGATTTTTTTGCCAGACTGTTTATCTTTTGATTCCCAAATTTATTGGAAGGTTCTTAGAAAGAAGGGACTTTATTAGAGTCATGGATGTAAACATGTATTAGCTATGCAGATTTACACTCACGAACCTACTGAAGAATCTTTTTACATATCGGATATTCTTGTATTCGTTCCAGATTGGTAAAATTCTTCTGTATACTTTCTTATGAGACCAAGACCAGGAAAAATTCCTTTTGATGAAAATTTCTTTCCTTAATCTGATTACGTACGGGGTACAATGTGGAGCATGGGGATTAACAAATCCTGTTTAGTTTTAAATCACGAAATTTCGAGGACGAAATTCTTTTAAGAGAGGTAGGAATGTAACGCCCCGATTTTCACATTTTATATTTCTTCAGTATTATAACGTTTGTATTTTATTGGAGGGTCTAGAGAATCAAATAAAATATTCTGAAAAAGATAGGAATGCTCTACACAACTATATGAAGCCATGGTTAAGTTTCGGACGAAAGCTCAAATGGAGCCCGGTCTGTGTTTTTCACGGATAGTAGTCATTTTCTACTACCAAGACCTAATTTGGACTCATGAACGAGACAATAAGTCTCAAGATTTTATTCACTACATCATTGCTAAAATGCGTCCCGACGTCCGAAAAATAATAATAATAATATATTATATTCGGTTATATACTTGAACGGGACGCGTTTGGAGTCGTAAAGGGATTCAACGAGACCCGACAACGGATAGGCTTGATACCACATCATGCCAGGACACTTGGAAGATTATGCCAGAGTCGTCATGACGGTCGGAAAAATCTGGCCGCGAAATTATCAAAACACCCCTAACCTTAGTCTTTTACACTTTTACCATCTTACCCTTGAAGCAAATGACCATTTTGCCCTTAAGTGAGTTTTTAAAGCCTGAACTCATCCCACTACAGCCTCCTTCATGCACAAACAGCCCTCCTTACACACTTTGCAACACCCTTTCCCGAGTGTCACATTCCTGAACGTTTATAAGGTCGAAAATATTTATTAATGCAGAAAATACGATTTTCTTTTTTCTTTTCTTTTCACAAAAATGTAATGGGATTAGTAAAGGTAATACTAGTAAATGAACTTAGGTTCACCATGCATTTCTAGAACATACTGTATTATAAATACAGAAACAGAAAACGAAGACAGAAACATCAACATTACTATATACAGACATAAGTCTAATGTATGACTGACATAAGAAATACAGTAAGTACTAGGAGTCATAGCTCCCAAAAGGTACTACAAAAACTGACATAGTCTGGCCGACAACAAAGCTAAAACAGCAAAAGAGTCCACCTCCGAACTCAAAGGGACTGCGGAACCGAACCATCGTCGCGTCCATCTGTTCAAGCATCAACAGCAAGTACCAGCAGAAAACATACCGATATGGGTGAGATTCCCGTTCATCAACACAACAAAACAGCAGTAGTAAAAACGGGACGACTCACCGGGTAACAGCGTATCCAACATGCTTACAAGGTTCTCAATATAAATCATGTTAAGCAGTCAACAACATAATAGCATGCTAAACATTTAACAACATAATATAAGGCATTCTTAAACAATACAGCGATGTATAACAGTAAATGTAAACATCAATAGTCATGCAATGCAATGCAATGTATATGACTCAATGTCAATGTCACTGGGTACTACTCTGACCCCTACTCCATGGAGCTAATAAAACATTCGAAGAGAGTGAATGGGAGGACATGTTCTGATTTCTGCCAGCCATGAGCAAGATGCTACAACATTCGTAACGTGCACGTATCTGGCTTTATGGTAACACTCTCGACCAAACATGAAAAGTACGGCATCTAGTAGAGGATATCAGTGTATTGCACGGATTCGCCACGACACAGAAGAATCACCAACTGGTCACAGGTCAGCCCTTCCAACCCTGATACCTCGAAAAAGACCATTGAAGATCGTCACCGTAAGATTCGCACCCGCATCAAGGTGTAAGCTCAACTCCTAGGCTCAAGGCCTTACAACTATGCACATGAAATGCCAATGCTTACACAAAGTAGATGCGATAAAGCAATGTCTATCCATTGGATAAACCTCAAGGTTCACTAAGGTTCTCTTCCTTAGAAACTACACGCGTCTTTATTTTATAAAACATTTATCCATCGGATAAAACATTTATCCATCGGATAAATATCTCGTGACTCCTTTGGAATGATCCAGACTGCTTTCAGAATCGCCGACTGTCCCCACAAACCAACACAAGTCTTTTCAGCGTGTTTTGTCCTCACTCACACGCTTTCTAGGAAACTTCCCAGATGGTCACCCTTCCCATAATTACTCTAAGTCAAGCACGCTTAGCTATAAAGTTCTTATGTTCTAAGTTCCCGAAAAGAAGATAAATCTTGTTGGTATGGGTAGTACCAACCAATTCTTATATGCCTTCCCACAACCATACAGTCCCATACCTGCATAGCCTCAGGATTCCTTCCACTGTACCGTCCCATAACTGCATAGCCTCAGGATACCTCTCATTCCGGTTATCACAAGATGGAAACGATTGAACGATTAACCTGGATCCGAATCACTGGTCCGTCATCGATCTACTGTTTCAAAAACCAAAACGTTTCATGTTTGTGTTTACGTCTTATGAATTATGTCTCAAGTCCTAAGCATTATGAATAAGGATTGAGAATCCTCTTAGATGAGTCTTTAAGCCTTTCTAAGATATTAATCCCTTGTCTTTCAATTAAGGAAACAAGTGTTGATTTCACTTAAGTCTTATGAAGTCATTGATGTACTAAGTCATCAATGGTATAGTACATGGTCTTGTTCCACCACATACCATACTTAATTAACCCTTGTCTTCAACTCTAAGTTAATTACTTAACTTAGGTTTTCACGAGTAAAACTTTACAATTTGAGTTAGAAAACTCCTTTTGTAAACCAAACAACTTTTACAATTAAAAACTCATTTGATTTTTGAAACAACATTGAACTACTTACTTCATTTCTAGCATTTTCTAAAAGGTGAAATTCGCTTAGCGGATTTACATTCGCTTAGCGAAATTGAGGCAGTAATACCTCTCTTGAAACTCCTCTGTATCGCTCGGCGAAACATATTTCGCTTAGCGAAAGTCCACTTTATTCGCTTAGCGAGTCTCATTTCGCTTAGCGAAATGGAGGCGGTTATACCTCTTTTGAGACTCCTCTTGATCGCTTGGCGAAACAGAATTCGTGTAGCGAAATTTCACTTCATTCGCTTAGCGAGTATAATTTCGCTTAGCGAAATGGAGGCGGTTATACCTCCTTTGGTGACTTCTCTGGATCGCTCAGCGAGACGTAATTCGCGTAGCGAAATTCGCTTGGTTCGCTTAGCGAATATTAATTCACTTAGAGAATGTGAGGCAGTTATGCCCAACTTAGAATTCCTCTATTTTCGCTTAGCGAATGTAAATTCGCTTAGCGAAAAGTTGCCTCAAACCAAGACATTAACCTTATGGAACCATTTTGATTCTCTTCATGAAACCACTTCTTTTCTCATTTTGAGTCACTTGATTGACTAGATGGACTAAGGATAAGGTATAAAACATGTTTCACTTTGGTGAAAACACTTTGAGATTTAATTCCATTCAAAGTCACTTAGGGTTTTTCTTTGAAAACCCAAGTTATTGAAAACACTTTCTTTACATCAAAACTTAACTTGTCCAAGAACTATTCATATCCTTCCTTTCCTCAAGGTCATGGCTAATAGCCAACTAGGAATCAATGTGAAGTTTTTACTTCATCAACCAATCAAAGTGTGGCTCACAAAACTTACACAATCATGATAATACCATAACCCACAACATTGCATCACAATTAAGTACATAAACACAAAAGTCTATACTTGATCTAATAATCAAAGTAGGTTTTTCATCATGCAAGAAATCATTTTCTCACCTAGACAACATCATCATAAAACACATGATAAGGTATGAAACACATGATAAGGCATAACTACAAATATCACACATTGTTCTCTTGGAGAACTTAACACAACTTAACCATTAAAAATGAACCCAAACTAAAGGGTTTCACCCACACATAACTTAAACAACCATCTTCACCACCACCATCTTGGTGTGATGAGGTTCACCCCCCATACCTGTTGACGAGCAGATTCCCGGATCAAAGTCGGTTGATCGGTTTGTAAACCTTCTGATAATTGTCACCAACTACAAACAACCAAGCAATCAAACATTAAACCACAATCAAACCAAACTCAACAATTCTCACAAAGAGGGTTTCGGCCACCCTAAAGAGAATAAAGCTAGGAATTGATCTTGATTTTCCATTTCATGGATTCAAAGGCATAGGAAAGCTAAGGATGAAATCAAGTGTTAGAAATCAAAAATTGATGAAAACACTATTCATCATCATCAAGAAGGGTTCGGCCAAAAAGTACTTTTTGAGCTATGATGAGAGTTGAATCATAAGCTCTTGGGTTTAGGTAGAGATTGATGATGTGAGTTCAAAGAACTTGGTCTTACCTCAAAAGGATTTTTCTACAATTTCCTATGGATTTTCAAAGTTTTGAATCTAAGAAATTCTTTTCATGAAAATGGATCTTGATCTTGAAATAAAGAGATATTCAAGAAGCTAAGAGAGCATAGAAGTGATCTTACCTTGAAATGAAGGAAGATTGCTCAAGGAATCAAGTGATTCTAACAAGGTTTCATGAATTTCTCATGAACAACAATGGAGGTTTTGCTCTAAGGAAGGAGATGGGTGTTCTTGGCTCTTCAAGAGGGGCTGGGCTGCGTGAATGAGAGGGTGTGAGGGCTGAGTTCAGCCTTAAAACAAGTCACTTAAGGGCAAAAAGGTCATTTGCCAAAAGGGTAAAATGGTAAAAGTGCAAAAGACTAAGGTTAGGGGCATTTTGGTCATTTCGCATCTAGATTTTCCCGATCGTCATGACGACTCTGGCATACCCTCCCAAGTGTCCTGGGATGATGTGATATCAAGATTATCTTTTGGCGAGTCCCAGTAAATCCATATGTGGCTCCGTTCGTCACCCGATTGAGGATTCCGCCCAAACGAAGGTCAGGAAATGATTTTTCTGAAATTTTTACGAAATTTAACCAAAACATAGAGGATCGAATTTTAAGACTTACTGTCTCGTTCACGGGTCCATCTGAGGTCTTCTGAGCAGTAAAATCATACTGTCAGTGTAAAAACGCAGACCGAACTCCGTTTGAGTTTTTGACTCAAAACTTAATCGTAGCTTCCTATGAAGCTACGATATCGTCGAGCATGACTATGGTCTCGGAATATTTTATTTCTACTCCTAAGACCTCGAATAAAATACATACGTTAAAATACTGAAGAATTAGAAAACGTGAAAATCGGGGCGTTACACACTTCACCTTCAACCTTGAGAAACACCGTTGATGTTCTTGAGAAATCCATGAAACCTTGTTAGAAAACCTTGATTCCTTGATCAATCTTCATCTATTATTGGGTAAGATCACTTCTATGATCTCCTAGCTTCTTGAATCTCTCTCTATTTCAAGATCAAAATGCATTTCATGAAAATCCATTCTTAGATCCAAAACTTTGAAAATCCATAGGAATTTGTAGAAAAATCCTTTTAATGGGTAACCAATTTCTTTGAATTCACTTAATCATTCTCTACCTAAACCCAAGAGCTTATGATTCAATTCTCATCATAGCCTTAAATTCCCAATTTGGCCGAACCTTATATAGTGATGATGAATAGTGTTTTTCGTCAATTTTTGATTTCTAACACTTGATTCCATCCTTAGTTTTCATTTTGTCTTTGAATCCAAGAAATGGAAAACCAAATCAATTTCTAAACCTTTTTCCTTAGAGTGGCTGGATCCTATATGATTAGAAATTGTTGAGTTTTGTTTTGATTGTTGTTTAATGTTTGATTGTTTGGTTGTTTGTAGTTGGTGATGATCATCAGGAGGTTCACAAACCGATCAACCGACTTTGATCCGGATATCTGCTCATCAACAGGTATGGGGGGTGAACCTCATCACACCAAAATGGTAGTGGTGAAGATGGTTGTTTAAGTTTATGTGTGGGTGAAACCCTTTGGTTTGGGTTCACTTTTAATTGTTAAGTTTTTGTTAAGTTCTCTTGGAGAACAAGGTTGTCATGATGAGTTTATGCTTTAGTGTGTTGTAGTGTGCTCAAGCATATGTTGATGATGATTCCATGATGTGTGATGGACATTTATGCTTGATTATGATGCAATAATGTGTAATTGTTGTTTGTCATAATTGTGGGAGCTTTTTGAGCTATAATTTGCTTAGTTGGTGAAGCAAAGTCTCCACTTTTCATTGGAGTACGCTTGTGGCCTTAGAGAGAAGGAATATAAGAACATGTGTTGTTCTTGATATAGCAAAGTTTTGAAGTAAGAAAGTAATTTCATAACCTATGTTTCAAATAACAATAAAAAGTGATTTTGATCCAAAGATCAAATGAAGTTTTCAACATTTAAAATGTGTCACCAAAGTGGGAAAATGTCTTTTCTTTAGCCATAGGTCTTTTAATCAAACTATGTGTTTCAAAAAGAGAATTAATGAAGGAGTTAAGGAAAAATGAAAATAGGGCACTCGCCTAGCTAACTTTGTCTCGCCATGCGAGACAGAGGGAAGACAAGGCATTCGCCTGGCTAACCTTGTCTCGCCACGCGAGACAGAGGGCTAGCCCGATCAGCAAAGATATAAATTCTCAGCCTCGCGTCGCGATACCCTTCTCGCCTCGTGAAACAGAAGGACCATCTAAGCAGTAAAGATATAGCTTCTCTGCCTCACGACGCAGTGCAATCCTCGCCTCACGAATCAGAAAGACTGTCAAAGAAGTAAAAATAACCTCTCAGCCTTGCGTCGCGAAACCTATCTTCGCCCCGCAAGAAATGGTTTTGTTTATAAAGAGTGTTTTTCAACTCAATCGTAAAGTTTTACGTATAAAAACCTAAGTTAAGTAATTAACTTAGAGTTGAAGACAAGAGATATTTAAGTATGGTATGTGGTGGAACAAGACCATGTGCTATACCATTGATGACTTAGTATATTAATGACTTCATAAGACTTAAGTGAATCAACACTTATTTCCTTAATTAAAAATCATGGAGTAATATCTTAGAAAGGATTAAAGACTTATCTAAGAGGATTCTCAATCCTTATTCATAATGCTTAGGACTTGAGATATAATTCATAAGACGTAAACACAAACACGAAACGTTTTGGGTTTTGAAACAGTAGTTCGATGACGGGCTGGTGATTCGGATCCAGGTCAATCGTTCAATTGTTTTAGTCTTGTGATAACCGGAATAAGAGAGAGATCCTAAGATTGTGCAGTTATGGGAGTGTACAATAGAAGGAATCCTGAGGATATGCAGGTATGGGACTGTATAGCTGAGGGAAGGCATATAAGAATTGATTGGTACTACCTATACCAACAAGATTTATCTTCTTTTCAGGAGTTTAGAACATAAGAACTTTATAGTAAAGCGTGCTTGACTTAGAGTAATTATGGGATGGGTGACCTTCTGGGAAGTTTCCTAGAAAGCGTGTGAGTGAGGATAAAACATGCTGAAAAGACTCGTGGTTTGTGGGAATAGTCGGCGATTCTGAAAGCAGTCTGGATCATTCCAAAGGAATCACGAGATATTTATCCGATGGATAAATGTTTTATAAAACAAAGACACGTATAGTTCCTAAGAAATAGAACCTTAGTGAACCTTGAGGTTTATCCAATGGATAGACATTGCTTTATCGCATCTACTTTGTGTAAGCATTGGCATTTCATGTGCATAGTTGTAAGGCCTTGAGCCTAGGAGTTGAGCTTACACCTTGATGCGAGTGCAAATCTTACGGTGACGATCTTCAATGGTTTTTTTTGGAGGTATCAGGGTTGGAATGGCTGACATGTGACCAGTTGGTGATTCTTCTGTGTCGTGGCGAATCCGTGCAATACACTGATGTTCTCTACTAGATGCCGTACTTTTCATGTTTAGTCGAAAGTGTTACCGTAAAGCCAGATACGTGCACGTTACGAATGTTTTAGCATCTTGCTCATGGCTGGCAGAAACCGGAACTTTCCTCCCATTCACTCTCTCCGACACTTTTGTTAGCTCCATGGAGTAGCGGGTCAGAGTTTTACCCTTGTGGCATATGGCATTGAGTCATGCACATTGCACTGCATTGTTTGGCTGTTGATGATTTCATTTACTGTTATACATCACTATTCTGTTTTAAGAATACCTTATGTTACCCTGTTAACTGTTTAACATGATATGATGCTTTTAACTGTTTAACATGATTTATATTAAGAATTCTATTAAACATGTTGGGTACACTGTTACCTGGTGAGTCGTCCCGTTTTTACTGCTGTTATTTTGTTGTGTTGATGAACGGGAATCTCACCCATATCTGTATGTTTTCTGCTGGTACTTGTTGTTGCTGCTTGAACAGATCGACGCAACGATGGTTCGGTTTAGCAGTTTCTTCGAGTTCGGAGGTCGACTTCTTTTGCTCTTTTATTTTGTCTTAGCCATACTGTGTCGGTATCTGTAGTACTTCTTAGGGAGCTGTAACACCTAGTACTTATTATTTCTGATGTCAGTTATGCATTTAACCTATGTCTGTATAAAGTATTATTTCTGTTTTCTATTTCTTTATTTATAATACAGTACGTTCTAGTAATGCATGTGGACCTAAGTTCATTTATCAGTATTATTTACCTTTATTAATCCCATTACATCTTCATGAAAAGAAAAAATAAAGAAAATCATATTTTTCGCATTAACAAATATTTTCGACCTTATAAACATTCGAGAATATGACACTCGAAAAAGGGTGTTGCAGTTTGTGGTATACTCTGTTCTGCAATGGATTGGGGCCAGTGGGAGTAATCCTAAGCATCCGAACAGCACGAGGTAATGGCACGTGACTTGAATTTGAAGAAGAATTCACTTCTTCAATTACTACCGTGATCATTGAAAAAAACGCATAAACAAAAATGCAAAAAATGTATTGAATAAAGATAAAGGACACCAAAAACAACGCAAAAAAGGGCACAGTGATATGGAATTTAATTGATGTTCCACAATTAGTGATATACTTATACAGTGCACTAAAAACAACGCACAAAAAATGCGTACACAGTAAAGAAAGTAGTGAAGATACGGAGGTGGGGAATTATGAAAGGAAGGATATTTTGGATAGAAAAAATTTAAACAAAAGAAAGGTTTGTATTAGAAAAATCAGGGGACTGTAAAAAGCAACTACCCTAATGATTTGCTTCAGTGCAGGTTGAGACAAGGCCCATCAAATTGTTTTGGTTAAAATGTTGAACCGCATAGGGTATTGTAATTACACCACTACTAGAAATTTTCTAATTATTTGCGGATTTTCTTGAAGGAAATAGGTTTCTTATAATTTTTCGTATGAATTTTTATCCATAGGTAATATCTTCGTAGGTAATTTTTTCCTGCGAATTTTGAAATCCGTAGGAAATTTCCCATAAATTTTCTTGGGAAAAATTTAAATTCATAGGAAAATTTGTAGGAAATATCAAAATTTCCTACAAATTTTCCTACAAATTTGAATCTACAAAAAAAAAACCTTATTTTTAAAAAAATTACAAAAAAATTAGCTGAAAATTCCTATAGAAAAAATCGGCAAGAAAATTCATAAGTAATTCATGAATTTCTAGTAGTGAAATAATATTATTTAAATAACATTAATACACAACATAGAGTCTTCTTGTTGGTATAACATTATACCAACGACATTATACCAATAACATTTCTAATACAACCCCTCCCCTCCTCTTTGATTTAACAGTACGCTTGAATTTAAGTTGTGGCCACGTCTACAGTAATGAATGATCGCTAAGTTCAATATATGGAAGCAAATGTGCATGCAGGACTGCAGAAATCACTTGACTAGTTCCTCCTTCTTGCCTGCTTCTTCAAGTTCTTTCAGCCCTCCAACCTTTTGTTCTATCTCCTCAATCAGCTCCTCACGCCATAGAGCTTCTCTCGCTTCTGCTTCCATAATTTCTTGCTGCATAGCCATAATGATACTCACAATTCAAAATGTTCCTCCTTTGGACTCTGAGGAAAGTGCTATATTTTGCTATTATAATTAACTTAATGGCTACATATCGTTTAGTGTTGCCGTTTTGATTCTTGCGGATTTCAAGTAAAGCCTTTTATACGGTAAATGGTTAATTCATCCTATAGTCGTATAGCAGATTGTTTTGGCCATTTTTGATGTTCATACATGAGAGGTTCTTATATATTCACTGTGCCTAACTTATATTCTAAACCAACAAAGTATTGACACGTAATTAATTTTTATTAAACAACTGTAATGTTTGCTAGTATATTAATGATGTGTCAATAATACTTCAGTTCACATAAGTTAAGTACATTAGGTTTATACAAGAATATTTCGGTGACATATAATATGATTAATAATGTTTCATTAATCAGCTAACTGAAACTCAACGGTTTGCACAAAAAGCCTTCATGCTTGGCAGGAGTAGATTAGATCTATCATATGTTCACTGCTTAGAGTTTGATTTGTCTTCCCCTACTTGTGGCTTCTAGTGAGAGAATAACAAAGTCTAAAAAAGTACCTTCTCATATATCCAGTTTCCAGTGCCATCTCCTCCATCTCCTCTATATGTTTCTGAGTCGTAATATGGGTCCTAAATCATATTAAACGAAACTGTTAATGTAAAAATTGAAGTGAACTTTCAAACATATATTTACAATTTGAATGGAAGGAGAAGGGCTTCTTTACTTTCATGGAACCAAAGAATAAGCATCCCCAAACGGTGAACAATATGTATAAAGAGTCTGCAGCAGGAAGTACATACTAATAAGATATCCAATTGAAATTCCTAGAAAAATATAATAAAACAAATTAAAGAACAGAATTTGGACGAAAGAACTCAAAGAAGGGATGAGGAGGAGCTAAAATATTTTAGACTCACAAACATTCTTTATTGCATCATCACTAAGATGCGAAACTGATTTCTCGGTTATCATATTTATCTGGCCGTCAATTTGTTCTATCATAATTGCCATCAGGGGCCAATCTGGCAAACCATTCACTTTGCATAAGGAAGCTCTTTTCATCTTTCCCTCTTCGACCTTGTACACAAATATATAAGATGCAATTATATGCTCTTAAGGTTCAAACTGAATCTGCTCACCATTTTTAAATGAACTGCGTACCTTCTGCGATCCGTTAAAAAGGGTAGAGGTTGAATGCTGATTAGGCTGCAAAACAAAGACAACTTCAATTTCACCTTTGAAACTAGCATTTGAACCTTAAAGAGATGAAAATGGACAGCAAAAGAATATTTTTTTTTTACCAGTCTTGAAGACCGGTTCACTTCAAACCTTCTTGTTTGTACACATGAGCTCTGAATATGTGATTTGAAAACGGTGAAACCCATGATAGCTTCTGCCATGCTTTTGAAGGATATGTGCCATTGGTTGCTATGCTGGTCCTTACATACGGGATAGAGTGGATAAGAGTCCAACAAAGAACCACCCTCCAAGTACAAACTCCCAACAGATTGGGTTTGAGCTGACTAAGGCATGGTTTTAAATTGCGGTTGTGGTTTCGGTCAGGGCAGGCCCAATTCAAGGGTAAAGCTGACTTAGGCCTCTCAAAAAAAATTTTTCTTTAGAAAAAAACTCACTTTATATCTGTTTATATTATCTTTGATATGTTTGGTACATTAACAAACAAAAGTTAGCCCATTTGATATAAAAATTTACCATTAGCTGCAATTTGCTTTAGGCCTCAATAGATATTGGGTCGGCCCTGGGTCGCGGTTGCTGTGATTGCGGTCATTGCGATTGCTGCGATGCGAAATATGGCTGTAACACTTCGATTTTCGCAGCTTTCTAAGGTCGGAAATGAATATAAATCGTTTATATTTTATCTAAGTTTTAGAAAATGATTTTGGACAAACCGAAGTCATATTCATACTCTATGCTATCGTAGGGAATTACGGTTAAATTTTGGTTTGAAAATTCAGACGGAGCCCGGTTTACGTTTTCACTGACAGTAAGATTTGACTGCTCAGAAGACCTAATTTTGATTTGTGAACGAAATAGTTAGGTTTAGAATCGAATTTCCTACAATTTTGCTAAAATTGGTTTTTCGCACTAAAAAGTGAAATAATATAAGTTATTCGGGCGAAAGCTTGAATCGGGTGACAAATGGAACCGAATTCGGATTTACAGGGACCCGCTAACGGATAAACATGAAGTCACATCAGGTCACATCACCTAGGAAGGCGTGCCAGTGTAATGATGACGTTTGAGAATATCATGACACGAAAAGACCAAAATGCCCTTGACTTTTTTTCATAATTACCATTTAACCTTAGGTGAAAAGACCAAATTACCCTTAAGTGAGAAATTTTGGACATCCTTGTCCCTCCTCATCAAGTCACACGTCCCCCCCTTCATGAGCACTCCACCATTTTCTTCTTCATAACTCCATCTTCTTCCTTTCTTTCTCTCCATTTCTTTAAGAAATTTCAAGAACTTTTGTGAAGAAAAGTTGAGAAGCTCATTCATCTTCATCATCTAGAAGGTATGGAATCCTCATTTGATCTCTTAATCTTCCTATTTCTCCATTGAAATCCTATGTTTTCAAGCTTTGTTCAAGTTGAACTTCAAATTTCATAAAATTATGAAATATTGTAGAAAAATCCTTTCAATATCAAACCAATTTCTATGAACTAGTTTCATCATTCTCTTTCATTATCCAAGAACATGTAACCAAAAGAGTTCTCTAACCTATACGGGTATGGTATGGCCGAAACCTATATATTAAAAAAGCTTGAGTTTTTTATTCAATTTTTGAGTAATGAGATTTGTTCTAGTATTAGGTATACCTATAACATCCCGGTTTCTCTGTGACTCTGATCGAGCTGGTTAACCTCGATCGGGGCTTTGGATGATTGTGTGAATTGTTGTGTGTTAGTTTTAGACCTAGTTTGAAGCTTAGGAATAGGCTTGAACAAGCACTAGTGGGAAATAGACTTTTCACGTCAGGCTTTTAACATCTGTTAAAGAAAAACAGATGTTAACAATAGACGCGGTGGCAAACTTGTAAATAAATCGCGTATGGAGCAGACTTTTAACATCGGTTATAAGGAACCGGATGTTAAAAGTTACTTTTAACATCCGTTTCTGGTAAAACCGATGTTAAAAGTTTCTTCCCTCCATACCATAAAACTTTTTAACATCGGTTCTTTTTTAACGGATGTTAAAAGTAACTTTTTAACATCGGTTGTTTATATAACCGATGTTAAAAATTTACTTTTAACATCCGTTAAAAAAGAACCGATGTTAAAAGTTTCTTCCCTCCATACCAAAAAACTTTTTAACATCGATTCTTTGTTAACGGATGTTAAAAGTAAATTTTTAACATCGGTTTTTTATATAACCGATGTTAAATAATATTTTAACATCGGTTTTTTATAACAACCGATGTTAAAAGTTATTAAAATTTATAACGTTAACTTTCTCAAACCTTCTCTGTCTCGCGCCCTACATTTCAACGTTACAGTGTTCTCACTCCCGCGACCTACTTTTCTCTTCTCTTCACTGACCTCCTTCTCCTCCGTTCGTGAGC
Source organism: Ammopiptanthus mongolicus (assembly GCA_039655645.1). NCBI lineage: Eukaryota > Viridiplantae > Streptophyta > Magnoliopsida > Fabales > Fabaceae > Ammopiptanthus > Ammopiptanthus mongolicus. The sequence continues at coordinate 60,567,313 of CM077345.1, forward strand.
CACCGTAGAACCACCACCATAACTTCCTCTTCGCAAAGGTACGTAACTCTCTCTTCCCTATTTCTATTTGCTCAAACCCTCGCATTTGCTCGCATTTGCTAAATACCATTTTTGCTCAGAACCATTTACAACTGAACCATCGCAACTGAACCACCCCAACTCCCTCTCTTCTACAACTAACCACCGCATTTGAACCGCCCCAACTCCCCTTCTGCTTGGTAATCCTTCTCTGTTAGTTACTGTTTAGCATTGTCTCTGTTTTAATGATTTGAATATTTCATGAAATAATGAAATGCATTTTGAGTTTTTTTTATACTTAAACACTTTGATGTTACATAATATTGAGCATAGACTTTTAGGCTTTGCTTATAATCTCAATAGTCAAGGGGTTTGGGTTTAGTTAAAAAGTTAGGTCATCTGGATTGGTTTGATCAATAGTCGAGGGGTTTAGTTTCTATTATAGGACTTAAAGTTTAGGCCTATAATTTCAAATACTGCTCTTTGAGAGTCTCCCCTCTTGTGCTCATATTGTATAAATATGTGTAAATCTACAGAACATGGATATGGACCGTAGTTGGATGGTTAGTAAACGCACAAGTGATGAGTATTGGGAGGGAGTGGAAGAGTTTCTAGAATTTGCTCAAAGAAATCTTCCTGATAGTAATGGAAGATTTAAAAGTCCTTGTGTTAGATGTTTGAATATGAGGAAATGTGAAGTTAAGCAAATACGTGATCATCTTATTTGTGAAGGGATTTGCAAGAGTTATACAAGATGGATATGGCATGGTGAAGACTTGTTAAACATGCCAAGTGTGTCCCAAAGTGAAGAAGTTGATGTGGATATGGAGGACGATCGACTAGAGGACATGATCCGTGATATTGGACAAGAGTCATTTTAGCGAGCACGTGTGTATGATACTTTGTGCAGTGATGCGGATACGCCTTTGTATCCGGGGTGCACTACTTATACAAGGTTGTCGGCGGTCTTAAAATTGTTCAGTGTGAAGGCGAGAAATGGGTGGAGTAATAAAAGCTTCACCGAATTGCTTGAGTTGTTGAACAACATGCTTCCAGAAGGCAACACACTGCCAGATCGTAACTATGAGGCAAAGAAGATACTCTGTCCGATGGGTATGGAGTATAAGAAGATACATGCATGTCCTAATGATTGCATACTATACAGGGGTGTGTATGAAGGGATGCACGACTGCCCCAAGTGTGGGGTATCGCGGTACAAAGTGAAGGATGGTGATTCTAGTTGTGATGTGATCACAAAGGGTCCTCCTGCAAAGGTGTTGTGGTATCTTCCAATAATTCCAAGGTTCAAGCGATTGTTCGCAAATGTAAATGACGCAAAGAACATTAGATGGCATGCAGATGAGAGGAAACGTGATGGAATGCTTCGCCATCCGGCTGATTCTGTGCAATGGGAGAGAATTGATAGTTTGTTTCCGAATTTCGGAAATGAGCCAAGAAACCTTAGGCTTGGACTTGCTACGGATGGAATGAATCCGTATGGTACCTTAAGTAGTATCCATAGTTCATGGCCTGTTCTCCTCGTAATTTACAATCTACCTCCTTTGTTGTGCATGAAGCGCAAATACATGATGTTATCTATGATGATTTCGGGCCCAAAACAGCCAGGAAATGACTTAGATGTTTATCTAAGTCCCTTGATTGAAGACTTGAGAAAGTTGTGGGTGGAAGGCGTTGATGTGTTTGATGGCCATTACAAAGAGACTTTCAAGATGTGTGCCATGTTATTTTGCACCATCAATGACTTTCCAGCATACGGGAACTTGTCCGGGTATAGTGTTAAGGGGCATAAAGCATGCCCAATATGTGAAGAAGGCACATGTTTCACACAATTGTAACATGGAAGGAAGACAGTTTACCCATATCGTAGACTGAAAAAAGCTTTCAATGGATTCCAAGAGAATGGAATTGCTCCGACGGCCTTTAATGGAGAGAAAGTTTATCAAAGGGTGAAGGACATTAATGTTATGTTCGGAAAGGCTCAAAAGAAGGCTATTGAGAAAAACATATGGAAGAAGAGGTCGATCTTCTTTGATCTTCCATACTGGTGCAAACTTGATGTCAGACATTGTATTGATGTCATGCATGTGGAGAAAAATGTATGTGATAGTCTAATTGGAACGCTTCTCAACATTCAGGGTAAGACAAAGGACGGTGTGAATGCTCGTCTAGATTTGGTTGCGATGGGTATACGAGAGCAGTTAGCTCCACAACCAAAGGATGGTAAGCGGACATATTTGCCTCCAGCATGTCATACCTTGTCAAAAAAAGAGAGAACAAGTTTTTGTGAGTGTCTACGGGGCGTCAAAGTGCCATAGGGTTACTCTTCAAATGTCAAGAGACTTGTCTCAAATGATCTAAAATTGGTTGGCTTAAAGTCTCATGATTGCCACGTCTTGATGCAACAACTACTACCAGTGGCTATTCGTGGTATTGCTCCTAAAAATGTTAGACATGTCATAACTAGGTTGTGCTCATTCTTCAATGCTATATGTAGCAAAGTCATTGACCCCCAGAAGTTGGATGAGTTGGAAGATGAGGCTGCTATAATCTTATGCCAATTGGAGATGTATTTTCCTCCTTCATTTTTCGACATCATGGTTCACTTAATTGTTCATCTAGTGAGGGAGATTAAATTATGTGGCCCCGTTTATTTAAGGTGGATGTACCCAGTTGAGCGATACATGAAGATCTTGAAAGGGTATGTGAAGAATCCACACCGTCCTGAAGCATCTATTGTTCAAAGATACGTTGCAGAAGAAGCTATTGAGTTTTGTCAAGACTACCTTTCAGAAGTGGAGGCTATAGGGATTCCTAAGCCTCGTCATGAGGGAAGATGTACCGGTAAGGGTACACGAGGTATAAAGGTTAATAGCAAGGCTCGGGAGGAAGTGTTTCAAGCCCATTTGCACATTTTGAATAACACTGATGAGGTTGCACCTTACTTATGTGCTTACAAACAAGAGGTCAAGGAAGAAAACCCTAGAAGGAACGAAAAATGGTTGTTGAACCATCATAACAAGACTTTCGTAGCCTGGTTTAAAGAAAAAATTACAAATGATCATACTGCTTCCGATACATTACAATGGCTAGCACAGGGGCCACGTCTTGAAGTCATATGTTGGAGTGGATATGATATCAATATGTTTTCCTTCTATACAAAGTCCCAAGATGACAAGAGTACCATGCAAAACAGTGGGGTTATGATCGTATCTGAGTCGATGCACTTCTCTAGTTCAAAAGATACAAATCCCATTATGGCATCGAAATCTTACTTTGGAGTCATTGAAGAGATTTGGGAGGTCGATTACACTAAATTTCAAGTGCTTGTTTTTAAGTGTATGTGGGCTGACAGTAACAGTGGTGTACAAACTGAAGAATTGGGATTTACATTGGTAGACCTTGACAAAGTAGGTCACACGGAAGAGCCTTTCATCATGGCTTCACAAGCAAAACAAGTGTTTTATATCAATGATCCTTGTAACAAAAGATGGTCAGTTGTTCTCCAAGGAAAAAGCATGCATAATGGTATCCATGAAAATCAAGATTCAACTCTTGATATTCCAGAAACTCCTTCTTTCTCAACACAGATGCCTATTTTCGTCGAGGAAAATGTAGTGGACGATGTACTTGCCACTCGTGATGATCATCATGAAGGGATATTGATCTAAACTTGACCATAGTGTAAGTTATGTTTAAATTAAAGTATTCTTTTTTTATTTATCCATGTTAAAGTAGACTTATTTTTATTTATCCATTTTAAGTTAGACTTATTTTTATTTATCCATGTTAAAGTAGGCTTTTTTATCCATGTTATAGTAGACTTTTCTTTATTTATCCATCTTATATACTTACCTAATTTATTACTTTTTGTCTAAACAGGCACACATGACTGATCCAGCAGGCATTTCTCCTTCTCCTTCGCATAGCGGGTCAGGTGGTGCACGCCCCAAAAAAAGGGGTAGAGCAGCCACAAAGTTACGATCGTTGGCCCTGAGTCGTTGCGGTGATCAGAGGCTTCCGGTTGAGTTTGATACATATGGGGGGCCATAGGGCCGAATGCTGACAAATTCACCGGTTTTGTGGCCCTGGAAGCTCGAAACAGGGTTAGCATTCTTATTGAGGAATGGGCTCAGGTACCGAGTATGGTGAAGGATCAAATTTGGTCTTCAATCTTGGTATTTTACTTTTATCCTCTCTATTTGTATCTAAATTGTATTTACTTATATTATTATCATACTCTAATATATTTCCTCCATTTTGTTTTGTACTATAGTTGACCTTTGATGTCCCGAATACTCCTGAATGTAAGAAGAAATGGCTTTCTTTTGCCGCGAAGCGGTGGACGGGGTTCAAGACCTATTTGGGAAAGAGATATATTTTTGAGAAGAAAGACGACAAATCTCCACTTGACACATACTCTTTCATTGATAAGGAGACGTGGGATAGGTTTGTTGTGAGCCGACAAGACCCTGCCTTTCTGGTTAGTTTCCCGTTATATTTTTTATAATAGGCCTATCTAATTTATTTATTTATTTAATTGAATTGAGTACGTGTTATTTGTAACAGGAGAAAAGGAAAAAGGCCAAGGAAATCCAGAAAAACAATGTACACCCACACCATATGTCTCGTGGTGGCTATCGTATGGTTCGGCAGAAAATTATGAATGAGAAGATGAAAAAGAAGCAAGAAGAGGCCAAAAAGAAGCAAGAAGAAGGTGGAGCTGATGAAGAAGCCGAAGCCGATGGAGAAATAGTTGTTAATCCTCCATCTCCACCCGAACGCCATGAAACATGGATGGAAGCCCGAAAGACAAAATCGGGAGCTTTTAAAGCCGAGCCCACACGCATTGTCGCTGAAAAGATTGTAAGTAATTAATAGATTACTTCTACTTGTAATTAATACAGTTAAGTAAACACTATCTTACACATATTTTGTGAATTTCCCCCTTATAGACATCGCTGGTGGAACAAAGCTCGCAAGGATCATTCGTTCAACATGGACGTAGGGATATCCTGAGCACTGCCCTAGGTAAAGATGACCACCCTGGCTTTGTAAAGGGTGTTGGAGGGCTAGTGGGCATTCGGCAATATCACGGACGACGAGTCCATGTTGGAAGCCGAATCAGCAGCCACGAGCGGGAAAGCATTAAGGAGGAGCTTAAAAGAGAGATGTTTCCGGAGCTTATGGAATCATTCATAAAGGAGATGTCATCTAGGGGGGTTACAATTTCCCAACCAAGCCCAATGAGTCAACCTTCTCAGCATGTGAGCACCGTTGGGAGCTGTGAGGATGCACATAAGCCAGTTGAGATGCCTTTATCCCAGGTATGCATATTAATTTCATATTAATCATTTAATTACTTATGTCTTATTTATTTACAAATGACATTACTTAACTAATGCCTTATCTTTGTTGCTTAGAACACTGATAAAAAGCTAAGATCGAATGTAGCTCATTTGGCCGCATTTGCTGCGGATGCGCCGGATAAAGAGTATGCTATTCCCTTGGAACACGAAGGCGCTTGCGACTTGCCAGCCTTTTTTTTCTCTGGGAAGGATATAGGTGACATATGTCTGCCGGGTAATTGGCTAGCCAATACCGTTCTGAGTATGTGGTGCACGTAAGTACACTGTTGACATGCATCTTAGGTATTTTAATTCTATAATTTATTTCAATGTCTTACGTATTTAACATTATTTTATTCTAATATCTTAGGTATCTTCATCGCTTATGTATGGAAAGAGGCAACCAGAATACGTATGGATTCTTAGACCCAAGCGTAATTCAGGGAAATTACTGCACTAATGGGGATGCGATGAAGACATACATCCTGAAGCTACTTGGTCAAACAAAGAAAGATATTTATCTAGCACCAATACTTAGGAGTGGTCATTGGCAGTTGCTCATACTTCATCCTAGCCAGTATCGTGTCGTCTTCTTATGCTCGTTGCACTATAGTCCGACAACTGAATTGAAGGACGCGATTGACATGTAAGCTTTAATTTAATTTGTAATTCAAATTGCTTTTGCTTTATTACATGAACATAATTGACATTATTATTTTTAATCATAGAGCTATGGTTGCAAGTAGCATGGCTTGTGCAGATGGCAAAAGTAGGCCATCCAAGTCAAAAAGAAAGCCTGAATGGATTATCCCACTCGTAAGTAGTTTATTATATCTTACAAAAAAATTACAACAGTAATTATTATTATATTAGTACTGTACTTGATATTCAATTTCATATTGTCTTGTAGTCTCGTAGACAAGCTGGCGGCTGGGAGTGTGGATACTACGTGATGAAACATATGTTGAACGTGGTCTCCGCCACTATTATTGACGGATGGCAACAGGTAATAAATATAAAGTTTTGCACAAGTTAAATTATATTTTGTTTTGGTTGAAGATTTAATGTTGATTTATTTAAACTTGTGCAGGCTTTTGACGATCAAACTCCACTTGATAAAGAACAGATGAAAGACCTGAGGGAACGTTTTGCTAATTTCTTTTATGAGTATACTAGGCAGCATAATGTAGATTGTATATGATTTTTGCACTTGTATGTATTGCATGTGACACAGTTTGGACTTTAGGTTATTGCACTTATAACACTGTATATATGTAATGTCATTATAGTATAGTCTAATTCTTCTGGACTTGTGTAACTAGTACTGTAATATATATTAATTGTAATTCCGGAACAGCAATCTAGCTATATGAGTTAATATATTACATGTTTGAATCTGTTTCTGGCATTATGTTGTGTACTGAATTGTGGATGATATACTGATGGATATGCAGGGTGGGAAAGAACTATAAATGAAACAACCATATAAAAAAAAAAAACATTACTTTTAACATCGGTTGTTCTAATAACCGATGTTAAAAGTAAACTTTTAACATCGTGTGTTCCTAAAACCGATGTTATAAGTACTTTTAACATCGGTTTCAGATACAATGGATGTTAAAAGTGTACTGAACCTTTGATTGAGACACACTTTTAACATCGGTTGTTATATAACCGATGTTTAAAGTTTACTTTTAACATCCGGTTTTTTATTAACCGATGTTAAAATTACACTTTTAACATCGGTTTAAAACCGATGTTAAAAGTTACACTTTTAACGTCCCTTTAATTAACGTCGCCACTATAACCGATGTTAAAAGTGTTTTTTAACCGATGTAAAAAGTGCTTTCTGTACTAGTGAAGGTTGGAGGTGCCTAAGATGTTAAATGAGTAACTGTGGAGGCTAGAAGTTCTTCTCTCGCTGAGCTGACGCTCAAGCGTGTGAGAATTCAACGCTCAAGCGTTATGAGGCTTAAGCGTAGGAGGAGTTGGACGCCTCAGCGTGCTGAGTGCGCTGAGCAGCTGTTCTGCGTTTGGACGCGTGTGAGACACATGTCAGGCCAGGGAGCAGGCGGAGTGGACGAGGTCCCACGCTCAAGCGTGGAGAGAACCCAACACTAGAGCATGGCAACACTCAAGCGTGCAAATTGATGAACGCTTAAGCGTGGACAGCAAAACCCGTAAGTGGAGCTTCCACTTTCATCTTCTCATTTGCATGAAATCTCCTAAGGTTTTCTGCAACTAGTGAGAGAAGCTCTAAGTTTCTAGAGTGAGAAAGCTCGAGGTTGAAGGTGATCGAAGTACTGGAACGCGATTCCGACTACTCCGTTGTGATAGCGGCTGAGTTACCTACAACTCTGACGGATTGGTTTTTGGATTCGCCACTGGTAAACTCGGACCCCTAACACGTGTTCTTCGTGTTCATGGTGTCCTTCGAGTCTTTACCCTTTTTCTTTGAATTTTGAGCTCGCCCTGGGACTAACACTATGGTGCATGAGTTGTGCTCGTGATCAGGGCAAAGTTCGTGGTCGCGGTGGTACAAGGTTTGGAGCTTGAGACTGCGGCTGTGAGGGGGAGTTCGTGGCTGTCTTGGGCTGTTCTTGAAGGAGGGCTGCGAGCTTGAGGAAGGAGGAGCGAGCCGGTAATCGCGAGGATTTGCGTGCCAACAGTTCAGGTGGGGAGAAAGAGTATTGCTGTCGTCGGGAAGGCAAGAGTAATGTAGTTGTGATTTCTGCTATGCGTAGGGAAGCACTAACCCTACTAGTGGCTGAGACCTGATAAAGTATCTAGAACCTAGGTTTAGCTTACCTTGGGCTATCGCCTTTAGGTTTGGAAACCCTAGGTTAGAGAATTTTTAATCGAGGATGTTTGCTGATGTATGACTGTATGATGTTAGCTGTTGTTGTTGCTATCTGTTTGCCTATATGCTACTTGGTGTATGTGTTATGCTGCTAGCTGCTTATATATTGTTGTTGATGTTACTGCTACTATGATGTTATTGCTGTTGCTATGCTGTATGCTGTAATATTGAGAGTTGTGGCGGAATGTCGTAGAATAAGTTTGGCTGTGTGCTGTGTTGTTGTCGGGTTGATACTGTGGATGGTGCTGTTGCTGCTATGCTGACTTCTTGAGGCTGTGTGCCGTGTTGTTTGAGCTGTGGCTCGTGAATGCGTGGTGTCGAGGCTGTGGCTGTGTGGATGCAGTGGCATCGTGATGTTTTGATTTGGTTGAGAGCTTAGGCGTGAGATCCGGTATCAAGCCCGTTGAGGAGGTTTGCTGCATATCATTTTCAGCCGCCAAGTGGCGAGGTCGTGTGACAGGTAGTATGGGCTACCAGCATCATACGAGGTTAGCGGTACCTGAGTGCGGGTATGGAAAGTAGATGGGGCGGTCAAGTGAGTGGCCTTGGGGATTTTGCCGGTCTCGGGAATAGTTTACAGCGATGGATGAGGTAGCCCCTATCCTATCGTGATGCCTAATCCAGTCCGGTTTGCCCGACTAATCCCAGAGCTTTCCAGGCTAAAATTCCAAGGCGACCGAGATACCCCAGTTCCGACATGGAAGGGGGATGCACTCTTATTGGTCACGGCGAGCGGTTCGGTTTCTTGGACAGGCTAACTCCGTTCGACACAGAACCTGTTCCAGTGTGGACTTGTTCGGGTGTGGAACTGTTCCAGTTGGGAACCTGCATAAGTGCGTTTTTCGGCCGACATGCTGCATGTGATTAGTATCCTGGTCTAGAGGTTTGATCTGAGTGTGAGTCTCATGGGATGGATACTTGTTGCATATGCTGTCTTGGGAGATGCGTGTTGGAATGCCGTAGATGCTATATTGCTATATCTGCTATATGTTATCTGCTATACTTTACTGCATTACTATTGTTTTTCGACCTTATAAGGCGCTGTATTTCTTATCTCCCTTCTATTTTCCTTGTTGTTCGGTATGGATTGGCTTGAAGGCGACGAGCCAGCTGAGGCGTATCATGGACCCGAGACTTCACCCGTTCATCACGGGGGCAACGCGGATGCCGGTGCTGGGAGACATTGAGATCATATACCATGATGAGAGGGGATGGCGGGTAGACCCCTCTACCTTTTTGGTGGTCTACACAGGGCCAGTCAGCCTGATGTTTCGGAGCGGTACACCTCCATATGTAGATATTATCGGTCCCTATCGTATCTACCAGTTCCTTCCCTTTCCGAGGATGTGGCGACCTCCGAGGCAGAGGGGGCAAGACTACACTTGGGCAGCACCCCAGTCATCGATCGTGACCTGCAGGAGAGGTTACGTCTACCGAGGCCAGGCAGGAGGATCGAGCATTACTTGAGGACCTACCGCAGGCGGAGGATCGTAGTGTCTAGTTCTTCGTATGAGTATGAGCCGATTGTGCGGTACCAGCGTATTCATGGCGAGGGTCAGGGGAGCTCAGGGCATCCGCACCACTGATGGTGAGAGCCTGCCAATGCGTCCTAGGGAGTGAGCTGAACGCTTTTTCATGTATTTTGAGAGGGGACGGGGGTTGTTGGTGAGCTTCAAGTGTTTTTCTTTTGATTCTTGATGTTTTTTTGGTTTTCTACCCGACAATATGTATATCTATGTACAGTGCCCTACTGATGGGGCTAACTTATGCATGTTATTGTATAGTTATGTATATATATATTTTGCGCATTATACTCTGATCATCGTTCCTTATGCTTGCCGTTCTTGTTTACGTTGTTTTGTTTCCGCAATGCGGTTTGTTTTACCACGCTATCGCTTTATATATGGCTAGGCATAGTTAATAATAATAATAAGAGGTTGGGACTAAGGGGATTATCCTTCTAAGAGAGGAGGGTCGTCTTAATACCTAAGGATCATTCATCCAAAAGAAATTTTAGACATCTCTAGCTAATTTTTGGAGCACATGGCCGAACCTAGATCAAGGGATTTAGGGAAAATTTATGTTGTTTGATGTTGGTGTTTGAAATGATTGTGTGTATGTAGTTGTTGTTGGGTATTCAGACGAGTAATCGGGAGATTCGTGGACCGATCAGACGACTTTTAGTTGGGAGGCTTACTTCAAGAGGTAAGGGGATAAACCTGAGGAATTCAATTTCCGACAGCTGTGTACTGTCTGTATTGTTTATCGGGTGGAAATGTGTAATTGTGTTGTAATGTAATTATTTTGGTGGAGTGATTTATTTATTTATTGCTAAAATATGCTTGCCTATGCTTAAATGTGCTTAAGTATATTGATTTGTGTGGAGATGTGCTCAAGTATGTTGATTATGATATGTATGCTTAGCATGATGTATTGAGTTGAAATAATGATTGGTGTTGTGCTAAAGGCCTAACATTGGTTAGTGTCCAAATTAAAGAAGGTAAAAGCTTCAAAAAGCTTGAGACACACTATTAAGCTGACAAAAAGTATAAGAGTTGGAAAAGAGTTGAAGATAACATGTCTTGATGTTTTATTTTGGGAACAAGAAAATGAAATGTATACTTTAATAGAATAAAAAGACATAAGGAAAGAAATTATAAAATAAAGATTTGCTTGAGAAAAATGAGTATTAGAACGGGAAAGTTTTAGAAACCATCAGTAGAATTCAAGACAACAAAACGAGATATTTTTACGCAAAAGTATTTTCGAGGACTTAGTTTTGGGAACCAAGTTTGTCTTATCAAAGAAAAAGAGTTCATTACGAATACATTTAAAGTTTTAGTAGTTACCAAGGTATTTCAAAAGAAAGGGGTCTTTGACCTAGAGTTTTTCATGAGTTATGTTTTCAAAGCGTTGATGTTTTACTAAAGTTTGGTTTTAAAAAGAAAAATAGGTGTTGATAAAGAGTTCTGTTTTATGGCAACCGATCTCGAAGGTTTTGTGTGCAAGCTTCGGAGATTTGGGGTTTTGTTTTAGTATTTTAAGAGAAAAGTTTCTGAAGGCGAACCTAGGAACCGAGACGTCGGGGTTCTACCGGTCTGCAAAACACATGGATCAAGGATCCGTGTTAGTAAGGAGGTCCTGTTAGCTTGTGGACAATTGTGTGGTCCTGTAGGCTTGTGGACGTTTTTGTGTGCTCTAGAATCTTAACTCTAAGACTAGTGCATCGGTAGATAGTTTTTTTGGGTTCGGGCTGCTTCAGACTGTGTGTCCCTTTCTGGATTTTGGACTGTGTGTCCCCTTTTGGGAAATGTGATAAAGACTTAAGAGTCAAAAAGATGCGGTGATTGATAGCTTTGAGCTTCAACGAGGAAATAACTATACGACACATAAAAACATATGAAAACAAAAGGTTTTCTCATGCATTTGTTTTTGGCAGATGCGCCATGGAATGGGGAACCTTGATGATAGGGAACCCTGTGATTACTTTAAGTCATTGTGTGCCGTTGTACCTTGATAGGCAATGGGAAGTCCATATAATGTGAAGCATGGTCAGTGTGATATGGTAATAAAATCTATATAATGTGAAGCATTTGTACAGTGTGACATGGTAACAAAATCTATATAATGTGAAATGTTTTGCCCTGTGTTGGATGGCGTGATATGGTAATGAAGTCCATATAATGTGAAGCGTTGCGCCCTATGTTGGACAGCGTGATATGGTGAACATTGTGGGCCTTATTTGGCAATCAAGCTTGATCAACTCATTCGTTTGGTGATGGGATTTCCGGAAATTAAGAATCGAATGTTAGATGGTATATTTTGAAGTGCCATGCATATGTTTTAAAAATAACGATGACTATTGGGTATGAGACCCTTGCATTGTCTACATTGATACAATATTTTGTGATATACTTGCCGTGTTGAAAAAATATATATATATATATATATATATATATATATATATATATATGAACTGTCGTTATGTTTGTTGTGTATGTAATTGTCGTATTTTGAGTTCATATATTGGTTTCTCACCTTTGCTTGTACATGTTGGACACCCTATTGTGTTTTTGGATACCTGTACAGATGTTTATCAACAGTCCTCTGGGTCACTTCGGGACCTTGTCGCATGAACTGCTCGACGTTGAAGATGAAGAGGTAAGGATGGTTGAAGACGAGACCCAGTCTCATTGGTACGGCGTATACTAGGTAGTACGTCTTTTGTTAGAGTCGGACCAGCTTAGGGTTTTCTTTAGAGGTAGTGATTTTTGGTAGTCTGTTGTCGGCTAATGATGGCCAGTGTTTTGGAAATACAGTTTCCAGACTATCGCTACTTAGTTCGTAGACTTGTAGTGTTTACTTCTGTTAGTTTATCTTTTGAAGACGGACGAGATGTCCAAGGTCTCCTATGTATGTTGTTAACTGATGATGTAGATACATATATATGTATATGAGTAGTGTTGATGATCATCTTAGGTAGATGTAGTTTAATGTTGTATGAGAAGAAAAAAATTTATCACGATTTTCAGAATGGAATAAGATCTAAGTAAAGAAAAATTATTTCCGAAAGTAAGCCAGCAAATTCCTTTTTCATACTTTATGTTGTTTTCAGGTTATGAAAGTAACACCAGAAGGAGGGGTATTACAAGTGGTATCAGAGCAGGTCGAGTCTTTCGGGAACCTTTGGGGAATAGGTTTGTTGTGTTGATGTTGTGTGATCTCTGATTAAGGCTCAATTGAATTACTTCTTAGAAGTAATGTATGTTGATAAGTGAGCCTACGTTTTGGTTTCTGGTTTCAGTTTGACTGATTTCAATCTTTTAGGTTAGATATGGAACCAGGAACTGAGACTAGAGCTGGACGCGGACGTGGCCGTGGACGTGGTCGCGGACGAGGAGTTGGTGCTCATGCAGAGGAAACTGACGATGCTAATGGGATGGACTTTGCTGCACAAGCAATGCCGAACATGGCGACTGCTATTGCTGTACAGATTGCTACAATGAGTGCTCACAATGCACAAGAGCAAGCTCATGCTGAACAGGCCGCGCGCTGAAGGTCGAAACCTAACGGCATTTAGATGCCAAAATCCGCCACAGTTTCATAGCGACGTGGATCCTAAGAAGGCTGACTTGTGGATCCAAGAGATCGAAAAGATCTTCAACCTGATTCACAGCCCTGAAGATGTGAAGGTACCGTATGCAACTTTCCTACTACTGGGAGATGCGGAATACTGGTGGAAAGGAACCAGACAGCTACTAGAGGCAAATCAGCAGGAAATCACTTGGAATCTGTTTAAACATCGATTCCTGGAGAAGTATTTCCCACAAAGTGCCAGAGCTGAGAAAGAATGAGAATTTTTGCGGTTGCAACAAAGGAAGATGACCGTCGGGGAATATGTGGCAAGATTTGAATCGCTGGCCAAGTATTTCCGATTCTTCCAGAACAACCTTGACTAAGACTGGAAGTGTGAGTGTTTCGAGAGAGGCCTGAGGTATGAAATCCGGGAGTCCGTGTTACCGCAGGGGATTCGAAATTTCCAGGCATTAGTTTGGAAAAGCGGACAAGTGGAGCTAATGAAACATGGAAGGGCCAACAGAGAGAACGTTGGAGGACCTTCCCGCTTTAAGAATCAATACCAGGACCACAGAGAAGAACGAAGTCAAAGGATGCCTTATTCCCGACCCCCAGGGGATAATCGGAACCAATACAGTATCATCCTGTGGCTTACGCATCAGGCAGTGGAGGCCAGAGGGATCACGATCAGGGCCAAGAGAGGAAATGTTTCAAGTGTGGAGATCCATCACACATGGCCAACAACTGCTCTGTGCGGAGTTCTAGATGTTTTACCTGTGGGCAAACGGGGCACATAGCGAGATACTGCATGGCACAAGGATCTGTTCCAGCTGCCAATAATGATACCGGAAATAGAAGGCCGACGACGACGGGAAGAGTTTACACCATGAGTGGTGTTGAGGCTTCGAATTCCGACGATCTCATACAAAGGTAGCTGCAACATGAACGGTAATCTCTTAACTATACTTTCAATTCGAGTGCTGTTTATTCTTTTCTTGCGATGGATTGTGTGAAATGTTTAAAGTTACCTGTTTCTTCCTTGCCATATGAGCTTTTGTACTCATATTCCTGTATAATCCTCAATGTATTAGACATTTGAGGGATTGGGTTAGTAGTATCCATTGGTCTGGATATCTTCATAGTATTTCATTGAAAGGGTTGTTATGACTATTTCTTGAGTTATAACACGAACAAATTCTTAATACTGGAAGTTTCTTGATGAAACTTAGTCTGACCACTTCTACTTTTGGTAAATGTGATCCAATCTGATTTCGATCAAACTATTCATCTTTTGATTCCCTAATTCGTTGGGAGATTCTTGTGAAAGAAGGGACTTTATCAGAGCCATGGTTGTAAACACGTATTAGCTATGCATTTTTACACTCACAAACCTACTGAAGAATCTTTTTACATACTGGATATTCCTATATTCTTTTCTGGATGGTAAAATTTCTTCTACATACTTTCTTGTAAGAATTAAGAAATCCCGTCTAGTTTTGAGTCACAAAATTTCGAGGATGAAATTTTTTTTAAGTGGGGTAGTAATGTAACACCCCGATTTTCGCTGCTTTCTAAGGTCGAAAATGAATATAAATACGTTTATATTTTATCTGAGTTTTAGAAAATGATTTTGGACAAACCGAAGTCACATTCATACTCTACGCTATCGTAGGGAGTTACGGTTAAATTTTGGGATGAAAACTCAGACGGAGCCCGGTTTGTGTTTTCGCTGACAGTAAGTTTTGACTGCTCAAAAGACCTAACTTTGACTCGTGAACGAAACAATTAGGTTTAGAATCGAATTTCCTACAATTTTACTAAAATTGGTTTTTCGCATTAAAAAGCGAAATAATATTAAGTTATTTGGGCGAAAACTTGAATCAGGTGACGAACGGAGCCGAATTCGGATTTACCAGGACCCGCTAAAAGATAAACATGAAGTTACATCTGGTCTCATCACCTAGGAAGGTGTGCCAGTGTCATGATGACGTTTGAGAATATTTGGACGCAAAAACACCAAAATGCCCATGACTTTTTTCATAATTACCATTTAACCTTGGGCGAAAAGACCAAATTACCCTTAAGTGAGAAATTTTGGACATCCTTGTCCCTCCTCATCAAGTCACACCCCCCTTCATGAGCACTTCACCATTTTCTTCTTCATAACTCCATCTTCTTCCATTCTTTCTCTCCATTTCTTTAAGAAATTTCAAGAACTTTTGTGAAGAAAAGTTGAGAAGCTCATTCATCTTCATCATCTAGGAGGTATGGAATCCTCATTTGATATCTTAATCTTCCTATTTCTCCATTGAAATCCTATGTTTCAAGCTTTGTTCAAGTTGAACTTCAAATTTCATAAAATCTTGAAATATTGTAGAAGAATCCTTTTAATGTCAAATCAATTTCTATGAGCTAGTTTCATCATTCTCATTCATTATCCAAGAGCATGTAACCAATAGAGTTCTCTAACCCATAGGGGTATGGTATGGCCAAAACTTATATATTGAAAAAGCTTGAGTTTTTGATTCAATTTTTGAGTAATGAGATTTGTTCTAGTATTAGGTATACCTAAGGATCATTCATCCAAGAGATATGAAATTTTAGACATCGCTAGCTAATTTTTGGAGCACATGGCCGAACCTAGATCAAGGGATTTAGGAAAAATTTATGTTGTTTGATGTTGATGTTTGAAATGATTGTGTGTATGTAGTTGTTGTTGGGTATTCGGATGAGTAATCGGGAGATTCGCGGACCGATCAGATGACTTTTCGTTGGGAGGCTTGCTTCAAGAGGTAAGGGGATAAACCTGAGGAATTCAATTTCTGACAGCTGTGTACTGTCTGTATTTGTTATCGGGTGGAAATTTGTAATTGTGTTGTAATGTAATTATTTTGGTGGAGTGATTTATTTATTGCTAAAATTTGCTTGCCAATGCTTAAATGTGCTTAAATATGTTGATTTGTGTGGAGATGTGCTCAAGTATGTTGATTATGATATGTATGCTTAGCATGATGTATTGAGTTGAAATAATGATTGGCGTTGTGCTAAAGGCCTAACATTGGTTAGTGTCCAAATTAAAGAAGGTAAATGCTTCAAAAAGCTTGAGACACACTATTAAGCGGACAAAAAGTATAAGAGTTGGAAAAGAGTTGAAGATTACTCGTCTTGATGTTTTATTTTGGGAACAAGAAAATGAAATGTATACTTTAAGAGAATAAAAAGACATAAGGAAAGAAATTATAAAATAAAGATTTGCTTGAGAAAAATGAGTATTAGAAAGGGAAAGTTTCTTTAGAAACTATCAGTAGAATTCAAGACGACAAAAGTAGATATTTTTACACAAAAGTATTTTCGAGGACTTAGTTTGGGGAACAAAGTTTGTCTTATCATAGAAAAAGAGTTCTTTACGACTACATTCAAAGTTTTAGTAGTTACCAAGGTATTTCAAAAGAAAGGGGTCTTTGACCTAGAGTTTTTCATGAGTTATGTTTCCAAAGCGTTGATGTTTTACTAAAGTTTGGTTTTAAAAAGAAAATTAGGTGCTGATAAAGAGTTCTGTTTTATGGCAACCGATCCCGAAGGTTTTGTGTGTAAGCTTCGGAGATTTGGGGTTTTGTTTTAGTATTTCAAGAGAAAAGTTTTTGAAGGCGAACCTAGGAACCGAGACGTCGGGGTTCTACCGTTCTGCAGAACACGTGGATCAAGGAGGTCCTGTTAGCTTGTAGACAATTGTGTGGTCCTGTAGGCGCTTGGACAATTGTGTGGTCCTGTAGGCT
The DNA here is from genome assembly GCA_039655645.1 of Ammopiptanthus mongolicus. Lineage (NCBI taxonomy): Eukaryota > Viridiplantae > Streptophyta > Magnoliopsida > Fabales > Fabaceae > Ammopiptanthus > Ammopiptanthus mongolicus. The sequence goes on from CM077345.1 coordinate 60,584,409, forward strand.
TGTGGACGTTTTTGTGTGCTCTAGATTCCAAGCTCTAAAACTAGTGCATCGGTTGATAGTTTTTTTGGGTTCGGGCTGCTGCGGACTGTGTGTCCCTTTCTGGATTTTGGACTGTGTGTCCCCTTTTGGGAAATGTGATAAAGACTTGAGAGTCAAAAAGATGTGGTGATTGATAGCTTTGAGCTTCAACGAGGAAATAACTATACGACACAGAAAAACATATGAAAACAAAAGGTTTTCTCATGCATTTGTTTTTGGCAGACGTGCCATGGAATGGAGGAACTTGATGATAGGGAACCCTGTGATTACTTTAAGTCATTGTGTGCCATTGTACCTTGATGGGCAATGGGAAGTCCATATAATGTGAAGCATTGTACCTCGTGTTGGTCAGTGTGATATGGTAATAAAATCCATATAATGTGAAGCATTTGTACAGTGTGATATGGTAACGAAATCCATATAATGTGAAACGCTATGCCCTGTGTTGGATGGCGTGATATGGTAATGAAGTCCATATAATGTGAAGCGTTGCGCCCTATGTTGGACAGCGTGATATGGTGAACATTGTGGGCCTTAATTGGCAATCGAGCTTGATCAACTCATTCGTTTGGTGATGGGATTTTCGGAAATTAAGAATCGAATGTTAGATGGTATATTTGGAAGTGCCATGCATATATTTCGAAATTAACGATGACTGTTGGGTATGATACCCTTGCCTTGTCGGCATTGATACAATTTTCCGAGATATACTTGTCGTGTTGAAAAGCTTTGTCTGAAATATATATATATGAACTGTTGTTATGTTTGTTTTGTATGTAGTTGTCGTATTTTGAGTTCATATATTGGTTTCTCACCCTTGCCTGTACATGCTGGACAACCTGTTGTGTTTTTGGATACATGTACAGATGTTTATCAATAGTCCTCTAGGTTACTTCGGGACCCTGTAGCATGAACTGCTCGATTTTGAAGACGAAGAGGTATGGATGGTTGAAGACGAGACCCAGTCTCATTGGTACGGCGTGTGCTAGGTAGTACATTTTTTGTTAGAGTCGGACCAGCTTAGGGTTTTCTTTAGAGGTAGTGATTTTGGGTAGTCTGTTGTCGGCTACTGATGGCCAGTGTTTTGGAAATACAATTTCCAGATTATCGCTACATAGTTCGTAGACTTTTAGTGTTTACTTTTGTTAGTTTATCTTTTGAAGATGGATGAGTTGTCCAAGGTCTCCTATGTATGTTGTTAACTGAGGATGTATATATATATATATATATATATATATATATATATGAGTAGTGTTGATGACCATCTTGGGTAGATGTAATGTAATGTTGTATGAGAAGAAAAAATTTTATCACGATTTTCAGAATGGAATAAGATCTAAGTAAAGAAAAACTGTTTCCGAAAGTAAACCAGCAAATTCCTTTTTCATACTTTATGTTGTTTTGAGGTTACGAAAGTAACACCAGAAGGAGGGGGGTTACAACGGCCGCTGCGGCGTGAAATAATTTTATGTTTGCACTAAATGCTAAATTTTTTTTATATATCTTTTATTAACAGTGTTGTATAAATTTTTATTCATTTTTAAGATATTGCATATCTTTCTGAATAATTTAAATTTAATTGTAGTGAAAATAATATTATTATAAATAAACCTTTTCAGCACATACTAGTATGAAATTAACAAAGAAATAAGAAAGTGAGAAACTTTAAAGTGTATAAATATATATAAATATCAAATAAAAAGCAATTAGTCTCACATATAGTGATACACTCGGCTGTAATTTTGATTCTAAAAAGCAACGTCATCTCTTCCCTACAAAAAGAAAATGTGATAAAAGCCACAATTAATATCTTAAAAATTTAAGAGCATCATAACTAATGTACAAAATATAACTTAAAATGTTTTAAAAAAACTAAGCAACTTAATAAATTGAAAATAATAATAATAATTAACAAATATATGAATCAAAGATAATAAAAATAGAACTTACATGGTACTTGCTACCACGTGGTGGAATGACGTGGAGGATCATAACCTCTATTTTTACTTTTGCTATCACCTTGTGTAGCTCCTTAATTAAGTTGATAAAGTATATATGTTAAGATAAGGAATTAATAACTTAACCAAACTGTTAGATTAGTAAGTATATTACCTCAAATTTGTCTCATTTACTTCTAACGCAGATGAACTCCTTCATCACACTCGGGAGAGCAAGGCCCTAAGTAACCCTGATTATTTAAAATGACAGATTACCAGATGATGTGGAAGAGGAAGTGAGTGAGTTAATAAAGTGGTGCCAGTTAAGCGATTGAAGAGATGACAACATCATTGTAACCTTAAATTACCCTTCAAAGGATACAAGGATTTCAAATGACAGAGGTGAAGCGACTTACCAGTTGGTGTGGAAGACCTGCGATGGAGACAGTGAGTTGCTCAGTGGTGGTGGTGGAGTGAGAGATTGAGAGAGCGAAGGAGGCTCACAAAAAAGGAGTGAGAGAGAGCGTACCGGTTTGAAAGAGTTAGAGAGTAATAGTCACAGAGAACATTTTGTTTATTAAAATTGGAAAAAGATAGCATTTCCAGAGAGAGACGTTGTTAAATGTATATACTTTAATAGCTTTTCCTTAGAGAGACGTTGTTAAACATATACATTTTAATAGCGTTTCCTTAAAGAAGCGTTGTTAAATTTATAACTAGTAAAGTAGACCATCACCTTTAATAGCGCTTTATTGAGGAAACGCTATTATATCTTGATAGCACAATTTTTGGAGGGGCATACCAAGTAACTGGGCATTTACAACTGCACGTGTGTATAGACCTTTTACTCTTTAATAGCCTTTCAGTCTCTATGATAGGGCGCGACTACACGTCTTCGTCTTCTCGACTAACGTTGTAACTTCTGTTTTCGGGTTCTCTTTGAAAACGCACGATTGCACGTCTTCGTACGTCTTCTCTATAAAAAGAGCTCTCTCTGGTTAACTCTTTACATCACTTTTTAAGCTCTTATTCCTTAGCATTGGTAAACCATAAACCATTCCTTTAGTTCATTCTCTAGAAATCTTCACACAATGGGAAAGATTTCTTCTCATCCCATCTTTACAATCAAAAGCATTATTGATCTTGAAGAGCTAAAGAAGGATGGAATTGACAGAACCACAGAGTTTGTGACTCAAGGATGGAGATCATTTCCTCACCATTGATCATCACATCCTTATTGTAGAAATTAGGGAGTTTTGGTCCAACACTAAGATTAGCGCTGATGGATCCATCATTGGCTACGTAAATGGTAAACCACTGACTATCATTTAGGCTCTTGTTACTGACATAGCGAAAGGTCCAAGCAAAGGTTTGAGGAGTTTCAGTAGCCTGGAATTGATAAAGGAAGACCCGAGCCTTTCTTTGAAAAAGGTATATTAGACCATATTTGGGAACAATGTTGGTCGAAATAAGAAGGAAAAATATCTAATGACCAGCAAGGCTAGATTCATCCTAGAGTGTTGTCGCTATTTCATTTTTTCTACAGTCTCTCTGTATAGAAGCTTTCAAAAACAAATATCACCATCATCCATCACCTTCTTTGTTGCTCCCAAATCAACCTTCTATTCCTCATCATATGGAATATTTGAAATACTCTCTCCATAAGAATGATAATGTACCTTATGGAATGCTTTTTCATTCGATCTTCAATCATAGTGTTGTCCACATGCATGATGTGCCTAAAATGTATCATAAACGCACACCTCTCACCACCGTCTACCTTAGAGACAAAGGTATTTAAGATGTTAGGAGAGAAAATTATAATCCTACCATCATGGTAGATTCTTCTTCAAAATCTATATATCCACAACCTTCCATTGTCACTAACTGAATCTGCTTTGGGGAGATTCGGTCAAAAAGAAAGCGTGAGTGTAGCCTGACCTATCTTGATGCATCATCACATATTCGGCATTTGGAAAATATGGTCAAGAAGAGAAAAGTGACTCAAGAGGAGTCATCTTCTATGAGGGCAAAAAGTTCTGGCAGCCTCTCCTCTGCATCGTTGCGAACTTCATCTTCTAATTCAATCTGCTTCAATCCACATTGAAGCAATCATTAATGTGTTGGAAGAATTCAATACAACTGCTATAGAAAAGTTTGATGAATTAATTGCTGTTCTTAGAAATTGTTAGGAACTATCTCATGCCCATTAATGTATAAGCTCATTAAGTTATTATATCAATGAAATGTTATTTCTATGCAATGTTTGTTTTCTATGTATACTACTACTATGTCACACTTCGTAGTGTCTTCTTTTTCACAATATATAATTAATCTAAAATTCCATCAAGTTATGAAAAGTGTACATTATCATTCACCTAGCTATAAGAAAATGTCTGTAACACCGCCCTCGAGGTGTCACAGTTCTTAACCCAAATTTTTCTTTTCGGTTGATTAAAACTTCTTCGAAAATATTCATTAGACTTATTGCGGAAAATCTGATACCAATCTAAAACTTTAACAACAACAGAGAAACAAATTCAAACTCGTCATTTATATATCTCATCAACTTCGCCTTAAGGCATACATCACTTCAATTTCTTAATTCGTATCATACTGAGTCACGGTCAAAGGACCAGACTTTAAATATCAAAATCCTAAGAGCTGGTCTAACAAAAATCCAAGAATAATAAAGTATTCTACCTAGCCTACATCGTCCTGATGAGACTGGGCCTTGTCATCAACAGTCCACCCGTCTTTGTTTTCGACATCAAGGCACTCTGCTACAGGGTCCCATAGTGACCCAGAGGACCGTTGGAAACTATCTGTATATGTGTTCAAAAAATACAACAGGGTGTCCAACATGTACAGGCAAGGGTGAGATACTCTCACACAAGTTTATCATAATAGCCACACAAGTAAGGCAGCATACAAATAAGGCATAAACATAACCATGCGATAAAGTATCAATAATCAACATAATATCCTAAAGGGATAATTTCACTTCCAAAATATCATACTCATTCCTCAAGATAAGTCAAATAAATGCATGAGACTTCAATTCGACTCTCTAGCTCATGTGCTCCGGAGACTCTTACTTCCCTTCATCGAGCGATAGGCCGCAATAACAACCATAACACAATTGTTCTCATGAGTCGGCCTCTCAATTTAGGTCTGATTTTCAGTTGTTCCAGGGTATCATGTCATAACCATATCATGAATAGTCCAGTCTCTGATTGAGTTCATTCGTGTTTGGCAACCGATTTACCACGGCACGGGGTCACGAGGCCTCCGGCCACTTTTGGAGTTTCGAACACATAATGCCCTTATAAACCTAGTGGTCTTAACTAGCTGAATTCTCAACCGAGTAAGTTATAGCTCGGTTCGTATGGCACGACGGCCGACTCATGCATGCATGCAGGAGGTTTTCTATTCTTTCTTTTCGTTCAATCTTTCTTTTCGAGCATTCTTTCTTTTTCTGTCAAGGCACATGGCTCGAGACTCATTTTAAAGGACATATAGCCCGTTAAATTCAAATTTCAGGACACGAGGTCCAAGCTCTTGATTTGCGAAGTACTAGGCCGACGTCGCGGACACTAGACTTGCATGGGACACTAAGTCTGTTCTTTCTCTTTTTCAAAACACAGGCCACGTAGTTCGAGTGCTCAATCCACGATGTACTAGACCGACGTAACGGACACTAGACTCGCATATAGGACACAAAGTCCGTTCATGTCACAGAACTCTAGCCCGATGTCTCAATCACTAGGTTCATGTGCTTCACATGCGTGAAGAGGGTAATCACCAGTTACATTAAATTCATTTTCATAGTTCAAATCTCAAAAACAAAACTCAGGTTCTTCTTGGTATAAACTGAACTCGTTTTCGCTCTAAAACATATTTTCCACAAAACTTTTCTTTACAAAAACATTCTCAAAGACTCAAGTTCTAAAGATACATTTTCAAAGGATTTTGGCTTAAAAATCCTTTTCTAAAGGTTCCCTCGTTTTAAAACATTTTTCTAAAGATTATTATCGAAACAGCTTTCATGAAGAAACTTTTTTATTTTTGGAACATCAAATACTTTCATAAGGTACTTTCTTTAACAGACTAAATAATTTTCAAGGTTTCCTTTCCTTGTATAACATGTTTAGAAAATAATGATAAAGCAACTTTTCGCTATTTTTCTCACCAACTCTCGACTTCCTAAGTCTTATTCAAAATCATCTTGGGTTCTTAACTTAGTGGCTTTTTAGTAAAATTGGCCATTATAACCTTTAGCTTAGAAGCTTTTCATTCCTCAAATCAAAACATTTCAAAAATCTTTGATTAAGACTTTTAGTTAGCTTAATCTTCATTATTGAGCTATAGCCAGTGCTATGCTCTTAACCAGTCCAGGATATATATATATATGTATATATATATATATATATATATATATATATATATATATATATATATATATATATATATATATATATATATATATGCATCCATGCCACAATTCATATTCCAATCATCCCGGCATATACTTCATCAAGTTCATACACGAATATATTTATTCAAACTCAAATCAACATCATACACATGTTCAATCCAAGGCAAAAATGCAACAATTCACATCACAACCAACCTCATGTGACTATCGAACTCATTGGAGCTAATCTCCCCTTACCTCTAGAACTCATCGTCCGAAGGTAAAGTCGTCCGATTGGTCCACGAATTCTCCTTGATTCCTCGTCCGAGTATCCGACAACAACTACAAACACACAACCATGCAAATCATCAACAAATAACAACATAATTAAAATCATCAAAACATAAGTTCTCATTCCCTAAAAATGGTCTAAGGTTCGGCCAAAAATGGTGAGAAGGGCTAGGGATCTCTTTTGGTTCCAATCTTTTGGAATGTTGGTTCTTAAGCTTGATGAACACTAGTGTAAGTCCTAATACCCAAAAATATGAAACATGGCTCATGGATTTCACACCTGTAGGTCTCGGACATGAAGAGAGAAATGGGTTAGGAATTGATTTGGTTTTCCATCACTTGGATTCAAAGACAATAGGAAAGGTAAGGATGGAATCAAGAGTTAGAAATCAAAAATTGAACAAAATCGCTATTCATCATCTTCCCCTAGGGTTCGGCCACTTTTAGAAGAATAGGCTAGGATGAGAGTTTGATCATATGCTCTTGGGTTGAGGTAGAGGATGATGAAGCAAGTTCAAAGAAATTGGTTTCCCATTAAAAGGATTTTTCTACAATTTCCTATGGATTTTTGAAGTTTTGGATCATAAACTTGAAAACTATGAAATCAAGATTTCAAACTTGAAATAGGAAGAGATTCATGAAGATTAGAGATCATAGAAGTGATCTTACCTAAGGAATGATGAAGATTGATTAAGTTGCAAGCTTTTCTTTCAAGGATTTCAAGCTTTTTCTCTAAGAAAAATGGAGTTTTGTTCAATGAGTAATATGAAGTCTTGGAGCTCTCTTTGGGGGCTGTTCTTGCGTGGGGTTTGGGGCTGAGATGTCCTTAAATTAACTCACTTAAGGGCATTTTGGTCATTTTCTTCAAGGACCAAAATGTCACTAAAGAAAAGGTTAGGGGTATTTTGGTCATTTCACGTCTAGATATTTCTGAAAGTCGTGATGACTCTGGCATGCTTTCCCAAGTGATATAACATGATGTGGCATCAAGATTATCCGTTAGCGGGTCCCGGTTAGTCCGTATGAGGCTCCGTTCGTCACCCGATTGAGGATTTCCGATCAAACGAAGGTCAGGAAGTGATTTTTTTGAAGTTTAACAAAAACGTAGGAAATTAAATTCTAAGACTTACTGTCTCATTCACGGGGCCATCTGAGGTCTCCTGAGCAGTAAAACCATATTGTCAGTGTAAAAACGCAGACCGGGCTCCGTTTGAGTTTTTAGCTCAAAATTTAACCGTAGTTTCGTATGGTAACTTTGAGCATGAATATAGTCTTGGTTTATTTTATTACCCTCTCTAGGTCCTTCAATAAAATACAAACATATAAATACTGATTAATTAGCTCTACAGAGCTTTTGAAAAATCCGGGTGTTACAATGTCAAGAACAAACTAAATAAGCAACAACAATAAAAGGGTAAAGTTGGATTCATGTTTAGAGAAAAAAGGTTGGATTCATGTTTACATGTTTTGCAACCTATAGCCAGGTCCATCAGTGAATTGTTTCTTCTGATTAATAGACATTGCAGTGATTGCATTGTTTATATGGAAGTTAAGTATGTTCTTTTCATGATCAAATTAAATAGTAAATTCCATTGCTTTGAAAATCGGACCGGACCACCTGGTTCAACCTGTTGGACAGGGAACTAGTCAGGGGTCTGGTCCGTAAAACCTTGAAAATCGGCTTCTTCCAGAACCAGTGAAAACTGGTTAAAAAGCAGTGACCAGAACCAGTTTGAACTGGTCACTTTTTTATTTTTATTTTATTATTTTTAAAATTATAAAAATATATTTTTTAGTCAAATAAAGGCCCATTGATAAATTATAAAAATACATATACATGAATTTTTATTATTTATCCCTCTTTGTCGAGTTTTTATTTTATGAAATAAATAACATGATTATTTTATGTTAATTTAAAATTTAATTTTTCTTAAATTTATTACTTAATATAATATATAATATTAAAAATATATATTTAATTATCACCAGTACAACCATGGTTCAACCACGATTGAACCGTTGATCCAGTACCTTCATCGGTTCAATGATCGGTCTAGTGTTTAAAACATTGGTAAATTCACTTCATAAAATTGTGTAACTTTTTAAGTGATGATGCACTGGAATAATGTTTGTTCATACAATTTTATACTTAGCATCAATGTTCATTGCACTATTGATAAACTCTTTGTCCAAATATGGTGGTCGTGGAGAGGGTTTTAATTTTTTTTAATATGGTGAATGATAGCGCTTCCACACGGAAACACTATTAAATATAAATCTTTACTAGTTTTTTCTCAAAGAAGCGCATAAAAAGTATCACATTTAATTGTGTTTCTTTGAAAAAACGCTATTAAAGGTTACCCTCTTCAGCTTTAATAGAGTTTCTTCGAGAGAACGCTATTAAAGGTAGACCTATCACCATTTTATTAGGATGATTGTTTTTCCACTTGATCATTAAACAATACTTGACACAAAAATCGGAGTTAAAGAATCTTCTATTTCGACTTAAACTTTGAATTTGTAAAGATTTAATATATTAAACAACCCTATATAATATAATAATATTTTTCCAAAGTGAATATTATAATGAATTTGAAGCCTATTGGTTTGTTCTTTCTTAAACTCTTTGCAGAAACCCCAAATTTCTTTTCATTGCAATAGAAACAAATAGCAATATTATATTTTTGAGAATTACAATCAAAGTAACAGCTCGAAAAACAAATAGATATGAGGAAAAAGTTATTTCATCATTGACAACAAGTGTTACAACAAAAACATAGTGAATGCAGAGTTCTTTCATAGAAATCGAAGAACAAATTGATGTGAAACTAGCATAAGGTCTTTCATCATTGAAGTTTTTGACAACAAGAGCTTGCCGAAGTTCTCCAATCGGAGTTGTTCTCTCTCTACTTTATTTATTTCAACCTTTACAAAAACAAACAGAGCACTAATAAGACCCACGTTGTAGAGGAGGGAGATAGAGGATGGAGTCCATTTGGCAAGTCCTCCCATGAAGATATCAGAAACGAAAGGCGAATTTGTGTAGTTGAGGGGATAAAGATGGCACTTCAATACTACTTTATCTTCTTGATGATCCTTAGAGGATTAGTAAAGTACAATAGTGTTTAAGCCTTCCCCTTTCATTTCATTATGGGCTCCTTCGTCTCACTATCTTAGGGAGGGAGAGGGGGAGAGAGAGAGCGATCATACCTCATGGGAGCACTGTCTGCATGGGAGCACTCTACGGTTACTGCCCCCATGTGGAATTTTATTTCTCGTTGAGGGATGAGAGATTGCCCTTTTGGGACATTAGTCATGACAGACGATAAGAAGATATGGGAGTGTCAGTCTCTTCTTGATTATATTGTGGCTCATAAGTCATAAGAGAGCTACATAAATGAAGAATACAGAGAAGAAGAGACATGGGATAAAGATATGGATTTCATTGGGGGAATATTATTAAAGCTATATATTTTAATAGAGTTTCCTTAGATAAGCGCTATTAAACACCTCTACACATTTTTTTAAAGCGCTTACTCCCGAAACTGCAATAAAGTGTGCACTACTAAAGGCCGATTATGGCATAGTCAGGTGATATGTATTTTAGTGTGTATGTGTTTTTAATTTATGGTTTGTGGATGATTGTTTATTTATTTTATCGTTGTATTGTACTTGCGCTGAACTTGAACTATTATCTAAACTTTTGAAGCAACAATCTTAGTAGATGATGTCGACGGAAATGGGATGTATCGTGTATGTTAGTGCATCTTGTTAAGTCTCCAAACGTCTGTAATGACTATGTGCATAAGCGTCTGTTACTTGTGTTTTGATGTATCCAAATATTTCGATTAAATGATTTTAATGAATTGTGTGAGTATTGTTGATGATCTAATTGAGTGTGCAGATTATAAGCGTCTTATCTGATCTATCTCAAGAAATTCTTTCTAGTCATATGATAAAGCATCAGAAATACAAGATCAAGTGTTTATACGACGAAGATAAAGACTGAAGCAAGCACTTCTTCAGAGCATATGAATGTTGTTAATGTTGTTCATATCAAAGAATATATATATTTCTTAAAGATCAAAGAAGCGTATGAAGAAACTCGAGAGAATATTTCTTGGAACAATATCAATGAAGCATCTGATATCTCTTTTGAAGCAAAAAAGTCTTGACAAGACATCAATTCTAAATCTTTAGAAGATTCAAGTAAAGAGCTCAAGCGTCTCATATCTTTTCGAAATAATCACATAAAGAAGTGTCTTGACAAGGAACTAAGTTGATCAGAAGAAATATCAAATATGCTATCTGCATATTTAATAATACTATTTGGATGGATAGTACTACCTATCACATACAATAACTGTCTAAAATGAACTATTTTTCTGACTTGTTACGAAAAGGAAGAAATCCGCTCTACAAAACATGAAGCTGCTCTGAATAGTTTTGCTGCTATGAATAGAAGTGTACGATTATACTAAGCTTGTCTTAAACAGTCCAATATCTTCAACAGAATGATTACTTCGCATTGAATACTGTGATAACTTCAAAAGAAGGCTCAGAAGAAGACTCGTCTCACAACGAATCTTTACATTGTTCAATAAAAGTGAAGACAAGATTCAAGAATTTTCTCTCAACAGATCTTATATCGTGAGGAGTCTATATAAAGGAAACTCTGATAAATATTAAGTAGAGAGAGATAAAAAATCAAAAAAAATATACAAGGCAGAAAACCTCTCCTCAATGTGAGAGAAAACAACAAGAAAAACAAAAGAGATTAACTCAAAAGCTGCTAGCTACAAATCTCTTCTTTCTTCTACACTCTCTGTAATATTCATAGAAGAAGTTTTTCTTAGTGTTGTCATACCTACAAAAGAATATCATATTCGCTCCTTGAGTGTTATTCGGTTGACTAGCATACTGTAATCTAAAGCTGCTGCTTCAAATCAACTATGTAATCTCAGAAAGGCTTGGAGAGGCTAGCTGAAAAATACTTGTTGAACTTGGAGAGGCTAGGTGTGCAAACAATACTTGAACCTGAATAGGCTAGGTGTGCAAAGAATACTCGTCTATAATCTGATCAGTTATGGTCAAAAACTTGGTTAGGCCAAGGACTGGACGTAACCGAAGTTTAGGGTGAACGAGGATAAATCTGGTCTCTCTTTCTCTCTCTCTCTCTCTCTCTCTCTGTGTTAGTTATAATATCTATCTGCAACATATTTTCATGTTTATATTTCTTTAAATAATAGTGGGGTTTAAGAGTGTGCATATCTAAATATCATCTTTTGAGAAGAAGTTTTTCAGTCAAACAAGTTTCCCTGATTTGGGTAAAATTAAACGGTTCATATTAGCTGTTTCTATGTTATGCTTTAAAATCTTTTAAGTTATTTCTTAATATCAACACTTTATTTTAAAACTTGCATTTTTTACTTGAGTTTAGATAAACACAATCCAACCCCCCTTCTTAGTGTTTATTTGTGGTACCTTCAATTCGTATCAAAGCTCCACCTCTAGGTTGAGCACCTCATAGTGCAGAGGAAAAGATTCTGGTTACCATAATGGCAAGTGAAGCAAGCTCAAGCAACAACTTTTACAACCAAGGAACCCTCTTCAGCCATCCTCCTATGTTCACAAGGAAAGATCACAAATATTGGTAAAACAAAATGATTTTGTTTATTCAATCTACTGATGCAGATCTATGGTATTTGATCTCTCATGAATCTGTTGTTACCACAAATGAATATTCAACTTCAACATCCTCTATCAAGCAGTCAGTGGAACAAAGGAATTTGTTTCAGTTTGAAGCAAAAGAAAAATATCTTCTGATATGTTCTCTTAACAGAACTATATATGATAAAGTCTATAGTTGTGAGATAGCTAAAGACATATGGGAAAAACTTGAGGAATTATATGGTGAAGAATCCAAGGCAAAGGAATCCTCTATTGAAGAATTCAAAAATATGTTTGATGGCCCTGCTACTCATGAAACAAAATCCTTACTAATTCCTGAGGAATCTGATGAGGAAATTCTTAAAGCCACTCAGAAGATGGAAATATTTCAAAAAAGAATCAATATCATAAGGACGCGAAAACCACTCTTCTTGACTCAAGAAGATCGCCTCTAAAGAAGAGAATGAGCACCTGGGAAGATCATGATATATCCGAGGAAGAAAAAGAAACTAAAGAAGATGAAAATATTTGTCTCTGGTCTGTAGGACAACATGATGATTCTCCTACTAAAGAAGAAGAAGCAACTCATAGAACGATGCTAGGCACTTCTATGAATAGAGCTCAAGAGGAATTTGATCTCTGGGATGTGTTCAACGATGGACCATACAATCCAATTATTCTTTCTGATGATGTAGTCACTATGCCAAATCCAAGAGCAGATTGGACTCAAGAAGATAGAAGAAGAGCTCAACAAAATAGTAGAGCCAGATGGTGTCTTATCTATGGTCTGGAAAAAAGGCAAGAAGAAATGGTAATTCAATTTGAATCCGCAAAAGAAATGTTGGATATGCTAGATGTTCTCTACAGAGAAAGAATTCACACCACATCCAATATTAGGAGATATGTCCTCTGATAACGAACTTGAAGAAAACGAGGTAAATTCTGAACTTGAGAATCTACATAATGCCTATGCTGAACTACTTAAGGAATCTACTTACATTGTTAACAAGTTCACCAGTCTTAAGAAAAAGTATGTGAAACTCTCAAAAGAGTATGAACAAAAAAATCTTGAGTTGGATAAACTAGTTGAAGAAAACAATAAGCTTAAAGCTGATAAGCTGAAAGCTGAGATCACTAATGAAACTCTACCTTCTGAAGAAACTGTTAAGCTTCAACAGAAAGTAGAACAACTCACTAATGATCTTTCTAGATTTGTCAATGGTAGAGACAATCTGACTAAAATCTTGGGAAGTCAAAAAATCTGTTTTGATAAAACTGGAATAAGATTTTCTAAGGGAATACATCATAATGCATCTCATAAATCCTTAAACAGAGATGTTTGTCTCATACAAAAGTCTTTTAAACCTGAATGTTTTTACTGTGGCAAGAATGGACATCTCATGTCCAAATGCTTCAATAAAAGGAAAACAAAGTTGTCACAGACTCATAGAACTAACCATAAAGTACCCAAAAAGATCTGGGTACCAAAGACTCTGATTATTAATGTTGCAGATGTTCTCAACAAAGCCAAGGAGACACCGGCAACAATCACTGGAAGATGGATGCTTACTATACACAATAATAAAAGAGTATATATTGTTGGTGTAAGCCCTAGTGGCCAATCTATGTATAAGGCATTTATTTATTATGTTATTGTTATGATCATATATATAGCATAATAAAGTCCATAGAAACGTCAAGGATAACTTGATCGTGAGATACCATTAAATAATAGAACAATATTCTTAAATTATCCATAATCAAGTATTATTATTAATAAGGACAATAATAATACATCGAGACTATTATGTAAGTGTACTGATGATCACATCTCACGGGTCATAGATATATGATATCATGTCTTCACATAGGTATAAATATTGGTGGAATATTTATACTGAAGTGACCCCCTATGAGAACGCTGCATAATAGTTATGTCATAGGCGATTCTCATGGTGACCATAGTGAAGTAGTCCTTCGACTTGAAGTCACTACGATTCCTAACATATGTAGTTGTAGGCTTTGATACTATTAAACGTTGTCTGTAATAGGATAACTATAAAGATAGTTATTGGGTCTGCTGTAACACCCCAACCCGGTGTCACATTTTGTATCCCAAAATATTCTTTTTCTGTTAATTAAAACTTCTTCGAAATAACTCCATAGAGTAATTGCGGAAATCTGATACCAAAGTAAAACTTTAACAACCAGATGAGACAAATTGAAACTCATCATCTATAACAGTAATTCAACTTCGCCATAAGGCGTACATCTTTTTAATCTCTTAATACACAACATAATCAGTCACAGTCGAAAGACCTGACTTAAACATCAAATTTCTAAGAGCTGGTCTGATAAAAGAACTCTAAGAACAAGAGAGCATACTACCTAACATACATCGTACATAGGAGACTGGGTCTTGTCGTCAACGGTCCACACATGCTTGTTGTCGACATCAAGAAACTCACACTACAGGGTCCCGAAGTGACCCAGAGGACTGTTGAAAAACATTTGTACATATATCTAAAAACACAATAGGGTGTCCAACATGTACAGGCAAGGGTGGGATATTCGTTCACAAGTTTATCATAATAGCCACACAAGTAAAACAATTACAAATAATACATCGATATACAACACAGTCATGCTATAGAATATCAACATTCAGCATAATATCACAACAAGATAACCTCACAATGTGGAATCACACCCATTCATCAAGATAAGTTAAAAGAATGCATGAGACTTCAATCAACTTTCTAATTCATGTTCTTCGGAGATTCCTAAGTTCCCTTCATCGAACGATAGGCCGCGAATACTCCTATAACACAATTATCCTCATGAGTCGGCCTCTCAATTTAGGTCTGAACTCTAATTGTTCAGGGGTATTATGTCACAACTATATCCTGAATAGTCCAGTCTCTGATCGAGTACATCTGTGTTGGGCAGCCAATTACCACGGCACGGGGTCGCGATGCCTCCGGCCTCTTGTGGAGTCTCGAACACAGGATGCCCCTATAGACCAAGTGATCTTAACTGGCTCATATTCTCAACCGCTTGGATTGTAGCTCGTTTCAAATGGCACGTCGGCCAACTCATGTATGCAACTCATGGTTTTCTGCTTTCTTTTTCGTTCGTTCTTTCTTTCTTGTCAAGGCACACAGCTCATGAGTCATTTTAAAGGACATTTAGCCTGTTCATTCAAAATACAGGACACGTAGTCCAAGTTCTCAATTCGCGAAGTACTAGGCCGACGTTGCGGACACTAGACTTGCATATAGGACATTAAGTCTGTTCATTTCAAAACACAAGACACACAGTCCGAGTGCTCAATTCATAGAACTCTAGCCCGACGTCTCGGTCACTAGATTCGTGTGCTTCACATGCGTGAAGGGGTAATCACCAGTTTCATCAAATTTCGTTTTCGTTGATCAAATCTTAAAAACAAAACTCAAAATCTCTTTTGAGTAAACCAAAACTCATTTTCGCTCTAAAACTTATTTCCATAAATCTTTCCTTTGAAAAGCTATTTCTAAAAGTTTAAATCCTCAAAAATCATTTCAAAAGGATTTTGGCTTAAAAAGCCTTTTCTGAAGGTTCCATCATTTGAAACACTTTTCTAAAGATTTTCATTGGAGCAAACTTTCTTTTTTTTTTTTTTTAAAGAAACTTTTTCTTTTGAAAGGTCAAATACTTTTAGAAGATTCTTCCTGTGACAAAACTAAACTATTTTTCAAGCCTTTTTCTTTTTGTACAACATGTTTAGAAAATAATGATAAAGCAACTTTTCACTATTTTCCTCACTAACTCTCAACTTCTTAAGTCCTATTCGAAATTCCTTTTGAGTTCTTAACTTAATGGCTTTTTAGTAAAATTGGTCATTATACCATTTAACTTAAAAGCTTTCCATTTCTCAAACCAAAACCTTTCTCAATCTTTGATTAAGACTTTTAAGTAGCTTAATCTTTCATTATCAAGCTATAGCTGATGCTATGCTCTCAACCAATCCAGTCAAAGAAATCACAATTCAATATATACATCTATATTCATCAATCTCAAAATCATCATCATACATATATCTTATCCAAGGCATTAACGCCACAATTCATGCTTCAATATCCAATCACATATTCACCAAATAATTCAAACATTTACATCACCGGAGAATCATCAACATCACGTCAATAATATCATCACAATCATACAACAATCAACCTTATGAAGCTATCAAACTCATTGGAGTTAATCTCCCATTACCTCTTGAAGACAACTTTCTAAATGCACGTTGTCCACCTTGATCCGCTAGACCTCCGATCAATCATCCGAACAATCAACAACTACTACCTTCACACAATCAATTCTGTAACACCCCGATTTTCACTGATTTTAATATCGATAATCTATGTAAATAAGTTTTTATTTTATTCGAGGTTTTAGAAAATGAAATTAAATAAACCAAAATTATATTCATACTCTACCCCATCGTAGGGAGTTACGGTTAAATTTTGGGTTGAAAATTCAGACGGAGCCCGACCTGCGTTTTCACTGACAGTAAGATTTTACTGATCAGAAAACCTAATTATGACCCATGAATGAAACAGTTAAGTTTTATATCTCGTTTCGAAAAATATCGGCGATTATGAAAAATTTCAAAAAAATAAGTTCTTATGACTTTCTCGGGCGAAAAACATAAATCGGGAAATCAACGGAATCAAGAACGGACGCGCGGGGACAAAACTGGACACGAGATGAGGGACACGAGTCACCAGGGCAGGGTGAGTCACCACCATGACTCACCAACGTCATCATTGCGATTCTACAAATATCTGAGATATTTAGGGCGAGAAAAGACCGTTTTGCCTGTAAGAACTGATGGAATTACACTTGTGCCACATGACACATCACCTATCATCATCATCATTACTTCTAACAAATATCTAGATATTTTTGGTGTTTCTAGAGGTGAAAAGACCAAAATGCCCTTAACTTTTTCCTAAATGACATTTTTGTCCCTAAAGGAAAAGACCATTTTGCCCTTAAGTGGACAAACTTTGGACCACCCTATCCCTCCCTCTCCCTCACACCTAAGACCTTCTTCCTAAGGCCATTCACCATTTTCCTAACTCCATTTTTCTCCTAAGTTTTCTCTCACTTTTCAAGTTGAAGCTTAAGGAATTTTAGTGAGAAAAAGTGTTGAATCCTTGCTTTGTTCTTCATTCAAGAGGTAGGGTTACCTTCTTTGATCCATAAACTTCAAGTTCTTCTCTTATTTCTTGTTTGAAAAACCATGATTTCATGAGTTCCAACTTCTAGAACCAATCTTCAAAAATTTCTAAAAAATTGTAGAAAAATCCTATGATCTTGAAACCAATTTCTATGAACCCACCATGATGTGTGTTTTGAGTGTTTGGAAGCATGAACCCAAAAGAAATTTTCTCCCTATTCTTCTATGGGAGGGCCGAATCCTAAGAATGGTGAAAGGATGGGTTTTGTTTCAATTTTTGGCTATATGGCACTTGTTCTAGCCTACTTGATGTCTTTGAACATTGAACCTAAGAGCAAAACATCAACAAAAGCTCCTAGCCAATTTCTTAACTTATGGCCGAAACCTAACTTTTGGGGAAGCTAAGAGTTTTGTTTCAATTTTTAGAAAGTAACAATGGATTCCATCCTTCCATTACCCTTATGTATTGAATCCAAGAGATTGAAACTAAATGAGATCCCTAGCCTATTTTTCTATAGGATGGTCGAATTTTATTAACTTTTAGTTGTGATTGTTGTGAAGGGTCAAGCTGTAATTGATTGTTCTAGGCGATGCGAAGGAAACCAGAGTCGGAATGAAAAAAGCCCTTCGAGGACTAACTTGGAATCTTGAAGAGGTAAAGGGTGATTTCTCATAATGAGTTTGGTAGTCTCATGAGCTTGATTGATAGATGTGTTGCTTTTGTATTGATTGGTGCTTTGAGAGTATACTATGTGTTGTGTGGGTGAAACCCTTTGGTTTGGGTTCACCACTTTATTTGTTAAGTTCTCTTGGAGAACAAAGTTTGTCATAATTAGTTTATGCTTTAGTGTGCTCTAGCATATGTTTATGATGATGTGATTGGATGAAAATCATTTTCATGTATGTTGAAAAACCTACTTTGATATCTAGATCAAGTAAGGATTTTTATGCTTGATTATGATGCAATGATGTGTGATTGTTGTTTGTCATAATTTTGTGAGCATTTTGAGCTATAACTTGTCTAGTTGGTGAAGCAAAATCTTCACTTTTTCCTTGAGGAGGCTTGCAGCCTTAGTGAGAAGAAAATACGAGAACATGTGTTGTTCTTGAACAATTAAAGTTTTGAAGTAAGAAAAGTGTTTTAATAACTTATGTTTCAGAGGAAAACAATAAGTGACTTTGATCCAAAGATCAAATAAAGTTTCAACCTTTAAGTGTTTTCACCAAAGTGAAACATGTTTTTACGTTCATATAATTAACCAAGTGTTTTAAAAGTGAAATAAAGAAGTGTTTTCATGAAAGTTAACATAGTTTCATAGGACATTACCTTTACCTTAGAACAAAGATAATGTTCCCTTTTCAAACATAATGGAGACCTTTATCCTTAAGTTGATTAAAATGAATTATAGTTAGAAGACTAGATGAGATTACATTTCCTTTCCATTAACTTAGAACATGGTTTTACACTAAGATTAGTAAGGAAAAACATTTCCAAAGTTGATAAGGTACTTTACCTTAATCATGTAACAAAGTTCTTTCAAAATCTATAAGTTTTATCAAGAAAGGGTTTTGGTTTACAAAGAGAGTTTTCAACTCTTAATCGTAAAGTTTTACGCGTGAAAACCTAAATTAAGTAATAAACTTAGAGTTGAAGACAAGGGATAATATGTGGTGGAACAAGACCATGTACTATACCATTGATGACTTAGTTCATCAATGATTTCATAAGACTTAAGTGAATCAACACTTATTTCATTAATTGAAAACCAAGGAGTCATATCTTAGAAAGGCTTAAAGACTTATCTAAGAGGATTCTCAATCCTTATTCATAATGCTTAGGACTTGAGACATAATTCATAAGACATAAACACAAACATGAAACGTTTTCGGTTTTGAAATAGTAGTTCGATGACGGACCGGTGATTCGGATCTAGGTCAATCATTCAATTGTTTCTGTCTTGTGATGACTCGATCCCGAAGGGATCACGAGATTTATCATGTGGATAAAAGTTTTGTATTTCAAAGATGCGTATAGTTCCTAAGGAAGAGAACCCTAGTGAACCTTGATGTTTATCTGGTGGATAGATATTGCTTTATCGTATCTGCTTTGTGTAAGCATTGGCATTTCATTGCATGAGTTGTAAGGCCTTGAGCCTAGGAGTTGAGCTTACACCTTGATGCAGGTGCAAATCTTACGATGACGATTGGAATAGTCTTGGAGGTCTTAGGGTTGGAAGGGCTGACATGTGACCAGTCGGTAGCTCTTCTGTGTCGTGGCGAATCCGAGCAATACATTGATATCCTCGACTAGATGTCATACTATTCATGTTTGGTGCAGAGTGTTTCCGTAAAGCCATATACGTGCACGTTACGAATGTTGTAGCATCTTGCTCATGGCTGGCAGTACACGGAACATGTCCTCCCATTAACTCTCTCTGATGTTTTGTTAGCTCCATGGAGTATGGGTCAGAGTTTTACCCTGTGGCATATGGCATTGAGTCATGTACATTGCACTGCATTGCATGGCTGTTGATGATTACATTTACTGATTGTACATCGCTGTTCTGTTTTTGAGAATGCCTTATTTTATGCTGCTAATTGTTTAACTTGATTTATATTGAGATATATGATAAGCATATTGGGTACGTCGTTACCTGGTGAGTCATCCCGTTTTTACTTCTGCTACTTTGATGTGTTGATGATCGGGATCTCACCCATATTTGTATATCTTTTCTGCTGGTATTGCTGTTTCTGCATGAACAGATGGGTGTGACGACGGTTCTGTCCAGCATTTGCTTTGAGTCCGGAGGGGGACTCTTTTTGCTGTTTAGTTTTTGGCCAGACTGTGTCGGTGTCTGTTGTACCTCTTTTTGGGAGCTGTGACTCCTAGTACTTATTATATTCTATTTTCAGTTATGCATTAAACTTATGTCCGTATACAGTACTATTTCTGTCTTCTGTTTCCTGTTTCTGTATTTTAATACAGTATGTCTTCTAGAAATGCATGATGAACCTAAGTTCATTTTATATTATTTACCTTAATAATCCCATTACATCTTTGTAAAAAGAAAAAAAAAATTGTATTTTCCGCATTAATATTATTTTCAGCCTTATAAACGTTCGGGAATGTGACACTCGGGAAAGGGTGTTACACTTGTAATGTCCATACCGAGTCCTAAACTCCGTCTTTGGTATATCTTCCTTCTTGACTCTGATCTGATGGTAGCCAGATCTCAAGTCAAACTTTGAAAATATGGCTGCTCCCTTCAACTGATCCATCAGGTCGTCTATCCTTGGCAGAAAATACTTGTCTTGATAGTGACCTTGTTCAGCTGTCGATAGTCGACACACAATCTCAAACTCCCATCTTTCCTTTTAACAAATAGAACGAGTGCTCCCCATGGCGAAACGCTTGGTTTGATTAATTCTTTTCGCATCATATCATCTAGTTGCTTTTTCAATTCCGTTAACTCTATCGATGACATTCTGTATGGTGCTATGGAGATTGGTCCTGTCCCAGGTACTAGGTCTATGGAAAACTCAATTTCCCGCTCAGGTGGCAACCCTGGAACATCACCTGGAAATACCTTCGAAAACTCTCTCACCACAGGAAAAGAACCTGTTTTGGGAACCTCTTTCACTTCCGTGGAGAACAACATCACGTATTTCTGAGATCTATTACCTCCTTGAAGATTCTTACTATTGGCAGGCATCAAACTAGTTTGCTCGGGGAATACTAAGGTCTTTCCAGCACAGTCTAACAGTACAAGGTTGGCTGAGATCCAATCCATAAGTAAGATGGCATCTAATTGTTGCATAGGCAGACAAACTAGATCAACAAGAAAACACCTATTTTCTACAACAATTGGACATTTTAAGCAAACAGACATAGTAGTCAACGAATCATTTATAGGAGTAGAAACAGTCAGATTATATAGAAGCAAAGACATGTAATTTCAAATGTTTCACACATTCAAGAAACACGAATAAATGAGTGGCTCCTGAGTCAAACAACACGGACAACAAATTACCCGACACTAAGCACATACCTTGAATGAGAACGAGGGATCGAGAGGACTCAACTCCTCTCATGGTAAACACCCTTCCCGTAGCTTGTGGTCTTGCCCCCTATGCTTCTACTGCTGGCGGTCTTGCTCCTGCTCCCCGATTACCAGCAACAAGTTGCTGTTGTTGAGCCCGTTGTTTGCAATCTCTGGCAAATTGGCCCTGCTTGCCACCAAGAAAACACTGCCTGTCCCCACTCATCGTGCAGTCTCTGATCAGATGCGGATCCCCACACCTAAAACATCCCTGCGGTCTCAACTGCACCACTCCAAATCCTCCAATTCTCACTCCTCCTATAGCGACTGGGCGCTCATATGGTCTTCCTCCAGATTGGGGCCTACCCCCTTTGCCCTTGCCTTTCTGATGAGTGTTGCTTCTTATTGGTCCTCCACTCCTTTGTTGCTGCGATTCTCTCTTTCTGTCTATGTTCTCGATCACAAAGCACCTTTCTGGAAACCTTGAGATGTTCAGCCGTGCTATCATCCTTTGAAGTTCATACTTCAACCCATCCTCAAATCGACGGCATACCCATTCTTTTTCCGGGTATCTCTAGTAGAATTCGGAGAACTTGAGTAACGCTTCAAACCTTGCCGCGTACTCTCCTACTAACATGCTTCCTTGTTTCAAGCTCATAAATTCCTTTTCTTTCTCTCTCTCATCAGTCGAGGAAAATACTTTTCCAAGAAGCACTCCCGGAACAATTCCCAGTTGATTATCCTGCCCTCTCCTTCCAACATCCTTCGCTTTCCCTTCCACCATAGCTCGGAACTTCCTGTTAGCACAATATGTCACCTTACGGTCCTCGCGATAATGCATAGCACCAAAAATCTTCTCTAGCTCTTGTACCCAAAGCTTTGCAGCCTCAGGATCGAAGTCCCCATTAAATTGTGGCGGCTTCCCTTTAAGAAAAGTTGTCAGTTCGACATCTTCCGCATCCACATCATGCCTCTGATTCTGTCTCCGTTGCTGTTGCATGGTCATCTACATAAGCTCAGTGTTCTGGTGCATCTATTGTAGCATAGCAGTTGCCAACTCCTTGACTGCCCTTAAGGTCTCAGTGGATCCCTCCCCACCGCCCGTGTGGGAAGTCTTCCCGTGTCCATTCCTTGGTTCAGGTGTTCCCCCTGTGGCCCTTCCTCCACGTCCTCTACCTTGGGCTCCTCTACCGCGTCCTCGAGCCAGTAAATTTTCTGTAAAATAAATTATTAGATTCGATCCATAAGACACATAATATTACAGAAAAAGGCAAGCATACTATATGCCATATGAATGAAACAGTTATCATACACGATAACTTGCGTATGGGACATTCTACCCAACTTCTAAACATAGTCGGCGACCACTATGGTCCAACTAGACACGGCCAGTAACAACACCACAACCTCACAGCCCGGATAGAACCGAATTTCTCTGATACCACCAAATGAGACGTCCCCTTGCCTCATTAAAGAACCTAGTTAACTAATCCTGATTACGTTATAACCGTTAGCGCACTTATTACACATACGAGATATTTAAAACTTCCAACATACACACATACTGTACATATATACATCACTATCAGAGTGCACAAATTTCAAAAAGAAAGCATGGTATAAATAAGTACAGACGACTTCCTTTTCTTGCCCAAAATACATCCAAAAATAAAGACTCACTGGCCATATACACTTAGTACACTAACATACATTTCTTCATCCTGGACGACGGATACTCCTCGCTTGTTCTCGTCGTATAGTCACTAAGAACCTCCCAAGATTAGGGTCGTGGCTCTTCCACCAGCATCGGGCTCGTACGGGATTCCATCCAGCTCTTCGTCGTCTGGCTCAGCGACCTGTTCTTCTTACCATTTTAAGAACATACAATATAGAGAAAAAAGGCGATAAGAACTACATCTCACCATAAATAGGGATAAAGGTAAAGCAGATACATTAATAGCACAACCACACACACAATCATCACCAATAACCATCCTCGAGTTTATTGATCTTAACTACTCATCTCAC
The DNA here is from genome assembly GCA_039655645.1 of Ammopiptanthus mongolicus. Taxonomy (NCBI): domain Eukaryota; kingdom Viridiplantae; phylum Streptophyta; class Magnoliopsida; order Fabales; family Fabaceae; genus Ammopiptanthus; species Ammopiptanthus mongolicus. The sequence goes on from CM077345.1 coordinate 60,608,055, forward strand.
TCTCATGCACCTAGACTTGACATGAAAATGCAGCCACATTCCTATGTCACAATGTATCCCCTACCAAGCAGGATGAAAGTCAAACGTCATCCGAGTAGCAAGTTCCGTTACACCCATAGGTAAATTGCATCCCCTACCAAGCAGGACTCTCACCCCCTACCAAGCAGGGTGACACTATTCCCCATTCTCGATAGGAATAGTTATATCGGTGTCGAAAGGCGCATCGGAGATCTCATAAGCTCACAGTAGACCTATCGAGCATCTATCTGTAGTTCCGGATTGACCTCGCGTAATCCCAGATCTACGCGGCTGTGACATCACCACACGATACAATCTAGCATGAATCCTCCCGACTCAATCCTATCAATAGCTTAGCAACTCAACCCCGTCACCTAACACATTGAACACCAACACTCCCTACCAAGCAGAGTGTTCACGACTATCCATAGTCCTCAATCATTTCACCAGGTTGAGTGCAGTAGCTTATTTCCACCAAATGATCTTATCTCATACATCTCCTAATTCACAACGATCATCTCTTAGCTCAAAGAAAACCAACAATCACATATGCATTGTCATATTATCACGCCGCATGTTATCATCATATCATCAGATGAGACAATTAAGCATATTGTCATCATATCACCAAATAGGACAATAAAGCATGTTATCACAAGCATGGTAAAACATGTATCCACAATCATGATAAACACATATTCACAAATACTTCATAGTAAACATATAAGAGTATGTTAAACATACGAACTCAATCAATATAGTATCAACCTACGGCGATAAACCTACAATGCCTAAGACTACATTGGTACCACTTTCCGGTAATTGCCAATGTAGACTTAGGTGTTGTCGGTTACTCAACCACTTGTAGGGTTTAGGATCCCTTACACATATCAATGTATTCTACTCTACTCTTCCTCCCCGACAAGTGTGATTCTTTCCCCCACCTTAGAGCGGTTGATGCAACGATCACGAACACTATCATGATCACACCAACACCACTACCACCACCACGCAAGTCTCCACCACCGCCACCACCACCGCGGCTGCCTCCTTCACCACGAGTACCGTCGCGACCTCAAACTTTGCCCTAATCATGGAAACAACGTATAAACAACATTGTTAACCCTTCAAGAAATCGAGAAACCAATCCATGGAAGTCGTAGTACTTGAAGCCCTGATCACTATGGTGCAGTTGGAATCACGATCCGATGCCTCAATCTTCCCCGTGATCACTTTCTCTCTTTAGAACCTTGCTTTCTCTCTCTCTAGAGCTCTCAGCTTCTGAAATTTTCTAAGTTTTCGTCCCAACCAAAATGGAGAAGAAAGACTTAAGTTGTGCTTTCAGGCTGTCCACGCTTGAGTGTGGGAAGACTCCACGTTTCAGCGTGGGCGCACTCTGATGTGGGAAAACTCCACGCTCAAGCGTGGAGCGCTGATCACCACATCTCTACCACGCGTCGCGTGCGCGTTGACACGTGCACCCCCACGTGTCCCCCCTTCCACGCTCTGGCGTGCAACTACCCAGGCTCTGACGTCAACGGTCAACGGTCAACGTTTGAGCATGGGGTAGCTCCACATCTAAACGTTAGACGCTGATTTGGCCTATTCTTTCACGTTTTTCCACTTTCTGGACCCTTTCTAAGGCCAAACTGTCCCAAATTTGAACCATGGCTTCCCAACACATAAGAAACCTAATTAAGCCCTTAAGCATGCTTAATTAATGTCCTATACACTAATCAAGAAAACGGGGTGTTACAAAATTCCTCTTTAGTTCTTAACTTAGTGGCTTTTTAGTAAAATTGGTCATTATACCATTTAACTTAAAAACTTTTCATCTCTCAAACCAAAACATTTTTTAAATCTTTGATTAAGACTTTTAAGCAGCTTAATCTTCATTATCAAGGTATAGCCAATGCTATGCTCTCAACCAATCCAGTCAAAGAAATCACAATGCAAGATATACATATATCCATTAAATCTTAAAATCAACATCATATATATATATATATATATATATATATATATATATATATATATATATATATATATATATATATATTCAATCCAAGGCAACAACGCCACAATTCATGTTTAAATAACCAATCACATATTCCTCAAATAATTCAAGCATATACATCACATAATACATTCACCAGAGAATCATCAACATCACTCCAAATATCATAATCACAATCATCCAACAAACAATCTTATGCGGCTATCAAACTCATTGGAGATATTCTCCCCTTACCTCTTAAAGTCAAGTAAGGTTCCTTCCCTTCGATTTTTCAATGCTTCCCTCTACTTCACAAATCACTAACTCCCGCAATTCAAGCGAAGCTACTAAGTGGTGTTCATGGTCTTTGGTCTGAATGTTCCTCTGAAGTTCAGCGTACTCCACGAATCACCAAACTACAACTACTCAACAAATCCTTCACCACACAACATAGTGCAAGTTAATCTTTGAAAAAAATCTTGTTAATCCATTATGATGTTGGTTCGGCCTTCACTAATTAATTAGGCTAAGGATGTTAAAATTTTTCTAATTAAGTATGATTAAGACATAATCAATAATCATTTGTCAAAGATTTAAATCAAAACCTATCCAACCAACTAGGTTAGGGTTCAGCCATCCATGGGGAAAATAGGGAGGAAATTTCTTTTGGGTTAATGTTTCTATATGATCAATATATACATCATGATGAGTTCATAGAAATTGGTTTCATGATCATAGGATTTTTCTATGAATTTCTAGAGAATTTTTATTATAAGGCCCTAGAATTGAAACATGTTAATCATGGCCTTTAATCAAGAAAATGAATGAAGAACATGGAGTTTATTGATCAAGGAGAGTAAGGTATAACTCTTGGATGATGAAAATTTGCAAGAAATCAAGCAAGTTCTTAACAATTTTTGAATATGGTTAGTTGAGAAAAGGCGAGAAAGTGAAGAAGTTGATGGAGGTATGAAGAAATGAGTGAAATGGTCTTGATGGGAGGGTTTTGGGCATGAATAGCAAGGGACAAGGAGGGCAAAGATTTGTTCATTTAGGGATAAAGGAGTAAATTCACTTAGGGACAAAATTGGCATTTTAACAAAAGACTAACGGCATACATGTCCTACAATCTTTAAAGCCATCAATATCTTAGATATGTTTTTGAAGGTAATGATGGTGGGTGGTGAGTCATGAGGCACAATTGTATTTTCATTAATTCCTAGGGACAAAATGGTCTTTTATCGCTAAAATATCTTAGATATTTTTTTTGAAGGAAATGATGATTTGTGGTGAGTCATGGTGGTGACTAACCTTCTGACTCACCGCACTCAGGTGACCTATGTCCCTCGTCCGGTGTCCAATTTTTTCTCTGCACGCCTGTTCTCGATTCCGTCAATTTCTCAATTTAGGTTTTTACACCCGAATAAAGTATAATAACTTATTTATTTTAAAAATTTTCAAAATGATCAATATCATTGGAAATGAGATATAAAACTTATTTGTTTCGTTTACGAGTCAAAATTAGGTTTTCTTATCAGTAAAATTTTACTGTCAGTGAAAATGCAGACCGGGTTTCGTCTGAATTTTCAACCCAAAATTTAACCGTAAATCTCTATGATAATGTAGAGTATAAATATGATCTTGGTTTATTCAAAATCATTATCTAACTCTCGGATAAAATATAAAAGATATATATATATATATATATATATATATATATATATATTTACCGTAATTGATGAATAGTAAAAATCGGGCTGTTACACTTGGTCACCAAAACAATGCCAAAACCGTGACCTAGAAGAAAGTATCAACAAGTTCAAAACTTGATTTTTAACACCATGAACATGATAAGACAAAGTGTTCCCTTAGAGTAAAGACATGAAGGAACTAAGTTAGGAACTTACTTCTTCAAAGAAAGACTCACAACAAGTTCAAGAAGCTTGAAGTCTCCTTGAAAGATTCTTGAATAACTTTAGGTAAACAACTTCAAATGAAGAAATTCAAAAGATGAAAGTTGTTTGTATGAATGATATCAACAAGGATATGAAGTCAAAGTGATGAAATAAAATGAGTAGGATTACTTACTAGCCCTGGCCGAAACTAGGCAGGAAGAGTGTGAAGAGAGAAACTTGGAGCCTTTGGTGTTTTAAGTTGAAAATGGATGGAATAGTGATTTTTGGTGTCTTAATCACCAAATGGCCGAACTATCCCCTCCTTGTGGACTCCAAAAATTTGTCCAAAGTTTTTAAATGAGAATTGGTGGCTTTAGTACAAGATTAACTTAAAAGGGTTAAAACACTTTCTATTTATGGTTAGTGTCATAACCTTGATTTGAAATAATGAAAAGGGAAATCTTGACTCCTCCCAAGGTGGTATGGCCGATTGGCCCATGCAATGTAACTAGGATAGTTACATTTTCCATTTAGTTAGGAATAAGGTGTTTAGGATTTTTATCAAAAATGGATAATCGGTTTTTACAACTGTTGGTAAATTTTTGGATTTCATGAAAAATAATTCTCTTCAATAGGAATAATCAACAAGGTAATGAAAAAATGTAATTCAACATTACATCTCACTTGATTCCGCGTTTCCTGACCTTCGGCACGCGAACGAGAAATTATCCGATATCGGCTAAAACAGAACTTTTACGGTTTTTGTCTCAAAATGACAAAGGAAAACTTTATCACAACAATTATCATGGATATGAAACCATCAATGAAATCATTCATAAATAATTCATAAGGTCAAACACAACATAAAAGGTAGAATTCACATTGTCAAAGTGATTACAACAAGTTACAGAAAACGGGGGTGTTACAATACATCCCTGTTTTAATAACAAAAGTCGTTACGACAGAATCACATACATATGAATCACATAAAGGGCGAGAAAAGAACCACTCCTTTTTTGCTGATATCAAAAAGGGGGAGAAAAGAAATAAAATGAAAGGAGAAGCAAGGAAATAAAAGGAAAAGGGGAGAAAGGAAATAAAATAAATAATTTGACTAAGTTTTATTTCAAGTTTTATATGATAGACTTAGTTTAAAACATGATGATAAGTCTTTATGTAACATCTCGATTTTCTGTGACTCTAGTCGAGCTGGTTAACCTCGATTAGGGCTTTGGATGCTTGTATGAATTGTTTGGTGTTAGTTTAAGACTTAGTTTGAAGCTTCGGAATAGGATTGAACAAGATTGGAAGTGCCTGAGGTGTTAAACGAGAAACTATGGAAGTCAGGTGTTTGGAAGGCTCTTCCCAGCTAAGCATCACGCTCAAGCCTGGGAAGGGAGCACGCCCTAACGTGCCAAAGCTTATGCTGCTCGCTCAAGCGTGCTGAGTGCATTTGCTAGCTGGTGTGCTTTATGACGCGTGTGCTACACGTGTCAAGCCAGGGCAAAGGCGGAGTGGATGAGGCTCCACGCTCAAGTGTGAGCACGCTCAAGCGTGCTAAGAGTCCACTCTTTAGCGTTCTCAGCAGGATCACTTAAGTGGAGGTTTTCACTTTCGTCCACACTTAGTCATTTTCCCCATCTGCAAACACGAAGTTGTAGAGCGTTTTAGAGAGAGGACAGAGCTCTTAGAGCAAGAAAGCTCCGTTTCGAGGCGATCGAAGTACTAGAACGCGATTCTGACTGCACGGTTGTGATCGCGGGTAGGTTATCCACGACTTTGACGGATTCATTTCTCGATTCGCCCATGGTGAACTCGAATCCCTAACACGCGTTCTTTGTGTTCTTGGCGTTTTTCTAGTCTTTACCTCTTTCTTTGATCGTTGAGGTTGCCCTAGGGCTAACACTATTGCATGTGTGTTGTGCTCCTGATTAGGGCAAAGTTCGGTTTCGTGAGCATGCGAGTTGGAGGTGGAACCGCGGCAGTATCGGAGCTGTCTGTGGCTGTCAGAGGCGCTGCAAGCTTGTTGGTGGAGTTCTGGTGATCGTTTCAAAGTTTGCGCCAACTGTTTAGGTGGGGAGAAAGAATATTGCTGCTGTCAGGAAGACAAGAGTAGTGTAGTTGTGTTTATGCTATGTGTAGGGAAGCCCTAACCCTACTAGTGGTTGAGCCCAGATAAAGTACCTAAACCCTAGTTTTAGCATACTTTGGGCTATCGCCGTTAAGTTTGGAAAACCCTAGGTTAGAGAACTGTTGATTGAGGATGATTTGCTTTGTATGGCTGTTGTGATGTTGATTTCCGTTGTTGCTATCTGTATACATGCCTATATGCTACTTGGTATATATCATATGCTGTTATGTGCTATTATCGATGTTGCTACTAATATTGTTACCGTTGTTGTTGTTTTGATGTTATGAGGCTAAGAGTTGTGGCGGTATGTAACATCCCAAAAACCCTATGTCTGTTTTTTTAACTGTTTGTGTGAATAACTTGACTGAGAACACAATTCAATTAATCACAATCATAATAATAGTTGATAATTGGAAATTCATATTTGAATTTCAATTATGAGCTTAATAATCATAAGATGTTGTTTTGAACCTAGTGTGCTGTTTTGAGTCGGAATCGATAAAAATATTATTATTTTAATCGGGACTGCTTTGCCTTGGGATACATGCTAGGGCCGGGTTGTTGTTCTGGCCCGAAGCTGGGAGTAATTCATGACTGCATCTCACGCTTCACGAGACGTTGTCAACCATCCATCAACTTTTCATTCCTTTAACCAATGGATTAGATTCATATGACTCTTGGTTAATAACCTAGCATCTTTTCCTTTTATGGAGAAAGCAAATTAACCTATTTATGGTTAATCTCTACTCTTTTAACAAGAGCTCAACACCTCTTGTACTTGCTTGATCATAGCTTTTGGATTTCTTACACAAATTACATCACTATGTCATAAACCAATTAATTAAATTGGTTGTCCAAAATTTGAAAAGGCCATACGGCCTTAGTGTTATTACAACACTACAAACCATTTCATTTCCCACTTCAAGAGATTAAACTCACTCATATTCAAGAGCATTTCATTTCCTCTCTTCTCTCTTACTCTCTCTATTCGGCTCTCTCTCAAAGTTCATCATCCAAAATTCTTCAATTTCTAACACCATAGATCATTTAGTCTTGATCTCTAGAATAACTTTGGTGAAGAAAGTTTTCCCTTTAAAGGAACTATGTTCTTGAGCCCCAAGACCATCAACCTTGATCTTCAAAGTGTTCTTCATAAAGTTAGCTTTTAACCTTATTTCTTCTTCATTTCATTTCATAGAATCATGAAGCAACCTTTCCTAGCTCATGATTTTGCTAAACAAAGTTTAAAATCATGGTGTTTTTGGCTAACATAGGTTCAGCCACCTCCTTGTTCTTGGAGCTTGGAGTTTTGCTCATCCTAAGGATCTACAAGAGGTAATGGGGGGAGTGAACCTCATCACACCACATTGGTGGTGGTGAAGATGGTTTATGGGTTTGGTTTGGGGAAAACCCTAAACCAAGGGTTTCCTACTTTATATATTTGGTTCTCTATGAGAACAATGTTGTAATAATTATTTGTTGCTTGATTTGTGTTCATTAATGTATTTGAATGGTTGAAAATAATTTTTATGTGAGGTAAAACCCTAACCTAGAGTTCTTTCATCTTTTGTTGGAAAGAGTTTGTGAAAATGTGATTTTAGGATCTGACCTTGTGTGAGTCATTTCAGTTTTTCTGTCAACATAGATCTTTGATTTCAAAACTTGTTTTTGATCCTGAAACTGCACATCTTGGGCTTCATTTTGAGTACAAATTTCATGTGTTTTCATGAAGAATTGACCCTTGAAAACCTATTTCGATCAGATCATAAAATTCTGCCTTGGATTCTGACTATAGTGGCTTGTTTCGTAAAAATGTGCTAACTCGGTTACTTTTTATGAAAATGAGTTTTGTAATACAAAACAAAAAGTAGACATCCTAAGCTTTCATATGAGTCCTCATTTGCTCAAATCCAAGTTAGTTTGGTCAATCAAATGTTTGTATGCAACACCCTTTCCCGAGTGTCACATTCCCGAACGTTTATAAGGCCGAAAATATTTATTAATGCGGAAAATACGATTTTTCTTTTTCTTTTCTTTTCATAAAGATGTAATGGGATTAGTTAAGGTAATAAATAATACTAATAAGTGAACTTAGGTTCACCATGCATTACTAGGACATACATACAGTATTATAATACAGAAAACAGAAATAACAACATTACTTTATATAGACATAAGTCTAATGTATGACTGACATAAGAAATACAATAAGTACTAGGAGTCATAGCTCCCAAAAGGTACTACAAAAACTGACATAGTCTGGCCGACAACAAAGCTAAAACAGAAAAAGAGTCCACCTCCGAACTCAAAAGGACTGCGGAACCGAACCATCGTCGCGTCCATCTGTTCAAGCATCAACAGCAAGTACCAGCAGAAAACATACAGATATGGGTGAGATTCCCGTTCATCAACACAACAAAACAGCAGTAGTAAAAACGGGACGACTCACCGGGTAACAGCGTACCCAACATGCTTACAAAGGTTCTCAGTATAAATCATGTTAAGCAGTTAACAACATAATAGCATGCTAAACATTTAACAGCATAATATAAGGCATCCTTAAACAATACAGCGATGTATAACAGTAAACGTAAACATCAATAGCCATAAACATCAATAGCCATGCAATGCAATGCAATGTATATGACTCAATGTCAATGTCACTGGGTACTACTCTGACCCCTACTCCATGGAGCTAACAAAACATTCGGAGAGAGTGAATGGGAGGACATGTTCCGGTTTCTGCCAGCCATGAGCAAGATGCTACAACATTCGTAACGTGCACGTATCTGGCTTTACGGTAACACTCTCGACCAAACATGAAAAGTACGGCATCTAGTAGAGGATATCAGTGTATTGCACGGATTCGCCACGACACAGAAGAATCACCAACTGGTCACATGTCAGCCCTTCCAACCCTGATACCTCCAAAAAGACCATTGAAGATCGTCACCGTAAGATTCACACCCGCATCAAGGTGTAAGCTCAACTCCTAGGCTCAAGGCCTTACAACTATGCACATGAAATGCCAATGCTTACACAAAGCAGATGCGATAAAGCAATGTTTATCCATTGGATAAACCTCAAGGCTCACTAAGGTTCTCTTCCTTAGAAACTACACACATCTTTGTTTTATAAAACAGTTATCCATAGGATAAAACAATTATCCATCGGATAAATATCTCGTGATTCCTTTGGAATGATCCAGACTGCTTTCAGAATCGCCGACTGTCCCCACAAACCAACACAAGTCTTTTCAGCGTGTTTTGTCCTCACTCACACGCTTTCTAGGAAACTTCCCAGAAGGTCACCCATCCCATAATTACTCTAAGTCAAGCACGCTTAACTATAAAGTTCTTATGTTCTAAGTTCCCGAAAAGAAGATAAATCTTGTTGGTATGGGTAGTACCAATCAATTCTTATATGCTTTCCCTTAACTATACAGTCCCATACCTGCATAGCCTCAGGATTCCTTCCACTGTACAGTCCCATACCTGCACAGTCTCAGGATCTCTCTCATTCCGGTCATCACAAGACGGAAACAATTGAACGATTAACCTAGATCCGAATCATCGGTCCGTCATCGAACTACTGTTTCGAAAATCAAAACGTTTCGTGTTTGTGTTTACATCTTATGAATTATGTCTCAAGTCCTAAGCAGTATGAATAAGGATTAAGAATCCTCTTAGATAAGTCTTTAAGCCTTTCTAAGATATTAATCCCTTGTCTTTCAATTAAGGAAACAAGTGTTGATTTCACTTTAGTCTTATGAACTCATTGATGTACTAAGTCATCAATGGTATAGTACATGGTCTTGTTCCACCACATACCATACTTAATTAACCCTTGTCTTCAACTCTAAGTTAATTACTTAACTTAGGTTTTTCACCCGTAAAACTTTAAGATTGAGTTAGAAAACTCCTTTTGTAAACCAAACAACTTTTACAGTTGAAAACTCATTTGATTTAAAACAACATTTGAACTACTTACTTCATTTCTAGCATTTTCTGAAACATGAAATTCGCTTAGCGGAATTTCATTCGCTTAGCGAAAATGAGGCAGTAATGCCTCCTTTGGAACTCCTCTGGTTCGCTCGGTGAGACATAAATCGCGTAGCGAAATATATTGTATTCGCTTAGCGAATATGAATTCGCTTAGCGCAAGTTCAGACGGTTGCACCTCTTTAGAAACACCTCTGGATCGCTCGGCGAGACAGAATTCGCGTAGCGAAACTTCACTTTATTCGCTTAGCGAGAATGATTTCGCTTAGCGAAAGTTCATACGGTTACACCTCTATTGGAGACTTCTCTGGATTGCTCAGCGAGATGTAATTCGCGTAGCGAAACTTCACTTTATTCGCTTAGCGAGAATGATTTCGCTTAGCGAAAGTTCAGACGGTTACACCTCTATTGGAGACTTCTCTGGATTGCTCAGCGAGATGTAATTCGCGTAGCGAAATTTGCTGGGTTCGCTTAGCGAATATGAATTCGCTTAGCGAAAGTGAGGCAGTGATGCCCAACTAAGACTTTCCCTGTTTTTCGCGTAGCGAAAGTAAATTCGCTTAGCGAAAAGTTGCCTTAAAACAAGACATCAACCTTATGGAACCATTTTGATTCTCTTCATGAAAACACTTCTTTTCTCATTTTGAGTCACTTGATTAGCTAGATGAACTAAGGATAAGGTATAAAACATGTTTCACTTTGGTGAAAGCACTTTGAGATTAAATTCCATTTAAAGTCACTTAGGGTTTTTCTTTGAAAAACACAAGTTATTGAAAACACTTTCTTTACATCAAAACTTGACTTGTCCAAGAACTATTCATATCCTTCCTTTCCTCAAGGTCATGGCTAATAGCCAACTAGGAATCAATGTGAGGTTTTACTTCATCAACCAATCAAAGTATGGCTCACAACACTTACACAATCATGATAACCATAATACACATTACTACATCATAATCAAACATCCAAATCCATCACACATTATGGTCTCATAATCAACAATAAAAAGTCCATACTTGATCTAATGATCAAAGTAGGTTTTCCAACATACATGAAAATGGTTTTTCATTCAATCATCTCATCATCAACATATACTACAGCACACTACAACATACTCAAGCATAAACTCATCATGACAACCTTGTTCTCCAAGAGAACTTAACAAAACATAACAACTAAAAGTGAACCCAAACTAAAGGGTTTCACCCACACATAAAGTAAACAACCATCTTCACCACCACCATCTTGGTGTGATGAGGTTCTTCTCCCCATACCTGTTGAAGAGCAGATTCCCAGATCAAAGTCGGTTGATCGGTTTGTGAACCTCCTGATAGTTGTCACCAACTACAAACAACCAAACAATCAATCATTAAACAACAATCAAACCAAACTCAACAATTCTCACAAAGAGGGTTTCGGCCACCCGAAAGAGAATAAAGCTAGGAATTGATCTTGGTTTTCCATTTCATGGATTCAAAGGCATTAGGAAAGCTAAGGATGAAATCAAGTGTTAAAAATCAAAAATTGATGAAAAACACTATTCATCATCTTCAAAAGGGTTCGGCCCTAATGTGCTTTTTGAGCTATGATGAGAGTTGAATCATAAGCTCTTGGGTTTAGATAGAGAATGATGAGGTGAGTTCAAAGAAATTGGTCTCACATCAAAATGATTTTTCTACAATTTCCTATGGATTTTCAAAGTTTTGGATCTAAGAAATAATTTTCATGAAAATGAAGATTGATCTTGAAATAAAGAGATATTCAAGAAGCTAAGAGATCATAGAAGTGATCTTACCTTGAAATGATGGAAGATTGCTCAAGGAATCAAGTGATTCTAACAAGGTTTCATGAATTTCTCATGAACAACAATGGAGGTTTTGCTCTAAGGAAGGAGATGGGTGTTCTTGGCTCTTCAAGAGAGCTGGGCTGCGTGAATGAGAGGGTGTGAGGGCTGAGTTCAGCCTTAAAACAAGTCACTTAAGGGCAAAAAGGTCATTTGCCAAAAGGGTAAAATGGTAAAAGTGCAAAAGGCTAAGGTTAGGGGCATTTTGGTCATTTTGCGTCTAGATTTTCCCGATCGTCATGACGACTCTGGCATACTCTCCCAAGTGTCCTGGGATGTTGTGATATCAAGATTATCTGTTGGCGAGTCTCGGTAAGTCCATATGTGGCTCCGTTCGTCACCCGATTGAGAATTCCGCCCGAACGAAGGTCAGGAAGTTATTTTTCTGAAATTTTTACGAAATTTAACCAAAACGTAGAGGATCGAATTCTAAGACTTACTGTCTCGTTCACGGGTCCATCTGAGGTCTTCTGAGCAGTAAAATCATACTGTCAGTGTAAAAACGTAGACTGAACTCCGTTTGAGTTTTTGACTCAAAACTTAATCGTAGCTTCCTACGATATCGTCGAGCATGACTATGGTCTCGGAATATTTTATTTTCATTCCTAAGACCTCGAATAAAATAAAGACATTAAAATACTGAAGAATTAGAAAACGTGAAAATCGGGGCGTTACATTCCTACCCCTCTTCAAAGAATTTCGTCCTCGAAATTCGGTGACTTAAAACTAAACCTACTCGGTCGCTGAAGATTAAGGAAAGAAATTTTCAACAAAGGAAATTTTTCCTGGTCTTGGTCTCAGAAGAAAATAACAAAAGAATTTTACCAATCTGGAATGAATATAGGAATATCCAGTATGCAAAAAGACTCTTCAGTAGGTTCGTGAGTGTAAAAATGCATAGCTAATACATGTTTACATCCATGACTCTAATAAAGTTCATTCTTTCATAAGAACCTTCCAATAAATTTGGGAATCAAAAGATAAACAGTCTGGCAAAAATTAGACTGGATTACCTTCACTAAAAGTAAAAATGATTAGACTAAGTTTCATCAAGAAACTTTCAGTATCAAGAAGTTGTTTATGTTATAACTCAAGAAATAGTCATAACAAAACTTTCAGTGAAGTAATACGAAAATGTCCAGACCAATGGACACCATATTATCAATTCAATCAATTGTCTAATACATTGAGGAATACGTAGGAGTGTGAACACGAATGTTCCCTTGAGATCAGGCAGCACTAACACAGGTGAAGTAGTCAACCTTCTCTCTAATCCTTGCAAACTTTCCTCACAGGCTTCAGTCCATTCAAACGCTTTATCCTTCCTTTGAAATCACATGACCCAAAAACTTTGCTTCGTCGAGCCAAAACTCACACTTGGACAACTTTGCATATAGCTGTTTCTCCTTCAGAACCTGAAGAATCACACTAAGATATTCAGCGTGTACTTCCTGGTTTCGCGAATAGATGAGTATGTCGTCTATGAAACAACCACAAACTTATCTAGATATGAACGAAAGATCCTATTCATATAATCCATGAATATAGCTGGAGCATTCGTCACACCAAACGGCATTACAAGGTTCTCCTAGTGCCTATAGCGTGTTTGAAACGCTGTTCTTGGTACATCTTCTGCCTTCACATGAATCTGGTTATAACCCGATCGTAAATCAATCTCGGAGAAAACTGTCGCTCTCCTCAACTAATCCATCAAGTCATTTATCCTCGGAAGATAATACTTGTTCTTAATGGTAACTTTGTTCAACTGGCGCTAATCCACACATAAGCAAGATGTTTCGTCTTTCTTTCTCACCAACAGCACAGGCGTTCCCTAAAATGACACACTGGGTCTAACGAACTGTTTTTCCCAATAAGTCCACCAACTGTTCCTTCAAGGTTTCCAACTCAGCAGGTGCCATATGCTAAGGTGCCATAGACGCTGGTCCTGTTCCTGGTACAAGACCGATCACAACTCGATGTCTCGAACTGGCGGTACACCTGGTACGTCTTCAAGAAAGACTTCCGGAAACTCGTTAGTAACATGTATTTGTTGGGCTCCTCCTCTCAAAGAAACGTTTACTTGGTTGGCAATCCAAATCCAGAATTATCCGAATCAGGGAAAACTAAGGTTTTGTTTACACCGTCTAGTTACAAGATAACCAATCCATCCCTATGATCAAATCCATTTGCGAAAGAGGCAAACAGATCAAATCAATCAAAAATGTTCTATCCACTACGGAAAATAGAACAGTTCAAACAGACTTTCGCAGTTATAACGGGCTTTGCAGAAAGTACAAAAATTACCAAATCTAAGGGTAAGGAAAGATACAGATAACGTTTTACCTCCCATGACGATCTGACCGTGAATCAAATCTTCCTTTTGAGAAGTCTCAGCACCATTCCCAGTATAAACTCTACTCGTTGCCTTAGGCTTCACTGTTTGCACATCGTTGACAGAACGTCTAGCTTTTCATTGCACACAATCGCGTGAAGTATGTCCTGGCTTCCCACACTTGAAGCATATGATTCCCTTGATTAAGCATTCTCTGGTGACATGATTGTTCTTGCCACACTTCATGCACTTCTTTAGGGCGCTTCCAGATTGACTAATACTCCCACTGCTTCCTCCTACAGAACGTTGTTGTTGACCTTGCTGTTTTGAATATGGTTTTGATCGAGATCTATCATCACGACCATTGGTGCCTTTATGGAACCTAGTCGGTCCAGAGTGACGTTGCCTTCCTCCACGAGTCTTCATCAGATCTTCGATTACGAAGCATTCATCTACCAAAACCGAGAACTCTTTGACCTCAAGAGGTAGCACCTCTCCTCGAATCTCGTCCGTTAAACCTTCTTCGAACTTTGTGCACTTCCACTCCTCATCGGGATGAAGATGGAAATACCTCGAAGATTTCAGCAGGAACTCAAAACGATCAGCATATTCTTTGACAGACATTCCTCCTTGACGTAGCTGCAGGAACTCCATGTCTTTCAACTCGTCTTGCACCCGTCGGAAAACACTCGTTCTGAAGAACTCTGCTAGCGACAACTTACAAGAAAGCAAAAACATTACTACCCTGTCCAATATCATTCCCCTTCAGAAACAATAATGCAGAGAGTAACAAACAATCGTTGTCTTCTTCACAGAAACACAACACAGAAAACAAACAATACAAAAGGATAGACCGAAGTCATCATCCTCTCCAACATTGTTTTCTCTCAGAAACAATAACACGGAAAACAATCAGAGAAAACACAACACAAACAAGACAGACCATAACCTACAAACCTCAAAAAGACTCGGCCAGCTCTGATACCAAATAATGCAACACCCTTTCCCGAGTGTCACATTCCCGAACGTTTATAAGGCCGAAAATATTTATTAATGCGGAAAATACGATTTTTCTTTTTCTTTTCTTTTTATAAAGATGTAATGGGATTAGTTAAGGTAATAAATAATACTAATAAGTGAACTTAGGTTCACCATGCATTACTAGGACATACATACAGTATTATAATACAGAAAACAGAAATAACAACATTACTTTATATAGACATAAGTCTAATGTATGACTGACATAAGAAATACAATAAGTACTAGGAGTCATAGCTCCCAAAAGGTACTACAAAAACTGACATAGTCTGGCCGACAACAAAGCTAAAACAGAAAAAGAGTCCACCTCCGAACTCAAAAGGACTGCGGAACCGAACCATCGTCGCGTCCATCTGTTCAAGCATCAACAGCAAGTACCAGCAGAAAACATACAGATATGGGTGAGATTCCCGTTCATCAACACAACAAAACAGCAGTAGTAAAAACGGGACGACTCACCGGGTAACAGCGTACCCAACATGCTTACAAAGGTTCTCAGTATAAATCATGTTAAGCAGTTAACAACATAATAGCATGCTAAACATTTAACAGCATAATATAAGGCATCCTTAAACAATACAGCGATGTATAACAGTAAACGTAAACATCAATAGCCATAAACATCAATAGCCATAAACATCAATAGCCATGCAATGCAATGCAATGTATATGACTCAATGTCAATGTCACTGGGTACTACTCTGACCCCTACTCCATGGAGCTAACAAAACATTCGGAGAGAGTGAATGGGAGGACATGTTCCGGTTTCTGCCAGCCATGAGCAAGATGCTACAACATTCGTAACGTGCACGTATCTGGCTTTACGGTAACACTCTCGACCAAACATGAAAAGTACGGCATCTAGTAGAGGATATCAGTGTATTGCACGGATTCGCCACGACACAGAAGAATCACCAACTGGTCACATGTCAGCCCTTCCAACCCTGATACCTCCAAAAAGACCATTGAAGATCGTCACCGTAAGATTCGCACCCGCATCAAGGTGTAAGCTCAACTCCTAGGCTCAAGGCCTTACAACTATGCACATGAAATGCCAATGCTTACACAAAGCAGATGCGATAAAGCAATGTTTATCCATTGGATAAACCTCAAGGCTCACTAAGGTTCTCTTCCTTAGAAACTACACACATCTTTGTTTTATAAAACAGTTATCCATAGGATAAAACAATTATCCATCGGATAAATATCTCGTGATTCCTTTGGAATGATCCAGACTGCTTTCAGAATCGCCGACTGTCCCCACAAACCAACACAAGTCTTTTCAGCGTGTTTTGTCCTCACTCACACGCTTTCTAGGAAACTTCCCAAAAGGTCACCCATCCCATAATTACTCTAAGTCAAGCACGCTTAACTATAAAGTTCTTATGTTCTAAGTTCCCGAAAAGAAGATAAATCTTGTTGGTATGGGTAGTACCAATCAATTCTTATATGCTTTCCCTTAACTATACAGTCCCATACCTGCATAGCCTCAGGATTCCTTCCACTGTACAGTCCCATACCTGCACAGTCTCAGGATCTCTCTCATTCCGGTCATCACAAGACGGAAACAATTGAACGATTAACCTAGATCCGAATCATCGGTCCGTCATCGAACTACTGTTTCGAAAATCAAAACGTTTCGTGTTTGTGTTTACATCTTATGAATTATGTCTCAAGTCCTAAGCAGTATGAATAAGGATTAAGAATCCTCTTAGATAAGTCTTTAAGCCTTTCTAAGATATTAATCCCTTGTCTTTCAATTAAGGAAACAAGTGTTGATTTCACTTTAGTCTTATGAACTCATTGATGTACTAAGTCATCAATGGTATAGTACATGGTCTTGTTCCACCACATACCATACTTAATTAACCCTTGTCTTCAACTCTAAGTTAATTACTTAACTTAGGTTTTTCACCCGTAAAACTTTAAGATTGAGTTAGAAAACTCCTTTTGTAAACCAAACAACTTTTACAGTTGAAAACTCATTTGATTTAAAACAACATTTGAACTACTTACTTCATTTCTAGCATTTTCTGAAACATGAAATTCGCTTAGCGGAATTTCATTCGCTTAGCGAAAATGAGGCAGTAATGCCTCCTTTGGAACTCCTCTGGTTCGCTCGGTGAGACATAAATCGCGTAGCGAAATATATTGTATTCGCTTAGCGAATATGAATTCGCTTAGCGCAAGTTCAGACGGTTGCACCTCTTTAGAAACACCTCTGGATCGCTCGGCGAGACAGAATTCGCGTAGCGAAACTTCACTTTATTCGCTTAGCGAGAATGATTTCGCTTAGCGAAAGTTCATACGGTTACACCTCTATTGGAGACTTCTCTGGATTGCTCAGTGAGATGTAATTCGCGTAGCGAAACTTCACTTTATTCGCTTAGCGAGAATGATTTCGCTTAGCGAAAGTTCAGACGGTTACACCTCTATTGGAGACTTCTCTGGATTGCTCAGCGAGATGTAATTCGCGTAGCGAAATTTGCTGGGTTCGCTTAGCGAATATGAATTCGCTTAGCGAAAGTGAGGCAGTGATGCCCAACTAAGACTTTCCCTGTTTTTCGCGTAGCGAAAGTAAATTCGCTTAGCGAAAAGTTGCCTCAAAACAAGACATCAACCTTATGGAACCATTTTGATTCTCTTCATGAAAACACTTCTTTTCTCATTTTGAGTCACTTGATTAGCTAGATGAACTAAGGATAAGGTATAAAACATGTTTCACTTTGGTGAAAGCACTTTGAGATTAAATTCCATTTAAAGTCACTTAGGGTTTTTCTTTGAAAAACACAAGTTATTGAAAACACTTTCTTTACATCAAAACTTGACTTGTCCAAGAACTATTCATATCCTTCCTTTCCTCAAGGTCATGGCTAATAGCCAACTAGGAATCAATGTGAGGTTTTACTTCATCAACCAATCAAAGTATGGCTCACAACACTTACACAATCATGATAACCATAATACACATTACTACATCATAATCAAACATCCAAATCCATCACACATTATGGTCTCATAATCAACAATAAAAAGTCCATACTTGATCTAATGATCAAAGTAGGTTTTCCAACATACATGAAAATGGTTTTTCATTCAATCATCTCATCATCAACATATACTAAAGCACACAACAACATACTCAAGCATAAACTCATCATGACAACCTTGTTCTCCAAGAGAACTTAACAAAACATAACAACTAAAAGTGAACCCAAACTAAAGGGTTTCACCCACACATAAAGTAAACAACCATCTTCACCACCACCATCTTGGTGTGATGAGGTTCTTCTCCCCATACCTGTTGAAGAGCAGATTCCCAGATCAAAGTCGGTTGATCGGTTTGTGAACCTCCTGATAGTTGTCACCAACTACAAACAACCAAACAATCAATCATTAAACAACAATCAAACCAAACTCAACAATTCTTACAAAGAGGGTTTCGGCCACCCTAAAGAGAATAAAGCTAGGAATTGATCTTGGTTTTCCATTTCATGGATTCAAAGGCATTAGGAAAGCTAAGGATGAAATCAAGTGTTAAAAATCAAAAATTGATGAAAAACACTATTCATCATCTTCAAAAGGGTTCGGCCCTAATGTGCTTTTTGAGCTATGATGAGAGTTGAATCATAAGCTCTTGGGTTTAGATAGAGAATGATGAGGTGAGTTCAAAGAAATTGGTCTCACATCAAAATGATTTTTCTACAATTTCCTATGGATTTTCAAAGTTTTGGATCTAAGAAATAATTTTCATGAAAATGAAGATTGATCTTGAAATAAAGAGATATTCAAGAAGCTAAGAGATCATAGAAGTGATCTTACCTTGAAATGATGGAAGATTGCTCAAGGAATCAAGTGATTCTAACAAGGTTTCATGAATTTCTCATGAACAACAATGGAGGTTTTGCTCTAAGGAAGGAAATGGGTGTTCTTGGCTCTTCAAGAGAGCTGGGCTGCGTGAATGAGAGGGTGTGAGGGCTGAGTTCAGCCTTAAAACAAGTCACTTAAGGGCAAAAAGGTCATTTGCCAAAAGGGTAAAATGGTAAAAGTGCAAAAGGCTAAGGTTAGGGGCATTTTGGTCATTTTGCGTCTAGATTTTCCCAATCGTCATGACGACTCTGGCATACTCTCCCAAGTGTCCTGGGATGTTGTGATATCAAGATTATCTGTTGGCGAGTCTCGGTAAGTCCATATGTGGCTCCGTTCGTCACCCGATTGAGAATTCCGCCCGAACGAAGGTCAGGAAGTTATTTTTCTGAAATTTTTACGAAATTTAACCAAAACGTAGAGGATCGAATTCTAAGACTTACTGTCTCGTTCACGGGTCCATCTGAGGTCTTCTGAGCAGTAAAATCATACTGTCAGTGTAAAAACGTAGACTGAACTCCGTTTGAGTTTTTGACTCAAAACTTAATCGTAGCTTCCTACGATATCGTCGAGCATGACTATGGTCTCGGAATATTTTATTTTCATTCCTAAGACCTCGAATAAAATAAAGACATTAAAATACTGAAGAATTAGAAAACGTGAAAATCGGGGCGTTACATTTGTCACAACTTGATGCTTGATATGCTGAAATTTTCTGTATACGGGTTTTGGTGTTGATATTTGGAATTATATGTTATGGTGTTGGTGTGACTACTTGTGTTTGAATTTTAGTATTGAAAATCATTTTGG
The DNA here is from genome assembly GCA_039655645.1 of Ammopiptanthus mongolicus. Classification (NCBI taxonomy): domain Eukaryota; kingdom Viridiplantae; phylum Streptophyta; class Magnoliopsida; order Fabales; family Fabaceae; genus Ammopiptanthus; species Ammopiptanthus mongolicus. Next base: position 60,627,989 of record CM077345.1, read on the forward strand.
CATGGTGAAAAACTATTGTTAGGTTCAAGGCCTAAGGATAGGATTTTTGAATGATGAACTTGTTCATGCATTTACTATTTGATCGAATGACTATATGTTGAGATGTTTTTCATGATGCTAGCATGTTGTTGGATGGCTTGTATTTTGTTGCAAAACACCATGTGGGGTTCGGCCTTATTAAGATAGAAAGGGGAAGCCAAAGCTTCTATGTTCAAGTAATAGTGTAGTGGACTTACATGATTCCAAGAAGGCAAAAGAAATTAAAAAGACCTACCTTACTTACATGGAGGCATTCGGCCAAACGATAGTAATTAGGGCTAGGAACCTACAATTTTGATGTTGAGAGGCTTAATGTGTTTATACTAAAGTATAAAGGGAATAGAAATTAAAAAGGTTTTCCAAAGAATTCAAGTTTTGGTTCCAAAGAGCCAAGTGTTGTAAATTGAGTATTTTGATCTCGTGTGAAAAGTATTTAAGGATAGGAGGGTTGATGTTGATCAACCACTTATTTTATCATGTTGTTTCAAGGAAAATATCTTCAAAAACAAAGAGTTTTCTAAATGATTCATGTGGTTTCCAAAGGTTTTGGTTAGTAAACGTACTTTTAAGAGAAATGAGAATTCCTGTAAGTGTTTTCTTTAAAACAATAAGTCTTCACACTACTATGATTAATTTTGAAATCTTACAAGACAAATGAGTTATAGTTTTCATTTGAAAATGAAAAGGTGATTTAAAGAAAGATATGTTTTCCCTTTTTATGCTAAGTAAAGGAAATTAGTATTATTTCAAAGGAAGTTTTACGCTAGTTTGGTAAAAGACAAGGTACTGTGTATCTTGGGGTTTTGAACACCTTACGAGTATACGTATAAAGTTTCAAAACTATGTTTGATAAATGGGGATTTCATGAACCAGTTTACCACTAAGGAAAGTATTTTGAAGATATTACTATAGTAGCGTAACTGTATTATCTTCAAAAAGGAAATTCAATGAGTTCCATAATGTGCTCACAATGATTTAGTAAAAGACATGCACTAATGTCTAGTGGTCATGACCAAATCATGTCCCACATCCTTGATGATTTAGATCACCCAAGGACTCCATAATGTTTAATCACTAAGAGTTACTTATAGCAATTAAGTAATATTTCCTTTGGTTGACAAGTGAGAAGATTGATGAAGGGGATCCTTGTGAACCCTGTCCTCCATAATACATCTAGGTTATAAACTAACGTATCATAAGACATGAACATCATGTTACGAACGACGAGGTGGTACGCGATTGCAAGGAATGGAACCAAGGATGGGCGACTGATGGCAAGTAGTGTGAAAGTGGGTCGCGTAGGGGTGCCCTGTGGTTTATCAAAAGATAGTGGTGCTACAGTGATAGTGTCGTACGTATTTGTGTTGTGGAATTTCTTGACATGCATATGCATCTGTGCATGAGTTGGGTGTTGTGCCTGGGAGTTGAGCTTACACCTTTGTGCGGGTGCGATTGTCTGAGGTGTCGATCATGAGGATCTTGGGGACGTCGGGGGTTGGGGGAAACACATGTGGCCAGAGAGTAGCTCCTCTGTGTCGTGGATATCCATCGAAAAACACTGACGTTCTGACTGAAACACTGGGCAAGTCACGATTTGGGTAAAGAATGTCTGGCGTGAGCCGTAAAAGCGAATTCGCAATCTTGTTGCGCTAGCACATGTTGGGCTGAGATAACGCAGATAATGTTTTCCTAATCACTCACTCCAGTTATGTTTAGCTCTATGGAGTGGGGGTCAGAGTCTTACCCTTGTGGCGTATGGCATTGAGTCATGTACATTGCATTGCATTGCATGATTGCTGATAGATACATTTACATGTTATACATTGTTATCCTATGTTGATGATGTCTTATGTTGTTGATTGGATAATATGAGATATTGAGATGTATGATATGCATGACTAGTATTTTATTGTCTTGTGTGTCGTACCATTTTTACTTCTGCCATGTGTTGTGCTGATGAATGGGAATCTCACCTCATTACTTTGTATTGCATCGTCGTGTGCTTCTATGGTTGTCTCCCGAGAAGGTCGTGTTGTCGAGACTTCAACCGACGTTTTGGATGCACATCTTTGTTGAGTTTCCCAGTGGTTTATGGCGATTGGACATCTAGTCATGATGAGCTTCTAGCAAAGTACATGAGAAGAGCCATACTCACTATCCGCAAGTGTCGCAGAGGAAGATTTCTTGACTGCTCAACAGCTCGTCTTCATGTCGTCTGTTGTCAAGGTTGTACTCGTAAGTGGGATGCTAGATGGACTTTTCCACCGATGCGTTCAGTGCCTTCTCTCTCTGTTAGGGATAGGCCGCTTGTTGGCAAAGTTGCTCCTAGGGCAATTTCTGCGATGTCTTCCATAAGAATTCCAGTGGTATTCCCTGCTAGGATTCCTGTTAGGTCTCGTTTGACGGGTCCTGGTTAGAAGGTGATAAGTGAGGAGATTAGGAAGGAGGCGATCTATCCATGCCTCCTATTCCTTTCGCTTGTCTCTCCATAAGGGAGGAGTCAGAGGAAGCATTCAACGGTTGATCTGAGGGGTGTTTCCGTGTGTAGTCTGTTGTCAGCCAGTGTAGGGTGTCAGAGTGTCTATACCTTTCTTCTCTTTTAATTTTTGTGAAGCTGCGTCTCCAAGTATCTTGTGTTTAGGAGCTGCGTCTCCAATCCTTTGTGTTGAGTCTGCATCTTTCTACTTTGTTTCTGTAGACGGATTGGGTTCTTATGTAAAGCCTTTATGAACTTATGAAGTTATATTATGAAATGTTTTATTTACCTTACACACATAAACGGTTACAAGCTTTTACAATTATGTCTTGTGAAAAGGAAAAATTTACCCCCATCTTTCTTATATGTTTTTAATTAACCCGGTTTTCGGCCTTATAGCTTTTTTTAAAATGTTAGTAAATGTGATGCCCCCGGAAAGGGTGTTTACACGGTATGCTTGTTAGAGTTAAGTTTGGCTGTGTGTCGTGTTATTTATCGGGTCGATACCGTGGATGGTACTGTTGTGGTTATGCTGACTGTTGAGGTTGTGGTCGTGTTGTTGAGCTGTGGCTCGTGGACGCGTCACGTCGAGGCTATGGCCGTGTTGATGTGGTGGCATCGTGCTATTCTTGATTGAGTGTTTAGGCGTGAGATCCGGTATCGAGCTCGTTGAGGATGTTTGTTGAATATCATCAGCTGCCAAGTGGCAAGGCCATATGACAGGTAGTATGGGCTGCCAATATCATACGAGGTTAGTTGTACCTGAGTGCGGGTATGGAAAGTAGAGGGGTGGTCAAGTGAGTGACCTTGGGGATGTTGCCGATCTCAGGAATAGTTTACAGTGATGGATAAGGTAGCTCCTATCCTGTCGTGACGCCCGATCCAGTCTGGTTTGCCCGACTAATCCCTGAGCTTTCCATGTTCCAGACTAACATTCCTAGGCAAACGAGATACCCCGGCTCCGGTGTGGAAGGGGGATGCACTCTTATTGGTCACGGCGAGCGGTTTGGTTTCTTAGACAAACTAACTCCGTTCCGACACAGAACCTGTTTCTGTGTGGAATTGTTCGGGTGTGGAACCAGCTTTGAGACTTTTCGGCCGACATGCTGCATGGGATTAGTATCCTGGTCTAGAGGTTTGATCTGAGAGTGAGACTCATAGGGATGGACGCTTGTTGCATGTGTTGTCTTGAGAGACATTTTGTTGGGGGCAATAACTGTTATACATGCTATAGCTGCTATCTTTTACGTGCTTTGTTTTACTGCACTATTGTTGTTATTTCGGACTATGCGTATGCTACATTTCTTATCTCCCTACTGTTTTGCCTATTTCTTTGATTCTGGGTTCGCTTGAAGACGACGAGCCAGCTGAGACACAAGATGGATGTAACACCTCGTTTTTTTTGTATGAGGGTATATGTGTTGCTGTAATTATGGATATTATTATTATTACCATTATTAGTAGTATAATATTTGACAATATGTTTGTTTATATCGTCACTGCTATTTTTAAAAGTATTTATATGAATGTATATTTATGTGTGTATATTTTAAGTGATAATATGCACGCTTATGTTTGTATGATTATAAGTGCGTTTACATTTTAATATTAAAATGTTATTGTTGTTGTTGTTGTTGTTATTATTATTATTATTATTATTATTATTATTATTATTTATATAATATGTAATTGATTCTTATTGATATGTAAATGATTTATATTAATTATTCTTATACTAATATGCGATTGACTGTATTAATAGATAATTGTGCATAGTTATATTTATATTATTAATTATGTTGCATTTATTAATACATGATCTATCTATATGAATATATAATTGATTATATTAGTATGTAAGTATGTGATCTCGCGTGCTTATATGTAATTTTGTATGGACTAATATGATATGTGTAATTAATGTGCGATCATATATTTATTTACATGTAATCAATTATATATATATGTTTATATTAACACTGGATCACTTGTATTAATGCACAATAGAATTATATTAATATACGATTATCTGTATAAATATTTAGATCATGATTATATTAATATAAGATATTTATATTTATGATAATTGTAGTTGTGTTGTTATAAGATCAATTAGATGTCATAGAGATTCAATCATTGAATAAATAAGATTATCTTATCTTAATGTCCTACAAAATCCTATCTAGAAACAACTATCTTTTTAATGCTGAACTTATATTGTATTTTTGACCCTGTTAGAGTCCGAATTAGGAATAGATCATGAAACATGATTTTGTACAAAATTCACTTAGCTTTCCAACGCCAACAAGAGCACCTAAATCAGAAACTCTTAGCTCAAGTTAGAGCCAGACCAATGAGCATGCGTTTTGGGCTCTTAGGTTAGCCCGTTTAGCTCTAATCCTTTTTATACCTCTTTTGCTCGACCTAAAACTCATAGCCATCTTTCCTAGAGTTAGAAACAGCCATATTTTACCATTCTCTTGGGTTCCCATTGAATCCTTGAGCGTCCCCAATCCTTGTTTGGGTGTTCTTCGTCAAGAACACATCCCTGTGGCGTTTGTTGTTGCGTTTGGGGTTAAGCTGCTGGCTTAGTGTTACTTTGAGCTAAGGTAACCAACCATGTTCATCCTTTCTTGGAACCCCTTGAGTTAATGTTGAACCGTTTTGTCCTTGTCAAACCAGACTTCGTTGTTCATGCGCCAGTGTTGTGAACGGCTGCTAGCAGATTAGTTCCCCAGGGATCTAATCGAGGTATGTGCATAACCCTTGTGTTAATTCCCTTCCCTTTCTTTTGTTTGGGGATTAACTACCTTTATCCTTTCTTGCTGTTCTTGGTCAAAGCTCGCTGAACCTTTTGAACCCGTTTGGAGGAGTCACGCTTGGACTTCGCTCTTGTTGGCTCATAGGCTGGTATCGTCACGCCAGGTATGGGGAGAAGGGATTAGTATAACATATAGGTTCTAGGGTAGCGTAAGATGAGGGTTAACCCATGACCCTATTTGTGTGCTATATGCCTTAATTGCCGTATGAAGTTGTTATGGTTGTTTATACATGTTGTTAATTGTTTAAATGGTTTGTATGATCTTGGCATGACGTTTATGATGTTGTTTATGATGTTGTGTATGGTGTTGATGATATCCCATGATTGTATGAGTCGGTATGTTGGAACTGCTGTTAAATCTATGTTAATAAAAGACATAGAGATGTTAGCGCTAAGCCTAAAACTAGGATTAGTCCAATTGATGTTCATAAACATGAAGATATGGATTGAGGTTTAGATATTAAGATTAAGTTATAATCTTAATAAATATATGACTTGAGGTTTAAATATTAGGATTAAGTTATAATCTTAATAAGATATGAATTGTGGTTTTATATATTAAGATTAAGTTACAATCTTAATAAATATATGACCTGAGGTTTAAATATTAGGATTAAGTTATAATCTTAATAAGATATGAATTGTGGTTTATATATTAAGATTAAGTTACAATCTTAATAAATATATGATTTGAGGTTTAGATATTAAGATTAAGTTATAATCTTAATAACTATATGATTTGAGGTTTAGATATTAAGATTAAGTTATAATCTTAACAAGATATGAATTGAGATTTAAATATTAAGATTAAGATATGAATTGTGGTTTAGATATTAAGATTAAGCTACAATCTTAATAAATATATGACTTGAGGTTTAAATATTAGGATTAAGTTATAATCTTAATAAGATATGAATTGTGGTTTAGATATCAAGATTAAGTTACAATCTTCATAAATATATGACTTGAGGTTTAAATATTAGGATCAAGTTATAACCTTAATATGATATAAATTGTGGTTTAGATATTAAGATTAAGTTATAATCTTAATAAATATATGACTTGAGGTTATTAAGATTAAGTTATAATCTTAATAAAATATGAATTGAGATTTAGATAATAAGATTAAGTATAATACTTAACAAAGATAATGTTAAGTTAAGACTTAACAAAGAGAACAGTTAATAAGACGATGATGTTATTGGTAACGACATATTGTTACCGATGTTGTTGGTTAAATCATTCTTGATGCTTATTGGTCAAGTTTGATGTTGTTAAATCATCTTTGATGCTTGTTGGTAAAAGTTGATAGCCATGTAATGGTGTTGATGATGGATGGTTGGACATGTGTTTGCATATTGATGAACATTGCACGCATCATACGTTGAAGTTGATATGTTGGGTGGAAAGCAAACGATGAATCGCGATAGTGGAGGCCACGATGGGTGTTAACTCGGCCTTGCGGGTACATTGGGTATGGAAGTTCCAGGTGACATGGGCTAGCTACCTATTGTCGGAGTGACCTAATGAATAAGCTTGAGTACCCTAACTAGCCACTATACGTTATCAGGATTGGTGGGAGTGTTCGGGGATGGCCCATGGTCTGGCATATCATCCACGTTGATAACCGAACATGTACTCCTAATCGTCTTTCCAGAGTTAGAGTTGTTGGCCACAATGCATATGGAGTAGTGGAGTAGTTATGCATCGCATAGCATGTTTATAACGTGATATGATGGAATGTGTTATAACATGTATGTTGTAGTATGATGTTTATATGCTGTATGATCATCTTGCTAACTGCTCTATTACCGTTTATGTGTATACGTACAGTTCCTTACTCCCTATCTGTTGTTATTGTGTTTTGCATGTACCTTTGGTTATGCAGAGGATGGTGAGCTGCTAGGTGAGGAGTGATCCCAAGGAGATCGCTTGCTCATAGTATAGTTTGGTTTATGTTTAGTATGTTAGTTGTTTTCCGATGTAATATCGGTAGTGGTTACCAGCTCTGATTATGTGACATCGGGTTTCGGGTTTTGTTTATGGTAACGTTTTTCGGCAGTTGTTTTATGTTTAAAACGTTTTCGGATCATGTGGTACTTGCTACCTTTTATGTTAAAGTTTTATTTAACTTGCATGCTTTATTTTATTTTATCGTATGTGGGGTAGCAGGTGTCACAATGGACCTGAGACTTCACCCGTTCATCACGGGAGCACCGTGAATGCCGGTGCTAGGCGACATTGACATTGTCTATCACGACAAGAGGGGATGGAGGGTGAAACCCTCGACCTTTTTGGTGGTATATATAGGACCCGTCAGCTTGATCTTTAGGAGCAGTACACCACAGTACGTGGACATCACCGGACCCTATTGCGTGTATCATTCCTTCCCTAGGATGCGGCTTCCTCCGAGGCAGAGAGAGCGAGACCACTTGTGGGTGGCACCCTAGTCCTTGGTGGTATCCAGCAGGAGAGGCTTCGTGTACAGAGGCCAGCGTAGGCGTACAGATCGGTTTCTGAGGGCAACCTTGAGGAGTAGGATTGTCGTGTCGAGTTCCTCTTCCGAGTACGTGCCTTTGCGGGTTTATAGGCGTACCTATGGAGAGGGACAGTGTAGTTCAGGTCATCCTCAACGCTGATGGTGAGGGCCTACCAGTTCATCTCTAGGGCTGAGTGGTGAGGTTTTTGATTTACTTTTGAGCATGGGTTGGAGAGTGCTGGCAAGATCCGAGAGTCTTTTCTTTTGCTTTTGGTTGTATTTTTCGGTCTTTATGTTTATGCCCATACATTTTGTTTATGTATGTACAGTGCCCTACTAATGGGGCTAAGTTATGCATGTTCTGTATATATATTGTTATGCGTTTACGCTTTACTCTGATGGTTTTCTATGCTTGCCACTATTGCTTATCTGTCTATTGTTTGTTTCTGCAACGTTGTTTGTATACCACGCTATCGCTTTAATATGGCTAGGCATAGTTAATAATAGTAGAAGTTTGGGACTAATGGGATTATCCTACGTAAGTGGGGTCGTCTAATTTTGGTGGTATCAGAGCAGTTCAGTTCTAACCGGACTGTAAGGTCAAGTGTACTGGCTTTAACGGTTGATACCCGAGTTGTACCAACTGAGTCTGGTTTTGGGTAGAGTGTCTGATGCTATTATATGTCTGGCTATAACTGTTAAGTGCTATTATATGTCTTATGAATTGGAACTGGTAGCACGTTTCTACAGGAAGCTAAATGGCTTATGGACGAGGTAGAGGAGGAAGTCTAGTTACAATCGGAGGCGACGGTAACAACAATAACAATAATGGTGATCACTCAGGAGCAGGAAGTGGTGGTGGCACCTCTGAAGCAATGCTAGCCATGCGGGACTTGGCTACCACAACGATGTAGCAAGCCCAGCAGACTGCCCAGTATATGCAAAGGCAAGAAGAAAGGGAAGCAAGACAGGATCAGCTATGCAACACCCTTTCCCGAGTTTCACATTCCCGAATGTTTATAAGGCCGAAAATATATATTAATGTGGAAAATACGGTTTTCTTTTTTGTTCTTTTCACAAGATGTAATAGGATTAGTAAAGGTAAATAATACTAATAAATGAACTTAGGTTCACCGTGCATTTCTAAACATACTGTATTATAAATACAGAAACAGAAAATAGAAAACAGAAATAATACTATATACAGACATAAGTCTAATATATAATTGATAATAAGAAATACAATAAGTACTAGGAGTCGTAGCTCCCAAAAGGTACTACAAAAACAGACATAGTCTGGCCGACAACAAAAACAAAACAATAAAAGAGTCCGCCTCTGGGCTCAAGGAAACTACTGAACTGAACCATCGTCACGTCCATCTGTTCAAGTAGCAACAACAAGTACCAACAAAAAACATACAGATATGGGTGAGATTCCCGTTCATCAACACAGCAAAACAGCAATAGTAAAAATAGGATGACTCACTAGGTAACAGCGTACTCAACATGCTTACTAAAATGCTCAATATAAATCATGTTAAACAGTTAACAAAATAATATCATGTTAAACAGTTAACAGCATAATATAATGCATTCTTAAACAATACAGCGATGTATAACAGTAAATGTAAACATCAACAACCATGCAATGCAGTGCAATGTATATGACTCAATGCCAATGTCACTGGGTACTACTCTGACCCCTACTCTATGGAGCTAACAAAATGTCGGAGAGAGTGAATGGGAGGACATGTTCCGGTTTCTGCCAACCATGAGCAAGATGCTACAACATTCGTAACGTGTACGTATCTGGCTTTACGGAAACACTCTCGACCAAACATGAAAAGTACAACATCTAGTAGAAGATATCAGTGTATTGCACGTATTCGCCATGACACAGAAGAGCTACTGGTCACACGTCAGCCCTTCCAACCCTGATACTGCAAAAAAGACCATTGAAGATCGTCACCGTAAGATTCGCACCCGCATCAAAGTGTAAGCTCAACTCCTAGGCTCAAGGCCTTATAACTATGCAAATGAAATGCCAATGCTTACACAAAGCAGATGCAATCAAGCAATCTCGAGTTCCACTAAGGTTCTCTTCCTTAGGAACTATACGCCTCTTTGAAAAACAAAACCTTTATCCACAGGATAAATCTTGTGATCCCTTCGGGATCGAGTCATCACAAGACTGAAACAAGTAAACGATTGACCTAGATCCGAATCACCGGTCCGTCATCGAACTACTGTTTCAAAACCCAAAACGTTTCATATTTGTGTTTATGACTTATGAAGTCATTGATGTACTAAGTCATCAATAGTATAGTATATGGTCTTGTTTCACCACATACTATACTTAATTAACCCTTGTCTTCAACTCTAAGTTAATTACTTAACTTAGGTTTTTGATGCATAAAACTTTACAGGTTGAGTTAAAAACTCCTTTGTAAACCAAAACAACTTCTCAATTGAAAACTCATTTGATTTGAAACAACTTTTTGAACCATTTACTCTATTTCTAGCACTTTCTAAAAACATGAAATTCGCTTAGCGGAATTACATTCGCTTAGTGAAATTGAGGCAGTAATAACTCCCTTGAAACTCCTTTGCATCGCTCGGCGAAACATAATTCGCGTAGCGAAGTTTGTTGTATTCGCTTAGCGAATATGAATTCGCTTAGCGAAAATGGAGGCGGTTACTCCTCTTTTGAAACTCCTCTGGATCCCTTGGCGAAATAGAATTCGTGTAGCGAAATTCCTTGGATTCGCTTAGCGAATATTAATTCGCTTAGCGAAAGTGAGGTAGTGATGCCCAACTTGGAATTCCTCTATTTTCGCTTAGCGAAAGTAAATTCGCTTAGCGAAAAGTTGCCTTAAAACAAGACATTAACCTTACGGAACCATTTTGAATCTCTTCATGAAAACACTTCTTCTCTCATTTTGAGTCACTTGATTAACTAGATGGACTAAGGATAAGGTGTAAAACATGTTTCACTTTGGTGAAAACACTTTGAGATTTAAATCCATTTGATCTTTGGATCAAAGTCACTTAGGGTTTTTCTTTGAAAAACATAGGTTATTAAAACACTTTCCTTACTTGAAAACTTTGATTTGTCAAGAAATACTCATATTCTTCCTTTTCTTAAGGACATGGCCAAAAGCCTATTAGGAACAAATGTGAAGGTTTGCTTCACTAACTAACCAAATTATGGCTCACAAGACTTACACAATTATGATAGACAACAACACACATCATTGCATCATAATTAAGAAAAAAGTCCATACTTGATCTAGTGATCAAAGTAGGTTTTTCAACATATATGAAAATGATTTTCATTCAATCATATCATCATCAACATATGCTAAAGCACACTACAACATACTAAAGCATAAACTCATCATGACAATCTTGTTCTCCAAGAGAACTTAACATAACTTAACAAATAAAAGTGAACCCAAACTAAAGGGTTTCACTCACACATAAACTTAAACAACCATCTTCACTACCACCATCTTGGTGTGATGAGGTTCACTCCCCATACCTGTTGATGAGCAGATTCCTGAATCAAAGTCGGTTGATCGGTTTGTGAACCTCCTAACAATCTTCAAGTGTTAGAAAGCAAAAATTGATGAAAACACTATTCATCATCATCAAATAGGGTTCGGCCATATTGTGCTTTTTGAGCTATGATGAGAGTTGAATCATAAGCTCTTGGGTTTAGGAACAGAATGATGAAGTGAGTTCGAAGAAATTGGTCTTACCACAAAATGATTTTTCTACAATTTCCTATGGATTTTCAAACTTTTGGATCTAAGTAATGATTTTCATGAAAATGAAGTTTGATCTTGAAATAGAGAGAGATTCAAGAAGCTAAGAGATCATATAAGTGATCTTATCTTAAAATGAAGGAAGATTGCTCAAGGAATCAAGTGATTCTAACAAATGATTCAAGCTTTCCAAGAAGAAAAATGGAGTTTCTCTCAAGAACAACTATGGAGTTCTATTTGGGGAGGGGGCTGTCCGAAAATGAGGGCTGTGAGGGGCTAAGTTCAGCTCTTTAAAACCTCATGTAAGGGCAAAAAGGTCATTTGCCAAAAGGGTAAAAATGGTAAAAGTGTAAAAGACTAAGGTTAGGGGCATTTTGGTCATTTTGCGTCCAGATATTTCCGAACGTCATGACGACTTTGGCATACTCTCCCAAGTATCCTGGGATGATGTGGTAACAAAGTTATCCGTTGGTGAGTCTCGATAAATCCATATGTAGCTCCGTTCGTCACCCGATTGAGGATTCCACTCGAACAGAGGTCAGGAAGTGATTTTTCTGAAGTTTTTGTGAAATTTAACCAAAACGTAGAGAATCGAATTCTAAGACTTACTGTCTCGTTCACGGGTCCATCTGAGGTCTTCTGAGCAGTAAAATCATATTATCAGTGTAAAAACGCAGACCGGACTCCGTTTGAGTTTTCGACTCAAAACTTAATCATAGCTTCCTATGATATCGTGGAGCATGACTATGGCCTCGGAATATTTTATTTCCATTTCTAAGACCTCGAATAAAATAAAGACGTTAAAATACTGAAGAATTAGAAAACGTGAAAATCGGGGCGTTACATGCTACACGCAGTAAGAGGAAATGAGACGGTGGACACCGATCTCAATGCTTTCATGAAGGGAAACCCTCCTCAGTTCCACGGAGAGTTCCCTGAAGCTGCAAAAATGTGGTTGCAAGAGATCGGGAAATTTTTCATGGTAATACACCGCAGAGATGACAGGAAAGTGATGTATATTGCGTTCATGCTGGTAGGAGCCGCAGAAGTTTGGTGGAGAAATAAGCTCAGATGGTTGGAAACTGAGGGCAGAATGATTACTTGGGGTTTGTTACGGGAGTGTTTTCTGGAAAATTAATTCCCGAGGAGCGTCAGGCAAGAGAAAGAGAAGGAGTTCCTACGTCTAAAATAGGAACAGCTATCAATTGGTGAGTACGCCATGAGGTTTGAAGCGTTACTCAAGTTTTCGCAGTTCTATCAGGTTCACCCAGATGAGGAGTGGGTCTGTAGAAGATTCGAAGACGGTTTGAGGCCCGAGTTAAAGCGAACGATGCTAGCTTTTGGCATCAGATCTTTTCCAGAGCTTATGGAGAAGTGTACAGTGTTGGAAGGTCATAATAGGACAAGAACAATCGAACAACAAGTTAGGAATGGAGGACCAGTACGAAGTGATGGCCAGAGAGGTAGAAGTGGTAGGTTCCAACAAAGAGCGAGATCGTATGATCGCCCAGCTCAGGTCAATGTCAATCATGGAGGGAGCAGCTCTAGTTAAGGGCAACAAGAGATCAAGACTTGTTTCCGATGCGGAGGACCGCATATAGTTAAGAACTACCCGAGGACCCAGCACATCAGGTGCTTCAACTGCAACCAGATGGGTCACTATGCATCAGATTGCAAGCCCGAAGTTAGCAGAATGGCTCAGTTTCAACAGAGCGGTAGAGCTCAGAGTGGCAGAACAAGATCAGTAGTGGCAAGTCAGTAGAGTAGGCCACAGATAACCGGAAGAGTGTTTGTTGTGAGGGGTTCTGAAGCTTCTCGAAGCCCCAACCTGATACAAGGTAAATGCTTAGTCTCTAATAAACTTTTGTCAGTTTTATTTGATTTGGGGGCTACTCATTCTTTCATATCATAAGAGTGCATGGATCATTTAAGGTTACCTGTTTCTGTATTAACTTATGATTTGACTGTCTCAACGCCTACTGGCGTTTCTCTGACTACCCTATCTGTATGTCTTAAATGTCCTATCATGATAGAGAACTGTATTTTCTTGTTGACCTTATCTTTTTGCCTATGCAACAGATATATGTAATCCTAGGCATGGACTGGCTTTCAACCAACCATGTGGTGCTACACTGTTCAAATAAAACTCTTCTTTTCTCAGAGCAATCTGGATTGATGCCTGCCGACTAGAGTGATCCGACGGGTGGACGATTGGACGAGTATGTGGTGTTGTTCTCTTTGGAAGCAAGGGAGACGCCTAATGTCAGAGCTTTACCTATCGTGCAAGAGTTTCCGGAAGTGTTTCCAGATGATGTTCTCGGACTGACACTGGAGAGAGGGGGAGTTTGCTATAGATCTTGTACCAGGGACTGAGCCTATATCTATAGTGCCATAACCGATGTCTCCAGTTGAGTTGACAGAGCTGAAGAAATAGTTGGACGAGATGGTAGGGAAAGAGTTCATCACACCTAGTGCATCTCCGTGGTGAGAGCTGGTATTGTTTGTGAAGAAGAAGGACGGGAGCTCGAGGCTATGCAAAGACTATCGTCAGCTAAACAAAGTGACGATAAAGAACAAGTATCCGTTACCACAGATAAATGATTTGATGGATCAACTGAAAGGAGCAAATGTGTTTTCTAAGATCGATATGCGATCTGGATACCACCAGATCAGGGTTAAGAAGGAGGATGTGCCAAAGACTGCTTTTCGGAGTCGGTATGGTCAGTATGAGTACTTAGTTATGCCTTTCGGTGTGACTAATGCTTCGGCTGTGTTCATGGACTATATGAACAGGATATTTCGACCGTTCCTTGACAAGTTTGTTGTCGTTTTCATCGACTACATCCTTGTATACTCTTCGAGTAGAGAGAAACACCAAGAGCATCTGAGGGCGGTGTTGCAAGTGCTAAAGGACTGGCAGTTGTATGCTAAATTGTCGAAGTGTGACTTTTGGTTAGAGGAAGTTCAGTTTTTAGGCCATATGATCAATAAGGATGGAATCACAGTGGATCCTGCGAAAGTCGAGGCAGTAGTGAGTTGGGAAAGTCCTAAGTCTGTAAGCGAAGTGAGAAGCTTTCTTGGTTTAGCAGGCTACTATCAGTGGTTCATCAAGGGATTCTCCAAAGTTGCGTTACCTATGACGCAGTTGATGAGAAAAGGGAAGGCGTTCGAGTGGTCAGAGGCTTGCGAGCAAAGTTTTCAGGTGCTGAAGAGAAGACTGACCACGTCACCTGTGTTGGTGCTACCAAATCCTTTACGACGATTTGATGTATACTGGGATGCATCTTATCAAGGCTTGGGATGTGTGCTCATGCAAGAAAGAAAAGTGGTGGCGTATGCCTCCAGGCAGTTAAGAGTACATGAGCAAAACTTCCCAACGCATGATCTGGAATTAGCTGCGATAGTATTTGCATTGAAGATATGGAGACACTATTTGTATGGTGCTAAATTCAGTGTATTTAGCGACCATAAGAGCTTGAAGTATCTGTTCGACTAGAGAAAGTTGAACATGAGGCAGCAAAGGTGGATGGAATTCATAAGGGACTATGAATTCGACCTGCAATACCATCCAGGTAAGGCGAATGTAGTAGCTGATGCGCTCAGTAGGAAGTCCCTACACGTATCTGCAATGATGGTAAAGGAACTTTTATAGGCGTTTAGAGATTTGAATCTGGAAACGGAAATCGTCGAGGATAGGCTGAATCTTGGGAAGGTAAGAGTAACTAGTGATTTCCTGAATTTGTTATGGGAGAAACAAGCTGAGGACAAGTGCCTCGAGAGTGTAAACTAGTTAATAGAAGGTAAGACTTCAGAATTCAGAAGAGGTACTGATGGTCTGCTTAGGTTTGGTGATCGGATTTGTGTGCCAGCGGATAATGAAGTTAAGAATATGATCTTGGAGGAAGCACACAAAAGCAAGCTAAGTTTTCATCTGGGGGCTATTCTGGTGGCCGGGGATGAAGAAAGAGGTAGCAACGTATGTCCTAACCTGCTTGGTGTGTCAGAAGGCGAAGATTGAACACCAGAAGCCAGCAGGGTTGTTGCAATCGCTAGATGTCCCAGAATGGAAGTGGGATAGCATTGCCATGGACTTTGTTTCTGGGTTGCCGAGAACAAAGGAAAGGTGCGATGCAGTCTGGGTAATCATTGACAGGTTGACTAATTGTGCTCACTTCTTACCTATCAACCAGAGTTACTCACTGGAGCGATTGACTCATATCTACATCAAGGAGGTTGTGAGGCTGCATGGGGTACCTTCTAGTATTGTTTTGGATCGTGATCCAAGGTTTACCTCAAGGTTCTGGA
The DNA here is from genome assembly GCA_039655645.1 of Ammopiptanthus mongolicus. Lineage (NCBI taxonomy): Eukaryota > Viridiplantae > Streptophyta > Magnoliopsida > Fabales > Fabaceae > Ammopiptanthus > Ammopiptanthus mongolicus. Next base: position 60,643,876 of record CM077345.1, read on the forward strand.
GGAGCTTACACAGTGCAATGGGAACTAGGTTAAGTATGAGTTCTGCTTATCATCCTCAACGGATGGTCAGTCTGAACAAACAATTCAATCTTTGGAGGATCTCTTAAGAGCATATGTGTTGGAGAACACAGGAAGTTGGGACGAGTTCCTCCCATTGGTCGAGTTTACTTATAACAACAGTTTCCATTCAAGTATTGGCTTGGTGCCGTATGAGGCACTGTATGGACGGAAGTACAAGACTCCGTTGTGCTGGTTTGAGACCGAAGAAAGTCAGCTTTTAGGTCCGGAGTTGGTACAACAAACGATGGAACAAGTTCGTATGATCCGGGAAAAGATGAAGATCTCTAGGGATAGGCATAAAAGCTATGACCACAAGAGGAGGAGACCATTGGAATTTCAAGATGGCGACCATGTCTTCATGAGAGTCACCCCAAGAGTTGGAGTGGGCAGGGCAATCAAATCCAAAAAGCTAACACCTAAATTTATAGGACTGTTTCAGATTCTTCGACGAATCGGTCCTGTAGCTTATCAGATAGCTTTACCACCAAATCTGTCAAACCTTCACAACGTCTTTCACGTCTCTCAACTCAGAAAGTACCACCCTGATCCATCACACGTACTGGAGCCCGAATCAATCCAACTGAAGGAACACCTTGAGAATGAGGCTTCACCTGTTCGGATCGTGGATAGAAGAATTAAGGAACTGTGCGGCAAGCACATTATGTTAGTCCGAGTAGAGCGGAACCCGGTAACGGGAGATTCAACATAGGAGCGCGAAGCTGAGATGCGGCAGAGTCATCCTTATCTGTTCACAGGTATGCGACGAAAATTTTGAGGACAAAATTTTCTATAAGGGGGTGGTAATGTAACACCCCAATTTTTTGTGACTCTAGTCGAGCTGGTTAACCTCGATTAGGGCTTTGGATGCTTGCATGAATTGTTTGGTGTTAGTTTAAGTCTTAGTTTGAAGCTTAGAAATAGGCTTGAACAAGATTGGAAGTGCCTCAGGTGTTAAATGTAACACCCCCCGGGTGCTACATGCTCGGACTCTAAAAGCAGAAATAAAATGTTGGTTGCTTTCGAAAAATAATATAATTAAATAGCTACGTTAGAAAGCATGGTTCTAAAAATTTTCTACAGGCATAAGCAATTCAACTCAAAACAAGGAATAACCCTTATAACACATACACCGATATTCATTGTTCATAAAAACATAATCATAATGTAAGTTCAGTATAATATATCATATTACAGACTTAAAGACATGGTTAATATACGTGCAGTAAATAAATATAAGATTGCTTCAAAAAGATAGACTCCTAAGCTGGTCGGGCTAAAAGTATCCATTAGGATACAACCCCAAGTCAACTTCTTCAAACCGCGGGGACCTACGATCAACATCTCTACATGTGTTCCAAAAACACAACAGGGTGTCCAACATGTACAGGCAAAGGTGAGATACTCATTTCATAAGTTTATCACGATAGCCGCACAAGCGACAAACAACAGTTACAGTCACACATAAATACAATTATAATAACAGTTATTCATATGAACCAATATCTCAAACACTATCATGAGTTATAACAATGCATGAGACTTCAATATCATCTTTCTAATTCATGTACTCCGGAGATTCTTACTTCCCTTCATCGAGCGATAGGTCGCAAATACACCCATAACACAATTGTTCTCATGAGTCGGCCTCTCAATTTAGGTTCGAACTCCAATTGTTCCAGGGAAATGCGTCATAAACATATCCTGAATAATCCAGTCTCTGATTGAGTTCATTCGTGTTGGGCAACCGATTTACCACAGAACGAGGTTGCTACGCCACCGGCCACTTGTGGAGTTTCGAACACAGAATGTCCCTATAGACCTAGTGGTCTTAACTGGCTCAATTCTCAACTACGTAAGTTGTAGCTCGTTTTCAAATGGCACATCTGCCGGTTCATGCATGTATACAGAAAGTTTTCTGTTTTCTTTTTCGTTCATTCTTTCATTTGTCGAGGCATATAGCCCATGATTCGTTTTAAAGGACATTAAGCCCGTTCAAATCAAAACACAGGACATGAAGTCCGAGTGCTCAATCCACAAAACACTAGTCCGATGTCTCGGTCTCGAGGTTTGCATTCATCTCAAAGGTTCTTCGTTTTTCTTTTCAAAACAACTTGGGAAAACAAAACTCAATTTCATTTTCTTGAACTAAAACATCTTTTCCCAAGAAAACATTTTCCGGGGAAAAGCACTTTTTCGTAAACCAAGCTGTTTTCTAAAGGTTCTTTTCTTTGAAAACGTCTTTTAAAAAGGAAATCAACTTTTCGAAAAGGAAAGCTACTTTTTCTTGAAAAAGCAACATGTTTTTCCAAAACACCTTTTTGCTTTTCAAAACTCGGTTTTCGAGTATTTTAATTATTTTTCGAGTAATAACCAGTCCTATACTCATCCAGGATATATATATATATATATATATATATATATATATATATATATATATATATATATATTATCAAAATAGCCCAATATCTCAATAACATTCATCAAAGGCATCCATACCACAATTCTAAATTAAATGCTCAAGTACAAACTTCATCAAGTACATAAGTCAATCATTCACAACTTTCAATCATCAATTAAGACTACCACATCTCATATAACCGATCAAATACCATGAAGCTATCAAACTCAAATGAAATACCTCCCTTTACCTCTCTAAGTTTTTCAATCAAATCCCGAACGATTCTCGGCTCTGGTTCCATTTTCGTCCGCGTCGCATAAAACAGTTAAGCACAATTCAATTCAAACAACAATCAACACAAAGTTACAATATCAAAACATAAATTTTCTTCCCAAAAAAGGTCCATGGTTAAGCCAAGCATATATAAAAGGGCTAGGGATCTCATTTGGTTCTAAACTTTTGGATGGTTGGTTCATAAGCTTGGTTAACACTAAGACAAGTCTTAATACTCAAAAATATGAAACAAAACTCAATGTTCTTCATACATGAAGGTCTCGGCCATGGAGGGAAAATTAGGCTAGGAATTGATTTGGTTTTCCATCACTTGGATTCAAAGACAATAGGAAAGGTAAGGATGGAATCAAGAGTTAGAAATCAAAAATTTGAACAAAAACACTATTCATCAAGAACTCTAGGGTTTGGCCACTTTTGGATCAATAGGGTAGGATGAGAGTTTGATCATATGTTCTTGGGTTTAGGTAGAGGATGATGAAGCGAGCTCAAAGAAATTGGTTTCCCATTAAAAGGATTTTTCTACAATTTCCTATGAATTTTTGAAGTTTTGAATCATAAACTTTATTTTCCTGAAAACAAGATTAGAACTTGAGATAGGAAGAGATTCATGAAGCTAAGAGATCATAGAAGTGATCTTACCAAAGAAAGGATGAAGATTGATCAAAGATTCAAGCTTTTTCTCAAAGGATTCAAGCTTTTCTTAAGAAGAAAATGGAGTTTTTCCAAGGAAGAAGATGAAGTGTGTGACAGAAAAGGGTGAAGCTCTCTTATGCAGGCTGGGGGTGTGGGAATGGGGCTGACCATCCCATAAAATGGGTCACTTAAGGATATTTTGGTCATTTCCTTCAAGGATAAAATGGTAAAAGTGAAAAAGGTTAGGGGTATTTTGGTCTTTTCACGTCCAGATATTTCCAAACGTCATGATGACTAGAGCTGGGTATATGAACCTGGGTCCATGGACAGTCCCTTTAGCCCGCAGCCGGTGCGGGCCCGGACTAGGAAAAATTCATGTCCATTTAAATGCGGGCTTTTTAAGTCCGATCGTTTAACCCGTGGACTAAATGGACTTAGTCCGCGGACTCGTAGACCAGTCCGCGGGCTTACACAATATAAAAAGCCCAATTTAGAGCCCAATTTATGACCCACCAGATTACTTTGGATTGTGTTTGATGTACTCATATTTGATGTACTTCAGTCAAATATTACTTGCTTTGGATAATTTTTAAATAAAATTGTATGAAAATGGTGCAGGCTATTAAAGCAAGTCATATTCAGACTTTGTATTTACCAATTTCAATCTTTGTAGGATAAAAAAGATTTTAACTAAAGAAAATAAACAATTAAATAAAATTTAGAACTGGCCAATAAAATTTGTTCCTCTATTTTTTTGAGTCCATGGACCAGTCCATATAACCCATGGACTATGCGGACTGGACGCGGACTTGATAAATATAAGTCCATTTATTTTGCGGACTATTCCGGTCTGGTCCATCTAAGTGCGGACTAATGCGGACCGAACCGGACCGGTCTGTATACCCAGCTCTAATGATGACTCTGTCATGTTTTCCCATGTGGTTTGACATGATGTGACATCAAGATTATCCGTTAGCAGGTCCCGGTAAGTCCGTATGCAGCTTCGTTCGTCACCCGATTGAGGATTTCGCTCGAACGAAGGTCAGGAAGTGATTTTTTTGAAATTTAACCAAAACGTAGAGAATCGAATTCTAAGACTTATTGTCTCGTTCTCGGGTCCATCTGAGGTCTCCTAAGCAGTAAAATCTTACTGTCAGTGTAAAAACGTAGATCGGGCTCCGTTTGAGTTTTCAGCTCAAAATTTAATCGTAGCTTCGTACGATAACGTTGAGCATGAATATGGTCTCGGTTTATTTTATTTCATTTTATAAGTCCTTGAATAAAATATAAACTTAATTATATAACTTGTTGATTTATAAGGACAGTGAAAATCGAGGTATTACATTACTACCCCTTTAAAAGAAATTTCATCCTTGAATTACTTACCTTGAAAAAGATCGGGATACTGTAACGTCATCTTGTCCTCGAGCTCCCACGTCGTGTCTCCAGTCGCTTCATTCCAAACAATCTTGACCAAGGGAACTTGTTTTCCCCTGAGTTGCTTGATCCTCTTATCAACGATTCGCACAGGCAATGTCTCATAAGACAAGTTTTCTCGTAAATGTACTATATTAGGTTCGATTATATGGGACGAATCAGGAATATACTTTCTAAGCCGTGAGACATGGAAAACATTATGAATGTTGGATAGAAAATGTGGTAAGGCAATCTGGTATGCTAATAGACCAATACGTTGAAGAATCTGGTAAGGTCCAATGAATTTGGGAGTGAGTTTTGCGGACTTAATAGCTCTACCTACCCTAGTCGTGGGTGTGACTCTCAGGAACACGTGTTCACCTTCTTGAAACTCGAGGGGTCGTCTTCGTTTATCGGATTAGCTCTTTTGTCTATTTTGTGCCGTTTTCATCTTTTCGCGGATTTGCTTAATCTTTTCTGTTGTTTTGTTGCACAAGTTCGGGGCCTACAATCATATTCTCTCCATCCTGGTACCAACATAACGATGTCTGGCACTTTCATCCATACAAGGCTTCATAGGGTGCCATCCCTATGCTAGAATGATAGTTGTTGTTGTAGGTGAATTCGATAAGAGGTAACAGATCATCCTAACTTCCACCATGGTCTAGAACATAAGCTCTCAGCAAATCTTCAAAGGATTGTATTGTTCTCTCTGTTTGTCCATCAATTTGAGGGTGATAAGCTGAACTCAGCCTCAGCCTTGTTCCTAAAGCTTGATGCAGACTTTGCCAAAAACGTGACGTAAACTTTGGGTCTCTATCAGAGACTATGCTTGACGGCACTCCATGTAGTCTAATTACTTCTCTGATATACAGCTCAGTTAACTTCTCCACGGAGTAGTTAATCTTAATAGGTAAGAAGTGTGCTGACTTCGTTAACCTATCAAGGATCATGCAGATTGAATCAAAACTCTTAGAAGTCCTTGGTAATCCTACCACGAAATCCATTGAGATGCTCTCCCATTTCCATTCAGGTACATCCAAGGATTGAAGCATTCCACCAGGTCGTTGATGTTCTACCTTTGCTTTATGACAGGTCAAACATGATGCTACGTAATCAGCCACTTGCTTCTTCATTCCTGGCCACCAAAAGATTCTGTTTTAGATCTTGATACATTTTGGTTGATCCGGGGTGAATGCTCAGCTTGCTCTTGTGTCCTTCTTCTAGAATCATTTTCCTCATCTCTGGGTTGCTAGGCACACAAACTCGTCCATTGCATCTCAAGATGCCATCAGTTCCCAAGCTGAACTCTACAGCCTTCTCTTGTCCAAGTAACTACTTTTTCTCTTGGAGGTACTCATCAGTCTCTTGCTGTTCAATGATCGTTTCCATCAGTCCACTAGATACCTTGATCATTCCCAAGCAAATCTTCTCGTCATTCACTTCGACAGCTAGATTGAGATCATGAAACTGCTCTATCAATTCTAACTCCTTAACCATCACTGCAGAGATGTGCAGGGTCTTCCGACTCAGAGCGTCTACAACGACATTTGCTTTCCCAGGGTGGTATAGCAAAGTGAAGTCGTGGTCCTTAAGAAACTCCATCCAACGTCTCTTCCTCATGTTAAGTTCCTTCTGATCGAACAGGTACTTCAAACTTTTGTGGTCACTAAAGACATCAAACTTCGATCCATACAAGTAGTGTCTGCAGATCTTCAATGCAAAAACCACAGCAGCTAACTCTAGGTCGTGCGTCGGGTAATTCGTTTCATGAGTCTTCAACTAGCACGAAGCATACACTAGAACCTTCCGATGCTAAGTACACGTCCTAATCCCTGATGCGAGGCATCACAGTACACTTCGTAAGGTTCGTCCAGTTTGGTTAACACTAACACTGGTGAGGTTGTCAAACGTTCCTTCATCGTCTGGAAACTTTCCTCACATTTCTCAGTCCACGTGAACGGTTGGTCCTTCCTCGTAAGTTGAGTTAGCGGCGCAACAATCATTGAAAATCCTTCAATGAATCTTCTATAGTAACCAACCAGTCCAACGAAACTGTGGATTTTTGTCACAGTCATAGGTCTCTCCCATAAAAGTACTGCTTCCACTTTCGTAAGGTCGACGGCAATTCCTTCCTTCGTAATCACGTGCCCCAAGAATTTGACTTCATCCAGCCCAAACTCGCACTTGGGCAGCTTTGCGTACAACTTCTCCTTGTGAAGGATCTGTAAAACATGTCGTAGGTGTTCCTCTTGCTCCTAAGGACTCTTCGAGTAGATAAATATATCGTCTATTAACACGACAGCGAACTTATCCAGAAACGGACGGAAAATCCGGTTCATGTAGTCCATGAAGATAGCAGGCGCGTCATCACTCCAAAAGGCATCACGAGGTACTCATAGGGACCACAATGAGTTCTGAATGCAATCTTAGGTACGTCCTCATTCTTTACTCTAATCTGGGGGTAAACAGATCTCAGGTCAATCTTTGAAAAGAGAGCGGCTCTCTGAAGTTGATCCATCCAATCATCTATACGGGGTAGAGGATACTTGTTCTTGATCGTTATCTTGTTGAGTTGACGGTAATCCACGTAGAGCCTTGAACTCTCGTCTTTCTTTTTCACCAATGACACCGATGCTCCCCATGGGGACACATTTGGCCTCACAAACCGCTTGGACATTAGATCCTCTAGTTGGGTCTTCAGCTCGGCTAACTCAGCAAGTGACATCCTATAAGGAACTATAGAGATCAGACTAGATCCTGGAACTAGTTCGATCGAAAACTCGATGTCCCTCACAGGTGGCAAACCTAGAACGTCCTCGAGAAAAACTTTTGGAAAATCTTTCACAATGTCAAATCGCCCAAGATAACGTCCCTCTCGATTTCTAAACATGATAGAAGCATGTATCCCTGAGCTCCTTCTTTCAAAGAAGCTCTTACTTGGCTGGCAGTTAAAAATCTATAAATCTCAGGGTCAGGAAGAACTAAGGCTCTATGTGCATAGTCTAAAAGAATATGGTTGAAAGATAACCAATCCATGCTTAGGATCACATCCAATTGAGTCAAAGGCAAACATATTAAGTTAAAAAGAAAGTTCCTATCATGAACAATAATAGGACAGTTCAAACATATTGTATTTACAGTAACAAGTTTAGCAGTTGGAGTAGTGACAATCAAATCAAAAGACAGCGAAGAAACATGCAAGTCTAATAGTCTCACACAATCCAAAGAGATACACAAATGTGTCGCACCCGAATCAAATAGTACAGTTAGGAGATTACCAACTATGATGCAACTACCTTGTATGAGATCATCAGATTTGGAAGCATCGGCTCCACTCATGGTATAAACCCTTCCCTTCGCCGTTGGTCTAGCAGTTCGAACATTGTTGACAGTCGGCTCAAACTTTGGTGTAGGGCAATCCCTCGCGAAGTGTCCTATCTTTTCCGCATTGGAAACATAGAACTCCCTTGAGCTCGCAGTTATCAATTGGGTGTCCTTGTTTCCCACACTTGAAACATCTCTCAACTTGCCCTTGATTCTGGTCGTTTTCACTTCTTCCACCGCAAGCAGAAGCGACAGGACGATAAGATTGTTGTTTCTGACTATTCCCTTGAGGTCGGGAATACGATTTCTTCTGGGATTGCTTCCTTTTCTGGTTCTAGTATTGGGTCGGGTTCCTTGACCTAGACGGTCCTCCCACAGTGCTCCTGTTCTCTCTTCCTTTGCGCATCTTCTCAACTTTTCTGCACTTCTCCACCAGAGCTTGGAAATCACGGATCTCCAGCGGTAACACCGACTCTTTGATTTCGAAGCGCAGACCTCCTTTGAACCTTTCATATTTCCAGTCCTCATCAGGTTGGGCTTGGAAAAAGCGGAAATATTTGGTGAGTGATTCAAACTTCACCGCATATTCCCCAACAGTCATGTCCCTCTGCTGCAGCCTCAGAAATTCTTGCTCTTTCTCGGTTCTGGCACTCTAGGGAAAGTACTTGTCCAGAAACTTGGTGCGAAATACTCCCCAAGTGACTTCTTGGTTGTTGGCTACCAGGAGTTGTCTGGTTCCTCCCCACCAATACTCTGCATCACCCAGAAATAGGAATGTGGCATAGTCCACCTTCACTCCATTGGGGCAATGTAGAACAGTAAAAATCTTCTCTATCTCTTGCAGCCACAAGTCATCTTTTTCTGAGTCACAGTCCCCATGAAACTGCTGAGGATCATGACACTGAAAGTTGACTAACCTCTAGCATCAGCAGCAAGGTCGGCTCTTTGTTGATTCTGTTGAGCCATCGTAGCTGTTTGTTGAGCAACAGCAGCCGCCATATCAGCCATGGCCTGGATAGCCCGATTAATGTTGTTGTCATAAGCATTGTTTTCAGCAGTGTCGCGACCTCCACCACGACCACTTCTAAGATTCATGTTTCCCTACAAGGCAGACCAATCATACCTTAATAAGGAAACATAAGCTCGTGTGTCAAGCACTAGTGTGCTAAGTACTGGTGTGTCACAGTGCTAGTGTGTCAAGTTACAGTGTGTCAGATACTAGTGTGTCAGCACACATTGCTTCAACAAAGAAACAATTCAAACAAAGTTCAAACAGAGGTCACATAACACAAACACAACAGACCTATTCCCCAAGGATTCCCGAAAGACTCGACCAGCTCTGATACCACTAATGTAACACCCCCCACGGGTGCTACATACTCGGACTCTAATAGCGGAAAAACATCAAGAAATAAAACGCTAGTTGCTTTCAGAAAATAATATAATTAAATAGCTACGTTCGAAAATGTGGTTCTAAAAATTTTCTACAGGCATAAGCAGTTCAACTCAAAATAAGGAATAACCTTTATAACACATACACCGATATTCATTGTTCATAAAAACATAATCATAACGTAAGTTCAGTATAATATATCATATTACAGACTTAAAGACATGGTCAATATACGTGCAGTAAATAGATAGAAGACTGCTTCAAAAAGGTAGAGTCCTAAGCTAGTCGGGCTAAAAGTAGCCATTGGGATACAACCCCTAGTAAACTTCTTCAAAAGATTCCATCATCCAAGTCATCACGCGTCTGTGGGGACCTACGATCAACATCTGTACATGTGTTCCAAAAACATAACAGGGTGTCCAACATGTACAGGCAAAGGTGAGATACTCATTTCATAAGTATATCACGATAGCCGCACAAGCGACAAACAACAATTACAGTCACACATAAATACAATTATAATAACAGTTATTCATATGAACCAATATCTCAAACACTATCATGAGTTATAACAATGCATGAGACTTCAATATCATCTTTCTAATTCATGTACTCCGAAGATTCTTACTTCCCTTCATCGAGCGATAGGGCGTAAATACACCCGTAACACAATTGTTCTCATGAGTCGACCTCTCAATTTAGGTCCGAACTCCAATTGTTCCCGGGAAATACATCATAACCATATCTTGAATAGTCCAATCTCTGATTGAGTTCATTCGTGTTGGGCAACCGATTTACCACTGCACGGGGTTGCTATGCCACCGGCCACTTGTAGAGTTTCAAACACAGAATGCCCCTGTAGACCTAGTGGTCTTAACTGGCTCAATTCTCAACTATGTAAGTTGTAGCTCGTTTTCAAATGGCACGTCTTCAGGTTAGAGTTAAGTTTGGTTGTGTGCCATGTTGTTTATCGGGTTGATACTGTGGATGGTGCCATTGAGGTTATGCTGACTGTTGAGGCTGTGGCCGTGTTGTTGAGTTGTGGCTCGTGGACGCGTGGCGTCGAGGCTGTGGCCATGTTGATGAGGTGGCATCATGCTGTTCTTGATTGAGTGTTTAGGCGTGAGATCCATATCGAGAATAGTTTACAGTGCCAGATGAGGTAGCTCTTATCCTGTCGTGATGCTCGATCCAGTCCGATTTGCCCGACTAATCCCTGAGCTTTCCATGTTCCAGGCTAACGTTCCGAGGTGACTAAGATACCCCGATTCTAGTGTGGAAGGGGGATACACTCTTATTGGTCATGGCGAGCGGTTCGGTTTCTTAGACAAACTTACTCCGTTCCGACACAAAACCTGTTCCGTTGTGGACTTGTTCGGGCTTGGAACTGTTCCGGTGTGGAATCGGGTTTTGAGAGTTTTTGGCCGACATGCTGCATGGGATTAGTATCCTAGTCTAGAGGTTTGACCTGTGAGTGAGACTCATAGGGATGGATGCTTGTTGCATGTATTGTCTTGAGAGACGTTTGGTTGTGTGCAGTAATTGTTATACATGCTATAGCTACTATCTGTTATGTGATGTGTTTTACTGCACTATTGCTGTTATTTCCGACTATACGTATGATGTATTTCTTATCTCCCTACTGTTTTCCCTATTTGTTTGTTTCTGGGTTCACTTGAAGACGACGAGTCAGCTGAGACAAAGGATGGACCCAAGACTTCGCTCGTTTATCACGGGGGCACCGCGGATGCCGGTGCTAGGCGACATTGAGATTGTCTATCACGACGAAATGGGATGGCGGGTGGACCCCTCAACCTTTTTGGTGGTATATACAGGACCCGTCAGCTTGATCTTTAGGAGCGGTACACCACCGTACGTGGACATCATCGAACCCTACCGCGTGTATCAGTTCCTTCCTTTCCCTAGGATGTCGCCTCCTCTGAGGCATAGAGAGCGAGACTACTTATGGGTGGCACCCCAGTCCTCGACGGTATCCAGCAGGAGAGGCTTTGTCTACAGAGGCCACCGTAGGCATATAAATCGGTATCTGAGGGCAGCCTTGAGGCATAGGATTGTCGTGTAGAGTTCCTCTTCCGAGTACGAGCCTTTGCGGGTTTATGGGCATACCCACGGAGAGGGTCGTGGTAGTTCAGGGCATCCTCATCGCTGATGGTGAGGGCCTGCCGGTGTGTCTCTAGAGCTAAGTGGTGAGGTTTTTGATGTACTTTTGAGCATGGTTTGGGGAGTGCTGGCGAGATCCGAGAGTCTTTTCTTTTGCTTTTGGTTGTATTTTTCGGTCTTTATGTTTAAGCCCGTACAGTTTGTATATGTATGTATAGTGTCATACTGATGGGGCTATGTTACGCATGTTTTGTATATATATATTGTTATGCGTTTGCTCTTTACTCTGATGGTTTTCTACGTTTGTAGTTATTGTTTATCTGTCTATCGTTTGTTTCCGCAGCGCTGTTTGAATACCACGCTATCGCTTTAATACGGCTAGGCATAGTTAATAATAGTAGGAGCTTGGGACTAATGGGATTATCCTACGTAAGTGGGGTCGTCTCACTTTACATATCTTGCAGTATATCTGTGCTTATGCATTCTTTTACGTTCATTTGAAATCATATAAATTTTTTTTGACATCATCAAAAGGGGAAGAATGTTAAGTCTCCAAACATCTATAATGACTATGCGCATAAGCATCTATTCCCTATGTTTTGATGTATGCAAACATTTCGATTAAATGTTTTTAATGAACTGTGTGAGTATTGCTGATGATCTACTTGAGTGTGCAGATTATAAGCGTCTTATCTAATCTATCTCAAGAAACCTTCTAGTCATATGATAAAGCATCAAAAATACAAGCTCAAGCATCTATATGAAGAAGATAAAGACTAAAGCAAACACTTCTTCAGAGCGTCCAAATGTTGTTCCTATCAAAGAATACAGTTATTACTTAAAGATCAAAGAAGCGTCTGAAGAAACTCGAAAGAATATTGTTTGGAACAATATCAATGAAGCGTCTGATATCTCTCTTGAAGCAAAGAAGTCTTGACAAGACATCAGTTGTAAATCTTCTGAAGATTCAAGTAAAGAGCTCAAGCGTCTCATATCTTTTACGAATGAATCACATAAAGAAGCATCTTGACAAGGAACTAAGCCGATCAAAAGAAATATTAAATATACTATCCGCATATTTAATAATACTATTTGGATGGATATACTACCTATCACACACAATAACAGTCTAAAAAGAACTGTTGTTCTGACTTGTTACAAAAAAGAAGAAATCTGCCCTGTAAAACCTGAAGCTGCTTTGAATAGTTTTGCTGCTCTGAATAGAAGTGTACGATTACACTAAGCTTGTCTTCAATGGTCCAATATCTTCAATAGAAAGATTACTTGGCATTGAACACTGTGATAACTTTAAAAGAAGGCTCATAAGAAAACTCGTCTCACAACAAATCTTTATATTGTTCAAGAAAAGTGAAGACAAGATTAATTTTCTCTCAACGGATCTTTTATCGTGAGAAGTCTATATAAAGAAAACTCTGCTAAAGATTAAGCAGAGAGAGATACACAATCAAAAAAAATATACAAGACAGAAAATCTCACCTCAATATGAGAGAAAACAACAAGAAAACACAAGAGATCAACCCAAAAGCTGATAGCAATAAATCTATATTTTCTTCTACACTCTTTGTAATATTCATAGAATAAGTTTTTCTTAGTGTTGTCATACCTACAAACTGTAATACCCGCTAAAATGGTCTTTCTGGTGCAAATTTGTTTAAGTTAAAATTATTCAATAAAATGTACATAATCAAGGTGGGGAAATAGAGTTTGATGGTAAGTTATGTGGTAGGTTGTTTTTTTTACCCCTAGTGCCAAGATAGGAGTATCTTAGCACTAAGGGCCTCTTGGTAAGCCCAAGAGTTAAGAAAAAGGGGGAAAGGTTCACAAAGTGGGGCAGAACTGTAAGATCCCTAAATCTTTCTCCAGAGAAAATAGAGAAGGAGGAAAAACTTCAACCCAAGATTGGAGGAGCGTGTTCGTGGTGCAAGGAACATTCTCTTCCATTCCTTTACTTCTTTTGGCGTCGAATAAGGTGAGGGGTTTAGATTTTAGGTGGGATTGTGGTTTGAATTTAGGGAAATTCGGAGGTATGATAATATAGGTTTTTAGGTTATGCAAAGGTGTGATTTTGGGCATGAAATTGTGGTTAAAATGTTTGGGTAATGTTGACATATGAGTAACTATGTTTGAATTGTTACATATGTTGTTAAACACCATGTGTGCACGTTCCTGTATGATTTAGAAACCGTTTTGGGACTTGGATTGGGTGGAACTTCTGCAGAAATCGCGTTTCTGCGATTCTGCAGAATTCGCACCGGCGCTATGCGCCATAATTCCTGCGCTGAGCACAGGGGTGCTCGAGAGCACCCCTGATAACTGCTTCGTAGCGCTCAGCGCCAGATAATTAGTGCTGTACGCTAGTGTCCAGCGCTGAACGCCATATAGCGTGCGCTGAGCGCTGGGGTGGCAGAGAGCTATCCCTGAAACTTAACCCCAGCGCTGAGCGCTACCAAGGCTGTGCTGAGCGCTAGGGTATAGGCAGAAAACTTATTTTATTAATGTAGTAAACATGAATGGCTTGCTCCAATGGATGATATATTGTTATATATCTTCTATTGTGATTATATTCATGTGAGAAGACCACGGGTGAATGATATCTTGTTATATGGACGATGGTAATGTATGATTCTCAATGAGCCTCATTGTTTTAAAAGATATGAAAACTGTGTTTGAGGAGATATTGTGGTTTGATAATGATGGCAAAACCTGTTATGTCATTGAACATTGAGTAAGACTTGGTAGGTCCGACCGGTCAGCGGAATCAACTGGTATATAAATGCGACCACTGGACAAGGGGACTCCAGTGAAAGAACCTCGGAGTTTGGAGGGTGATTATGTAGTGGCAAAGGTCACTTACCGGTCAGCGGGTCCGACCGGGGTATAAATGTGGCCGTCGGAGTGGGAGACTCTAGTGAACAACTCCAAACGGGATACAAGCATCTTACTCAATGGTGGAACGATTTGTGGAAGCAAACTTGAGAGAGTTGCTATGGTTAATCCAAATTATGCATGTGGTATTGTATAGTATGGTAAAGGACATGCACATATTTACCTTCCTAATTATATGTTCAAGGTGATATACTTGTTATGTTTGTATACCCTCACTGAGTTCTGGGACTCACCCCCGCCCTTTTAGTTCAGCTTCAGGTACACCACATGGGGAGCCATCTCAGGGAGCCCATACTCACGAGTAATGTGGACAGTCGCTACAGTTCTTTATCTCTTTTGTTTCTGATTAGTCATATGAGACATCTCTTCTTTGTTATGGATTTTGGGACTATTTCCCCTATTGGTTGTAAACAGTTTTCTTCTTTGTTTTTAAAACTCTATAAGTGAACTCAGGGCCACCTTGGCTTTTTGGTTTGGAATAATCATTTACTCTGATAGTGTCTTTTGTTCGTTATATGTCTTGTTACGATGCGACTTGAGTGTGCTTGGAAGGCCTTGGGAATGAGACAGTGAGGTCTCATTCTGGCCGATCAGGAACACCTGAGTTGGCTCCTGACAAAGTGGTATCAGAGCCAATGGTTATAGGTTCTGAGCAAGATTAGAAACTAATGAGTTTTGTTATAGTTCCCGAGCCCGGGCGGGAGTTGTGCCAGAAATCTTTAGTAACTAATATGGTTTTTAATCAAAGTGAATCATTAAAAGGGAGATGTTCTCATATGACTACCAAGAGCAGCGACCTGAGATGGATGGTGTATTTATTCTATGGATTAGGGGGTTGATGTAGGGAATTTATGTGTAGAAATTTGAAACTTAAAATCTGATGCATGCTTTCCTTTTGAAGGATGGCAAGACCTAGGGGAAGGGGAGCAGCTCGACCCCGCGGAGGCGTATCAAGGGCTCCTCAAGACGGAGATCAGAACCCACCATAGCAGGAAGTGGTGATTCCTGATGCTCTTCAAGCAACCCTGGAACAGATAGCGCAAGAGATTGCTGTGATACAGGGAGCTTTAGCAGGAGGTGGTCGTGGAAGGACTTCGATTGCATCACAAGGTGGGGTTCCTCCCCCGTCACCTCCGGTGACGAGGACCTCTCCGGAGTCCTCTGCAAGCACAAATGCTGGAAGTAGAAGGAATGCGACACCAAGGCCAAATCAAGAGGCCAACCTTTATGCTTCATTGACTGAGATCCGTAAGATGAAGCCGCCTACCTTTGCAAGAGCTAGTTCGGATCAGGACCCATCCTTCTTCCTGGAGGAGGTGGAGAGATTGTTGAGAACCATGGGATGCTCGTCTGAGAGATCCGTGGAGTTGGCTAGTTTTCAGTTGAACGGTGCCACTCGGGAGTGGTACACTGCATATAGGGCACAGAGAGATTTGGATGCTGAGGACCTCGAATGGAGGCATTTTGCCACTACTTTCATGGAGACTTTCTTACCCAGAGGTAAGCGGGAGAGGAAGGGTCGAGAGTTTGAAGTGCTGAAACAGGGAGAGAGGACTGTAATGGACTACCGAAATGAGTTCTTGCGGTTGTCCAGGTATGCACCACATTTGGTGAGTGACCCCCAACAACAGGTGTCACGGTTTGCTTACGATCTCCGGTTTAACATTGCAAGGTCCGTGCCGATTCTGGAGAATGCCACATTTGAGCAGGTAGTCAGCTTAGCCATTAGAGCTGAAAGTGTTTTGAATGAGGCAAAAGCTGAATTCAAACAACAACCGAAAAAGAGGAAGACAGAACATAGAGGTGAGGCCTCAGGGATGAAGTTAGGACATCATCAGGGTAACCAGTGGGCTCATTTTGGTAGGGCAAACGGTGCGCCTACTCGTCGCACCCCTCAAGAATTTCCAGGGGTGTCCGCGGAAGGTCGCGGTGTTTCCTATGGAGCAACTAGTTACCCCACTTGCAACCATTGTGGGAAGTGACATGTCGGCCTGTGTACAAAAAGGGGAGAGCGGGTTTGCTTTTCTTGTGGACAGCATGGACATTTCAAAAGGGAGTGTCCTATGACAGCGGAGCCTGCACCAGCTCATAGTACTCCGGCCTGGTCATCAGCACCAAGCGGGAACCAAAGGTCAGGGGGGAGAGGAGGAGCTTTGCTAGGACAGGGTCATGGAGGTGGCAACCGCTCTACCGCCCGGGTGTTCGCTCTTAGCCAGCATGAGGCTCAGGCTGATCCAGACATGGTCACAGGTATTCTACCAGTTGGTCCTTCACATGCTAGAGTGATATTTGATTCTGGTGCTACTCGGTCATTTGTGGCCGAACATTATGTGCGGGTTACGAGGATGCCTTTGGAGGCACTTCCACACCCTTTGATTGTTTCTACCCCACTTGAGGGTAATCATATAATGAACAGCTATGTTCGAGATTGTGAGGTCAGAGTCAACGATTTGAATCTTTCGGCCGACTTAATTTTGTTGGGCATGCTTCAGATGGATGTCATCTTAGGCATGGATTGGTTGTCTAGGTATGGGGCGAAGGTAGACTGCAGAGATAAACTAATAACTTTGCAGCCAGCAATTTCAGACACCATAGAGTTTCAAGGAGACCGCAGCTTGGTATACCAGAATGTGTTGTCCACTCTTAAAGCACAAAAGTTGCAAAAATGCGGATGCCTATGTTTTTTAGCCACGGTTAATGTAGTGAACTAGTCCGAAGGTGATGACATGTCGATGGTTCCGATAGTCAGGGAGTATCTGATGTATTCCCTGATGACTTGCCGGGAGTACCACCGCCTCGTGAGATTGAATTTTCGATCGACTTATTACCAGGGACACGACCTATTTCTATACCTCCATATAGAATGGCCCCAACTGAGCTGAAGGAGCTCAAGGATCAGTTAGAGGGTTTGTTGAGCAAGGGGTTTATACGCCCTGGTTCATCACCTTGGGGGGCTCCAGTGTTGTTTGTGAAAAAGAAAGATGGACCATGGAGGATGTGCGTTGACTATCGTCAACTTAACAAGGTCACGATAAAGAATAAGTATCCGTTGCCGAGAATCGACGATTTATTTGATCAATTGCAAGGGGCACAATTTTTCTCAAAGATTGACTTAAGATCAGACTACAACCAGTTGAGAATCAGGGAAAGTGACATTTCGAAGACAGCTTTCAGAACCAGATATGGTCATTATGAGTATCTTGTATTGTCCTTTGGGTTGACAAACGCCCCGGCAGCTTTCATGGATTTGATGAATCGGGTGTTTAAGCCGTTTATGGATCAGTTTGTGATTGTGTTCATCGACGACATTTTGATATATTCTAAGACCAAAGACGAGCATGAGCAACATTTGAGGGTTATGTTGGAAACCCTAAGGAATCACCAGCTTTACGCCAAATTTTCCAAATGCGAATTTTGGCTCTCAGAGGTATCTTTTCTTGGTCATGTTGTTACTTCAGAAGGGATTTCAGTGGATCTGAAAATGGTGGAGGCGGTACAAGATTGGCCAAGACCTACCAGTATCACGGAGATACGTAGTTTCTTGGGTCTAGCCGGATATTATCGGAGGTTCATTGAGAACTTTTTGAAGATAGCAACTCCTTTGACGCGCTTGACTTAGAAAGGAGTTAAGTTTGAGTGGAGTTCGAAATGCGAAGAAAGCTTCCAAACATTGAAGGATAAGTTGACTACCGCTCCAGTATTGACTCTTCCATCGGGTACAAGTGGATTTGTAGTGTTTTGTGACGCATCTCTAGTGGGTTTGGGATGTGTGCTAATGCAGAATGGAAAAGTAATTGCTTATGCTTCGCGTCAGCTAAAGAAACATGAACTTAACTACCCGACTCACAATCTGGAACTAGCAGCGGTGGTTTTTGCCTTAAAAATCTGGAGGCATTTCTTATATGGCGAGACTTGTGAAATATACACGGATCACAAGAGCCTCAAGTACATTTTTGATTAGAAAGAGCTGAATTTAAGGCAGAGAAGGTGGTTAGAGTTGTTGAAAGACTATGACTGCACAATTATGTATCATCCTGGAAAGGCTAATGTGGTGGCGGATGCTTTAAGCCGCAAGTCAATGGGCAGTTTGGCACATTTGAATGTTGAAAGGCAAGGGATAGCGAATGAGTGCCATAGGGACATAAATGCTATGGTAGCTTTTGAGCCAAGGGAGGACGGTATCTTGTTAGCGCAACTTGGGATCAAGTCTAATGTCTTAGAGGATATTAAAGTGTGTCAGGAACGGGATTCTGACCTAGTTATGTTGAGGGATGCTCTTGACTCAAAGAGTGGTAAGGGTTATACAATGGATGGTGAGGGGATGCTTCGATTTAGTGGATGGGTGGTAGTTCCTACAGAAGCTAGAAGGAAGCTCATGGAATTTTCCCACTCTTCTTCATATACGATGCACCCTGGATCCATAAAAATGTATCAGGACATGAAACAATTTTATTGGTGGACTGGTATGAAGCGACACATAGCTGATTTCATTGCCACATGCTTGACGTGTCAACAGGTGAAGGCAGAGCACCAGAAGCCAGCAGGGCTTCTTCAGAGTTTGGAGATTCCGGAATGGAAGTGGGATCACATCACCATGGATTTTGTGGTAGGTCTGCCCAAGACCAAGGCAAGTTATGATTGCATTTGGGTTGTGGTAGACCGTTTAACCAAGTCCGCTCACTTCTTACCCGTAAAAACTACTTTCACGGCGGAACAATATGCGAAGTTGTATCTTCGGGAGATTGTATCCTTGCATGGAATTCCTGAATCTATTGTTTTGGATAGGGGTTCACAGTTTTCCTCCCATTTCTGGAAGTCGTTTCAGCAGACTTTAGGAACTCATGTACATTTTAGCACAGCGTTTCATCCACAAACGGATGGTCAGTCGTAGAGGACTATACATACTTTGGAGGACATGCTTCGTGCATGTGTACTTGAGTTTGAGGGCACTTGGGATGTACATTTGCCGTTGATAGAGTTTGCGTATAATAATAGCTACCATAGTAGCATTCAAATGGCACCGTTTGAGGCCCTTTACGGCAGGAAGTGTAGGACCCCAGTGGGATGGTTTGAGACGGGTGACCATCAGCTTTTGGGCCAGGATCTGGTTCAGGACTCGATAGAGAGAGTTAGGATGATCCGGGAGAGGCTTCATTTGGCACAAGAACGACAAAAGAAGTATGCCGACGTCAGACGGCGAGAATTGGAGTTTCAAGAAGGGGAACATGGATTCCTCAGAGTGTCACCCTTTAGAGGCACTCTACGGTTTGGTCAGAAGGGCAAGTTGAGCCCAAGGTATGTGGGACCATTTCAGATCACTCGGAGGGTGGGGCCCAAGGTATGTGGGACCGTTTCAGATCACTCGGAGGATGGGAAGGTTGGCATATGAGTTGGCGTTACCACCTGAGTTAGCTCAGGTGCATCCAGTGTTTCATGTCTCCATGTTGAGGAGATACCTTCGAGACGATACTCATGTGCTACAACCACAACCGGTTGAGGTAGATCAACGACTAGCGTTTGAGGAGGCTCCACTGAGGATTGTGGAGAGGCAAGTGCGGAAGTTGAGATCGAAGGAAGTACCATCAGTGAAAGTGGCGAGGGGACATCCCCGGGGTGAGGAATTCACCTGGGAGTCAGAACAGATTATGATGCGGAAGTATCCACATTTTTTCATGCAAGGTACGAACTTCCGGTTTCTTTCACTTATGGAATTCGGGACGAATTCCTTTGAAGGGGGGAAGAGTGTAATACCCGCTAAAATGGTCTTTTTGGTGCAAATTTGATTAAGTTAAAATTATTCAATAAAATGTATATAATCAAGGTGGGGAAATAGAGTTTGATGGTGAGTTATGTGGTAGGTTGTTTTCTTTTTTTACCCCTAGTGCCAAGATAGAAGTAGCTTAGCACTAAGGGCCTCTTGGTATGCCCAAGAGTTAAGAAAAAGGGGGAAAGGTTCACAAAGTGGGGCAGACCTCTAAGATCCCTAAATCTTTCTCCAGAGAAAATAGAGAAGAAGGAAGAACTTCAACCCAAGATTGGAGGAGCGTGTTCGTGGTGTGAGGAACCTTCTCTTCCATTCCTTTACTTATTTTGGCGTCGAATCAGGTGAGGGGTTTAGATTTTAGGTGGGATTATGGTTTGAATTTAGGGAAATTCGGAGGTATGATAATATAGGCTTTTAGGTTATGCAAAGGTGTGTTTTTTGGCATGAAATTGTGGTTAAAATGTTTGGGTAATGTTGACATATGAGTAACTATGTTTGAATTGTTACATATGTTGTTAAACATCATGTGTGCACGTTCCTGTATGATTTAGAAACCGTTTTGGGACTTGGATTGGGTGGAACTTCTGCAGAAATCGCGTTTCTGCGATTCTGCAGAATTCGCACCGACGCTGGGCGCTATAATTCCTGCGCTGAGCGCAGGGGTGCCCGAGAGCACCCCTGATAACTGCTTCGTAGCACTGAGCGCCAGATAATTAGCGCTGAGCGCTAGTGTCCCTCGCTGAACGCCATAGAGCGTGCACTGAGCGCTGGGGTGGCAAAGAGCTAACCCTGAAACTTAACCCCAGTGCTGAGTGCTACCAAGTCTGTGCTGAGCGCTGGGGTATAGGCAGAAAACTTATTTTATTAATGTAGTAAACATGAATGGCTTGCTCCAATGGATGATATATTGTTATATATGTTCTACCGTGATTATATTCATGTGAGAAGACCACGGGTGAATGATATCTTGTTATATGGACGATGGTAATGTATGATTCTCAATGAGCCTCGTTGTTTTAAAAGATATGAAAACTGTGTTTGAGGAGATATTGTGGTTTGATAATGATGGCAAAACCCATTATGTCATTGAACATTGAGTAAGACTTGGGAGGTCCGACCGATCAGCGGACTCGACCGGTATATAAATGCGGCCGTCGGACAAGGGGACTCTAGTGAAAGAAACTCGGAGTTTGGAGGGTGATTATGTAGTGGCTAGGGTCACTTACCGGTCAGCGGGTCCGACCGGGGTATAAATGTGGCCGTCGAAGTGGGAGACTCTAGTGAACAACTCCAAACGATATACAAGCATCTTACTCAATGGTGGAACGATTTGTGGAAGCAAACTTGAGAGAGTTGCTATGGTTAATCCAAATTATGCATGTGGTATTGTACAGTATGGTAAAGGACATGGACATATTTACCATCCTAATTATATGTTCAAGGTGATATACTTGTTATGTTTGTATACCCTCACTGAGTTATGGGACTCACCCCCGCCCTTTTGGTTCAGCTTCAGGTACACCACATGGGGAGCCATCTCAGGGAGCCCATGCTCACGAGTAATGTGGACAGTCGTTGCAGTTCTTTATCTCTTTTGTTTCTGATTAGTCATATGACACATCTCTTCTTTGTTATGGATTTTGGGACTATTTCCCCTATTGGTTGTAAACAGTTTTCTTCTTTGTTTTTAAAACTCTATAAGTGAACTCAGGGCCACCTTGGCTTTTTGGTTTGGAATAATCATTTACTCTGATAGTGTCTTTTGTTCGTTATATGTCTTGTTACGATGCGACTTGAGTGTGCTTGGCAGGCCTTGGGAATGAGACAGTGAGGTCTCATTCTAGCCGGTCAGGAGGCATGTAACACCCGGGGCTGATGAGGGCGGGGAGTGATCGTCGGTGCATGAGGCACGGACAAGGAGTGGCTCCTGGCAGGCTTCTAGGCGAAGGGATACATGAATGAACTGATTTACACCGGAATGAGAGGGATCCTGAGGCTGTGCAGGTATGGGATATAAGAATTGATTGGTACTATCTATACCAACAAGATGCATCTTCTTTTCGGTAGCCCATCACTTAAGAACTCCAAAGTTAAGCGTGCTTGAATTGGAGTAATTCTGGGATGGGTGACCTCCTGGACAGTTTTCCTAGGAAGCGTGTGAGTGAGGACAAAGCATGCTGAAGAGACTTGTATTTGTTTGTGGGGGCAGTCGGCAATCCTTAAAGCAGTCCGGGCCGTTACAATTGGTATCTGAGCGGACCTCTCCCAGTACGGTGTGGTTCGGGGATGAACCAAGCGGAAGCTGGTGGGCATGTAACACACGGGGCTGACGAGGGCGGGGAGTGATCGCCGGTGCATGAGGCACGGACAAGGAGCGGCTCCTGGCAGGCTTCTAGGCGAAGGGATACATGAATGAACCGATTTACACCGGAATGAGAGGGATCCTGAGGCTGTGCAGGTATGGGACTGTACAGTTGAAGGAAGGCTTATAAGAATTGATTGGTACTACCTATACCAACAAGATGCATCTTCTTTTCGGTAGCCCATCACTTAAGAAATCCAAAGTTAAGCGTGCTTGACTTGGAGTAATTCTGGGACGGGTGACCTCCTGGGAAGTTTTCCTAGGAAGCGTGTGAGTGAGGACAAAGCACGCTGAAGAGACTTGTATTGGTTTGTGGGGACAGTCGGCAATCCTTAAAGCAGTCCGGGCCGTTACACAAACGAATATCATATTCACTCCATGAGTGTTATTCGGTTGACTAGCATACTGTAATCTGAAGCTGCTGCTTCAAATCAACTCAGTAATATGAGAAAAGCCAAGAGAGGCTAGCTGAAAACTACTTGTTGAGCCTGGAGTGGCTAGGTGTGCAAACAATACTCATTGACCGAGCCTGGAGAGGCTAGGTGTGCAGACAATACTTGGGCTTGGTGTAACATCTCAGTTTCCCTGTGACTCTGATCGAGCTAGTTAACCTCGATCGGGGCTTTGGATGATTGTGTGAATTGTTGTGTGTTAGTTTTAGGCCTAGTTTGAAGCTTATGAATAGGCTTGAACAAGGTTGGAGGTGCCTAAGGCGTTAAACGAGTAATTGAGGAAGTCATAAGACTGGAAGTTCTTCTCTCGCTGAGCTTGACGCTCAAGCATGGTAGGACTCCACGCTCAAGCGTTCAGATGCTTAAGCGTGGGAGGAGTTGGACGCTTCAGCATGCTGAGTGCGCTGAGCAGCTGCTCTGAGTTTGGACGCATGTGAGACACGTGTCAGGTTAAGGAGAAGGCGGAGTGGACGAGGTCCCACGCTCGAATGTGGAGAGATCCCACGCTAGAGCATGGCAATGCTCAAGCGTGCAAAGTGATAAACGCTTAAGCATGGACAACAGAAACCATAAGTGGAGCTTCCACTTTCATCTTCTCATTTGCACGAAGTTTCCTAAGTTTTCTGCGAGTAAGAGTGAGAGGGTCTGAGTTTTTAGAGTGAGAAAACTTGAGGTTAGAGGTGATCGAGCCATCGAAACGTGATTTCGACTACACCGTTGGAATCGCGGCGAAGTTTTACACAACTCCAGCGGATTAGTTTCTCGATTCGCCCCAGGTAACCGCGAACCCCTAACACGCATTCTTCGTGTTCTTGGCATTCTTCGAGTCTGTACCTTTTCTTTGATCTTTTGGGCTTGCCCTAGGGCTAACACTGTTGTATATGTGTTGTGCTCGTTATTAGGGCAAAGTGCGTGCTCGTGATTTCCCGCAAATTAAGGACTAAGGCCGCGGCTACAAGAGGATTGGGGGCTGTTCTTGGAGCTGCCATTGAAGGGGGCTGCGAGCTTGAGGAAGGAGGAGTGAGCCAGTGATCGCGTGGATTTGTGTGCCGACAGTTCAGGTGGGGAGAAAGAGTACTGTTGCCGTCGGGAAGGCAAGAGTAATGTAGTTGTGATTTCTGCTATGTGTAGGGAAGCCCTAACCCTACTAGTGGTTGAGCCTTGATAAATTATCTAGACCCTAGGTTTAGCTTACTTTGGGCTATCACCGTTAAGTTTGGAAATCCTAGGTTAGAGAACTGTTAATTGAGGATGTTTACTGCTGTATGACTGTATACAGTTGGCTGTTGTTGCTATCAGTCTGCCTATATGCTACTTGGTATATGTGATATGATGCTAGCTGCTTATATGATGTTGTTGATGTTACTGCTACTATGGTGATATTATTGTTGTTGCTATGCTGTATGCTGCAATATTAAGAGTTGTGTCGGAATACCGAAGAATAAGTTTGGCTATGTACCGTGCTGTTATCGGGTTGATATCGTGGATGGTGTCATTGCTATTGTACTAACTTCTTAAGGTTGTGGCCATGTTGCTTGAGCTGTGGCTCATGGACGCATGGCGTCGAGGCTATGGTCGTGATTATGCAGTGGCATCGTGCTGTTTCTTATTAAGAGCTTAGGTGTGAGATCCTGTATCAAGCCCATTGAGGATGTTTGCTGCATATCATTATCAGCTGCCCTGCCAGCGTCATACGAGGTTAGCGGTACCTGAGTGCGGGTACGGAAAGTAGATGGGGCGGTCAAGTGAGTGGCCTTGGGGATGTTGCCGGTCTCGAGAATAGTTTACATTGATGGATGAGGTAGCTCCTATCGTATCGTGACGCCCGATCCAGTCCGGTTTGCCCGACTAATCCCAAAGCTTTCCAGTTGTTCCACGCTAACGTTCCGAGGCGACCGAGATACCCCGGTTCCGGTATGGAAGGGGGATGCACTCTTATTGGTCACGGCGAGCGGTTCGGTTTCTTGGGCAGCCTAACTCCATTCCGACACAAAACTTGTTCCGGTGTGGACTTGTTCGGGTGTGGAACCGTTCCAGTTGGGAACCTGCATAAGTGCGTTTTTCGGCCGACATGTTGCATAGGATTAGTATCCCGGTCTAGAGGATTGATCTGAGTGTTTACTGCATCACTACTGTTTTCCTACTTTATGACGCGCTGTATTTCTTATATCCCTTCCGTTTTTCCTTATTGTCTATTATGGGATTGTTTGAATATGACGAGCCAGCGGAAATTTAGCATGGACCCGAGGCTTCACCCGTTCATCACGGAGGCACCGCGGATGCCGGTGCTAGGCGATATTGAGATTATCTACCATGATGAGAGAGGATGGCAGGTAGACCCCTCTACCTTTTTGATGGTCTACACAGGACCAGTCAGCCTGATGTTTCGGAGCGGTACACCTCCGTATGTAGATATTATTGGTCCCTATCGCATCTACCAGTTCCTCCCCTTTCCGAGGATGTGGCGACCGTCGAGGCAGAAGGAGCAAGACTACGCTTGGGCAGCACCCCAATCATCAGTCGTGACCAGCAGGAGAGGTTACGTCTACCGAGGCCAACGCAGGAAGATCGAGTAGTACTTGAGGACTTACCGCAGGCATAGGATTGTGGTGTCCAGTTCTTTGTCAGAGTATGAGCCAATTGTGCATTACAGGCATTCTCATGGCGAGGGTCAGGGTAGCTCAGGGCAACCTCACCATTGATGGCGAGATCCTGCCAGTGCGTCCTAGGGAGTGAGCTGAGAGCTTTTGATGTATCTTTTGAGAGGGGACGGGGGCTGCTGGTGAGCTCCGAGTGTTTTCTTTTGGCTCTTGATGTATTTTTGGTTTCTACCCGACCATATGTATATGTATGTACAATGCCCTACTGATGGCGCTAACTGATGCATGTTATTATACAGTTATGCTTACTTTGCGCTTTTACTCTGATCATCATTTGCTATGCTTGTCGTTCTTGTTTACGTCGTTTTGTTTTCCGCAACGCTGCTTATATACCACGCTATCGCTTTATATACGGCTAGGCATAGTTAATAATAATAATAATAATAATAATAATAATAATAATAATAAGCGGTTAGGACTAATGGGAAGGCTTTATACGTATGGGGTCGTCTCATTTTGGTGGTATCAGAGCGTCGAGGACGTTCTGCAGCTAATGGGATTATTCTCCTAAGAGAGGAGGGTCGTCTCATTATTATCGTATCAAAGCAGTTCGATTCTAAATCGGACTGTGAAGGTTAAGTGTACTAGCTTTAACGGTTGATAACCTAGTCGTATCAACTGTGTCGGGTTTTGGGTAGAGTGTCTGATGCGTGAGTTATCGAAGTGTGATAATTGTTTTCATTCATAAGGCATACGATATGTTTAACTGTTAAAGTGCTATTATATGTCTTATGAATTGGCACTGATGGCTCCTTTTTATAGGAAGCTAAATGGCACGTGGAAGGGGAAGGCCGACAACTAGACCTAATGATGATAACAATAATGGTGACCACTCAGGGATAGGGAGTGGTGGTGACACCTCTGAAGCCATGTGGGCAATGAGGGATTTGGCTACCGCCATGATGTAGCAGACTCAATAGATTGCCCAGTACATGCAAAGGCAAGAAGAA
Source organism: Ammopiptanthus mongolicus (assembly GCA_039655645.1). Classification (NCBI taxonomy): domain Eukaryota; kingdom Viridiplantae; phylum Streptophyta; class Magnoliopsida; order Fabales; family Fabaceae; genus Ammopiptanthus; species Ammopiptanthus mongolicus. Next base: position 60,670,613 of record CM077345.1, read on the forward strand.
AGGGAAGTCAGGCAGGATCAGTTGCATGCTGTAAGGGAGAATCAGATGGTGAATACCGGTCTCAATGCCTTCATGAAGGGAAATCCTCCCAAATTCCATAGAGAGTATAACCCTGAGGCTGCGGAAATGTGGTTGCAGGAGATAGAAAAAGTTTTCATGGCAACACACTATAGAAAAGATAGAAAGGTCACATATGCTGCCTTCATGTTAGTAGGAGCAGCAGAGGCTTGGTGGAGAACCAAGGCCAGACTGCTAGAGGCCGGAGGAAGGGTGTTGACATAGCAACTGTTCAGGGAGGGTATTCTGGAGAAATACTTTCCGATGAGCATCCGGCAGGAAAAAGAAAAGGAGTTCCTGAGTCTGAAACAGGAACAACTATCCGTGGGTGAGTACGCGATGAGGTTTGAAGCGCTACTCAATTTCTCAATTCTATCAGATCCATCCGGATGAAGAATGGGACTGCAGGAGGTTCGAGGATGGGTTGAGGCCCGAGTTGAATCGAGCAATGCTGCCTTTGAGTATTGGATCTTTTCCCGAGTTGGTGGAGTAATTCACAGTGGTTGAGGGACATGACCTAGCAGGGACTGTCATCCAACAAAAGACAAGTGGTGGACCTGTTCGGAGCAGTCAAAGTGGCAGAAGTAGCAAGTTCCAAAGAAGAGTAGGGCCGTATGATCGCCCGGCTCGATTCAATGTCAACCATGGAGTGAGCGGCTCCAGTCAGACACAGCAAAGGATCAAGACTTGTTTCTGGTGCGGAGGACCGCATATGGTCAAGAACTATCCGAGGACCCAATACGTCAGGTGTTTTAATTGCAATCAGATATGTCAATATGTGTCAGACTACAAGCCCGAAGTGAGCAGAAGGGCTCAGTTTCAACAGCAGAGTGGTAGGACTCAAAGTGGTGGAGCATCAGTCATGGCAAGTCAGCAGAGCAGGCCACAGACGACCAGAAGGGTGTTTGTCGTGCGTGGTTCTGAAGCCTCCCAAAGTCCTGATCTGATCCAAAGTAAGTGCTTAGTTTCTATTAAGCTTTTGTCGGTTCTGTTTGATTCGGGGGCTATGCATTCTTTCATATTGGTAGAGTGTATGGATCATTTAGGGTTGCCTGTTTCTACTTGGCCATATGACTTAACTATTTCAACACTTACCAGTGATTCTCTAACAACCCTATCTGTATGGCATAAATGTCCCGTTACGGTAGAAAACCGTCATTTTCTTGTTGACCTTATTTGTTTGCCTATGCAATAGATAGATGTAATCTTAGGCATGGACTGGCTTTCGGCCAACCATGTAATGTTAGACTGTTCAAATAAAACTCTCAGTTTTTCCGAGCAATCTGGATTGATGCCTGCCAACTAGAGTAATCCGAAGGGTGGACGATCGGACGATTATATGGAGCTGTTCTCTTTGGAAGTGAAGGAGACTCCTAGTGTTGAAGCTTTTCCTATCATGCGAGAACTTTCGGATGTGTTTCCCGATGACATTCCTGGATTACCACCAGAGAGAGGTGGAGTTTGCCATAGACCTGGTACCGGGAACTGGATCTTTATCGATAGCACCGTATCAGATGTCTCCAGTGGAGCTGATGGAGTTAAAGAAGCAGTTGGACGAGATGCTAGGCAAGGAATTTATCAGACCTAGTGCATCTCCGTGGGGAGCTCCGATGTTGTTTGTGAAGAAGAAAGATGGGAGCTCAAGACTGTGTGTAGACTATCTTCATATGAACAAAGTGACGATAAAGAACAAGTATCCGTTACCACGGATAGATGATTTGATGGATCAACTGAAAGGGGCAGCTATGTTTTCTAAGATCGACCTGCGATCTGGATACCATCAAATTCGGGTTAAGAAGGAGGATGTGCCAAAGACTGCTTTTCGGAGTCGGTATGGTCACTACGAGTATTTGGTTATGCCGTTTGGTGTGAGTAACGCTCCAGCCGTGTTCATGGATTATATAAACAGGATCTTCCGACTGTTCCTCGACAATTTTTGTTGTTGTTTTTATTGATGACATCCTTGTATACTCTTCGAATAAAGAGGAACATCAAGAGCATCTAAGGGTGGTGTTGCAAGTGCTAAAGGACCGGCAATTGTATGATAAACTATCGAAGTGTGAGTTTTGGTTAGAGGAAGTTCAGCTTCTAGGCCATGTGATCAGTAAGGATGGAATCGCAATGGATCACTAGTACAGAAAACACTTTTTACATCGGTTAAAAAATACTTTTAACATCGGTTAAGGAGGCGATGTTAATTCAAGGGATGCTAAAAGTGTGACTTTTAACATCGGTTAATAAAAACTGGATGTTAAAAGTACACTTTAAACATCGGTTATAGGAACACCCGATGTTAAAAGTGTGGTCTCAGTCAGAGATGTCCTCTGGTCAGTACACTTTTAACATCCATTGTAGCTGCAACCGATTTTAACATCGGTTTTAGGAACACACCATGTTAAAAGTGTACTTTTAACATCGGTTATTATAAAAACCGATGTTAAAATTAATTTTTTTTTTTTTTAAATGGTGTGTTATATTTATAGTTCTTTCCCACCCTGCATATCAATCAGTATATCATCCACAATTCAGTACATAACATAATGCCAAAAACAGATTCAAACATGTAACTCATATATTGCTACTCCAGAATTACAATATTACAGTTACACAAGTCCAGAATAATTAAACTAAATTATATGACAAGACATATATACAGTGTTATAAGTGCAATAACCTAAAGTCCAAAATGTGTCACATGCAATACATACAAGTGCAAAAATCATATACAATCTATATTATGCTGCCTAGTATACTCATAATAGAAATTAGCAAAATGATCCCTCAGGTCTTTCATCTCTTCTTTATCAAGTGGAGTTTGATCGTCAAAAGCCTGCACAAGTTTAAATAAACTCTACATTAAATCATCAACCAAAACAAAATATAATTTAACTTGTGCAAAACTTTATATTTATTACATGTTGCCATCCGTCAATTATAGTGGCGGAGACCACGTTCAACATATATTTCATCACGTAGTATCCACACTCTCAGCCGCCAGCTTGTCTACGAGACTACAAGGTAATATGAAATTGAATATCAAGTACAGCGCTAATATAATAATAATTACTATTGTAAATTTTTTGTAAGAAATAATAAACTACTTACGAGTGGGATAATCCATTCAGGCTTTCTTTTTGACTTGGATGGCCTACTTTTGCCATCTGCACAAGCCATGCTACTTGCAACCATAGCTCTATGATTAAAAATAATAATGTCAATTATGTTCATGTAATAAAGCAAAAGCAATTTGAATTATAAATTAAATTAAAGCTTACATGTCAATCGCGTCCTTCAATTCAGATGTCGGACTATAGTGCAACGAGCATAAGAAGACGACACGATGCTGGCTAGGATGAAGTATGAGCAATTGCCAATGGCCACTCCTAAGTATTGGTACTAGATAAATATCTTTCTTTGTTCGACCAAGTAACTTCAGGATGTATGTCTTCATCGCATCCCCATTAGTGCAGTAATTTCCCTGAATTACGCTTGGGTCTAAGAATCCATACGTATTCTGGTTGCCTCTTTCCATACATAAGCGATGAAGATACCTAAGATATTAGAATAAAATAATGTTAAATACCTAAGACATTGAAATAAATTATAGAATTAAAATACCTAAGATGCATGTCAACAGTGTACTTACGTGCACCACATACTCAGAACGGTATTGGCTAGCCAATTACCAAGCAGGCATATGTCACCTATATCCTTCCCTGAGAAAAAAAAAGGCTGGCAAGTCGCAAGAGCCTTTGTGTTCCAAGGGAATAGCATACTCTTTATCCAGCGCATCCACCGCAAATGCGGCCAAATGAGCTACATTCGATCTTAGCTTTTTATCAATGTTCTAAGCAACAAAGATAAGGCATTAGTTAAGTAATGTCATATGTAAATAAATAAGACATAAGTAATTAAATGATTAATATGAAATTATTATGCACACTTGGGATAAAGGCATCTCAACTGGCTTATGTGCATCCTCACAGCTCCCCACGGTGCTCAAATGCTAAGAAGGTTGGCTCATTGGGCTTTGTTGGGAAAATGTAAGCCCCCTAGATGACATCTCCTTTATGAATGATTCCATAAGCTTCGGAAACATCTCTCTTTTAAGCTCCTTGTTAATGCTTTCCCACTCATGGCTACTGATTCGGCTTCCAACATGGACTCGTCGTTTGTGATATTGCCGAATGCCCACTAGCCCTCCAACACCCTTTACAAAGCCAGGGTGGTCATCTTTATCTAGGGCAGTGCTTAGGATATCCCTACGTCCATGTTAAACGAATTATACTTGCGAGCTTTGTTCCACTACCAATGTCTACAAGGGGAAATTCACAAAATATGTGTAAGATAGTGTTTACTTAACTTTATTAATTACAAGTAGAAGTAATCTATTAATTACTTAAAATCTTTTCAGCGACAATGCATGTGGGCTCGGCTTTAAAATCTCCCGATTTTGCCTTTCGGGCTTCCATCCATGTTTCATTGCGTTCGGGTGGAGATGGAGGATTAACAACTATTTCTCCATCAGCTCCACCTTTTTCTTGCTTCTTTTTGGCCTCTTCTTGCTTCTTTTTCATCTTCTCCTCCATAATCTTCTGTCGAACCATATGATAGCCACCACGAGACATATGGTGTGGGTGTACATTGTTTTTCTGGATTTCCTTGGCCTTTTTCCTTTTCTCTTGTTACAAATAACACGTACTCAATTAAATTAAATAAATAAATAAATAAATAAATTAGATAGGCCTATTATAAAAAAGATAATGGGAAACTAACCAGAAAGGCAGGGTCTTGTCGGCTCATAACAAACCTATCCCACGTCTCCTTATCAATGGAAGAGTATGTGTCAAGTGGAGATTTGCCGTCTTTCTTCTCAAAAATATATCTATTGCCCAAATAGGTCTTGAACCCCGTTCACCGCTTCGTGGCAAAAGAAAGCCATTTCTTCTTACATTCAGGAGTATTAGGGACATCAAAGGTCAACTATAGTACAAAACAAAATGGAGGAAATATTAGAGTATGATAATAATATAAGTAAATATAATTTAGATACAAATAGAGAGGATAAAAGTAAAATACCAAGATTGAAGACCAAATTTGATCTTTCACCATACTCGGTACCTGAGCCCATTCCTCAATCAGAATGCTAACCCTGTTTCGAGCTTCCAGGGCCACAAAACCGGTGAATTTGTCAGCATTCGGCCGTATGGCCGTCCCCATATGTATCAAACTCAACCGCAAGTCTTTGATCATCGCAACGACTCAGGGCCAACAATTGTAACTTTGTGGTTGATCTACCCTTTTTTTTGGGGCGTGCACTACCTGACCCGCTATGTGAAGGAGCAGGAGAAGGAGGAATGCTTGCTGGATCAGTCATGTATGCCTATTTAGACAAAAAAGTAATAAATTAGGTTAGTATATAAGAATGGATAAATAAAAATAAGTCTACTATAACATGGATAAAAAAGCCTACTTTAACATGGATAAATAAAAATAAGTCTAACTTAACATGGAGAAATAAAAATAAGTCTACTTTAACATGGATAAATAAAAAAAGAATACTTTAATTTAAACATAACTTAGACTATGGTCAAGTTTAGATCAATATCCCTTCATGATGATTATCATGAGTGGCAAGTACATCGTCCACTACATTTTCCTCAACGAAAATAGGCATTTGTGTTGAGAAAGAAGGAGTTTCTGGAATATCAAGAGTTGAATCTTGATTTTCATGGATACTGAAACACCTTTTCCCGAATATCACATTCCCGAACGTTTATAAGGTCGAAAATATTTATTAATGCGGAAAATATGATTTTTTTTTTTTTTCTTTTCATAAAGATGTAATGGAATTAGTAAAGGTAATAATACTAATAAATGAACTTATGTTCACCATGCATTTCTAGAACATACTGTATTATAAATACAGAAATAGAAAACAGAAAACAGAAATAAAAATAATATTGTATAAAAACATAAGTCTAATGTATAACTGGAAATAAAAATAACATAAGTACTAGGAGTCGTAGCTCCCAAAAGATACTACAGATACAGACACAGTCTGGCCAAGACAAGATAAAACAGCAAAAGGAGTCCACCTCCGAACTCAAAGGAACTGCCGACTGAACCATTGTCGCGTCCATCTGTTCAAGCAGCAACAGCAAGTACCAGTAGAAAATATACAGATATGGGTGAGATTCCCGTTCATCAACACAACAAAACAGCAGTAGTAAAAACGGGACAACTCACCAGGTAACAACGTACGCAACATGCTTACTAAAGTTCTCAATATAAATCATGTTAAACAATTAACAGCATAATATAAGGCATTCTTAAACAATACAGCGATGTATAACAGTAAATGTACACATCAACAGCCATGCACTCCAGTGCAATGTATATGACTCAATGCAATGCCACTTGGTACTACTCTGACCCCTACTCCATGGATCTAACAAAACATTCGGAGAGAGTCAATGGGAGGACATGTTCCGGATTCTGCTAGCCATGAGTAAGATGCTACAACATTCGTAACGTGCACGTATCTGGCTTTACGGTAACACTCCCGACCAAACATGAAAAGTACGACATCTAGTAGAGGATATCAGTGTATTGCACGGATTCGCCACGACACAGAAGAATCACCAACTAGTCACATGTCAGCCATTCCAACCCTGATACCTCCAAAAAGACCATTGAAGATCGTCTCACCGTAAGATTCGCATCCGCATCAAGGTGTAAGCTCAACTCCTAGGCTCAAGGCCTTACAACTATGCACATGAAATGCCAATGCATACACAAAGCAGATGCGATAAAGCAATGTCTATCCATTGGATAAACCTCAAGGTTCACTAAGGTTCTCTTTCTTAGGAACTACACACGTCTTTGTTTTATAAAACATTTATCCATCGGATAAATATCTCGTGACTCCTTTGGAATGATCCAGATTGCTTTCAGAATCACCGACTGTCCCCACAAACCAACACAAGTCTTTTCAGCGTGTTTTGTCCTCACTCACACGCTTTCTAGGAAACTTCCCAGAAGGTCACCCATCCCATAATTACTCTAAGTCAAGCACGCTTAACTATAAAGTTCTTATGTTCTAAGCTCCCGAAAAGAAGATAAATCTTGTTGGTATAGGTAGTACCAATCAATTCTTACATGCTTTCCCTCAACTATACAGTCCCATACCTGCATAGCCTCAAAATTCCTTCCACTGTACAGTCCAATGCCTGCACAGTCTCCGGATCCATCTCATTCTAGTTATCACAAGACGGAAACAATTGAACGATTAACCTGGATCCGAATCACTGGTCCGTCATCGAACTACTGTTTCAAAACCCAAAATGTTTCATGTTTGTGTTTACGTCTTATGAATTATGTCTCAAGTCCTAAACATTATGAATAAGGATTGAGAATCCTCTTAGATAAGTCTTTCAGCCTTTCTAAGATATTAATCCTTGATTTTCAATTAAGGAAATAAGTGTTGATTCACTTAAGTCTTATGAACTCATTGATTTACTAAGTCATCAATGGTATAGTACAAGGTCATGCTCCACCACATACTATACTTAATTAACCCTTGTCTTCAACTCTAAGTTAATTACCTAACTTAGGTTTTTCACGCGTAAAACTTTACGATTGAGTTAAAAACTCCTTTGTAAACCAAAACAGCTTCTCAATTGAAAACTCATTTGATTTAAGACAACTTTTGAACCACTTACTCTATTTTTAGCATTTTCTGAAACATGAAATTCGCTTAGAGAAATTCCACTCGCTTAGAGAAATTGAGGCAGTGATTCCTCTCTTGGAACTCTGTTGTATCGCTCGGCGAGACATAATTCGCATAGCGAAAGTTGTTGTATTCGCTTAGCGAAAATGGAGGCGGTTACACCTCTTTTGAAACTCCTTTGGATCGCTCGGCGAAACATAATTCGCTTAGCGATATTCGCTGTATTTGCTTAGCGAATATTAATTCGCTTAACGAAAATGAGGCAGTGATGCCCAACTTGGAATTCCTCTGTTTTCACTTAGCGAAGGTAAATTCGCTTAGCGAAATTTGCCTTGAAACGAGACATTACCCTTGTTAAAGGAAAACCTTATGGAACCATTTTGATTCTCTTCGTGAAAAACACTTCTTGTCTCATTTTTAAGTCATTTGATTAACTAGATGAACTAAGGATAAGGTATAAAACATGTTTCATTTTGGTGAAAACACTTTGACATTGAAACTTTGTTTGATCTTTGGATCAAAATCACTTTTGGTTTTTCTTTGAAACATAAGCCAATAAAACACTTTTCTTACTTGAAAACTTAATTGTTCAAGGACTACTCATACTCTTCCTTTTCTTAAGGACATGGCCAAAAGCTTATTAGGACAAATGTGAAGATTTGCTTCTTCCTCAAGACAAGCTATAACTCACAATGTTCATTTAATTATGACAAACAACAATTACATATCATTGCATCATAATCAAGCATAAAGTCCATCACACATCATTTGCATCATAATCAAGCATAAAAGTCCATACTTGATCTAGTGATCAAGGTAGGTTTTTCAACATATATGAAAATGATTTTCATTCAATCACATGATCATAAACATATGCTAGAGCACACTAAAGCATAACTACACTTATTACACATTGTTCTCCAAGAGAACCAAATTAAATGGTGAACCCAAACCAAAGGGTTTCACCCACACATAAAGTAAACAACCATCTTTACCACCACCATTTTGGTATGATGAGGTTCACCCCCCATACCTGTTGATGAGCAGATTCCCAGATCAAAGTCGGTCGATCGGTTTGTGAACCTCTTGATACTCGTCACCAACTACAACAACACAACAATCAAACATTAAACAACAATCAAAACAAAACTCAACATTCCTACTTAAGGGTTTCGGCCACCCTAAAGAGAATAAAGCTAGGAATTGATTTTGGTTTTCCATTTCATGGATTCAAAGGCAATAGGTAAGCTAAGGATGAAATCAAGTGTTAGAAATCAAAAATTGATGAACAACACTATTCATCATCACCTTGTAGGGTTCGGCCATATTGGGATTTTAGGGCTATGATGAGAATTGAATCATAAGCTCTTGGGTTTAGGTAGAGAATGATGAAGTGAGTTCAAAGAAATTGGTTTCACACCAAAAGGATTTTTCTACCAATTCCTATGGATTTTCAAAGTTTTGGATCTAAGAAATGATTTTCATGAAAATGGATCTTGATCTTGAAATAGAAAGAGATTCAAGAAGCTAAGAGATCATAGAAGTGATCTTACCTTAAAATGAAGGAAGATTGCTCAAGGAATCAAGTGATTCCAACAAGAAACCAAGCTTTTTCAAGAACAACAATGGTGTTTTCTCTCTAAAGTTGAAGATGGTGTTCTTGAGCTATTCAAGAGGGGCTGGGCTTCGTGAATGAGGGGAAGTGAGGGCTGAGTTCAGCCTTTAAAAAGCTCACTGAAGGGCAAAATGGTCATTTGCCAAAAGGGTAAAATGGTAAAAGTGCAAAAGACTAAGGTTAGGGGCATTTTGGTAATTTTACGTCTAGATTTTCCTGATCGTCATGACGACTCTGGCATACTCTCCCAAGTGTCCTGGGATGATGTGGTATCGAGCTGATCCGTTGCCGGGTCTCGTTGAATCCTTTTACGACTCCAAACGCTTCCTGGTTCGATTGTATGACCGAATATAATATATTATTATTATTTTTCGGACGTCAGGACGGATTTTAACGAAGATGTAGAGAATAAAATCCCGAGACTTACTGTCTCGTTCACGAGTCCAAATTAGGTCTCGATAGTAGAAAAAGGCTACAATCCGTGAAAAACGCAGACGGGCTACGTTTGAGCTTTCGCCCGAAACTTAACCATGGCTTCCTATGGTTGTGTAGAGCATTCCTATCTTCTCGGAATATTTTATTTCACTCTCTAAATCCTCTAATAAAATACAAACATTAAAAAACTGGAGAATTAAAAAACGTGAAAATCGGGGCGTTACAGATACCATTATGCATGCTTTTTCCTTAGAGAACAACTGACCACCTTTTGTTAGAAGGATCATTGATATAAAACACTTATCTTGCTTGGGAAGCCATGATGAAAGGCTCTTCCGTGTGACCTACTTTGTCAAGGTCTACCAATGTAAATCCTAATTCTTCAGTTAGCACACCACTGTTACTGTCAGCCCACTTACACTTAAAAACATGCACTTGAAATTTAGTGTAATCGACCTCCCAAATCTCTTCAATGACTCCAAAGTAAGATTTTGATGCCATAATGGGATTTGTATCTTTTGAACTAGAGAAGTGCATCGACTCAGATACGATCATAACTCCACTGTTTTGCATGGTACGCTTGTCATCTTTGGACTTTGTATAGAAGGACAACATATTGATATCCCATCCACTCCAACATATGACTTCAAGACGTGGCCCCTGTGCTAGCCATTGTAATGTATCGGAAGCAGTATGATCATTTGTAATTTTTTCTTTAAACCAGGCTACGAAAGTCTTGTTATGATGGTTCAACAACCATTTTTCGTTCCTTCTAGGGTTTTCTTCCTTGACCTCTTGTTTGTGAGCACATAAGTAAGGTGCAACCTCATCAGTGTTATTCAAAATGTGCAAATGGGCTTGAAACACTTCCTCCCAAGCCTCACTATTAACCTTTATACCTTGTGTACCCTTACCGTCACATCTTCCCGCATGACGAGGCTTAGGAATCCCTATAGCCTCCACTTCTGAAAGTTAGTCTGGACAAAACTCAATAGCTTCTTCTGCAACGTACCTTTGAACAATAGATGCTTCAGGACGGTGTGGATTCTTCACATACCCTTTCAAGATCTTCATGTATCGCTCAACTGGGTACATCCACCTTAAATAAACGGGGCCATATAATCTAATCTCCCTCACTAGATGAACAATTAAGTGAACTATGATGTCGAAAAATGAAGGAGGAAAATACATCTCCAATTGGCACAAGATTATAGCAGCCTCATCTTCCAACTCATCCAACTTCTGGGGGTCAATGACTTTGCTACATATAGCATTGAAGAATGAGCACAACCTAGTTATGACATGTCTAACATTTTTAGGAGCAATACCACGAATAGCCACTGGGAGTAGTTGTTGCATCAAGACGTGGCAATCATGAGACTTTAAGCTAACCAATTTTAGATCATTTGAGACAAGTCTCTTGCCATTTGAAGAGTAACCCTGTGGCACTTTGACGCCCCGTAGACACTCACAAAAACTTGTACTCTCTTTTTTTGAAAAGGTATGACATGCTGGAGGCAAATATGTCCGCTTACCATCCTTTGGTTGTGGAGCTAACTGCTCTCGTATACCCATCGCAACCATATCTAGACGAGTATTCACACCGTCCTTTGTCTTACCCTAAATGTTAAGAAGCATTCTAATTAGACTATCACATACATTTTTCTCCACATGCATGACATCAATACAATGTCTGACATCAAGTTTGCACCAGTATGGAGGATCAAAGAAGATCAACCTCTTCTTCCATATGTTTTTCTCAGTAGCCTTCTTTTGAGCCTTTCCGAACATAACATTAATGTCCTTCACCCTTTGATAAACTTTCTCTCCATTAAAGGCCATCGGAGCAATTCCATTCTCTTGGAATCCATTGAAAGCTTTTTTCAGTCTAGGATATGGGTGATCACGACTGAGAAATCTCTGATGCCCAAGGTAAACTGTCTTCCTTCCATGTTGCAATTGTGTGAAACATGTGCCTTCTTTACATATTGGGCATGCTTTATGCCCCTTAACACTATATCCGGACAAGTTCCTGTATGCTGGAAAGTCATTGATGGTGCAAAATAACATGGCATGCATCTTGAAAGTCTCTTTTTAATGGCCATCAAACACATCAACGCCTTCCACGCACAGCTTTCTCAAGTCTTCAATCAAGGGACTTGGATAAACATTTAAGTCATTTCCTGGCTGTTTTGGGCCCGAAATCATCATAGATAACATCATGTATTTGTGCTTCATGCGAGGAGAACAGGCCATGAACTATGGATACTACTTAAGGTACCATACGGATTCATTCCATCCGTAGCAAGTCCAAGCCTAAGGTTTCTTGGCTCATTTTCGAAATTCGGAAACAAGCTATCAATTCTCTCCCACTGCACAGAATCAGCCGGATGGCGAAGCATTCCATCACATTTCCTCTCATCTGCATGCCATCTAATGTTCTTTATGTCATTTACATTAGCGAACAATCGCTTGAACCTTGGAATTATTGGAAGATACCACAACACCTTTGCAGGAGGACCCTTTGTGATCACATCACAACTAGAATCACCATCCTTCACTTTGTACCGCGATACCCCACACTTGGTGCAGTCGTGCATCCTTTCATACACACCCCTGTACAGTATGCAATCATTAGGACATGCATGTATCTTCTTATACTCCATACCCATTGGACAGAGTATCTACTTCGCCTTATAGTTACGATATGGCAGTGTGTTGCTTTCTGGAAGCATGTTGTTCAACAACTCAAGCAATTCGGTGAAGCTTTTATTACTCCACCCATTTCTCACCTTCCCACTGAACAATTTTAAGATCGCCGACAACCTTGTATAAGTAGTGCACCCCGGATACAAAGGCGTATCCGCATCACTGCACAACGTATCATGCACTCGTGCTCGCTGAAACGACTCTTGTCCAATATCACGGATCATGTCCTCTAGTCGATCGTCCTCCATATCTACATCAACTTCTTCACTTTGGGACACACTTGGCATGTTTAATAAGTCACACCATGCCATATCCATCTTGTATAACTCTTGCAAATCCCTTCACAAATAAGATGATCATGTATTTGCTTAACTTCACATTTCCTCATATTCAAACATCTAACACAAGGACAATTAAACCTTCCATTACTATCAGGAAGATTTCTTTGACCAAATTCTAGAAACTCTTCCACTCCCTCCCGATACTTATCACTTGTGCATTTACTAACCATCCAACTACGGTCCATATCCACGTTCTCTAGATATACACATATTTATACAATATGAGCACAAGAGGGGAGACTCTCAAAGAGCAATATTTGAAATTATAGGCCTAAACCTTAAGTCCTATAATAGAATCTAAACCCCTCGACTATTGATCAAACCAATCCAGATGACCTAACTTTTTGAAAGAACCCAAACCCCTTGACTATTGAGATTATAAGCAAAGCCTAAAAATCTATGCTCAATATGTAAGATCAAAGTGTTTAAGTTTAAGAAAAACTCAAAATGCATTTCATTATTTCATAAAATATTCAAATCATTAAAACAGAGACAACGCTAAACACTAACTAACAGAGAAGGATTACCAAGTAGAAGGGGAGTTGGGGCGGTTCAGTTGCGGTGTTCAGTTGTAGAAGAGAGGGAGTTAGGGTGGTTCAGTTGCGATGGTTCAGTTGTAAATGGTTCTGAGCAAATATTAGCAAAAATTGTATTTAGCAAATGAGGGTTTTAGCAAATAAAAATAGGGAAGAGAGAGTTACATACCTTTGCGAAGAGGAAGTGATGGTGGTGGTTCTACGATGGCTCACAAACGGAGGAGAAGGAGGTCAGTGAAGAGAGGAGAAAAGTAGGTCGCGGTACTGAGAACACTGTAACGTTGAAATGTAGGGCACGAGACAGAGAAGGTTTGAGAAAGTTAACGTTATATATTTTAATACCTTTTAACATCGGTTGTTAGAAAAACCGATGTTAAACTTTATTTTAACATCGGTTATATAAAAAACCGATGTTAAAAATTGACTTTTAACATCGGTTCATTAAAAACCGATGTTAAAAAGTTAGCACCAGTAAATATGGAATGCAGGGAAGAAACTTTTAACATCGGTTGTACCAGAAACCGATGTTAAAAGTTTCTTCCCTCCATTCCATATTTACTGGATTGCCACCCAGTCTCCAGTTTTAACATCGGTTTTTAATGAACCGATGTTAAAATTGTACTCCATGCTCTATTTATTTACAAGTTTGCCACCGCGTCTATTGTGAAAAGTCTATTTTCAACTAGTGGATCCTGCGAAAGTTGAGGCCGTAGTGAGTTGGGAAAGCCCTAAGTCTGTAAAGGAGGTGAGGAGATTTCTTGGTTTAGCGGGCTACTATCGAAGGTTTATAGAAGGATTCTCTAAGATGGTGTTACCTATGACGCAGTTGACGAGAAAAGGGAAAACGTTTGAGTGGTCAGAGGCTTGCGAGCAGAGTTTCCAGGAGCTGAAAGGAAGACTGACCACGTTACCTGTGCTGGTGTTACCAGATCCTTTAGGACGATTCAATATATACTGTGATGCATCTTATCAAGGCTTGGGATGTGTGCTCATGCAAGACAAAAAGGTGGTGGCTTAGCCTCCAGGCAATTAAGAGTGCATGAGCGGAACTACCCAACGCATGATCTGGAATTGGCTGCGATAGTGTTTTCATTGAAGAAATGGAGACACTATCTTTGTGGTGCTAAATTCAGTGTGTTGAACGACCATAAGAGCCTGAAGTATCTGTTCGACCAGAAGGAGTTGAACATGCGGCAGATACATTAATAGCACAACCACACACACAATCATCACCAATAACCATCCTCGAGTTTATTGATCTTAACTACTCATCTCACACTCTCATGCACCTAGACCTGACATGAAGATGCAGCCACATTCCTATGTCACAACGTATCCCCTACCAAGCAAGATGAAAGTCAAACGTCATCCGAGCAGTAAGTTCCGTTACACCCACGGGTAAATTGCATCCCCTACCAAGCAGAATTCTCACCCCCTACTAAGCAGGGTGACACTATTCCCCATTCCTGATAGGAATAGCTGTCTCGGTGTCGAAAGACGCATCGGAGATCTCATAAGCTCACAGTAGACCTATCGAGCATCTATCTGTAGTTCCGGTTTGACCTCGCGCAATCCCATATCTACGCGGCTGTGATATCACCACACGATACAATCTAGCATGAATCCTTGCGACTCATTCCGACCAATAGCTTAGCAACTCAACCCCGTCACCTAACACACTGAACACCAACACTCCCTACCAAGCAGAGTGTTCACGACTATCCATAGTCCTCAATCATTTCACCAGGTTGTGTGCAGTAGCTTATTTTCACCAAATGATCTTATCTCATACATCTCCCAATTCACAACTATCATCTCTTAGCTCAAAGAAAACCAACAATCACATATGCATTGTCATATTATCACGCCGCATGTTATCATCATATCATCAGATGAGACAATTAAGCATATTGTCATCATATCACCAAATAGGACAATAGAGCATGTTATCACAAGCATGGTAAAACATGTATCCACAATCATGATAAACACATATTCACAAATACGTCATAGTAAACATATAAGTATGTTAAACATACGAACTCAATCAATATAGTATCAACCTACGGCGATAAACCTACAATGCCTAAGTCTACATTGGTACCACTTTCCGGTAATTGCCAATGTGGACTTAGGTGTTGTCGGTTACTCAACCACTAGTAGGGTTTAGGACCCCCTACACATATCAATGTATTCTACTCTACTCTTCCTCCCCAACGAGTGTGATTCTTTCCCCCACCTTATAGCGGTCGATGCAATGATCACGAACACTATCACGATCACACCAACACCACAGCCACCACCACGCAAGTCTCCACCACCGCGGCTGCCTCCTTCACCACGAGCACCGTGCGACCTCAAACTTTGCCCTAATCACGAAAACAACATATAAACAACATTGTTAACCCTTCAAGAAATCGAGAAACCAATCCATGGAAGTCATAGTACTTGAAGCCCTGATCACTATGGTGCAGTCGGAATCACGATCCGATGCCTCAATCTTCCTCGTGATCACTTTCTCTCTCTAGAACCTTGCTTTCTTTCTCTCTAGAGCTCTCAGCTTCTGAAATTTTCTAAGTTTTCGTCCCAACCAAACTGGAGAAGAAAGACTTAAGTTGTGTTGTCAGGATGTCCACGCTTGAGCGTGGGAAGACTCCACGTTTCAAAGTGGGCACGCTCTGATGTGGGAAAACTCCATGCTCAAGCGTAGAGCGCTGATCGCCACATCTCTACCATGCATCGCGTGCGCGTTGACACGTGTACCCCCACGCGTCCCCCCTTCCACGCTCTGACGTGCAACTACCCAGGCTCTGATGTCAACGGTCAACGTTTGAGCATGGGGTTGCTCCACGTCTAAATGTTGGACTCTGATTCGGCCTATTCTTTCACGTTTTTCCACTTTCTGGACCCTTTCCAAGGTCAAACTGTCCCAAATTTGAACCATGGCTTCCTCAACACATAAGAAACCTAATTAAGCCCTTAAGCATGCTTAATTAATGTCGTATACACTAATCAAGAAAATGGGGTGTTAAAAAACTCCTCTTGAGTTCTTAACTTAGTGGCTTTTTAGTAAAATTGGTCATTATACCATTTAACTTAAAAGCTTTTCATCTCTCAAAACAAAACATTTTTTAAATCTTTAATTAAGACTTTTAAGCAGCTTAATCTTCATTATCAAGGTATAGCCAATGCTATGCTCTCAACCAATCCAGTCAAAGAAATCACAATGCAAGATATACATATATCCATTAAATCTTAAAATCAACATCATACATATATTCAATCCAAGGCAACAACGCCACAATTCATATTTAAATAACCAATCACATATTCCCCAAATAAATCAAGCATATACATCACATAATACATTCACCAGAGAATCATCAACATCACTCCAAATAACATAATCACAATCATCCAACAAACAATCTTATGCGGCTATCAAACTCATTGGAGATATTCTCCCCTTACCTCTTGAAATCAAGTAAGGTTTCTTCCCTTCGATTTTTCAATGCTTCCCTCTACTTCACAAATCACTAACTCCCGCAATTCAAGCGAAGCTACCAAGTGGTGTTCATGATCTTTGGTCTGAATGATCCTCTGAAGTTCAGCGTACTCCACGAATCACCAAACTACAACTACTGAACAAATCCTTCACCACACAACATAGTACAAGTTAATCTTTGAAAAAAATCTTGTTAATCCATTATGATGTTGGTTCGGCCTTCACTAATTAATTGGGCTAAGGATGTTAAAAATTTTCTAACTCTTGGATTGATCCTTAAGTATGATTAAGACATAATCAATAATCATTTGTCAAAGATTTGAATCAAAACCCATCCAACCAACTAGGATAGGGTTCGGCCATCCATGGGGAAAATAGGGAGGAAATTTCTTTTGGGTTAATGTTTCTATATGATCAATATATACATCATGGTGAGTTCATAGAAATTGGTTTCATGATCATAGGATTTTTCTATGATTTTCTAGAGATTTTTTATTATAAAACCCTAGAATTGAAAAATGTTGATCAAGGCCTTTAATCAAGAAAATGAATGAAGAACATATAGTTTATTGATCAAGGAGAGTAATGTATACCTCTTGGATGATGAAAATTTGCAAGAAATCAAGCAAGTTCTTCACAACTTTTGAGTATGGTTAATTGAGAAAAGGAGAGAAAGTGAAGAAGTTGATGGAGGTATGAAGAAATGAGTGAAATGGTCTTGATGGGAGGGTTTTGGGCGTGAATAGCAAGGGACAAGGAGGGCAAAGATTTGTTCATTTAGGGACAAAAGAATAAATTCACTTAGGGACAAAATTGGCATTTTAACAAAAGACTAAGGACATACATGTCCTACAATCTTTAAAGCCATAAATATCTTAGATATGTTTTTGAAGGTAATGATGGTGGGTGGTGAGTCATGCGGCACAATTGTATTTTCATCAATTCCTATGGGCAAAATGGTTTTTTATCGCTAAAATATCTTAGATATTTTTTTGAAGCAAATGATGATTTGTGGTGAGTCATGGTGGTGACTCACCCTCTGACTCACCGCACTCAGGTGACCTATGTCCCTCGTCTGGTGTCCGGTTTTTTCTCTGCACGCCTGTTCTCGATTCCGTCAATTTCTCGATTTAGGTTTTTATGCCCGAATAAAGTATAATAACTTATTTATTTTGAAAATTTTCAAAATGATCAATATCATTGGAAATGAGATATAAAACTTATCTGTTTCGTTCACGAATCAAAATTAGGTTTTCTGATCAGTAAAATTTTACTGTCAGTGAAAATGCAGACCGGGTTTCGTCTGAATTTTCAACCCAAAATTTAACCATAACTCTCTATGATAATGTAGAGTATAAATATGATCTAGGTTTATTCAAAATCATTATCTAAATCTCGGATAAAATATAAAAGACATATATATATATATATATATATATATATATATATATATATATATATATATATATATATATATATATATATATATACACCGTAATTGATGAATAGTAAAAATCGGGGTGTTACACTTGGTCACCAAAACAATGCCAAAACCGTGACCTAGAAGAAAGTATCAACAAGTTCAAAACTTGATTTTTAACACCATGAACATGATAAGACAAAGTGTTCCCTTAGAGTAAAGACATGAAGGAACTAAGTTAGGAACTTACTTATTCAAAGAAAGACTCACAACAAGTTCAAGAAGCTTGAAGTCTCCTTGAAAGATTCTTGAATAACTTTATGTATACAACTTCAAATAAAGAAATTCAAAAGATGAAAGTTTTTTAGATGAATGATATCAACAAGGATATGAAGTCAAAGTGATGAAATAAAATGAGTAGGATTACTTACTAGACCTGGCCGAAACTAGACAGGAAGAATGTGAAGAGAGAAACTTGGAGCCTTTGGTGTTTTAAGTTGAAAATGGATGAAATAGTGATTTTTGGTGTCTTAATCACCAAATGGCCGAACTCTCCCCTCGTTGTGCACTCCAAAATATTGTCCAAAGTTTTTAAATGAGATTGGAGGCTTTAGTACAAGATTAACTTAAAAGGGTTAAAACACTTTCTATTTATGGTTAGTGTCATAACCTTGATTTGAAATAATGGAAAGGGAAATCTTGGCTCCTCACAAGGTGGTATGGCCAATTGGCCCATGCAATGTAACTAGGATAGTTACATTTTCCATTTAGTTAGGAATAAGGTGTTTAGGATTTTTATCAAAAATGGATAATCGGTTTTTACAACTGTTGGTAAATTTTTGGATTTCATGAAAAATAATTCTCTTCAATAGGAATAATCATCAAGGTAATGGAAAAATGTAATTCAACATTACATCTCACTTGATTCGCCGTTTCACGACCTTCGGCATGCGAAACGAGAAATAATTCGATATCGGCTAAAACAGAACTTTTACCGGTTTTCGTCTCAAAATGACAAAGGAAAACTTTATCACAACAATTATCATGGATATGAAACCATCAATGAAATAATTCATAAATAATTCATAAGGTCAAACACAACATAAAAGGTAGAATTCACATTGTCAAAGTGATTACAACAAGTTACAGAAAACGGGGGTGTTACAATACATCCCTGTTTTAATATCAAAAGTCATTACGACAACTGAATCACATACATTTGAATCACATAAAGGGCGAGAAAAGAACCATTCCTTTTTTGCGGATATCAAAAAGGGGGAGAAAAGAAATAAAATGAAAGGAGAAGAAAGGAAATAAAAGGAAAAGGGGAGAAAGGAAATAAAATAAATAATTTGACTAAGTTTTATTTCAAGTTTTATATGATAGACTTAGTTTAAAACATGATGATGAGTCTTTATGTAACATCCCGATTTTCTGTGACTCTAGTCGAGTTGGTTAACCTCGATTAGGGCTTTGGATGCTTATATGAATTGTTTGGTGTTAGTTTAAGACTTAGTTTGAAGCTTAGGAATAGGCTTGAACAAGATTGGAAGTGCCTGAGGTGTTAAACGAGAAACTGTGGAAGTCAGGTGTTTGGAAGGCTCTTCCCAGCTGAGCATCACGTTCAAGCGTCGGAAGGGAGCACGCCCTAGCGTGCCAACGCTCAAGCGTTGGTATGCTACTTGCTCAAGCGTGCTGAGTGCATTTGCTAGCTGGTGTGCTTTTTGACGCATGTGCTACACGTGTCAGGCCAGGGCAAAGGCGGAGTGGACGAGGCTCCACGCTCAAGCGTGGAGGGAACCTCACGCTCAATTGTGAGCACACTCAAGCGTGCTGAGAGTCCACGCTTTAGTGTTCTCAGCAGGATCACTTAAGTGGAGGTTTTTACTTTCGTCCACACTTGGTCATTTTCCCCATTTGTAAACACGAAGTTGCAGAGCGTTTTAGAGAGAGGACAGAACTCTTAGATCAAGAAAGCTCCATTTCGAGGTGATCGAAGTACCAGAACGCGATTCTGACCGCACGGTTGTGATCGCGGCTAAGTTATCTACGACTTTGACGGATTCGTTTCTCAATTCGCCCATGGTAAACTCGAATCCCTAACACACGCTCTTCGTGTTCTTGGCGCTTTTTGAGTCTTTACATCTTTCTTTGATCACTGAGTTTGCCCTTGGGCTAACACTATTGCATGTGTGTTGTGCTCCTGATTAGGGCAAAGTTCGTGTTCGTGAGCATGCGAGTTGGAAACGGAACCGCGGCAGTATCGGGGCTGTCCGTGGCTGTTAGAGGCGCTGTAAGCTTGTTGGTGGAGTTCTAGTGAGCGTTTCAAAGTTCACGCCAACTGTTCAGGTGAGGAGAAAGAGTACTGTTGCTGTCGGGAAGACAAGAGTAGTGTAGTTGTGTTTATGCTGTGTGTAGGGAAGCCCTAACCGTACTAGTGGTTGAGCCCAGATAAAGTACCTAAACCCTAGTTTTAGCATACTTTGGGGTATCGCCGTTAAATTTGGAAAACCCTAGGTTAGAGAACTGTTGATTGAGGATGATTTGCTTCGTATGGCTGTTGTAATGTTGATTTCCGTTGTTGCTATCTGTATACATGCCTATATGCTACTTGGTATATATCATATGTTGTTATGTGCTATTATCGATGTTACTGCTAATATTGTTACTATTGTTGTTGTTTTGATGTTATGAGGCTAAGAGTTGTGGCGATATGTAACATCCCAAAAACCCTATGTCTGTTTTTTAACTGTTTGTGTGAATAACTTGACTGAGAACACAATTCAATTAATCATAATCATAATAATAGTTGATAATTGGAAATTCATATTTGAATTTCAATTATGAGCTTAATAATCATAAGATGTTGTTTTGAACCTAGTGTGCTGTTTTGAGTCGGAATCGATTAAAATATTATTATTTTAATCTGGACTGCTTTGCCTTGGGATGCATGCCAGGGCCGAGGTGTTGTTCTGGCCCGAAGCCGGGAGTAATTTATGACTGCATCTCACGCTTCACGAGACGTTGTCAACCATCCATCACCTTTTCTTTCCTTTAACCAATGGATTAGATTCTTATGACTCTTGGTTAATAACCTAGCATCTTTTCCTTTTATGGATAAAGCAAATTAACCTATTTATGGTTAATCTCTACTCTTTTAACAAGAGCTCAACACCTCTTGTACTTGCTTGATCATAGCTTTTGGATTTCTTACACAAATTACATCATTATGTCATAAACCAATTAAGTAAAATTGGTTGCCCAAAATTTGAAAAGGCCATATGGCCTTAGTATTATTACAACACTACAAACCATTTCATTTCCCACTTCAAGAGATTAAACTCACTCATATTCAAGAACATTTCATTTCCTCTATTCTCTCTTACTCTCTCTATTCGGCTCTCTCTCAATGTTCATCATCCAAAATTCTTCTTCAATTTCTAACACCATAGATCATCTAGTCTTGATCTCTAGAATAACTTTGGTGAAGAAAGTTTTCCCTTTGGAGGAACTATGTTCTTGAGCCCCAAGAACGTCAATCTTGATCTTCAAAGTGTTCTTCATAAATTAAGCTTCTAACCTTATTTCTTCTTCATTTCATTTCATAGAATCATGAAGCAACCTTTCCTAGCTCATGATTTTGCTAAACAAGGTTTAAAATCATGGTGTTTTTGGCTAACATAGGTTCGGCCACCTCCTTGTTCTTGGAGCTTGGAGTTTTGCTAATCCTAAGGATCTACAAGAGGTAATGGGGGAGTGAACCTCATCACACCACATTGGTGGTGGTGAAGATGGTTTATGGGTTTGGTTTGGGGAAAACCCTAAACCAAGGGTTTCCTACTTTATATATTTCGTTCTCTACGAGAACAACGTTGTAATAATTATTTGTTGCTTGATTTGTGTTCATTGATGTGTTTGAATGGTTGAAAAGAATTTTTATGTGAGGTAAAACCCTAACCTAGAGTTCCTTCATCTTTTGTTGGAAAGAGTTTGTGAAAATGTGATTTTAGGATCTGACCTTGTGTGAGTCATTTAGGTTTTTATCTCAGTCTAGATCTTTGATTTCAAAACTTGTTTTTGATCCAGAAACTAGACATCTTGGGCTTCATTTTGAGTACAAAGTTCGTGTGTTTTCATGAAGAATTGACCCTTGAAAACCTATTTCAATCAGATCATAAAATTCTGCCTTGGATTCTGACTACAGTGGCTTGTTTCGTAAAACTGTGCTAACGCGGTTACTTTTTATGAAAATGAGTTTTGTAATCAAAAATTAGACATCCTAAGCTTTCATATGAGTCCTCATTTGCTCAAATCCAAGTTCGTTTGGTCAATCAAATGTTTGTCACAAGTTGATGCTTGGTATGCTGAATTTTCTGTATATGGGTTTTGGTGTTGATATTTGGAATTATATGTTATGGTGTTGGTGCGACTACTTGTGTTTGAATTTTAGTATTGAAAATCATTTTGGCATGGTGAAAAACTATTCTTAGGTTCAAGGACTAAGGATAGGATTTTTGAATGATGAACTTGTTCATGCATTTACTATTTGATGGAATGACTATATGTTGAGATGTTTTTCATGATGCTAGCATGTTGTTGGATGGCTTGTATTTTGTTGGAAAACACCATGTGGGGTTCGGCCTTATTAAGATAGAAAGGGGAAGCCAAAGCTTCTATGTTCAAGTAATAGTGTAATGGACTTAAATGATTCCAAGAAGGCAAAAGAAATTAAAAGGACCTACCTTACTTACATGGAGGCATTCGGCCAAACCATAGTAATTAGGGCTAGGAACCTATAATGTTGATGCTAAGAGGCTTAATGTGTTTATACTAAAGTTTAAAGGGAATAGAAATTAAAAAGGTTTTCCAAAGAATTCAAGTTTTGGTTCCAAAGAACCAAGTATTGTAAATTGAGTATTTTGATCTCGTGTGAAAAGTATTTAAGGATAGGAGGGTTGATGTTAATCAACCACTTATTTTATCATGTTGTTTCAAGGAAAATATCTTCAAGAACAAAGAGTTTTCTAAGTGATTAATGTGGTTTCCAAAGGTTTTGGTTAGTAAACCTACTTTTAAGAGAAATGAGAATTTCTGTAAGTGTTTTCTTTAAAACAATAAGTCTTTACACTACTATGATTAATTTTGAAATCTTAGAAAACAAAAGAGTTATAGTTTTCATTTGAAAATGAAAAGGTGATTTAAAGAAAGATATATTTTCCCTTTTTATGCTAAGTAAAGGAAATTAGTATTATTTTAAAGGAAGTTTTACGCTAGTTTGGCAAAAGACAAGGTACTGTGTATCTTGGGGTTTTGAATACCTTACGAGTATACGTATAGAGTTTCAAAACTATGTTTGATAAACGGGAATTTCATGAACCAGTTTACCAATAAGGAAAGTATTTTGAAGATCTTACTATAGTAGCGTAGCTGTATTATCTTCAAAAAGGAAATTGAATGAGTTCCATAATGTGCTCACAAAGATTTAGTAAAAGACATGCACTAACGTCTAGTGGTCATGACCAAATCATGTCCCACATCCTTGATGATTTAGATCATCCAAGGACTCCATAATGTTTAATCACTAACAGTTACTTATAGCAATTAAGTAATATTTCCTTTGGTAGACAAGTGAGAAGATTGATGAAGGGGATCCTTGTGAACCCTGTCCTCCATAATACATCTAGGTTATGAACTAACGTATCATAAGACATGAACATCGTGTTACGAACGACGATGTGGTAAGCGATTGCAAGGAACGGAACCAAGGATGGGCGACTGATGGCAAGTTGTGTGAAAGTGGGTCGCGTAGGGGTGCCCTGTGGTTTATCAAGAGATAGATGTGGTGCTGCAGTGATAGTGCAGTACGTATTTGTGTTGTGGCATTTCTTGACATGCATACTTATATGTGCATGAGTTGGGCGTTGTGCCTGGGAGTTGAGCTTACACCTTTGTGCGGATGCGATTGTCTGAGGTGTCGATCATGAGGATCTTGGGGACGTCGGGGGTTGGGGAAAACACATGTGGCCAAAGAGTAGCTCCTCTGTGTCGTGGATATCCATCAAAAAACACTGACGTCCTGACTGAAACACTGGGCAAGTCAGGATTTGGGTAAAGAACGTCTGGCGTGAGCCGTAAGCAAATTCGCAATCTTGTTGAGATAGCACATGTTGGGCTGAGATAACGCAGACAATGTTCTCCCAATCACTCACTCCAATTATGTTTAGCTCCATGGAGTAGGGGTCAGAGTCTTACCCTTGTGGCATATGGCATTGAGTCATGTACATTGCATTGCATTGCATGACCGCTGATGGATACATTTACATGTTATACATTGTTATCCTATGTTGATGATGTCTTATGTTGTTTATTGGATAATATGAGATATTGAGATGTATGATATGCATGACTGGTATTTTATTGTCTTGTGTGTCGTACCATTTTTACTTCTACCAAGTGTTGTGCTGATGAATGGGAATCTCACCTCGTTACTTTGTATTGCATCGTTGTGTGCTTCTCTGGTTGTCTCCCGAGAAGGTCGTGTTATCAAGACTTCAACCGACGTTTTGGATGCACCTCTCTGTTGAGTCTCCCAGTGGTTTCTGGCGTTTGGACATCTAGTCATGATGAGCTTCTAGCAAAGTACATGGGAAGAGCCATACTCACTATCCGCATGAGTCGCAGAGGAAGAGTTCTTGACTGCTCAACAGCTCGTCTTCATGTCGTCTGCTGTCAAGGTTGTACTCGTAAGTGGGATGCTAGATGGACTTTTCCACCAATGCGTTCAGTGCCTTCTCCCTCTGTTAGGGATAGGCCGCTTGTTGGCAAAGTTGCTCCTAGGGCAATTTCTGCGATGTCTTCCATAGGAATTCCAGTGGTAGTCCTTGCTAGGATTCATGTTAGGTCTCGTTTGACGGGTCCTGGTTGAAAGGCGATAAGTGAGGAGATTAGGAAGGAGGGGATCTATCCATGCCTCTTATTCCTTTCGCTTATCTCTCCATAAGGAGTCAGAGGAAGCATTCAACGATTGATCCGAGGGGTGTTTTCCCGTGTAGTCTGTTGTCGGCCAGTGTAGGGTGTCAGAGTGTCTGTACCTGTCTTCTCTTTTAATTTTTATGAAGCTGCGTCTCCAAGTATCTTGTGTTTAGGAGCTGCGTCTCCAATCCTTTGTGTTAAGTCTGTATCTTTCTACTTTGTTTCTGTAGACGGGTTGGGTTCTTATGTAAAGCCTTTATAAACTTATGAAGTTATATTATGAAATGTTTTATTTACCTTACACGCATAAATAGTTACAAGCTTTTACAATTATGTCTTGTGAAAAGGAAAAATTTACCCCCATCTTTCTTATATGTTTTTAATTAACCCGGTTTTTGGCCTTATAGCTTTTTTTAAAATGTTCGTAAATGTGATGCCCCCGAAAAGGGTGTTACACGGTGTACTTGTTAGAGTTAAGTTTGGCTATGTGCCGTGTTATTTATCGGGTCGATACCGTGGATGGTACCGTTGTGGTTATGCTAACTGTTAAGGTTGTGGCCGTGTTGTTGAGCTGTGGCGCGTGGCGTCAAGGCTATGGCCGTGTTGATGTGGTGGCATCGTGATGTTCTTGATTGAGTGTTTAGGCGTGAGATCCGGTATCGAGCCCGTTGAGGATGTTTGTTGAATATCATCAGCTGCCAAGTGGCAAGGCCATGTGACAGGTAGTATGGCCTACCAACATTATATGAGGTTAGTTATACCTGAGTGCGGGTACGGAAAGTAGAGGGGTGATCAAGTGGGTGACCTTGGGGATGTTGCCGATCTCAGGAATAGTTTACAGTGATGGATAAGGTAGCTCCTATCCTGTCGTGACGCCCGATCCAGTCCGGTTTGCCCGACTAATCCCTGAGCTTTCCATGTTCCAGACTAACATTCCTAGGTAAACGAGATACCCCGGCTCCGGTGTGGAAGGGGGATGCACTCTTATTGGTCACGGCGAGCGGTTTGGTTTCTTAGACAAACTAACTCCGTTCCGCCACAGAACCTGTTTCTGTGTGGACTTTTTTGGGTGTGGAACTAGCTTTGAGAGTTTTTGGCCAACATGCTGCATGGGATTAGTATCCTGGTCTAGATGTTTGATTTGAGAGTGAGACTCATAGGGATGGACGCTTGTTGCATGTGTTGTCTTGAGAGACATTTTGTTGGGTGCAATAACTATTATACATGCTATAGCTGCTATCTTTTACGTGCTTTGTTTTACTGCACTATTGTTGTTATTTCGGACTATGCGTATGCTACATTTCTTATCTCCTGACTGTTTTGCTTATTTGTTTGATTCTGGGTTCGCTTGAAGACGACGAGCCAACTGAGACACAGGATGGACCTGAGACTTCACCCGTTCATTACGGGAGCATCGCGAATGCTAGTGCTAGGCGACATTGACATTGTCTATCATGACAAGAGGGGATGGAGGGTGGACCCCTCGACCTTTTTGGTGGTATATATAGGACCCGTCAGCTTGATCTTTAGGAGCGGTGCACCACCGTACGTGGACATCATCGGACCCTACTGTGTGTATCAGTTCCTTCCCTTCCCTAGGATGTGGCTTCCTCCGAGGCAGAGAGAGCGAGACTACTTGTGGGTGGCACCCTAGTCCTCGGCAGTATCCAACAGGAGAGGCTTCGTCTACAGAGGCCAGCGTAGGCGTACAAATCGGTTTCTGAGGGCAACCTTGAGGAGTAGGATTGTCATGTCGAGTTCCTCTTCCGAGTACATGCCTTTGCGGGTTTATAGGCATACCCATGGAGAGGGACAATGTAGTTCAGGGAATCCTCATCGCTGATGGTGAGGGCCTGCCAGTGCATCTCTAGGGCTGAGTGGTGAGGTTTTTGATGTACTTTTGAGCATGGGTTGGTGAATGCTGGCGAGATCTGAGAGTCTTTTCTTTTGCTTTTGGTTGTATTTTTTGGTCTTTATGTATTTTTCGGTATTTTTACAGTGCCCATTGATGGGGCTAAGTTACGCATGTTCTGTATATATATTGTTATGCGTTTACGCTTTACTCTGATGGTTTTCTATGCTTGCCGCTATTGTTTATCTGTCTATCGTTTGTTTCCGCAACGTTGTTTGTATACCAAGCTATCGCTTTAATATGGCTAGGCATAGTTAATAATAGTAGAAGCTTGGGACTAATGGGATTATCCTACGTAAATGGGGTCATCTCATTTTGGTGGTATCAGAGCAATTCGGTTCTAACCGGACTGTGAGGTCAAGTGTACTGGCTTTAACGGTTGATACCCGGGTTGTACCAACTGAGTCTGGTTTTGGGTAGAGTGTCTGATGCTATTATATGTTTGGCTTTAACTGTTAAGTGCTATTATATGTCTTATGAATTGGAACTGGTAGCGCTTTTCTACAGGAAGCTAAATGGCTCATGGACGAGGTAGAGGAGGAAGGCTAGTTGCAATCGGAGGCGACGGTAACAACAATAACAATAATGGTGATCACTCAGGAACAGGAAGTGGTGGTGACACCTCTGAAGCAATGCTGGCCATGTGGGACTTGGCTACCGCATCGATGTAGCAAACCCAGCAGACTCCCCAGTATATGCAAAGGCAAGAAGAAAGGGAAGCAAGACAGGATAAGCTATGCAACACCCTTTCCCGAGTGTCACATTCCCGAACGTTTATAAGGCCGAAAATATCTATTAATACGGAAAATACGGTTTTCTTTTTTGTTCTTTTCACAAGATGTAATGGGATTAGTAAAGGTAAATAATACTAATAAATGAACTTAGGTTCACCATGCATTTCTAGAACATACTGTATTATAAATACAGAAACAGAAAACAGAAATAATACTATATACAAACATAAGTCAAATGTATAACTGAAAATAAGAAATACAATAAGTACTAGGAGTCGTAGCTCCCAAAAGGTACTACAAAAACAGACATAGTCTGGCTGACAACAAAAACAAAACAGC
Source organism: Ammopiptanthus mongolicus (assembly GCA_039655645.1). Classification (NCBI taxonomy): domain Eukaryota; kingdom Viridiplantae; phylum Streptophyta; class Magnoliopsida; order Fabales; family Fabaceae; genus Ammopiptanthus; species Ammopiptanthus mongolicus. Next base: position 60,698,920 of record CM077345.1, read on the forward strand.
AAAAGAGTCAGCCTCCGGGCTCAAGGAAACTACTGAACTGAACCATCGTCACGTCCATCTTCAAGCAGCAACAGCAAGTACCAACAGAAAACATACAGATATGGGTGAGATTCTCGTTCATCAACACAGCAAAATAGCAATAGTAAAAACGGGATGACTCACCAGGTAACAGCGTACCCAACATGCTTACTAAAATGCTTAATATAAATCATGTTAAACAGTTAACAACATAATATCATGTTAAACAGTTAACAACATAATATAAGGCATTCTTAAACAATACAGCGATGTATAACAATAAATGTAAACATCAACAGTCATGCAATGCAGTGCAATGTATATGACTCAATGCCAATGTCACTGGGTACTACTCTGACGCCTACTCCATGGAGCTAACAAAACGTCGGAGAGAGTGAATGGGAGGACATGTTCCGGTTTATACCAACCATGAGCAAGATGCTACAACATTCGTAACGTGCACGTATCTTTGCTTTACGGAAACATTCTCTACCAAACAAGAAAAGTACGGCATCTAGTAGAGGATATCAGTGTATTGCATGGATTCGCCACGACACAGAAGAGCTACCAACTGGTCACATGTCAGCCCTTCCAACCCTGATACCTCCAAAATGACCATTGAAGATCGTCACCGTAAGATTCGCACCTGCATCAAGGTGTAAGGTCAACTCCTAGGCTCAAGGCTTACAACTATGCACATGAAATGCCAATGCATACACAAAGCAGATGCGATCAAGCAATCTCGAGTTCCACTAAGGTTCTCTTCCTTAGGAACTATACGCGTCTTTGAAAAACAAACCCTTTATCCACCGGATAAATCTCATGATCCCTCCGGGATCGAGTCATCACAAGACTGAAACAAGTAAACGATTGACCTAGATCCGAATCACCGGTCCGTCATCGAACTACTGTTTCAAAACCCAAAACGTTTCATGTTTGTGTTTATGTCTTATGAAGTCATTGATGTACTAAGTCATCAATGGTATAGCATACGGTCTTGTTTCACCACATACTATACTTAATTAACCCTTGTCTTTTCAACTCTAAGTTAATTACTTAACTTAGGTTTTTGATGCGTAAAACTTTACAGGTTGAGTTAAAAACTCCTTTGTAAACCAAAACAACTTCTCAATTGAAAACTCATTTGATTTGAAACAACTTTTTGAACCATTTACTCTATTTCTAGCACTTTCTGAAAACATGAAATTCCCTTAGCGGAATTACATTCGCTTAGCGAAATTCAGGCAGTAATACCTCTCTTGAAACTCCTCTGCATCGCTCGGCGAAACATAATTCGCGTAGCGAAGTTTGTTGTTTTCGCTTAGCGAATATGAATTCGCTTAGCGAAAATGGAGGTGGTTACACCTCTTTTGAAACTCCTCTGGATTGCTTGGCGAAACAGAATTCGCGTAGCGAAATTCGCTGGATTCGCTTAGCGAAAGTGAGGCAATGATGCCCAACTTGGAATTCCTCTATTTTCGCTTAGCGAAGGTAAATTCGCTTAGCGAAAAGTTGCCTTAAAACAAGACATTAACCTTATGGAACCATTTTGATTCTCTTCATGAAAACACTTCTTGTCTCATTTTGAGTCACTTGATTAACTAGATGGACTAAGGATAAGGTATAAAACATGTTTCACTTTGGTGAAACCACTTTGAGATTTAATTCGATTTGATCTTTGGATCAAAGTCATTTAGGGTTTTTCTTTGAAAAACATAGGTTATTAAAACACTTTCCTTACTTGAAAACTTTGATTTGTCCAAGAACTACTCATATTCTTCCTTTTCTTAAGGACTTGGCCAAAATCCTATTAGGAACAAATGTGCAGGTTTGCTTCACTAACTAACCAAATTATGGCTCACAAGACTTACACAATTATGATAGACAATAACATACATCATTGCATCATAATTAAGCACAAAAGTCCATATTTGATCTAGTGATCAAAGTAGGGTTTTCAACATACATGAAACTGATTTTCATTCAATCATATCACCATCAACATATGCTAAAGCACACTACAGCATACTAAAGCATAAACTCATCATGACAATCTTGTTCTCCAAGAGAACTTAACAAAACTTAACAAATAAAAGTGAACCCAAACTAAAGGGTTTCACCCACACATAAACTTAAACAACCATCTTCACTACCACCATCTTGGTGTGATGAGGTTCACTCCCCATACCTGTTGATGAGAAAATTCCCGGATCAAAGTCGGTTGATCGGTTTGTGAACCTCCTGACAATCGTCAACAACTACAACAACACAATAATCAAACATTAAACAACAATCAAAGCAAAAATCAACAATTCTACCTAAGGGTTTCTGACACCCTAAAGAAAATAAAGCTAGGAATTGATCTTGGTTTTCCATTTCATGGATTCAAAGGCAATAGGAAAGCTAAGGATGAAATCAAGTGTTAGAAAGCAAAAATTGGTGAAAACACTATTCATCATCATCAAATAGGGTTCGGCAATATTGTGGTTTTTGAGCTATGATGAGAGTTGAATCATAAGCTCTTGGGTTTAGGTAGAGAATGATGAAGTGAGTTCAAAGAAATTGGTTTTACCTCAAAAGGATTTTTCTACAATTTCCTATGGATTTTCAAACTTTTGGATCTAAGAAATGATTTTCATGAAAATGAAGTTTGATCTTGAAATAGAGAGAGATTCAAGAAGCTAAGAGATCATAGAAGTGATCTTACCTTAAAATGAAGGAAGATTGCTCAAGGAATCAAGTGATTCTAATAAGTGATTCAAGCTTTTCAAGAAGAAAAATGGAGTTTCTCTCAAGAACAACTATGGAGTTCTATTTGGGGAGGGAGCTGTGCGAAAATGAGGGCTGTGAGGGGCTGATTTCAGCTCTTTAAAACCTTACTTAAGGGCAAAAAGGTCATTTGCTAAAAGGGTAAAATGGTAAAAGTGTAAAAGACTAAGGTTAGGGGCATTTTGGTCATTTTGCGTCCAGATATTTCCGAACATCATGACGACTCTGGCATGCCCACCCAACTATCCTAGGATGATGTGGTAACAAAGTTATCTGTTGGTGAGTCCCGATAAATCCATATGTAGCTCCGTTCGTCATCTGATTGAGGATGCCGCTCGAACGGAGGTCTGGAAGTGATTTTTCTGAAATTTTTGTGAAATTTAACCAAAACGTAGAGAATCGAATTCTAAGACTTACTGTCTTGTTCACGGGTCCATCTGAGATCTCCTGAGAAGTAAAATCATACTGTCAGTGTAAAAACGCAGACCGGACTCCGTTTGAGTTTTCGACTCAAAACTTAATCGTAGCTTCCTACGATATCGTCGAGCATGACCATGGTCTCGGAATATTTTATTTCCATTCCTAAGACCTCGAATAAAATAAAGACGTTAAAATACTGAAGAATTAGAAGACGTGAAAATCGGGGCGTTATAAGCTACACGCAGTAAGAGGAAATGAGACGGTGGACACCGGTCTCAATGCTTTTATGAAGGTAAACCCTCCTCAGTTCCACGGAGAGTACAACCCTGAAGCTGCAGAAATGTGGTTGCAAGAGATCGAGAAATTGTTCATGGCAATACACCGTAGGGAGGGCAGGAAAGTGATGTACATTGCGTTCATGCTGGTAGGAGCCGCAGAAGTTTGGTGGAGAAGTAAGCTCAGATTGTTGGAAACTAAAGGCAGAATGATTACTTGGGGTTTGTTCCGGGAGTGTTTTATGGAAAAGTACTTCCCGAGGAGCATCAGGCAAGAGAAAGAGAAGGAGTTCCCAAGTCTAAAACAGGAACAACTATCAGTTGTTGAGTAAGCCATGAGGTTTGAAGCGTTACTCAAGTTTTCGCAGTTCTATCAGGTTCACCCAGATGAGGAGTGGGTCTGTAGAAGATTCGAAGACGGTTTGAGGCCCGAGTTAAAGCAAACGATGCCACCTTTTGGCATCAGATCTTTTCCAGAGCTTGTGGAGAAGTGTACAGTGTTGGAAGGTCATGATAGGACAAGGACAATCCAACCACAAGTTAGGAGTGGAGAACCAGTACGAAGTGATGGCCAGAAAGGTAGAAGTGGTAGGTTCCAACAAAGAGCGAGATCGTACGATCGCCCAGCTCAGTTCAATGTCAATCATGGAGGGAGCAGCTCCAGTCAAGGGCAACAAGAGATCAAAACTTGTTTCCGATGCGGGGGACCGCATATAGTTAAGAACTGCCCGAGGACCCAGCACATCAAGTGCTTCAACTGTAACCAGATGGGTCACTATGCATCAGATTGCAAGCTCGGAGTTAGCAGAATGGCTCAGTTTCAACAGAGCGGTAGAGCTCAGAGTGGCGGAGCAAGATCAGTAGTGGCAAGTCAGTAGAGTAGGCCACAGACAACCGGAAGTGTGTTTGCTGTGAGGAGTTCTGAAGCCTCTCGAAGCCTCGACCTGATACAAGGTAAATGCTTAGTCTTTGGTAAACTTTTGTCAGTTTTATTTGATTCGGGGGCTACTCATTCTTTCATATCATAAGAGTGCATCGATCATTTAGGGTTACCTGTTTCTGTATTACCTTATGATTTGACTGTCTCAACGCCTACTGGCGATTCTCTGACTACCCTATCTGTATGCCTTAAATGTCCTATCACGATAGAGAACCGTCATTTTCTTGTTGACCTTATCGGTTTGCCTATGCAACAGATAGATGTAATCCTAGGCATGGACTGGCTTTCGGCCAACCATGTGGTGCTAGACTGTTCAAATAAATTCCTTCTTTTCTCAGAGAAATTTGGATTGATGCCTGCCGACGTGAGTGATCCGACGGGTGGACGATTGGACGAGTATATGGTGTTGTTCTCTTTGGAAGCAAGGGAGACGCCTAATGTCAGAGCTTTACCTATCGTGCGAGAGTTTCCGGAAGTGTTTCCAGATAATGTTCTCGGACTGACACTAGAGAAAGAGGGGAAGTTTGCTATAGATCTTGTACCCGGGACTGAGCCTATATAGCGCCACAACCGATGTCTCCATTTGAGTTGGCGGAGCTGAAGAAACAGTTGGACGAGATGCTAGGCAAAGAGTTCATCACACCTAGTGCATCTCCGTGGGGAGCGCTGGTATTGTTTGTGAAGAAGAAGGACGGGAGCTCGAGGCTATGCGTAGACTATCGTCAGCTGAACAAAGTGACGATAAAGAACAAGTATCCATTACCACAAATAAATGATTTGATAAATCAGCTGAAAGGAGCAGTTGTGTTTTCTAAGATCGATATGCGATTTGTAACGCCCCGATTTTCACGTTTTCTAATTCTTCAGTATTTTAACGTATGTATTTTATTCAAGGTCTTAGGAATGGAAATAAAATATTCCGAGACCATAGTCATGCTCGACGATATCGTAGGAAGCTACGATTAAGTTTTGAGTCAAAAACTCAAACGGAGTCCGGTCTGCGTTTTTACACTGACAATATGATTTTACTGCTCAGAAGACCTCAGATGGACCCGTGAACGAGACAGTAAGTCTTAGAATTCGATGCTCTACGTTTTGGTTAAATTTCGTAAAAATTTCAGAAAAATCATTTCCTGACCTCCGTTAGAGCGGAATCCTCAATCGGGTGACGAACAGAGCCACATATAGATTTACCGGGACTCGCCAACAGATAATCTTGATATTACATCATCCCAGGACACTTGGGAGAGTATGCCAGAGTCGTCATGACGATCGGGAAAATCTAGACGCGAAATGACCAAAATGCCCCTAACCTTAGTCTTTTGCACTTTTACCATTTTACCCTTTTGGCAAATGACCATTTTGCCCTTAAGTGACTTGTTTTAAGGCTGAACTCAGCCCTCACACCCTCTCATTCACGCAGCCCAGCCCTTCTTGAAGAGCCAAGAACACCCATCTCCTTCCTTAGAGCAAAACCTCCATTGTTGTTCATGAGAAATTCATGAAACCTTGTTAGAATCACTTGATTCCTTGAGCAATCTTCCTTCATTTTAAGGTAAGATCACTTCTATGATCTCTTAGCTTCTTGAATATCTCTTTATTTCAAGATCAATCTTCATTTTCATGAAAAGAATTTCTTAGATCCAAAACTTTGAAAATCCATAGGAAATTGTAGAAAAATCCTTTTGAGGTAAGACCAAGTTCTTTGAACTCACATCATCATTCTCTACCTAAACCCAAGAGCTTATGATTCAACTCTCATCATAGCTCAAAAAGCACATTAGGGCCGAACCCTTTTGATGATGATGAATAGTGTTTTTCATCAATTTTTGATTTTTAACACTTGATTTCATCCTTAGCTTTCCTAATGCCTTTGAATCCATGAAATGGAAAACCAAAACCAATTCCTAACCTTTTAACCTAGGGTGGTCGAAATCCTCTTTGTTATGATTGTTGAGTATGGTTTGATTGTTGTTTAATGTTTGATTGTTTGGTTGTTTGTAGTTGGTGTCAATTATCAGAAGGTTCACAAACCGATCAACCGACTTTGATCCGGGAATCTGCTCTTCAACAGGTATGGGGAGAAGAACCTCATCACACCAAGATGGTGGTAGTGAGAATGGTTGTTTAAGTTTATGTGTGGGTGAAACCCTTTAGTTTGGGTTCACTTTTATGTGTTAAGTTTTGTTAAGTTCTCTTCAAGAACAAGGTTGTCTTGATGAGTGTATGCTTTAGTATGTTGTAGTGTGCTTTAGCATATGTTGATGATGATATGATTGAATAAAAATCATTTTCATGTATGTTGGAAAACCTACTTTGATCACTAGATCAAGTATGGACTTTTATGCTTGGTCATGAGACTATGATGTGTGATGGACTTGTATGTTTTGGTTATGATGTAATAAGGTGTAATTGTGGTTTGTCATAATTGGTGTGAGCTTTTGAGCTATATTTGCTTTGTTGGTGAAGCAAAGTCTAATGTGTTGCAATAGGCTTTTGAGCTATATTTTCATTGGTGGCCTTAGTAAGAGGAAATATAAGAACATGTGTTGTTCTTAATCTAGCAAGGTTTTGAAGTAAGAAAAAAACATGAAAACATGATTTCATAACCTATGTTTTCAAAGAGAAACAAAAGTGATTTTGATCCAAAGATCAAATGAAGTTTTAACCTTTTAAGTGTGTCACCAAAGTGGAAAATGTCTTTTCTTTAGCCATAGGTTTGTTAATCAAACTAAGTGTTTCAAAAGAGAATTAATGAAGAAGTTAAGGAAAATTGAAATCAGGGCACTCGCCCAGCGAACCCCGTCTCGCCTCGCGAGACAGAGGGAGGATAAGGCGTTCGCCAGGCTAACATTGCCTCGCCTTGCGAGACAGTGGACTAGCCCGAGCAGAAAAGATGTAGCTTCTCTGCCTCGCGTAGCGAAGTAGTTCTCGCCCCGCGAACCGCCTAAGCAGTGAAGAATTGCAGCTCTGCCTCGCGACGCGAGACAATTATCGCCTCGCGATGCATAAGGTCGGTTTGAAATACAGTTCTCTGCCTCGCGACGCGAGACAATATTCGCCTCTCGATACAGAGGATTTGTATAAGGAGCAAATATAACTCTCAGCCTCGCGACGCGAAACTTTTGTTCGCCCCGTGAGAAAGGAATCACTACCTTAATTTAGCTAAGCGAATGTACTCTCGCTAAGCGAATTTCATGTTTTAGAAAATGCTAGAAGTGAAGTAAGTAGTTCAAATGTTGTTTCAAATCAAATGAGTTTTCAATCGTAAAAGTTATTTGGTTTACAAAAGGAGTTTTCTAACTCAATCTTAAAGTTTTATGCGTGAAAAACCTAAGTTAAATAATTAACTTAGAGTTGAAGACAAGGGTTAATTAAGTATGGTATGTGGTGGAACAAGACCATGTGCTATACCATTGATGACTTAGTACATCAATGACTTCATAAGACTTAAGTGAAATCAACACTTGTTTCCTTAATTGAAAAACAAGGGATTAATACCTTAGAAAGGCTTAAAGACTTATCTAAGAGGATTCTCAATCCTTATTCATAATGCTTAGGACTTGAGACATAATTCATAAGACGTAAACACAAACACGAAACGTTTTGGTTTTCGAAACAGTAGTTCGATGACGGACCGATGATTCGGATCTAGGTTAATCGTTCAATTGTTTCTGTCTTGTGATAACTGGAATGAGAGAGATCCTGAGGCTGTGCAGGTATGGGACTGTACAGTGGAAGGAATCCTGAGGCTATGCAGGTATGGGACTGTATAGCTAAGGGAAGGCATATAAGAATTGATTGGTACTACCCATATCAACAAGATTTATCTTCTTTTCGGGATCTTAGAACATAAGCACTTTATAGTTAAGCGTGCTTGACTTAGAGTAATTATGGGATGGGTGACCTTCTGGGAAGTTTCCTAGAAAGCGTGTGAGTGAGGACAAAACACGCTGAAAAGACTTGTGTTGGTTTGTGGGGACAGTCGGCGATTCTGAAAGCAGTCTGGATCATTCCAAAGGAATCACGAGATATTTATCCGATGGATAAATGTTTTATAAAACAAAGATGTGTGTAGTGCCTAAGGAAGAGAACCTTAGTAGACTTCGAGGTTTATCCAATGGATAGACATTGCTTGATCGCATCTGCTTTGTGTAAGCATTGGCATTTCATTTGCATAGTCGTGAGGCCTTGAGCCTAGGAGTTGAGCTTACACCTTGATGCGGGTGCGAATCTTACAGTGACGATCTTCAATGGTCTTTTTGGAGGTATCAGGGTTGGAAGGGCTGACATGTGACCAGTTGGTGATTCTTCTGTGTCGTGGCGAATCCGTGCAGTACACTGATATCCTCTACTAGATGCCGTACTTTTCATGTTTGGTCGAGAGTGTTACCGTAAAGCCAGATACGTGCACGTTACGAATGTCGTAGCATCTTGCTCATGGCTGGCAGAAACCGGAACATGTCCTCCCATTCACTCTCTCCGAATGTTTTGTTAGCTCCATGGAGTAGGGGTCAGAGTAGTACCCAGTGACATTGACATTGAGTCATATACATTGCATTGCATTGCATGGCTATTGATGTTTACATTTTCTGTTATACATCGTTGTACTGTTTAAGAATACCTTATATTATGCTGTTAAATGTTTAGCATGCTATTATGTTGTTAACTGCTTAACATGAATTATATTGAGAACCTTGTAAGCATGTTGGATACGCTGTTACCCGGTGAGTCGTCCCGTTTTTACTACTGCTGTTTTGTTGTGTTGATTGTAACACCCCCCTCGCGGGTGCTACATACACGGACTCTAATACGGAAATAAAACAATAAAATAAAACGCTGGTTGCTTTCGGAAAGTACTTTAATTAAGTAGCTACGTTCGAAAACGCGATTCTAAAAATTTTCTGCATGCATAGGCAAACAACTCCAGACGGAGGAATAAATTTCATATCACACATTGATATTCACTGTTCATAAAACATAAACATAACGCAAAACCTGGTCTAATATATATCATATTACAGACTTAGAAATAATTCAACATACGCACAATAATATAATATGAGACTGTTCAAAAACAAAAGACTCCTAAGCTGGTCGGCTAAAAGTAGCCATTGGGGTACAACCCAACGTCGGCTCCTTCAGAAATTTCCATCGTCCGAGTCCTCACGTCTCCGCGGGGATCTATGATCAACATCTGTACATGTGTTCCAAAAACACAACAAGGTGTCCAACATGTACAGGCAAAGGTGAGATACTCATATAAAGTTATCACGATAGCCGCACAAGCGACAAACAACAGTATAAACATCCACAGATAAATACAGTTATATGAACAGTTATTTATATAATACAGTACAACATCCCAAACACTATCATCAGTTATAATAATGCATGAGACTTCAATATCATCTTTCTAATTCATGTACTCCGGAGATTCTAACTTCCCAATATCGAGCGATAGGCCGTAGTAACACCCGTAACACAATTGTTCTCATGAGTCGGCCTCTCTATTTAGGTCCGAACTCCAATTGTTCCAGGGTACCACGTCATAACCGTATCCTGAATACGCCAGTCTCAGATCGAGTTCATTCGTGTTTGGCAGCCGATTTACCACGGCACGGGGTTGCTACGCCACCGGCCACTTGTGGGATCTCGAACACAGAATGCCCCTATAGACCTAGTGGTCTTGACTGATTTTATTCTCAACTACTAGAGTTGTAGCTCGGTTTCAAATGGCACGTCTGCTGGTTCATGCATGTTCACAGAAGGTTTTCTGTTTTCTTTGCGTTCATTCTTTCAAATGTCGAGACATAAAGTCCACGACTCGTTTCAAAAAGGCATTAAGCCCACTCAAATCAAAAACACAGGACACGAAGTCCGAGTGCTCAATCCACAAAACACTAGCCCCGACGTCTCGGCCACTAGGTTCGGGTTCGTCTCAAAGGTTCATCATTTTTCTTTTGGTTTCATTTTCTCAAAACACTTTGGAAAACAAAACATACTTTGGTTTTCTTGAAACAAAACATCCTTTTTGATCAAGAGAACATTTTTCCGTGAAAAACACCTTTCTTGAAAACAAAAACTGCTTTCTAAGGTTTCACGTCTTTTTAAAACGCTTTACCGAAATAAAATACGTTTTGCACGACTTTTCACAAAACCACTTTTTAATTTCAAGGAACACACTTTTTAAAAAGGAAACTTCACTTTTTTTGAAAAGCAACACGTTTTCCAAAAACGACCTTTTTAATTTCAAACACGATTTTCAAAACATAGATTTAGGATTTCGAGTCTTTTAACAATTATCAAGACATAGCCAGTCCTATGCTCATCCAGGATATAAATATATGTATAGATATATATATCAACAATCTAATATCACAATGATATCACTCAAGGCATCCATGCCACAGTTATATCGAGTAGCAATTATGCACAGCACTTAACATCCAATCAATCCAGGATATAAGTATACATATACATCATTCAAACTCATCTCTAAATCTTCACTCAAGACATCATAACACATATATCAAACATGCACTATGAAGCTACTCAAACTTAAATGACTACCTCCCTTTACCTCACAAAAGAAGTTCAATGCAAACTCGATCGGTTCTCGGCTCCGGCTCCGGTTCCGTTCGCGTCGCCTAAAACAATCAAACAGAAATCAATTCAAACAACAAATCAACATCAATCTATAACATAAGAACACAAGTTTTCCTTCCCCTAAAAGGTATAGGGTTCGGCCATGAAAGGTAAAAAGGGTTAGGGATCTCATTTGGTTCCAAATTTTTGGATGGTTGGTTCATGAACTTAGTTAACACCATTTCAAGTCCGATGACTCAAAAATGTGAAACAAAACTCATGGATTTTCCCCATGAAGCTCTCGGCCATATAGGGCAATTTAGGCTAGGAATTGATTTGGTTTTCCATCACTTGGATTCAAGGACACTAGGAAAGCTAAGGGTGGAATCAAGAGTTAGAAATCAAAAATTTGATGAAAAACACTATTCATCTGTCTCGTTCATGGGTCCATCTGAGGTCTTCTGAGCAGTAAAATCATACTGTCAGTGTAAAAACGCAGACCGGACTCCGTTTGAGTTTTCGACTCAAAACTTAATCGTAGCTTCCTACGATATCGCTGAGCATGACTATGGTCTCGGAATATTTTATTTCCATTCCTAAGACCTTGAATAAAATATAAGTTTATAAATACTGATTAATTAGGAAAACTCGAAAGTCGGGGTGTTACATTGATGAATGGGAATCTCACCCATATCTATATGTTTTCTGCTGGTACTTGCTGTTGCTACTTGAACAGATGGACGCGACGATGGTTCCGTTCCGCAGTCCCTTTGAGTTCGGAGGTGGACTCTTTTGCTGTTTTAGTTTTGTTGTCGGCCAGACTATGTCAGTTTTTGTAGTACCTTTTGGGAGCTATGACTCCTAGTACTTATTGTATTTTCTTATGTCAGTCATACATTAGACTTATGTCTGTACATAGTAATGTTGTTCTTTCTGTTTCTGTTTTCTGTATTATAATACTGTATGTATGTCCTAGTAGTGCATGGTGAACCTAAGTTCACTTATTAGTAATATTTATTACCTTTACTAATCCCATTACATCTTTATGAAAAGAAAAGAAAAAGAAAAATCATATTTTCCGCATTAATAAATATTTTCGGCCTTATAAACGTTCGGGAATGTGACACTCGGGAAAGGGTGTTGCACGATTTGGATACCACCAGATCAGGGTTAAGAAGGAGGATGTGCCAAAGACTGCTTTTCGAAGTCGGTATGGTCACTATGAGTACTTAGTTATGCCTTTCGGTGTGACTAATGCTCCGGCTGTATTCATGGACTATATGAACAGGATATTCCGACCGTTCCTTGACAAGTTTGTTGTTGTTTTCATCGATTACATCCTTGTATACTCTTCGAGTAGAGAGAAACACCAGGAGCATCTGAGGGCGGTGTTGCAAGTGCTAAAGGACTGGCACTTGTATGCTAAATTGTCGAAATGTGAGTTCTGGTTATAGGAAGTTCAGTTTTTAGGCCATATGATCAGTAAGGATGGAATCGCAGTGGATCCTGCAAAAGTCGAGGTAGTAGTGAGTTGGGAAAGTCCTAAGTCTGTAAGCGAAGTGAGAAGCTTTCTTGGTTTAGCAGGCTACTATCGGTGGTTCATCAAGGGATTCTCCAAAATTACATTACCTATGACGCAATTGACGAGAAAAGGGAAGGCGTTCGAGTGGTCAGAGGCTTGCGAGCAAAGTTTTCAGGAGCTGAAGAGAAGACTGACCACATCACCTGTGTTGGTGCTACCAGATCCTTTACGACGATTTGATGTATACTGGGATGCATCTTATCAAGGCTTGGGATGTGTGCTCATGCAAGAAAGAAAAGTGGTGGCGTATGCCTCCAGGCAGTTAAGAGTACATGAGCAAAACTACCCAACGTATGATCTGGAATTAGCTGCGATCGTGTTTGCATTGAAGATATGGAGACACTATCTGTATGGTGCTAAATTCAGTATATTTAGCGACCATAAGAGCTTGAAGTATCTGTTCGATCAGAGAAAGTTGAACATGAGGCAACGAAGGTGGATGGAATTCATAAGGGACTATGAATTCGACCTGTAATACCATCCAGGTAAGGCGAATGTAGTAGCGGATGCACTCAGTAGGACGTCCCTACACGTATCTGCAATGATGGTAAAGGAACTTTTAGAGGCGTTTAGATATTTGAATCTGGAAACGGAAATCGTCGAGGATAGGCTGAATCTTGGGATGGTTAGAGTAACTTGCGATTTCCTGAATTTGTTATGGGAGAAACAAGCTGAGGACAAGTGCCTCGAGAGTGTAAACCAGTTAATAGAAGGTAAGACTTCGGAATTTAGAAGAGGTATTGATGGTCTGCTTAGGTTCGGTGATCGGATTTGTGTGCCAGCGGATAGTGAAGTTAAGAATATGATCTTGGAGGAAGCACACAAAAGCAAGCTGAGTTTTCATTCGGGGGCTACCAAGATGTATCAGGACCTGAAGAAGCTATTCTGGTGGCCGGGGATGAAGAAAGAGGTAGCGACGTATGTCCTAACCTGCTTGGTGTGTCAGAAGGCGAAGATTGAACGAACAATTCAATCTTTGGAGGATCTCTTAAGAGCGTATGTGTTGGAGAACACAGGAAGTTGGGACGAGTTCCTCCCATTGGTCGAGTTTACTTATAACAACAGTTTCCATTCAAGTATTGGCTTGGTGCCGTACGAGGCACTGCATGGACGGAAGTGCAGCACTCCGTTGTGCTGGTTTGAGACCGGAGAAAGTCAGCTTTTGGGTCCGGAGTTGGTACAACAAATGACGGAACAAGTTCATATGATCCGAGAAAAGATGAAGATCTCTAGGGATAGGCAGAAAAGCTATGACGACAAGAGGAGGAGACCATTGGAATTTCAAGATGGCGACCATGTCTTCATGAGAGTTACCTCAAGAGCTGGAGTGGGCAGGGCAATCAACTCCAGAAAGCTAACACCTAAATTTATAGGACCGTTTCAGATTCTTCGACGAATCGGTCCTGTAGCTTAACAGATAGCTTTACCACCAAATCTGTCAAACCTTCACAACGTCTTTCACGTCTCTCAACTCAGAAAGTACCACCCTGATCCATCACATATACTGGAGCCTGAATCAATCCAACTGAAGGAACACCTTGAGAATGTCGCTTCACCTGTTCAGATCGTGGATAGAAGAATTAAGGAACTGTGCGGCAAGCACATTATGTTAGTCCAAGTAGAGTGGAACCTGGTAACGGGAGATTCAACATGGGAGTGCGAAGCTGAGATGCGGCAGAGTCATCCTTATCTATTCACAGGTACGCGACGAAAATTTTGGGGACATAATTTTCTATAAGGGGGTGGTAATGTAACATCCCAATTTTCTGGGACTCTAGTCAAGTTGGTTAACCTCGATTAGGGCTTTGGATGCTTGTATGAATTGTTTGGTGTTAGTTTAAGTCTTAGTTTGAAGCTTAGGAATAGGCTAGAACAAGATTGGAAGTGCCTGAGGTGTTAAATGTAACACCCCCCTCGGGTGCTACATGCTCGGACTCTAATAGCAGAAAACATTAAGAAATAAAATGCTGGTTGCTTTCAAAAAGTAATATAATTAAATAGCTACGTTTGAAAATGTGGTTCTAAAAATTTTCTACAGGCATAAGCAATTCAACTCAAAACAAGGAATAACCTTTATAACACATACACCGATATTCATTGTTCATAAAAACATAGTCATAATGTAAGTTCAGTATAATATATCATATTATAGACTTAAAGACATGGTCAATATACGTGCAGTAAATAAATATAAGACTGCTTCAAAAAGATAGACTCCTAAGCTGGTCGGGCTAAAAGTAGCCATTGGGATACAACCCCAAGTCAACTTCTTCAAAAGATTCCGTCATCTGAGTCCTGACGTGTCTGCGGGGACCTACGATCAACATCTGTACATGTGTTCCAAAAACACAACAGGGCGTCCAACATGTACAGGCAAAGGTGAGATACTCATTTCATAAGTTTATCACGATAGCCGCACAAGCGACAAACAACAGTTACAGTCACACATAAATACAATTATAATAACAGTTATTCATATGAACCAATATCTCAAACACTATCATGAGTTATAACAATGCATGAGACTTCAATATCATCTTTCTAATTCTTGTACTCCTGAGATTCTTACTTCCCTTCATCGAGCGATAAGCCGCAAATACACCCGTAACACAATTATTCTCATGAGTCGGCCTCTCAATTTAGGTCCGAACTCCAATTGTTCCAGGGAAATGCGTCATAACCATATCCTGAATAGTCCAGTCTCCGATTGAGTTTATTCGTGTTGGGCAACCGATTTACCATCGAACGAGGTTGCTGCGCCACCGGCCACTTGTGGAGTTTCGAACACAAAATGTCCCTATAGACCTAGTGGTCTTAACTGGCTCAATTCTCAACTACATAAGTTGTAGCTCGTTTTCAAATGGCACGTCTGCTGGTTCATGCATATACACAGAAAGTTTTCTGTTTTCTTTTTCGTTCATTCTTTCATTTGTCGAGGCATATAGCCCACGACTCATTTTAAAGGACATTAAGCCCATTCAAATCAAAACACAGGCCACGAAGTCCGAGTGCTCAATCCGCAAAACATTAGTGCGACGTCTCGGTCTCGAGGTTTGCATTCATCTCAAAGGTTCCTCATTTTTATTTTCAGAACAAATTGGGAAAACAAAACTCAATTTCATTTTCTTGAACTAAAACATCTTTTCCCAAGAAAACATTTTCTGGGGAAAAGCACTTTTTCGTAAATCAAACGGTTTTCTAAAGGGTCTTTTCTTTGAAAACGTCTTTCAAAAAGGAAAAGACTTTGCATTGACTTTTCCTTAAAGGCTTTTTATTTTTTAAAAAAGGAAATCAACATTTCGAAAAGGAAAGCTACTTTTTCTTAAAAAAGCAACACGTTTTTCCAAAGCACCTTTTTGCTTTTCAAAACTCGATTTTCAAAACTTCGATTCCAGTTTTCGATTATTTTAATTATTTATCGAGTCATAGTCAGTCCTATGCTCATCCAGGATATATCTCAATAACATTCATCAAAGGCATCCATACCATAATTCTAAATCAAATGCTCAAGTACAAACTTCATCAAGTACATAAGTCAACCATTCACAACTTTCAATCAACACTACCACATCTCATATAACCAATCAAATACCATGAAGCTATCAAACTCAAATGAAATACCTCCCTTTACCTCTCTAATTTTCTCAATCAAATCCCGAACGATTCTTGGCTCTGATTCCGTTTTCATCCGCATCACCTAAAACAATTAAGCACAATTCAATTCAAACAACAATCAACACAAAGTTACAACATCAAAACATAAATTTTCTTCCCCAAAAAGGTCCAAGGTTCGGCCAAGCAAATATAAAAAGGCTAGGGATCTCATTTGGTTCTAAACTTTTGGATGGTTGGTTCATAAGCTTGGTTAACACTAAGACAAGTTTTAGTACTCAAAAATATGAAACAAAACTCAATATTCTTCATGCATGAAGGTCTCGGCCATGAAGTGAAAATTAGGCTAGGAATTGATTTGGTTTTCCATCACTTGGATTCAAAGACAATAGGAAAGGTAAGGATGAAATCAAGAGTTAGAAATCAAAAATTTGAACAAAAACACTATTCATCAAGAACTCTAGGGTTTGGCCACTTTTGGATCAATAGGGTAGAATGAGAGTTTGATCATATGTTTTTGGGTTTAGGTAGAGGATGATGAAGCGAGCTCAAAGAAATTGGTTTCCCATTAAAAGGATTTTTCTACAATTTCCTATGAATTTTTGATGTTTTGGATCATAAACTTGATTTTCATGAAAACAAGATTTGAACTTGAGATAGGAAGAGATTCATGAAGCTAAGAGATCATAGAAATGATCTTACCAAAGAAAGGATGAATATTGACCAAAGATTCAAGCTTTTTATCAAAGGATTCAAGCTTTTCTTAAGAAGAAAATGGAGTTTTTCCAAGGAAGAAGATGAAGTGTGTGACAGAAATGGGTGAAGCTCTCTTATGCAGGCTGGGGGCGTGGGAATGGGGCTGACCAGCCCATAAAATGGGTCACTTAAGGGTATTTTGGTCATTTCCTTCAAGGATAAAATGGTAAAAGTGAAAAAGGTTAGGGGTATTTTGGTCTTTTCACGTCCTGATATTTCCAAACGTCATGATGACTAGAGCTGGTATATGGACCTGGGTCCACGGATAGTCCGTTTAGCCCGCAGCCCGCGCGGGCCTGGACTAGGAAAAATTCATGTCCATTTAAATGCGGGCTTTTTAAGTCCGGTCCATTTAACCCGTGGACTAAATGGACTTAGTACGCGGACTCGCGGACCAGTCTGTGGGCTTACACAATATAAAATGCCCAATTTAGTGCCCAATTTATGACCTACTAGATTACTTTAGATTGTGTTTGATGTACTCATATTTGATGTACTTCAGTCAAATATTGCTTGCTTTGAAGAATTTTTAAATAAAATTGCATGAAAATGGTGCAGGCTATTAAAGCAAGTCATATTCAGACTTTACATTTACCAATTTCAACCTTTGTAGCATAAAAAAGGTTTTAACTAAAGAAAATAAAAAATTAAATAAAATTTAGAACTGGCCTATAAAATTTGCTCCTCTATTTTTTTGAGTCCATGGACTAGTCCATTTAACCCGTGGACTATGCGGACTGGACGCGGACTTGATAAATACAAGTCCATTTATTTTGCGGACTATTCCGATCCTGTCCGTCTAAGTGTGGACTAATACGGACCGAACCGGACCAGTTCGTATACCCAGCTCTAATGATGACTCTGGCACACTTTCCCATGTGATTTGACATGAAGTGACATCAAAATTATCCGTTAGCAGGTCCCGGTAAGTCCGTATGCTCCTCCGTTCGTCACCCGTTTGAGGATTTCTCTCGAACGAAGGTCAGGAAGTGATTTTTTTGAAATTTAACCAAAACTTAGAGAACCGATTCTAAGACTTACTGTCTCGTTCTCGAGTCCATCTGAGGTCTTCTAAGCAATAAAATCTTACTGTCAGTGTAAGAATGCAGACCGGGCTCCATTTGAGTTTTCAGCTCAAAATTTAATCGTAGCTTCGTACGATAACGTTGAGCATGAATATGATCTCGGTTTATTTTATTTCATTTTATAAGTCCTTGAATAAAATATAAACTTAATTATATAACTTGTTGATTTATAAAGATAGTGAAAATCGAGGTGTTACATTACTACCCCTTTAAAAGAAATTTTGTCCTCGAATTACTAACCTTGAAAAAGATCGGGATACTGTAACCTTATCTTGTCCTCAAGCTCCCATGTTGTGTCTCCAGTCGCTTCATTCCAAACAATCTTGACCAAGGGAACTTGTTTTCCCCTGAGTTGCTTGATCCTCTTATCAACGATTTGCACAGGCGATGTCTCATAAGACAAGTTTTCTCGTAAATGTACTATATCAAGTTCGATTATATAGGACGAATCAGCAATATACTTTCTAAGCTGTGAGACATGGAAAACATTATGAATGTTGGATAGAAAATGT
Organism: Ammopiptanthus mongolicus; assembly: GCA_039655645.1. Taxonomy (NCBI): domain Eukaryota; kingdom Viridiplantae; phylum Streptophyta; class Magnoliopsida; order Fabales; family Fabaceae; genus Ammopiptanthus; species Ammopiptanthus mongolicus. The sequence goes on from CM077345.1 coordinate 60,717,477, forward strand.
GGTAAGGCAATCAGGTATGCTACTGGACCAATACGTCGAAGAATCTGGTAAGGTCCAATGAATTTGGGAGTGAGTTTTCCGGACTTAATAGCTCTACCTACCCTAGTCGTGGGTGTGACTCTCAGGAACACGTGTTCACCTTCTTGAAACTCGAGGGGTCGTCTTCGTTTATCGGAGTAGCTCTTTTGTCTGCTTTGTGCCGTTTTCATCTTTTCGCGGATTTGCTTAATCTTTTCTGTTGTTTGTTGCACAATTTCGGGGCCTACAATCATATTCTCTCCATCCTGGTACCAACATAACGGTGTCTGGCACTTTCATCCATACAAGGCTTTGAATGATAGTTGTTGTTGTAGGTGAATTCGATAAGAGGTAACAGATCATCCCAACTTCCACCATGGTCTAGAACACAAGCTCTCAGCAAATCTTCCAAGGATTGTATCGTTCTCTCTATCTGTCCATCAGTTTGAGGGTGATAAGCTGAACTCAGCCTTAGCCTTGTTCCTAAAGCTTGATGCAGACTTTGCCAAAAACGTGACGTAAACTTTGGGTCTCTATCAGAGACTATGCTTGACGGCATCCATGTAGTCCGATTACTTCTCTGATATACAGTTCAGTTAACTTCTCCACGAAGTAGTTGATCTTAACAGGTAAGAAGTGTGCTGACTTCATTAACCTATCAACGATCATGCGGATTGAATCAAAACTCATAGAAGTCCTTGGCAGTCCTACCACGAAATCCATTGAGATGCTCTCCCATTTCCATTCGGGTACATCCAAGGATTGAAGCATTCCACCAGGTCGTTGATGTTCTACCTTTGCTTTATGACAGGTCAAACATGATGCTACGTACTCAGCCACTTGCTTCTTCATTCCTGGCCACCAAAACATTCTGTTTTAGATCTTGATACATTTTGGTTGATCCAGGGTGAATGCTCAGCGTGCTCTTCTGTCCTTCTTCTAGAATCATTTTCCTCATCTCTGGGTTGCTAGGCACACAAACTTGTCCATTACATCTCAAGATGCCATCAATTCCCAAGCTGAACTCTGCAGCCTTCTCTTGTCCAAGTAACTCCTTTTTCTCTTGGAGGTACTCATCAGATTCTTGCTGTCCACGGATCGTTTCCATCAGTCCACTAGATACCTTGATCATTCCCAAGCAAATCTTCTCGTCATTCACTTCCACAGCTAGATTGAGATCACGAAACTGCTCTATCAATTCTAACTCCTTAACCATCATTGCAGAGATGTGCAGAGTCTTCCGACTCAGAGCGTCTACAACGACATTTGCTTTCCCAGGGTGGTATAGCAAAGTGAAGTCGTGGTCCTTAAGAAACTCCATCCAACGTCTCTTCCTCATGTTGAGTTCCTTCTGATCGAACAGGTACTTCAAAATTTTGTGGTCACTAAAGACATCAAACTTGGATCCATACAAGTAGTGTCTCCAGATCTTCAATGCAAAAACCACAGCAGCTAACTCTAGGTCCTGCATCAAGTAATTCCTTTCATGAGTCTTCAACTGGCACGAAGCATACGCTAGAACCTTCTGATGCTAAGTACACATCCTAATCCCTGATGCGAGGCATCACAGTACACTTCGTAAGGTTCGTCCGGTTTGGTTAACACTAACACTGGTGAGGTTGTCAAACGTTCCTTCATCGTCTGGAAACTTTCCTCACATTTCTCAGTCCACGTGAACGGTTGGTCCTTTCTCGTAAGTTGAGTCAACGGCTCAACAATCATTGAAAATCCTTCAATGAATCTTCTGTAGTAACCAGCCAGTCCAACGAAACTGCAGATTTCTGTCACAGTCATATGTCTCTCCCATAAAAGTACTGCTTCCACTTTCGTAGGGTCGACAGCAATTCCTTCCTTCGTAATCACGTGCCCCAAGAATTTGACTTCATCCAGCCAAAACTCGCACTTGGGCCGCTTTGCATACAACTTCTCCTTGGGAAGGATCTGCAAAACCTGTTGTAGGTGTTCCTCTTGCTCCTCGGGACTCTTCGAGTAGATAAGTATATCGTCTATTAACACGACAACGAACTTATCCAGAAACGGACGGAAAATCCGGTTCATGTAGTCCATGAAGATAGCAGGCGCGTTCGTCACTCCAAAAGGTATCATGAGGTACTCATAGGGACCATAACGAGTTTTGAATGCAGTCTTAGGTACGTCCTCGTTCTTTACTCTAATCTGGGGGTAACTAGATCTCAGGTCAATCTTTGAAAAGACAGCGGCTCCCTGAAGTTGATCCATCCAATCATCTATACGGGGTAGAGGATACTTGTTCTTGATCGTTATCTTGTTGAGTTGACGGCAATCCACGTAGAGCCTCAAACTCTTGTCTTTCTTTTTCACCAATAACACTGGTGCTCCCCACGGGGACACATTTGGCCTCACAAACCGCTTGGACATCAGATCCTTTAGTTGGGTCTTCGGCTCGGCTAACTCTGAAAGTGACATCCTATAAGGAGCTATAGAGATCAGACCAGATCCTGGAACTAGATCGATCGAAAACTCGATGTCCCTTACAGGTGGCAAACCTGGAACGTCCTCGGGAAAATCTTTCGGAAAATCTTTCACAACCGGCAAATCGCTCAAGATAACGTCCCTCTCGATTTCTAAATATGATAGAAGCATGTATCCCTGAGCTCCTTCTTTCAAAGAAGCTCTTACTTGGTTGGCAGTTAAAAATCCAGAAATCTCGGGGTCAAGAAGAACTAAGGCTCTATGTGCACAGTCTAAAAGGATATGGTTGAAAGATAACCAATCCATGCCTAGGATCATATCCAATTGAGTCAAAGGCAAACATATTACGTCAAAAAGAAAGTTCCTATCATGAACAATAATAGGACATTTCAAACATACTGTATTTACAGTAACAGGTTTAGCAGTTGGAGTAGTGACAATCAAATCAAAAGACAGCGAAGAAATAGGCAAGTCTAATAGTCTCACACAATCCAAAGTGATACACGAATGTGTCGCACCCGAATCAAATAGTACAGTTAGGAGATTACCAACTATGATGCAACTACCTTGTATAAGATCATCAGATTTGGAAGCATCGGCGCCACTCATGGTATAAACCCTTCCCCTCGCCGTTGGTCTAGCAGTTCGAACGTTGTTGACAGTCGGATCAAACTTTGGTGTAGGGCAATCCCTCGCGAAGTGTCCTATCTTTCCGCATTGGAAACATAGAACTCCCTTGAGCTTGCAGTTATCAGTTGGGTGTCCTTGTTTCCCACACTTCAAACATCTCTCAACTTGCCCTTGATTCTGGTCGTTTCCACTTCTTCCACCGTAAGCAGAAGCGACAGGACGATAAGATTGTTGTTTCTGACTATTCCCTTGAGGTCGGGAATATGGTTTCTTCTGGGACTGCTTCCCTTTCTGGTTCTAGTATTGGGTCGGGTTCCTTGACCTAGACGGTCCTCCCACAGTGCTCATGTTCTCTCTTCCTTTGCGCATCTTCTCAACTTTTCTGCACTTCTCCACCAGAGCTTGGAAATTACGGATCTCCAACGGTAACACTGACTCTTTGATTTCGAAGCGCAGATCTCCTTCGAACCTTTCGTATTTCTAGTCTTCATCAGTTTGGGCTTGGAAAAAGCGAAAATATTTGGCGAGTGATTCAAACTTCGCCGCATATTCCCCAACAGTCATGTCCCTTTGCTGCAGCCTCAGAAATTCTTGCTCTTTCTCGGTTCTAGCACTCTGGGGAAAGTAATTGTCCAGAAACTTGGTGCAAAATACTCCCCAAGTGACTTCTTGGTTGTTGGTTTCTAGGAGTTGTCTGGTTCCTCCCCACCAATACTCTGCATCACCCAGAAACAGGAATGTGGCATAGTCTACCTTCACTCCATCGGGGCAGTGCAGAACAGAAAAAATCTTCTCTATCTCTTGTAGCCACAAGTCATCTTTTTCCGGGTCACAGTCCCCATGAAACTGCAGAGGATCATGACGCTTAAAGTTGACTAACCCTCTAGCATCAGCAGCAAGGTCGGCTCTTTGTTGATTCTGTTGAGCCATCGTAGCTGTCTGTTGAGCAACAGCAGCCGCCATATCAACCATGGCCTGGATAGCCCAATTAATGTTGTTGTCATTAGCATTGTTGTCAGCAGTGTCGCGACCTCCACCACGACCACCTCTAAGATTCAGATTTCCCTACAAGGCAAACCAATCATACCTTAATAAGGAAACATAAGCTCATGTGTCAAGCAATAGTGTGCTAAGTACTGGTGTGTCACAGTGCTAGTGTGTCAGATAATAGTGTGTCAATACACATTGCTTCAACAAAGAAACAATTCAAACAAAGTTCAAACAGAGGTCACACAACACAAACACAACAGACCTATTCCCCAACGATTCCAGAAAGACTCGACCAGCTCTAATACCACTAATGTAACACCCCCCACGGGTGCTACACGATCAGACTCTAATAGCGGAAAAACATCAAGAAATAAAATGCTGGTTGCTTTTGGAAAATAATATAATTAAATAGCTACGTTCGAAAATGTGGTTCTAAAAATTTTCTACAGGCATAAGCAGTTCAACTCAAAACAAGGAATAACCCTTATAACACATACACCAATATTCACTGTTTATAAAAACATCATCATAATGTAAGTTCAGTATAATATATCATATTACAGACTTAAAAACATGGTCAATATACGTGCAGTAAATAAATATAAGACTGCTTCAAAAAGATAGAGTCCTAAGCTGGTCGGGCTAAATGTAGCCATTGGGATACAACCCCAAGTCAACTTCTTCAAAAGATTCCATCATCCGAGTCCTCACGCGTTCGCGGGGACCTACGATCAACATCTGTACATGTGTTCCAAAAACACAACAGGGTGTCCAATATGAACAGGGAAAGGTGAGATACTCATTTCATAAGTTTATCACGATAGCCGCACAAGCGACAAACAATAGTTACAGTCACACATAAATAGAGTTATAATAACAGTTATTCATATGAACCAATATCTCAAACACTATCATGAGTTATAACAATGCATGAGACTTCAATATCATCTTTCTAATTCATGTACTCCGCAGATTCTTACTTCCCTTCATTGAGCGATAGGCCGCAAATACATCTGTAACACTGTTGTTCTCATGAGTCGGCTTCTCAATTTAGGTCCGAACTCCAATTGTTCCAGGAAAATGCGTCATAACCATATCTTGAATAGTCCAGTCTCTGATTGAGTTCATTCTTGTTGGGCAACCGATTTACCACGGCACGGGGTTGCTATGCCACCGGCCACTTGTGGAGTTTCAAACACAGAATGCCCCTATAGACCTAGTGGTCTTAACTGGCTCAATTCTCAACTACGTAAGTTGTAGCTCATTTTCAAATGGCATGTCTGCCGGTTAGAGTTAAGTTTGGTTGTGTGCCGCGTTGTTTATCGGGTTGATATCGTGGATGGTGCCATTACAGTTATACTGACTGTTGAGGTTGTGGCCGTGTTGTTAAGTTGTGTCTCGTGGACGCGTGGCATCAAGGCTGTGGCGATGTTGATGCGGTGGCATCATGCAGTTCTTGATTGAGTGTTTAGGCGTGAGATCTATACCGAGAATAGTTTACAGTGACGGATGAGGTAGCTCTTATCCTGTCATGATGCCCAATCCAGTCCGATTTGCCTAACTAATCCCTAAGCTTTCCATGTTCCAGGCTAATGTTCCAAGGTGACTAAGATACCCCGGTTCTAGTGTGGAAAGGGGATGCACTCTTATTGGTCACGGCGAGCGGTTCGGTTTCTTAGACAAACTAACTCTGTTCCGACACAGAACCTATTCCGGTGTGGACTTGTTCGGGTTTGGAACTGTTCCGGTGTGGAACCGGGTTTGAGAGTTTTCGGCCGACATGCTACATGGGTTAGTATCCCAGTCTAGAGGTTTGATCTGTGAGTGAGACTCATAGGGATGGATGCTTGTTGCATGTGTTGTCTTGAAAGACGTTTGGTTGTGTGCAGTAATTGTTATTCATGCTATAGCTACTATTTGTTACGTGATGTGTTTTTACTGCACTATTGCTGTTATTTCCGACTATACGTATGATGTATTTCTTATCTCCCTACTGTTTTCCCTATTTGTTTATTTCTGGGTTCACTTGAAGATGACGAGTCAGCTGAGACACAGGATGGACCCAAGACTTTGCCCGTTTATCACGGGGGCACCGTAGATGCCGGTGCTAGGCGACATTGAGATTGTCTATTATGACGAAATGGGATAGCGGGTGGACCCCTTAACCTTTTTGGTGGTATATATAGGACCCGTCAGCTTGATCTTTAGGAGCGGTGCACCACCGTACGTGGACATCATCGGACCCTACCGCGTGTAGCAGTTCCTTCCCTTCCCTAGGATGTCGCCTCCTCTGAGGCAGAGAGAGCAAGACTACTTATGGGTGGCACCCCAGTTCTCGACGGTATCCAGCAGGAGAGGCTTCATCTACAGAGGCCAGCGTAAGCGTATAGATCGGTATCTGAGGGCAGCCTTGAGGCGTAGGATTGTCGTGTAGAGTTCCTCTTCCGAGTACGAGCCTTTGCGGGTTTATAGGCGTACCCACAGAGAGGGACATGGTAGTTCAGGGCATCCTCATCGCTGATGGTGAGGGCCTGCCAGTGCGTCTCTAGGGCTGAGTGGTGAGGTTTTTTATATACTTTTGAGCATGGTTTGGGGAGTGCTGGCGAGATCCGAGAGTCTTTTCTTTTGCTTTTGGTTTTATTTTTCGGTCTTTATGTTTAAGCCCGTACAGTTTGTATATGTATGTACAGTGTCATACTGATGGGGCTAAGTTACGCATGTTCTGTATATATATATATATATATATATATATATATTGTTATGCATTTGCGCTTTACTCTGATGGTTTTCTATGTTTGTCGTTATTGTTTATCTGTCTATCGTTTGTTTCCGCAACGCTGTTTGAAGACCACGCTATCACTTTAATACGGCTAGGCATAGTTAATAATAGTAGGATCTTGGGACTAATGGGATTATCCTACATAAGTGGGGTCGTCTCACTTTACTTATCTTGCAGTATATCTGTGCTTTTGCATTCTTTTACATACATTTGAAATCATATAATTTTTTTTTTTTGACATCATCAAAAGGGGGAGAATGTTAAGTCTCCATACATCTGTAATGACTATGCGCATAAGCATATATTCCCTATGTTTTGATGTGTGCAAACATTTCGATTAAATGATTTTAATGAAGTGTGTGAGTATTGCTGATGATCTACTTAAGTGTGCAGATTATAAGCGTCTTATCTAATCTATCTCAAGAAACCTTCTAGTCATATGATAAAGCATCAGAAATACAAGCTCAAGCATCTATACGAAGAAGACAAAGACTAAAGCAAACACTTCTTCAGAGCGTCCAAATGTTGTTCATATCAAAGAATACAGTTATTACTTAAAGATCAAAGAAGCGTCTGAAGAAACTTGAAAGAATATTGTTTGGAACAATATCAATGAAGCGTCTGATATCTCTCTTGAAGCAAAGAAGTCTTGCAAGACATCAGTTGTAAATCTTCCAAAGATTCAAGTAAAGAGCTCAAGCGTCTCATATCTTTTACGAAGGAATCACATAAAGAAGCATCTTGACAAGGAACTAGCTGATCAAAAGAAATATTAAATATACTATCCGCATATTTAATAATACTATTTGGATGCATATACTACCTATCACACACAATAACAGTCTAAAAAGAACGGTTGTTTTGACTTGTTACAAAAACGAAGAAATCTGCCCTGTAAAACCTGAAGCTGCTTTGAATAGTTTTCTTGCTCTGAATAGAAGTATATGATTACACTAAGCTTGTCTTCAATGGTATAATATCTTCAATAGAACGATTACTTCGCATTGAACACTGTGATAACTTTAAAAGAAGGCTCATAAGAAAACTCGTCTCACAACGAATCTTTACATTGTTCAAGAAAAGTGAAGACAAGATTAATTTTCTCTCAACGGATCTTTTATCGTGAGAAGTCTATATAAAGGAAACTCTATTAAAGATTAAGCAGAGAGAGAGACACTCAATCAAAAAAATATACAAGACAGAAAATCTCACCTTAATATGAGAGAAAACAACAAGAAAAACACAAGAGATCAACTCAAAAGCTGCTAGCTATAAATCTCTATTTTCTTCTACACTCTTTGTAATATTCATAGAATACGTTTTTCTTAGTGTTGTCATACCTACAAATGAATATCATATTCACTCCTTGAGTGTTATTTGGTTGACTAGCATACTGTAATCTAAAGCTGCTGCTTCAAATCAACTTAGTAATATGAGAAAGGCCAAGAGAGGCTAGCTGAAAAATACTTGTTGAGCCTAGAGTGGCTAGGTGTGCAAACAATACTCGTTGATCGAGCCTGGAGAGGCTAGGTGTGCAGACAATACTTGGGCTTGGTGTAACATCCCGGTTTTTCTGTGACTCTGATCGAGCTAGTAACCTCAATCGGGGCTTTGGATGATTGTGTGAATTGTTGTGTGTTAGTTTTAGGCCTAGTTTGAAGCTTAGGAATAGGCATGAACAAGGTTGGAGGTGCCTAAGGCGTTAAACGAGTAACTAAGGAAGTCAGAAGACTGGAAGTTCTTCTCTCGCTGAGCTTGACGCTCAAGCGTGGTAGGACTCCACGCTCAAGCGTTCAGATGCTTAAGCATGGGAGGAGTTGACGCTTCAGCATGCTGAGTGCGCTGAGCAGCTGCTTTGAGTTTGGACGCGTGTGAGACACGTGTCAGGTCAGGGAGCAAGCGGAGTGGACGAGGTCCCACGCTCGAATGTGGAGAGATCCCATGCTAGTGCGTGGCAACGCTCAAGCGTGCAAAGTGAAGAACGCTTAAGCGTGGACAGCATAAACCATAAGTGGAGCTTCCACTTTCATTTTCTCATTTGCACGAAATCTCCTAAGTTTTATGCGAGTAAGAGTGAGAGGATCTGAGTTTTTAGAGTGAGAAAGCTTGAGGTTAGAGGTGATCGAGCCACCGAAATGCGATTCCGACTACACCGTTGCAATCGCGGCGAAGTTTTACACAACTCCAGAGGATTAGTTTCTCGATTCGCCCCAGGTAAACTCTAACCCCTAACATGCGTTCTTCGTGTTCTTAGCGTTCTTCGAGTCTTTACCTTTTCTTCGATCTTTTGGGCTTGCCCTAGGGCTAACACTGTTGTATATGTGTTGTGATCGTTATTAGGGCAAAGTGCGTGCTCGTGATTTCCCGCAAATTAAGGACTAAGGCCGCGGCTACCAAGAGGATTGGGGGCTGTTCTTAGAGCTACCATTGAAGGGGCTGCGAGCTTAAGGAAGGAGGAGTGAGCCGGTGATCACGTGGATTTGCGTGCCGACAGTTCAGGTGGGGAAAAAGAGTATTGTTGCCGTCGGGAAGGCAAGAGTAATGTAGTTGTGATTTCTGATATTCGTAGGGAACCCCTAACCCTACTAGTGGTGGAGCCCTGATAAAGTATCTAGACCCTAGGTTTAGCTTACTTTGGGCTATCGCCATTAAGTTTGGAAATCCTAGGTTAGAGAACTGTTAATCGAGGATGTTTACTGCTGTATGACTGTATACTGTTGGCTGTTGTTGCTATCAGTCTGCCTATATGCTACTTGGTACATGTGATATGATGCTAGCTGCTTATATGCTGTTGTTGATGTTACTGCTACTATGGTGATATTATTGTTGTTGCTATGCTATATGCTGCAATATTAAGAGTTGTGGCGGAATGCCGAAGAATAAGTTTGGCTGTGTACCGTGCTGTTATCGGGTTGATACCGTGGATGGTGCCGTTGCTGTTGTACAGACTTCTTGAGGTTGTGGCCGTGTTGCTTGAGCTGTGGCTCGTTGACTCGTGGCGTCGAGGCTGTGGCCGTACGGATACAGTGGCATCGTGTTGTTTCTGATTAAGAGCTTAGGCGTGAGATCCTGTATTAAGCCCGTTGAGGATCTTTGCTGCATATCATTATCAGCTGCCAAGTGGCAAGGACGTGTGACAGGTAGTATGGGCTGCCAGCGTCATACGAGGTTAGCGGTACCTGAGTGCGGGTACGGAAAGTAGATGGGCGGTCAAGTGAGTGGCCTTGGGGATGTTGCCGGTCTCGGGAATAGTTTACAGTGACGAATAAGGTAGCTCCTATCCTGTCGTGACGCCCGATCCAGTCCGATTTGCCCGACTAATACCAGAGCTTTCCAGTTGTTCCAGGCTAACGTTCCGAGGCAACCGAGATACCCCGGTTCTGGTACGGAAGGGGGATGCACTCTTATTGGTCACGGCGAGCGGTTCGGTTTCTTGGGCAGGCTAACTCCGTTCCGACACAGTACTTGTTCTGGTGTGGACTTGTTCGGGGTGGAACCGTTCCAGTTGGGAACCTGCATAAGTGCGTTTTTCGGCCGACATGCTGCATAGGATTAGTATCCCGGTCTAGAGGATTGATCTGAGTGTGAGGCATGGGATGGAGGTATATTGCAATTGTTGTCTCGAGAGATGTGTGCTGGAATGCAGTAAATGTTATAAATGTGATATCTGTTATATGCTACCTGTTGTGTGTTTACTGCATTACTGCTGTTTTCCTACTTTATGACGCGCTGTATTTCTTATCTCCCTTCCGTTTTTCCTTGTTGTCTATTATGGGATCGTTTGAAGACGACGAGCCAGCGGAAATTCAGCATGGACCCGAGGCTTCACCCGTTCATCACGGGGGCACCGCGGATGCCGGTGCTAGGCGATATTGAGATTATCTACCAGGATGAGAGAGGATGGCGGGTAGATCCCTCTACCTTTTTGATGGTCTACACAGGACCAGTCAGCCTGATGTTCCGAAGCGGTACACCTCCGTATGTAGATATTATTGGTCCCTATCACATCTACCAGTTCCTCCCCTTTCCGAGGATGTGGCGACTGTCGATGCAGAGGAAGCAGGACTACGCTTGGGCAGCACCCCAGTCATCAGTCGTGACCAGCAGGAGAGGTTACATCTACCGAGGCCAGCGCAGAAGGACCGAGCAGTACTTGAGGACTTACCGCAGGTGTAGGATTGTGGTGTCCAGTTCTTCATCAGAGTATGAGATGATTGTGCATTACAGGCATACTCATGGCGAGGGTCAGGGTAGCTCAAGGCATCCTCACCACTGATGGTGAGAGCCTGCCAGTGCGTCCTAGTGAGTGAGCTGAGAGCTTTTGATGTATCTTTTGAGAGGGGACGGGGGTTGCTGGTGAGCTCCGAGTGTTTTCTTTTGGCTCTTGATGTATTTTTGGTTTCTACCCGATCATATGTATATGTATGTACAGTGCTCTACTGATGGCGCTAACTTATGCATGTTATTATACAGTTATCCTTACTTTGCGCTTTTACTCTAATCATCGTTTGCTATGTTTGTCGTTCTTGTTTATATCGTTTTGTTTTCCCCAACGCTGCTTGTATACCACGCTATCGCTTTATACACGGCTAGGCATAGTTAATAATAATAATAATAATAAGAGGTTGGAACTAATGGGAAGGCTTCATATGTATGGGGTGCAACACCCTTTCCCGAGTGTCACATTCTCGAACGTTTATAACGCCGAAAATATTATTTAATGCGGAAAATACGGTTTTTTTTTTTCTTTTTCTTTTCACAAGATGTAATGGGATTTAGTAAAGGTAAATAATACTAATAAACGAACTTAGGTTCGCCATGCATTTTTAGAACATGCTGTATAACAAACACAGAATAGAAACAGAAATAGAAACGTCAGCTGACATAAGAAAATACAGTAAGTACTAGGAGTCGTAGCTCCCAAAAGGTACTACATAACTGACATAGTCTGGCCGACAACAAAACTAAAACAGCAAAAAGAGTCATACCTCCTAGGATCAAGGACTAGTGAAGAAGAAACAAGTTTTCACCCAAAAACTTCAACTTTTGAAAATCAAACTAGGGTTTCTGTAAAGAACTTTTGATGAACACTCAAGAACTCATGAAGAACATGAAGAACAAGTGAGAGAAAGAAGAGAGAGAGAGAGAAAGAGTGATGGCCGAAATGGCCAGGAGAGAGAAAGAGAGAAATATATATATATATATATATATGATGTCATGGCAAACTTGTAAATAACCAAAAGGGAAATTTGGTAATTCCTTCAAAGACTAGGGGCGTAAATGTCATTTCCCCTATAAATATCTAGATATTTCTAGAAAGGTAATGATGACATGGTGATTCACAGGGTCAGAATGGTTATTCCATAAATTCTCAGGGGCAAAACGGTCTTTTCATTCAAGGGCAAATGGTAATTATGAAAAGGGTCAAGGGAATTTTAGTCATTTCACGTCCAGATATTTTCTAAACGTAATCATTACACTGATGAGTCACTGATGAGTCATAGCACACCATGTGACTTCAACCTTATCCGTAGCGGGTCCCGTTAAATCCTTTCATAGCTCCAAACGTCACCCGGTTCGAACATACACCCGGATATAATATATTATTCCCGACTTTAGTCGTCAGGACGGATTTTATCAAAGATGTAGAGAATAAAATCCCGAGACTTACTGTCTCGTTCACGAGTCCAAATTAGGTCTCGATAGTAGAAAAAGACCACTATCCCTGAAAAACGCAGACCGGGCTCCGTTTGAGCTTTCGCCCGAGACTTAACCATGGCTTCCTATGGTTGTGTAGGACATTCCTATCTGGTCAGAATATTTTATTTCACTCTCTAAACCCTCCAATAAAAAACAAACGTTAAAATACAGGAGAATTGGAAAACATGAAAATCGGGGCGTTACATTCCTACCCCTCTTAAAAGAATTTCGTCCTCGAAATTCCGTGACTTAAAACTAAACCTACTCGGTCGCTGAAGATTAAGGAAAGCAATTTTTCAACAAAGGAAAATTTTTCCTGGTCTTGGTCTCAGAAGAAAGTATACAAAAGAATTTTACCAATCTGGAATGAATACAGGAATATCCGGTATGCAAAAAGATTCTTCAGTAGGTTCGTGAGTGTAAAAATGCATAGCTAATACATGTTTACATCCATGATTCTAATAAAGTTACTTCTTTCATAAGAACCTTCCAATAAATTTGGGGATCAAAAGATAAACAGCCTGGCAAAAATCAGACTGGATCACCTTCACGAAAAGTAAAAGTGATTAGACTAAGTTTCATCAAGAAACTTCCAGTATCAAGAAGTTGTTTATGTTATAACTCAAGAAATAGTCATAACAAAACTTTCAGTGAAATGTCCAGACCAATGGACCCCATATTACCAATTCACTCAATTGTCTAATACACTGAGGAAATATAGGAGTGTGAGCACAAATGTTCCCTTGAGATCAGGCAGCACTAACACAGGTGAAGTAGTCAACCTTCTCCCTAATCCTCGCAAACTTTCCTCATAGGCTTCAGTCCATTCAAACGCTTTATCCTTCCTTTGAAATCACGTGACCCCAAAAACTTTACTTCGTCGAGCCAAAACTCACACTTGGACAACTTTGCATACAACTGCTTCTCCTTCAGAACCTGAAGGATCACACTAAGATATTCAGCGTGTACTTCCTGGTTTCGCGAATAGATGAGTATGTCGTCTATGAAGGCAACGACAAACTTATCTAGGTATGGACGAAAGATCCTATTCATATAATCCATGAATATGGCTAGAGTATTAGTCATCCCAAATGGCATTACAAGGTACTCGTAGTGCCCGTAACATGTTCTAAACGCTATCTTTGGTACATCCTCTGCCGTCACACGAATCTGGTGATAACCCGATCGCAAAACAATCTTGGAGATAACTACCGCTCCCCTCAACTGATCCATCAAGTCATCTATTCTCGGAAGAAGATACTTGTTCTTAACGGTAACTTTGTTCAACTGGCGATAATCCACACATAGGCGAGATGTTCCGTCTTTCTTTCTCACCTAACAACACAGGTGTTCCCTATGGCGACACACTGGGTCTAACGAACTGTTTTCCCAATAAGTCCACCAACTGTTCCTTCAAGGTTTCTAAGATGTCCCGAACTGGCGGTAAACCTAGTACGTCTTCAGGAAAGACTTCCGGAAACTCGTTAGTAACATGTATTCGTTGAGCTCCTCCTCTCAAAGAAACGTTTCCTTGGTTGGCAGTCCAAATCCAGAATTATCCGAATCAGGGAAAACTAAGGTTTTGTTTGCACCGTCTAATAGGATATGGTTACAAGATAACCAATCCATCCTTATGATCACATCCATTTGCGAAAGAGGCAAATAGATTAAATCAATCAAAAAAAATCAAAAACGTTCTATCAGCTACAGAAATAGAACAGTTCAAACAAACTTTCGCAGTTATAACAGGCTTTGCAGGAAGTGCAAAAATTACCAAATCTAAGGGTAAGGAAAGATACAGATAAGGTTTTACCTTCCATGACGATCTGACCGTGAATCAAATCTTCCCTTTGAGCAGTCTCAGCATCATCCCCAGTATAAACTCTACTCATTGCCTTAGGCTTCGCTGCTTGCACATCGTTGACAGAATGTCTAGCTATTGATTGCACACAATCGCGTGAAATATGCCCCGGCTTTCCACACGTGAAGCATATGATCCCCTTGATCAAGCATCCTCTGGTGACATGATTGTTCTTGCCACACTTCATGCACTTCTTTGGGGCGCTTCCAGATTGACTAATACCCCGACTGTTTCCTCCTATAGAACGCTGTTGTTGACATTGCTGTTTTGAATATGGTTTCCATCGAGATCTATCATCACGACCATTTGTGCCTTTATGGAACCTAGTCGGTCCAGAGTGATGTTGCCTTCCTTCACGGGTCTTCATCAGATCTTCGATTACGAAGCATTCATCTACCAACACCGAGAACTCTTTGACCTCAAGAGGTAGCACCTCTCCTCGAATCTCATCCCTTAAACGTTCTTCAAACTTTATGCACTTCCACTCCTCATCGGGATGAAGATGGAAATACCTCGAAGACTTCAGCAGGGACTCAAAATGATCAGCATATTCTTTGACAGACATTCCTCCTTGACGTAACTACGGGAACTCCATGTCTTTCAACTCGTCTTGCACTCGTTGGAAAATACTGGTTCTTAAGGACTCTGCGAGTGACAACTAACAAGAAAGCAAAAGCATCACTATCCTGCCCAATATCATTCCTCTGCAGAAACAATAATGCAGAGAATAACAAACAAGTGTTGTCTTCCTTACAGAAATGCAACACAAAGAACAAACAACACAAAAGGATAAACCGAAGTCATCATCCTTTCCAACATTGTTTTCTCTCAGAAACAATAGCACAGAAAAACAATCATAGAAAACACAACACAAACAAGGCAGACCATAACCTACAAACCCCAAAAAGACTAGGCCAGCTCTGATACCAAATAATGCAACACCCTTTCCCGAGTGTCACATTCCCGAACGTTTATAAGGCCGAAAATATTATTTAATGCGGAAAATACAGTTTTCTTTTTTTTTTTTTTTTTTTTTTTTGTTCTTTTCACAAGATGTAATGGGATTTAGTAAAGGTAAATAATACTAATAAACGAACTTAGGTTCGCCATGCATTTCTAAAACATGCTGTATAACAAACACAGAACAGAAACAGAAAAAAAAAACGTCAGCTGACATAAGAAAATACAATAAGCACTAGGAGTCGTAGCTCCCAAAAGGTACTACATAACTGACATAGTCTGGCCGACAACAAAACTAAAATAGCAAAAAGAGTCCGCCTCCGGGCTCAAGGAAAACTACTGAACTGAACCATCGTCACGTCCATCTGTTCAAGCAGCAACAGCAAGTACCAGTAGAAAACATACAGATATGGGTGAGATTTCCCGTTCATCAACACAACAAAACAGCAGTAGTAAAAACGGGACGACTCACCGGGTAACAGCGTACCCAACATGCTTACAAAGGTTCTCAATATAAATCATGTTAAGCAGTCAACAACATAATATCATGCTAAAAATTGAACAGCATAATATAAGGCATTCTTAAACAATACAACGATGTATAACAGTAAATGTAAACATCAAAAGCCATGCAATGCAATGCAATGGATATGACTCAATGTCAATGTCACTGGGTACTACTCTGACCCCTACTTCATGGAGCTAACAAAACATTCGAAGAGAGTGAATGGGAGGACATGTTCCGGTTATTGCCAGCCATGAGCAAGATGCTACAACATTCGTAACGTGCACGTATCTGGCTTTATGGCAACACTCTCGACCAAACATGAAAAGTACGGCATCTAGTAGAGGATATCAGTGTATTGCTCGGATTCGCCACGACACAGAAGAGCTACCAACTGGTCACATGTCAGCCCTTCCAACCCTGATACCTCCAAAAAGACCATTGAAGATCGTCACCTTAAGATTCGCACCCGCATCAAGGTGTAAGCTCAACTCCTAGGCTCAAGGCCTTACAACTATGCAAATGAAATGCCAAGGCTTACACAAAGCAGATGCGATAAAGCAATGTCTATCCATTGGATAAACCTCAAGGTTCTCTAAGGTTCTCTTTCTTAGGAACTATACGCGTCTTTGTATTATAAAACATTTTATCCATCGGATAAAACATGTATCCATCGGATAAATATCTCGTGACTCCTTTGGAATGATCCAGACTGCTTTCAGAATCGCCGACTGTCCCCACAAACCAACACAAGTCTTTTCAACGTGTTTTGTCCTCACTCACACGCTTTCTAGGAAACTTCCCAGAAGGTCACCCATCCCATAATTACTCTAAGTCAAGCACGCTTAACTATAAAGTTCTTATGTTCTAAGTTCTCGAAAAGAAGATAAATCTTGTTGATATGGGTAGTACCAATCAATTCTTATATGCCTTCCCATAACTATACAGTCCCATACCAGCATAGTCTCAGGATTCCTTCCACTGTACAGTCCCATACCTGCACAGTCTCAGGATCTCTCTCATTCCAGTTATCACAAGACGGAAACAACTGAACGATTAACCTGGATCCGAATTACCGGTCCGTCATCGAGCTACTGTTTCAAAAACCAAAACGTTTCATGTTTGTGTTTAAGTCTTATGAATTATGTCTCAAGTCCTAAGTATTATGAATAAGGATTGAGAATCCTCTTAGACGAGTCTTTAAGCCTTTCTAAGATATTAATCCTTGATTTTCAACTAAGTGTTGATTTACTTAAGTCTTATGAAGTCATTGATGTACTAAGTCATCAATAGTATAACACATGGTCTTGTTCCACAACATACCATACTTAAATTATTCCTTGTTTTCAACTCTAAGTTAATTACTTAACTTAGGTTTTTACGAGTAAAACTTTTACGATTGAGTTGGAAAAATCCTTTTGTAAACTACACAACTTTTACAATTGAAAACTCATTTGATTTGAAACAACATTTGAACTACTTACTTCATTTCTAGCATTTTCTGAAACACGAAATTCGCTTAGCGAAAATGAGGCAGTAATGCCTCCTTTTGGAACTCCTCTGCATCGCTCGGCAAAACATAATTCGCGTAGCGAAGTTTGTTGCATTCGCTTAGCAAATACGGATTCGCTTAGCGAGATTGGAGGCGGTTAGACCTCTTTTGAAACTCCTCTGGATCGCTCGGCAAAACATCATTCGCATAGCAAAATTCTCTAGATTCACTTAGCGAAAGTGAGACAGTGATGCCTAGCTTAGAATTCCTCTGTTTTCGCTTAGCGATGGTAAATTCGCTTAGCAAAAAGTTGCCTTGAAACAAGACATTAACCTTGTTAAAGAAAAGCTTTATGGAACTATATTGATTCTCATGAAACTTTTCGTTAATCCACTTTTAAGATACTTGATTAACTAGATGAACTAAGGATAAGGCATAAAACATGTTTCACTTTGGTGAAAACACTTTGAGATTTAAACATTGATCTTTGGATCAAAATCACTTATGGTTTTTCTTTAAAAAACATAAGTTATTAAAACAATTTCTTACTTTAAGAACTTTAAATGTTCAAGAACAACAAGTGTTCTTCCTTTTTCTTTGGTCATGGCCGAATGCTCCCTCAATTGGAAGTGAAGATTTTGCTTCACCTATTTGACAAGTTATAGCTCAAAAGCTCACAATATAATGATGAACAATAATCATGCATCATTCAATCATAATCAAGCATAAAAAATCCTTACTTGATCTAGAGATCAAAGTATGGTTTTCAACATACATGAAAACATTTTCCATCCAAGCATACATTATCATCAACATATGCTAAAGCACACTAAAGCATAAACTACACTTATTACACATTGTTCTCCAAGAGAACCAAATTGAATGGTGAACCCAAACCAAAGGGTTTCACCCACACATAAACTAAACAACCATCTTCACCACCACCATCTTGGTGTGATGAGGTTCACCCCCCATACCTGTTGAAGAGAAGATTCCCGGATCAAAGTCGGTTGATCGGTTTGTGAACCTCCTGATAATCGTCACCAACTACAAACAACCAAACAATCAAACATCAAACATCAAACAAGACAAATCTCATCTATTCCTCCTCAAAGAGGATTCGGTCCTACCCTAAGAAAATTAGCTAGAGATGTCCAAACTTTCTAATCTTTTGGATGGTTGATCCTTAGGTACTCCTAACACTAAAACAAGTCTTATTCTGTAAAACTTGAATCAAAAACTCAACCTTTTTCACATCTAAGATTTCGGACACCTTTGAAAGAAAAGGCTAGAAAACTCATTTGGTTTCATGCTCTTGAATGGTGAAAGGGGATGATGAGACTAGTTCATAGAAAGTGATTTGGTATCAAAAGGATTTTTCTACACTTTTCTATGGATTTTCAAAGTTCTAGATCTAAACTTGGATCTTCATGAATCAAGTGATTCAAGAGATGAAATAGAGAGATTGAGAGAGTTAATATGAGGATCATACCTCCTAGGATCAAAGATTAGTGAAGAAGAAACAAGTTTTCACCCAAAAACTTCAACTTTTGATGATCAAACTAGGGTTTTTGTAAAGAACTTTTGATGAACACTCAAGACTCATGAAGAACATGAAGAACAAGTGAGAGAAAGAAGAGAGAGGGAGAGAAAGAGTGATGGCCGGAATGGCCAAGAGAGAGAAAGAGAGAAATATATATATTGATGTCATGGCAAACTTGTAAATAACCAAAAGGGTAATTTGGTAATTCCTTAAAGACTAGGGGGCATAAATGCCATTTCCCCTATAAATATCTAGATATTTCTGGAAAGGTAATGATGACGGCAAAACGGTCTTTTCATTCAAGGGCAAATGGTAATTATGAAAAGGTTCAAGGGCATTTTAGTCATTTCACGTCCAGATATTTTCTAAACGTAATCATTACACTGATGAGTCACTAATGAGTCATAGCACACCATGTGACTTCAATCTTATCCGTAGCAGGTCACGTTAAATCCTTTCACAGCTCCAAACGTCACCCGGTTCGAACATACACCCGGATATAATATATTATTCCCGACTTTAGTCATCAGGACGGATTTCATCAAAGATGTAGAGAATAAATCCCCAGACTTACTGTCTCGTTCACGAGTCCAAATTAGGTCTCGATAGTAGAAAAAGACTATCCGTGAAAAACGTAGACCAGGCTCCGTTTGAGCTTTCGCCCGAAACTTAACCATGGCTTCCTATGGTTGTGTAGGACATTCCTATCTGGTCAGAATATTTTATTTCACTTTCTAAACCCTCCAATAAAATACAAACGTTAAAAAACAGGAGAATTGGAAAACGTGAAAATCGGGGCGTTACATGGGGTCATCTCATCTTGGTGGTATCAGAGCGTCGAGGACGTTCTGCAGCCAATGGTATTATTCCCCTAAGAGAGGAGGGTCGTCTCATTATTATGGTATCAAAGCAGTTCAATTCTAAATCGGATTGTGAAGGTTAAGTGTAATGGCTTTGACGGTTGATAACCGAGTCGTATCAACTGTGTCGGGTTTTGCGTAGAGTGTCCGATGCACGAGTTATCGAAGTGTGATAATTGTTTTCATTCATAAGGCATATGATATGTTTAACTGTTAAAGTGCTATTATATGTCTTATGAATTGGCACTGATGGTTCCTTTTTACAGGAAGCTAAATGGCACGTGGAAGGGGAAAGCCGACAACTAGACCTAATGATGATAACAATAATGGAGACCACTTAGGGATAGGGAGTGGTGGTGACACCTCTGAAGCCATGCGGGCCATGAGGGATTTGGCTACCGCCATGATGTAGCAGACTCAACAGACTGCCCAATACATGCAAAGGTAGGAAGAGAGGGAAGTCAGATAGGATCAACTGCATGCTGTAAGGGAGAATGAGATGGTGAATACGGGTCTCAATGCCTTCATGAAGGAAAGTCCTCCCCAATTCCACGGAGAGTATAACCCTGAGGATGCGGAAATGTGGTTGCAGGAGATAGAAAAAGTTTTTATGGCTACACACTATAGAGAAGACAGAAAGGTCGCATATGCTGCCCTCATGTTAGTAGGAGCAGCAGAGGATTGGTTGAGAACCAAGGCCAGGCTGCTAGAGGCCGGAGGAAGGGTGTTGACATGGCAAATGTTCAGGGAGTGTTTTTTGGAGAAATACTTTCCGAGGAGCATCCAGCAGGAAAAAGAAAAGGAGTTCCTGAGTCTGAAACAGGAACAGCTATCCGTGGGTGAGTACGCGATGAGGTTTGAAGCGCTACTCAATTTCTCAGTTCTATCAGATCCATCCGGATGAAGAATGGGTCTGCAGGAGGTTCGAGGATGGGTTGAGGCCCGAGTTGAAGCGAGCAATGCTGCCTTTGAGTATTGGATCTTTTCCTGAGTTGGTGGGTTAATGCACAGTGGTTGAGGGACATGACCGAGCAGGGACTGTCATCCAACAAAAGACAAGTGGTGGACCTGTTCGGAGCAGTCAAAGTGGCAGAAGCAGCAATTTCCAAAGGAGAGTAGGTTCGTATGATTGCCCGGCTCGATTCAATGTCAACCATGGAGTGAGCGGCTCCAGTCAGACACAGCAAGGGATCAAAACTTGTTTCCGGTGCGGAGGACCGCATATGGTCAAGAACTATCCAAGGACCCAACACATTAGGTGTTTTAATTGCAATCAGATGGGTCACTACGCGTCAGAATGCAAGCCCGAAGTGAGCAGAAGGGCTCAGTTTCAGCAGCAGAGTGGTAGGACTCAGAGTGGTGGAGCGAGATCAGTCGTGGCAAGTCCACAGAGCAGGCCACAGACGACCGGAAGGGTGTTTGCCGTGCGAGGTTCTGAAGTCTCCCAAATTCCTAATCTGATCCAAGGTAAGTGCTTAGTTTCTGGTAAGCTTTTGTCGGTTCTGCTTGATTCGAGGGCTACGCATTCTTTCATATTGGTAGAGTGTATGGATCATTTAAGGTTGCCTGTTTCTACTTTGCCATATGACTTAACTGTTTCAACACTTACTGGCGATTCTCTAACAACCCTATCTGTATGGCATAAATGTCCCGTTACGGTAGAAAACCGTCATTTTCTTGTTGACCTTATCTGTTTGCCTATGCAACAGACAGATGTAATCCTAGGCATGGACTGGCTTTCGGCCAACCATGTAATGTTAGAATGTTCAAATAAAATTCTTAGTTTTTCCGAGCAATTTGGATTGATGCCTGCCAACAAGAGTACTCCGACGGGTGGACGATCGGACGATTATATGGTGCTGTTCTCTTTGGAAGTGAAGGAGACTCCTAGTGTTGAAGCTTTGCCTATCGTGTGAGAATTTTAGGATGTTTTTCCCGATGACGTTCCTGGATTACCACCAGAGAGAGAGGTGGAGTTTGCTATAGACTTGGTATCGGGAACTGGACCTTTATTGATAGCACCGTATCGGATGTCTCCAGTGGAGCTGATGGAGTTAAAGAAGCAGTTGGACGAGATGCTAGGCAAGGAATTTATCAGACCTAGTGCATCTCCGTGGGGAGCTCCAATGTAGTTTGTGAAGAAGAAAGACAGGAGCTCAAGACTGTGCATAGATTATCGTCAGCTGAACAAAGTGACGATAAAGAACAAGTATCCGTTACCACGGATAGATGATTTGATGGATCAGCTGAAAGGGGCAGCTGTGTTTTCTAAGATCGACCTGCGATCTGGTACCATCAAATTCGGATTAAGAAGGAGGATGTGCCAAAGACTGCTTTTCGGAGTCGGTATGGTCACTACGAGTATTTGGTTATGCCGTTTGGTGTGACTAACGCTCTAGCCGTGTTCATGGATTATATGAACAGGATCTTCTGACCATTCCTCGAGAAGTTTGTTGTTGTTTTTATTGATGACATCCTTGTATACTCTTCGAGTAAAGAGGAACACCAAGAGCATCTGAGGGCGGTGTTGCAAGTGCTAAAGGACCGGCAGTTGTATGCTAAACTGTCGAAGTATGATTTTTGGTTAGAGGAAGTTCAGTTTCTAGGCCATGTGATCAGTAAGGATGGAATCGCAATGGATCACTAGTACAGAAAGTACTTTTAACATCGGTTAAGGAGGCGATGTTAATTCAAGCGATGTTAAAAGTGTGACTTTTATCATCCATTGTAGCTGCAACCGATGTTAAAAGTAAACTTTTAACATCGGTTTTAGGAACACACGATGTTAAAAGTATACTTTTAACATAGGTTAATATAACAACCGATGTTAAAATTAAATTTTTTTTTTAAATGGTGTGTTACATTTATAGTTCTTTCCCACCCTGCATATCAATCAGTATATCATCCACAATTCAGTACACAACATAATGCCAGAAACAGAGTCAAACATGTAACTCATATATTGCAACTCCAGAATTACAATATTACATTTACACAAGTCCAGAATAATTAAACTAAATTAAATGACAATACATATATACAGTGTTATAAGTGCAATAACCTAAAATCCAAAATGTGTCACATGCAATACATACAAGTGCAAAAATCATATACAATCTATATTATGCTGCATAGTATACTCATAAAAGAAATTAGCAAAATGATCCCTCAGGTCTTTCATCTCTTCTTTATCAAGTGGAGTTTGATCGTGAAAAGCCTGCACAAGTTTAAATAAACTCTACATTAAATCATCAACCAAAACAAAATATAATTTAACTTGAGCAAAACTTTATATTTATTACCTTTTGCCATCCATCAATAATAGTGGCGGAGACCACGTTCAACATATGTTTCATCACGTAGTATCCACACTCCCAGCCGCCAGCTTGTCTACGAGACTACAAGGCAATATGAAATTGAATATCAAGTACAATACTAATATAATAATAATTACTGTTGTAAATTTTTTGTAAGAAATAATAAACTACTTACGAGTGGGATAATCCATTCAGGCTTTCTTTTTTACTTGGATGGCCTACTTTTGCCATCTACACAAGCCATGCTACTTGCAACCATAGCTCTACGATTAAAAATAATAATGTCAATTATGTTCATGTAATAAAGCAAAAGCAATTTGAATTACAAATTAAATTAAAGCTTACATGTCAATCGCGTCCTTCAATTCAGATGTCGGACTATAGTGCAACGAGCATAAGAAGATGACACGATGCTGGCTAGGATGAAGTACGAGCAACTGCCAATGGCCACTCCTAAGTATTGGTGCTAGATAAATATCTTTCTTTGTTCGACCAAGTAGCTTCAGGATGTATGTCTTCATCGTATTCCCATTAGTGCAGTAATTTCCCTGAATTACGCTTGGGTCTAAGAATCCATACGTATTCTGGTTGCCTCTTTCCATACATAAGCGATGAAGATACCTAAGATATTAGAATAAAATAATGTTAAATACCTAAGACATTGAAATAAATTATAGAATTAAAATACCTAAGATGCATGTCAACAGTGTACTTACGTGCACCACATACTCAGAACGATATTGGCTAGCCAATTACTAGGCAGACATATGTCACCTATATCCTTCCCAGAGAAAGAAAAGGCTGGCAAGTCGCAAGCACCTTTGTGTTCCAACGGAATAGCATATTCTTTATCTAGCGCATCCGCAGCAAATGCGGCCAAATGAGCTACATTCGATCTTAGCTTTTTATCAATGTTCTAAGCAACAAAGATAAGGCATTAGTTAAGTAATGTCATTTGTAAATAAATAAGACATAAGTAATTAAATGATTAATCTGAAATTAATATGCATACATGGGAAAAAGGCATCTCAACTGGCTTATGTGCATCCTCACAGCTCCCCACGGTGCTCACATGCTGAGAAGGTTGGCTCATTGGGCTTTGTTGGGAAAATGTAAGCCCCCTAGATGACATCTCTTTTATGAATGATCCCATAAGTTCCGGAAACATCTCTCTTTTAAGCTCCTCCTTAATGCTTTCCCACTCGTGGCTGCTGATTCGGCTTCCAACATGGACTCGTCGTCTGTGATATTGCCGAATGCCCACTAGCCCTCCAACACCCTTTACAAAGCCAGGGTGGTCATCTTTATCTAGGGCAGTGCTCAGGATATCCCTATGTCCATGTTGAACGAATGATCCTTGCGAGCTTTGTTCCACTAGCGATGTCTATAATGGGGAAATTCACAAAATATGTGTAAGGTAGTGTTTACTTAACTTTATTAATTACAAGTAGAAGTAATCTATTAATTACTTACAATCTTTTCAGCGACAATGCGTGTGGGCTCGGCTTTAAAATCTCCCGATTTTGTCTTTCGGGCTTCCATCCATGTTTCATGGCGTTCGGGTGGAGATGGAGGATTAACAACTATTTCTCCATCAGCTTCAGCTTCTCCATCAGCTCCACCTTCTTCTTGCTTCTTTTTGGCCTCCTCTTACTTCATTTTCATCTTCTCCTCCATAATCTTCTACCGAACCATACGATAGCCACCACAAGACATATGGTGTGGGTGTACATTGTTTTTCTGGATTTCCTTGGCCTTTTTCCTTTTCTCCTGTTACAAATAACACGTACTCAATTCAATTAAATAAATAAATAAATAAATAATTTAGATAGGCCTATTATAAAAAATATAACGGGAAAATAACCAGAAAGGCAGGGTCTTGTCGGCTCACAACAAACCTATCCCACGCCTCCTTATCAATAGAAGAGTATGTGTCAAGTGGAGATTTGTCGTCTTTCTTCTCAAAAATATATCTATTGCCCAAATAGGTCTTGAACCCCGTCCACTACTTCGCGGCAAACTTCTTACATTCAAGAGTATTCGGGACATCAAAGGTCAACTATAGTACAAAACAAAATGGAGGAAATATTAGAGTATGATAATAATATAAGTAAATACAATTTAGATACAAATAGAGAGGATAAAAGTAAAATACCAAGATTGAAGACCAAATTTGATCCTTCACCATACTCGGTACCTGAGCCCATTCCTCAATCAGAATGCTAACCCTGTTTCGAGCTTCCAGGGCCACAAAACCGATGAATTTGTCAGCATTCGGCCAGCCCCATATGTATCAAACTCAAACGGAAGCCTCTGATCACCGCAACGACTCAGGGCCAACGATCGTAACTTTGTGGCTGATCTACCCTTTTTTTTGGGGCGTGCATCACCTGATCCGATATGTGAAGGAGAAAGAGAAGGAGGAATGCCTACTGGATCAGTCATGTATGCCTATTTAGACAAAAATAAATAAATTAGGTTAGTATATAAGAATGGATAAAAAAATATAAGTCTACTATAACATGGATAAAAAAGCCTACTTTAACATGGATAAATAAAAATAAGTCTAACTTAACATGGAGAAATAAAAATAAGTCTAATTTAACATGGATAAATAAAAAAAGAATACTTTAATTTAAACATAATTTAGACTATGGTGAAGTTTAGATCAATATCCCTTCATGATGATCTTCACGAGTGGCAAGTACATCGTCCACTACATTTTCCTCGACGAAAATAGGCATCTGTGTTAAGAAAGAAGCAGTTTCTGGAATATCAAGAGTTGAATCTTGATTTCATGGATACCATTATGCATGCTTTTTCCTTGGAGAACAACTGACCACCTTTTGTTAGAAGTATCATTGATATAAAACACTTGTTTTGCTTGGGAAGCCATGATGAACGGCTCTTCCATGTGACCTACTTTGTCAAGGTCTACCAATGTAAATCCTAATTCTTCAGTTTGCACACCACTGTTACTGTTAGCCCACTAACAGAGAAGGATTACCAAGTAGAAGGGGAGTTGGGGCGGTTCAATTGCGGTGGTCAGTTGTAGAAGAGAGAAAGTTGGGGTGGTTCAGTTGCGATGGTTCAGTTGTAAATGGTTCTGAGCAAATATTAGCAAAAATTGTATTTAGCAGATGAGGGTTTTAGCAAATAAAAATAGGGCAGAGAGAGTTACGTACCTTTCCGAAGAGGAAGTGATGGTGGTGGTTCTACGATGGCTCACGAACGGAGGAGAAGGAGGTCAGTGAAGAGAAGAGAAAAGTAGGTCGCGGGACTGAGAACACTGTAACGTTGAAATGTAGGGCGCGAGACAGAGAAGGTTTGAGAAAGTTAACGTTATACATTTTAATAACTTTTAACATCGGTTGTTAGAAAAATCGATGTTAACTTTATTTTAACATCGGTTATATTTAAAAATTGACTTTTAACATCAGTTTACTAAAAACCGATGTTAAAAAGTTGGCACCAGTAAATATGGAATGGAGGGAAGAAACTTTTAACATTGGTTGTACAAGAAACCAATGTTAAAAGTACATTTTAATATCAGGTTACTTATAACCGATGTTAAAAGTTTCTTCCCTCCATTCCATATTTATTGGATTGCCACCCAGTCTCCAGTTTTAACATCGGTTTTTAATGAACCGATGTTAAAAGTGTACTCCATGCTCTATTTATTTACAAGTTTCCACCGCGTCTATTTTTAACATCTGTTTTTCTTTAATAGATGTTAAAAGCCTGACGTGAAAAGTCTATTTTCCACTAGTGGATCCTGCGAAAGTTGAGGCCGTAGTGAGTTGGGAAAGCCCTAAGTCTGTAAACGAGGTGAGGAGTTTTCTTGGTTTAGCGGGCTACTATCGGAGGTTTATAGAAGGATTCTCTAAGATTGTGTTACCAATGATGCAGTTGACGAGAAAAGGGAAAACATTTGAGTGGTCAGAGGCTTGCGAGCAAAGTTTCCAGGAGCTGAAAGGAAGACTGACCACGTCACCTGTGCTGGTGTTACCAGATCCTTTAGGACGATTCGATGTATACTGTGATGCATCTTATCAAGGCTTGGGATGTGTGCTCATGCAAGACAGAAAGGTGGTGGCTTACGCCTCCAGGCAGTTAAGAGTACATGAGCGGAGCTACCCAACGCATGATCTGGAATTGGCTGCGATAGTGCTTGCATTGAAGATATGGAGACACTATCTTTATGGTGCTAAATTTAGTGTGTTTAGCGACCATAAGAGCCTGAAGTATCTGTTCGACCAGAAGGAGTTGAACATGCGGTAGATACATTAATAGCACAACCACACACACAATCATCACCAATAACCATCCTCGAGTTTATTGATCTTAACTACTCATCTCACACTCTCATGCACCTAGACCTGACATGAAGATGCAGCCACATTCCTATGTCACAACGTATCTCCTACCAAGCAGGATGAAAGTCAAACGTCATCCGAGCAGCAAGTTCCGTTACACCCACGGGTAAATTACATCCCCTACCAAGCAGGATCCTCACCCCCTACCAAGCAGGGTGACACTATTCCCCATTCCCGATAGGAATAGCTGTCTTGGTGTCGAAAGGCACATCGGAGATCTCATAAGCTCACAGTAGACCTATCGAGCATCTATCTGTAGTTTCGGTTTGACCTCGCGTAATCCTAGATCTACGCGGCTGTGACATCACCACATGATACAATCTAGCATGAATCCTCGCGACTCATTCCGATCAATAGCTTAGCAGCTCAACCCCGTCACCTAACACACTGAACACCAACACTCCCTACCAAGCAGAGTGTTCACGACTATCCATAGTCCTCAATCATTTCACCAGGTTGAGTGCAATAGCTTATTTCCACCAAATGATCTTATCTCATACATCTCCCAATTCACAACGATCATCTCTTAGCTCAAATAAAACCAACAATCACATGTGCATTGTCATATTATCATGCCGCATGTTATCATCATATCATCAGATGAGGCAATTAAGCATATTGTCATCATATCACCAAATAGGCCAATAAAGCATGTTATCACAAGCATGGTAAAACATGTATCCACAATCATGATAAACACATATTCACAAATACTTCATAGTAAACATATAAGTATGTTAAACATACGAACTTAATCAATATAGTATCAACCTACGGTGATAAACCTAAAATGCCTAAGCCTACATTGGTACCACTTTCCGGTAATTGCCAATGTTGACTTAGGTGTTGTCGGTTACTCAACCACTAGTAGGGTTTAGGATCCCCTACACATATCAATGTATTCTACTCTACTCTTCCTCCCCAACGAGTGTGAGATCTCATAAGCTCACAGTAGACCTATCGAGCATCTATCTGTAGTTCCGGTTTGACCTCATGTAATCCCAGATCTACACGCCTGTGACATCACCACACGATACAATCTAGCATGAATCCTCGTGACTCATTCCGATCAATAGCTTAGCAGCTCAACCCCGTCACCTAACACACTGAACACCAATACTCCCTACCAAGCAGAGTGTTCATGACTATCCATAGTCCTCAATCATTTCACCAGGTTGAGTGAAAGTAGCTTATTTCCACCAAATGATCTTATCTCATAGATCTCCCAATTCACAATGATCATCTCTTAGCTCAAATAAAACCAACAATCACATATGCATTGTCATATTATCACGCCGCATGTTGTCATCATATCATCAGATGAGGCAATTAAGCATATTGTCATCATATCACCAAATAGGACAATAAAGCATGTTATCACAAGCATGGTAAAACATGTATCCACAATCATGATAAACACATATTCACAAATATGTCATAGTAAACATATAAGTATGTTAAACATACGAACTCAATCAATATAGTATCAACCTACGGTGATAAACCTACAATGCCTAAGCCTACATTGGTACCACTTTCCGGTAATTGCCAATGTCGACTTAGGTGTTGTCGGTTACTCAACCACTAGTAGGTTTTAGGATCGCCTACACATATCAATGTATTCTACTCTACTCTTCCTCCCCGACGAGTGTGATTCTTTCCCCAACCTTAGAGCGGTTGATGCAACGATCATGAACACTATCACGATCACACCAACACCACAGCCACCACCACGCGAGTCTCCACCACCGCCACCACCACCGCAGCTGCCTCCTTCGCCACGAGCACCGTCGCAACCTCAAACTTTGCCCTAATCACGGAAACAACGTATAAACAACATTATTAATCATTCAAGAAATCGAGAAACCAATCCATGGAAGTCATAGTACTTGAAGCCCTGATCACTATTGTGCAATCGGAATCACAATCCGATACCTCAATCTTCCCCGTGATCACTTTCTCTCTCTAGAAACTTGCTTTCTCTCTCTCTAGAGCTCTCAGTTTCTGACATTTTCTAAGTTTTCGTCCCAGCCAAAATGGAGAAGAAAGACTTAAGTTGTGCTGTCAGGCTGTCCACGCTTGAGCATGGGAAGACTCCACGTTTCAGCGTGGGCACGCTCTGATGTGGGAAAACTCCACGCTCAAGCGTGGAGTGCTGATCGCCACATCTCTACCACACGTCGCGTGCGCGCTGACACGTGCACCCCCACGCGTCCCCCTTCCAGGCTCTGACGTTCAACTACCCAGGCTCTAACGTCAACGGTCAACGTTTGATCATGGGGTTGCTCCACGTCTAAACGTTGGACTCTGATTTGGCCTATTCTTTCACGTTTTTCCACTCTCTGGACCCTTTCCAAGGCCAAATTGTCCCAAATTTGAACCATGGCTTCCTCAACACATAAGAAACCTAATTAAGCCCATAAGCATGCTTAATTAATGTCCCATACACTAATCAAGAAAACGGGGTGTTACAAAATTCCTCTTGAGTTCTTAACTTAGTGGCTTTTTAGTAAAATTGGTCATTATACCATTTAACTTAAAAGCTTTTCATCTCTCAAACCAAAACATTTTTTAAATCTTTAATTAAGAGTTTTAAGCAGCTTAATCTTCATTATCAAGGTATAGCCAATGCTATGCTCTCAACCAATCCAGTCAAAGAAATCACAATGCAAGATATACATATATCCATTAAATCTTAAAATCAACATCATACATATATTCAATCCTAGGCAACAACGCCACAATTCATGTTTAAATAACCAAGCACATATTCCCCAAATAAATCAAGCATATACATCACATAATATATTCATTAGAGAATCACCAATATCACTCCAAATAACATAATCACAATCATCCAACAAACAATCTTTTGCGGCTATCAAACTCATTGGAGATATTCTCCCCTTACCTCTTGACGTCAAGTGAGGTTCCTTCCCTTCGATTTTTCAATGTTTCCCTCTACTTCACAAATCACTAACTCCCGCAATTCAAGCGAAACGACCAAGTGGTGTTCACGGTCTTTGGTCTGAATGATCCTCTGAAGTTCAGAGTACTCCACGAATCACCAAACTACAACTACTCAACAAATCCTTCACCACACAACATAGTACAAGTTAATCTTTGAAAAAATCTTGTTAATCCATTATGATGTTGGATCGGACTTCACTAATTAATTAGGCTAAGGATGTTAAAATTTTTCTGACTCTTGGATCAATGATCCTTAAGTATGATTAAGACATAATCAATAATCATTTGTAAAGATTTGAATCAAAACCCATCTAACCAACTAGGATAGGGTTCGGGCATCCATGGGGAAAATAGGAAGGAAATTTCTTTTGGGTTAATGTTTCTATATGATCAATATATACATCACGGTGAGTTCATAGAAATTGGTTTCATGATCATACGATTTTTCTATGATTTTCTAGAGATTTTTTATTATAAGACCCTAGAATTGAAAAATGTTGATCATGGCCTTTAATCAAGAAAATGAATGAAGAACATAGAGTTTATTGATCAAGGAGATTATGGTATACCTCTTGGATGATGAAAATATGCAAGAAATCAAGCAAGTTCTTCACAATTTTTGAATATGGTTACTTGAGAAAAGGAGAGAAAGTGACGAAGTTGATGGAGGTATGAAGAAATGAGTGAAATGGTCTTGATGGGAGGGTTTTGGGCGTGAATAGCAAGGGACAAGGAGGGCAAAGATTTGTTCATTTAGGGACAAAAGAGTAAATTCACTTAGGGGCAAAATTGGCATTTTAACAAAAGACTAAGGACATACATGACCTACAATCTTTAAAGCCATAAATATCTTAGATATGTTTTTGAAGGTAATGATGGTGGGTGGTGAGTCATGCGGCACGATTGTATTTTCATCAATTCCTAGGGGCAAAATGGTCTTTTATCGCTAAAATATCTTAGATATTTTTTTTGAAGGAAATGATGATTTGTGGTGAGTCATGGTGGTGACTCACCCGCTGACTCACCGCACTCAGGTGACCTATGTCCCTCGTCCGGTGGCCGGTTTTTTCTCTGCACGCTTGTTCTCGATTCCATCGATTTCTCGATTTAGGTTTTTACGCCTGCATAAAGTATAATAACTTATTTATTTTGAAAATTTTCAAAATGATCAATATCATTGGAAATGAGATATAAAACTTATCTGTTTCGTTCACGAGTCAAAATTAGGTTTTCTGATCAGTAAAATTTTACTGTTAGTGAAAATGCAGACCGGGTTTCATCTGAATTTTCAACCCAAAATTTAACCGTAACTCTCTATGATAATGTAGAGTATAAATATGATCTTGGTTTATTCAAAATCATTATCTAAATCTCGGATAAAATATAAAATATATATATATATATATATATATATATATATATATATATATGTTTACCGTAATTGATGAATAGTAAAAATCAGGGTGTTACACTTGGTTACCAAAACAATGCCAAAACCGTGACCTAGAAGAAAGTATCAACAAGTTCAAAACTTGATTTTTAACACCATGAACATGATAAGACAAAGTGTTCCCTTAGAGTAAAGACATGAAGGAACTAAGTTAGGAACTTACTTCTTCAAAGAAAGACTCACAACAAGTTCAAGAAGCTTGAAGACTCCTTGAAAGATTCTTGAATAACTTTATGTAAAGAACTTCAAATGAAGAAATTCAAAACATGAAAGTTTTTTATATGAATGATATCAACAAGGATATGAAGTCAAAGTGATGAAATAAAATGAGTAGGATTACTCACTAGCCCTGGCCGAAACTAGACAGGAAGAGTGTGAAGAGAGAAACTTGGAGCCTTTGGTGTTTTAAGTTGAAAATGGATGGAATAGTGATTTTTGGTGTCTTAATCACCAAATGGCCGAACTCTCCCCTCCTTGTGGACTCCAAAATTTTGTCCAAAGTTTTTAAATGAGATTGGAGGCTTTAGTACAAGATTAACTGAAAAGGGTTAAAACACTTTCTATTTATGGTTAGTGTCATAACCTTGAATTGAAATAATGGAAAGGGAAATCTTGGCTCCTCCCAAGGTGGTATGGCCGATTGGCCCATGCAATGTAACTTGGATAGTTACATTTTCCATTTAGTTAGGAATAAGGTGTTTAGGATTTTTATCAAAAATGGATAATCGGTTTTTACAACTGTTGGTAAATTTTTGGATTTCATGAAAAATAATTATCTTCAATTGGAATAATCAACAAGGTAATGGAAAAATGTAATTCAACATTACATCTCACTTGATTCCCCGTTTCCCGACCTTCGGCACGCAAAACGAGAAATTATCCGATATCGGCTAAAACAGAACTTTTACCGGTTTTCGTCTCAAAATGACAAAGGAAAACTTTATCACAACAATTATCATGGATATGAAACCACTAATGAAATCATTCATAAATAACTCATAAGGTCAAACACAACATAAAAGGTAGAATTCACATTGTCAAAGTGATTACAACAAGTTACAGAAAACGGGGGTGTTATAATACATCCCTGTTTTAATAACAAAAGTCATTACGACAGCTGAATCACATACATATGAATCACATAAAGGGCAAGAAAAGAACCACTCCTTTTTTACTGATATCAAAAAGGGGGAGAAAAGAAATAAAATGAAAGGAGAAGAAAGGAAATAAAAGGAAAAGAGGAGAAAGGAAATAAAATATTTAATTTGAATAAGTTTTATTTCAAGTTTTATATGATAGACTTAGTTTAAAACATGATGATAAGTCTTTATGTAACATCCTGATTTTCTGTGACTCTAATCGAGCTGGTTAACCTCGATTAGGGCTTTGGATGCTGTATGAATTGTTTGGTGTTAGTTTAAGACTTAGTTTGAAGCTTAGGAATAGGCTTGAACAAGATTGGAAGTGCCTGAGGTGTTAAACGAGAAACTGTGGAAGTCAAGTGTTTGGAAGGCTCTTCCCAGCTGAGCATCACGCTCAAGCATGGGAAGGGAGCACGCCCTAGCGTGCCAACGCTCAAGCGTTGGTATGCTGCTCGCTCAAGCGTGCGGAGTGCATTTGCCAGCTGGTGTGCTTTTTGACGCGTGTACTACACGTGTCAAGCCAGGGCAAAGGCGGAGTGGACGAGGCTCCACGCTCAAGCGTGGAGGGAACCTCATGCTCAAGCGTGCTGAGAGTCCACGCTTTAGCGTTCTCAGCAGGATCACTTAAGTGGAGGTTTTCACTTTCATCCACACTTGGTCATTTTCCCCATTTGCAAACACGAAGTTGTAGAGCGTTTTAGAGAGAGGACAGAGCTCTTAGAGCAAGAAAGCTCCGTTTCGAGGCGATTGAAGTACCAGAACGCGATTCTGATCGCAAGGTTGTGATCGCGGCTAGGTTATCTGCAACTTTAACGGATTCGTTTCTCGATTCGCCCATGGCAAACTCGAATCCCTAACACGCGCTCTTCATGTTCTTGGCATTTTTTGAGTCTTTACCTCTTTCTTTGATTGTTGAGGTTGCCCTAGGGCTAACACTATTGCATGTGTGTTGTGCTCTTGATTAGGGTAAAGTTCATGTTCGTGAGCATGCGAGTTGGAGGCGGAACCGCGGCAATATCGGGGCTGTCCGTGGCTGTTAGAGGCGCTGCAAGCTTGTTGGTGGAGTTCTAGTGATCGTTTCGAAGTTAGCGCCAACAGTTCAGGTGGGGAGAAAGAGTACTGCTGCTGTGGAAAGACAAGAGTAGTTTAGTTGTGTTTATGCTGTGTGTAGGGAAGCCCTAACCCTACTAGTGGTTGAGCCCAGATAAAGTACCTAAACCCTAGTTTTAGCATACTTTGGACTATCGCCGTTAAGTTTGGAAAACCTAGGTTAGAGAACTGTTGATTGAGGATGATTTGCTTCGTATGGCTGTTGTAATGTTGATTTCCATTGTTGCTATATGTATACATGCCTATATGCTACTTGGTATATATCATATTCTGTTATGTGCTATTATCGAAGTTGCTGCTAATATTGTTACTGTTGCTGTTGTTTTGATGTTATGAGGCTAAGAGTAGTGGCGGTATGTAATGTAACACCCCGAATTTCACCTTATATTAATACATATTATTATGTATTATTCTTGACCAATATATGTGGTTATTCTCGCCCATGAGATTTAGATTCATGTTTGGGATAGTTTAGCCTTAAGGAATGGTCAATGCATTCAAGTCCAAGAAACATGTTTTACGGTTTTGTTCATATCTTGAGTTCTAGACATCCGATTGAGTTGATCTTGGATGCATTGGAAAGCTTAGAGAATTATATACAAGTCTTATTTCAGGTGTCAGGGCCAAATTCGGCTTCTATATTTTCTCTTAGCGAAGGAACTTCGCCTAGCGAATCTGGCAGACAGATTCTTGCAACTCTTTGGTTTGCCTAGCGAACATTGATTCGCTTAGCGAATCTGCGCGCAACAGAATCATGTTTTTGGGCTTCTAATCAGCCCATAATGACCCTAACTCATATTTGTACCATAAGACTCGACCTAAACCTATTTTATAAGTCGAATTACTCTTAGAAACTGCCTCTTCCTCTCCAAACAAGGATTTCTAAACCCTTTCCAAGGATTTTTGAAGGAGATTGCACCATTGTTCATCGTTCTTCGCCTCCTTCACTTGAAAAGCATCACTGCCATCACAATCCCTCTTCCTCACTGCTGCTTTTGAACCTTTTGGGGCTGTGATCGTGAAATCATGTGTCGTGAGATCGAGTGTTCGTGAGACGCAATCTTTCCGGTCCTTTTTCGCTTCCTTTGTTCATTGTGATCGTCATACTAGGTATGGGGGGAAGAAATAGATCATGAGTATGTGGGTTTTGGGATAGGTTAAGATGAAGGGGTTAACCCATGACCCCTATATGTTTGTCTATATGCATTGTAAATGTCTATGTATATGCTATGAGTGTAATTATGTGTATGTTATGTATATGCCTATGTGAATATTGCATAAATATATATGTTTATGGTTCTATGATTGTGATTATGGGTGTTTGTCTTGATGATATGTTTGAAACATTATGAGGTATGATGAATGGTATGTACATACATACAATATGCATTGATGAGATTTTATAATGTGCATTGATAATGATGACTTGATGATGATGTGCGTTACAATAAAGAAAATAGGATTACTGGAAGAACATAGCTTTAGGACATTTGGCACCCCATAATGAATGAGTTGATATGAGAGGTGAGATTGATAATATTGGATTAGTTTTGGAAATCCAGAGGAATGATTCTTGAGAGATGGGATGATAGGCATAGGGATAACTTAGAGAAATTCTTAAGATTCCCACATCTGCCATGATTCGCCTGGCGAATAGCCATTCGCGAGGCGAGACAGAGAGACCATTCGTAGTCTGACGTGATTTGCCTAGCGGATTGTAATCCGCGAGGCGAATGAGAGAACCAGATATTGGGGCTCTCGGGCTCGCCTCGCGATCCAGGATTAGCCTAGCGAATCTGAGAACCTGTTTAGGAGCTCTCGGGCTCGCCTCGCGAGCCACGATTCGCCTAGCGAATCTGGTTTTCTCACCCAGATTCTGTTGTGAAGGGATAATGATTAGGGTAATGGGAAAAAGACTGTGAGGTCATAATTCAAGGTTGATAATATAGAAAAGAACGTTAATAACTATATGACTTGAGATTTAAATATTAGGATCAAGTTATAATCTTAATAAGATATGAATTGTGGTTTAGATATTAGGATTAAGTTACAATCTTAATAAATATATGACTTGAGGTTTAAATATTAGGATTAAGTTATAATCTTAATAAGATATGAATTGAGGATTAGATATTAAGATTAAGTTATAATCTTAATAAATATCTAACTTGAGGTTTAAATATTAAGATTAAGTTATAATCTTATTAAAATATGAATTGATGTTTAGATACTAAGATTAAGTATAATACTTAACAAAGATAATGTTAAGTTAAGACCTAACAAAGAGAACAATTAATAAGACGATGATGTTATTGGTAACGATGTACTGTTACCGATGTTGTTGGTTAAATCATTCTTGATGCTTATTGGTCAAGTTTGATGTTGATAAATCATCTTTGATGCTTGTTGGTCAAAGTTGATAGCTATGTAATGGTATGATGGTGGATGGTTGGACATGTGTTTGCATGTTGTTGAGCATAGCATGCATCATACGTTGACGTTGATATGTTGGGTGGAAAGCAAACGATGAATCGCGATAGTGGAGGCTACGATGGGTGTTATCCCGGCCTTGCGGGTAGTTGGGTATGGAAGTTCCAGGTGACATGGGCTAGCTGCCTATTGTCGGAGTGACCTAAAGAATAAGCTTGAGTACCCTGACTAGCCGCTATACGTTATCAGGATTAGTGAGAGTGTTCGGGGATGGCCCATGGTCTAGCATATCATCCATGGTGATAACCGGACATGTACTCCTAATCGTCTTTCCAGAGTTAGAGCTGTTGGGCACATGCATACGGAGTAGTGATGTTGCATTCGCATTAACATGCATCCTTGATATATATTGATTATATCTGTGTTGATTGATGTATGTTGTATGCCATCTTAATTACTATTCCATTCTGTTTACATATATTCATGATTGTGTTTCTTACCCCTCTCTTTGTTATTCTTGTGTATATGTTGTGGTATATGCAGAGGAGGGTGAGCATGCTGACGAGGAGTGATCCCGAGGAGATCTCTCTCAGTAGTTAGGATTTATGATTTATGTTAGTTGGTTTTATTCTGATGTATTATCGGTATATGTATACCAGCTCTAATATGTGACATCGGGACTTGGGTTATGTTTATTATTTATGTTTTTCGCAGTTTGTTTTTAAAGGATTTTGATTATTTCAGATTCCTATGTTTTACGTTATAGATGATGTGATGCACATTACCCTTGAGGATATGTTTTTATTTTAATTGTACAATTTGTTTTTAAAGACAGGTATGATTTTATTCATGTTTTATTATATGCGGGGTAGTGGGTGTCACATGTAACATCCCAAAAACCCTATGTCTATTTTTTTAACTGTTTGTGTGAATAACTTGACTGAGAACACAATTTAATTAATCATAATCATAATAATAGTTGATAATTGGAAATTCATATTTGAATTTCAATTATGAGCTTAATAATCTTATGATGTTGTTTTGAATCTAGTGTGTTGTTTTGAGTCGGAATCGATAAAAATATTATTATTTTAATTGGGACTGCTTTGCCTTGGGATGATGCCAGGGCCAGGGTGTTGTTCTGGTCTGGAGCCGGGAGTAATTCATGACTGCATCTCACTCTTCACGAGACGTTGTCAATCATCCATCACCTTTTCATTCCTTTAACCAATGGATTATATTATTATGACTCTTGGTTAATAACCTAGCATCTTTTCCTTTTATGGAGAAAGCAAATTAACCTATTTATGGTTAATCTCTACTCTTTTAACAAGAGCTCAACACCTCTTGTACTTGCTTGATCATAGCTTTTGGATTTCTTACACAAATTACATCACTATGTCATAAACCAATTAATTAAAATTGGTTGCCCAAAATTTGAAAAGGCCATACGGCCTTAGTGTTATTACAACACTACAAACCATTTCATTTCCCACTTCAAGAGATTAAACTCACTCCTATTCAAGAGCATTTCATTTCCTCTCTTCTCTCTTACTCTCTCTATTCGGCACTCTCTCAAAGTTCATCATCCAAAATTCTTCTTCGATTTCTAACACCATAGATCATCTAGTCTTGATCTCTAGAATAACTTTGGTGAAGAAAGTTTTCCCTTTGGAGGAACTATGTTCTTGAGCCCCAAGAACATCAACCTTGATCTTCAAAGTGTTCTTCATAAAGTAAGCTTCTAACCTTATTTCTTCTTCATTTCATTTCATAGAATCATGAAGCAACCTTTCCTAGCTCATGATTTTGCTAAACAAAGTTTAAAATCTTGGTGTTTTTGGCAAACATAGGTTCAGCCAACTCCTTGTTCTTGGAGCTTGGAGTTTTGCTCATCCTAAGAATCTACAAGAGGTAATGGGGGAGTGAACCTCATCACACCACATTGGTGGTGGTGAAGATGGTTTATGGGTTTGGTTTGGGGAAAACCCTAAACCAAGGGTTTCCTATTTATATATTTGGTTCTCTACGAGAACAATGTTGTAATAATTATTTGTTGCTTGATTTGTGTTCATTGATGTGTTTGAATGGTTGAAAAGAATTTTTATGTGAGGTAAAACCCTAACCTAGAGTTCCTTCATCTTTTGTTGGAAAGAGTTTGTGAAAATGTGATTTTAGGATCTGACATTGTGTGAGTCATTTCGGTTTTTCTCTCAACCTAGATCTTTGATTTCAAAACTTGTTTTTGATCCTGAAACTAGACATCTTGGGCTTCATTTTGAGTACAAATTTCGTGTGTTTTCATGAATAATTGACCCTTGAAAACCCATTTCAATCAGATCATAAAATTCTGCCTTGGATTCTGACTACAGTGGTTTGTTTCGTAAAACTGTGCTAACTCGGTTACTGTTTATGAAAATGAGTTTTGTAATCAAAAAGTAGACATCCTAAGCTTTCATATGAGTCCTCATTTTGCTCAAATCCAAGTTCGTTTGGTCAATCAAATGTTTGTCACAAGTTGATGCTTGGTATGCTGAAATTTTCTGTATACGGGTTTTGGTGTTGATATTTGGAATTATATGTTATGGTGTTGGTGTGACTACTTGTGTTTGAATTTTAGTATTGAAAATCATTTTGGCATGGTGAAAAACTATTCTTAGGTTCAAGGCCTAAGGATTGGATTTTTGAATGATGAACTTGTTCATGCATTTACTATTTGATGGAATGACTATATGTTGAGATGTTTTTCATGATGCTAGCATATTGTCGGATGGCTTGTATTTTGTTGGAAAACACCATGTGGGGTTCGGCCTTATTAAGATAGAAAGGGGAAGCCAAAGCTTCTATGTTCAAGTAATAGTATAATGGACTTAAATGATTCCAAGAAGGCAAAAGAAATTAAAAAGACCTATCATACTTACATGGAGGCATTCGGCCAAACCATAGTAATTAGGGCTAGGGACCTACAATGTTGATGCTAAGAGGCTTAATGTGTTTATACTAAAGTATAAAGGGAATAGAAATTAAAAAGTTTTTCAAAAGAATTCAAGTTTTGGTTCCAAAGAACCAAGTATTGTAAATTGAGTATTTTGATCTCGTGTGAAAAGTATTTAAGGATAGGAGGGTTGATGTTGATCAACCACTTATTTTATCATGTTGTTTCAAGGAAAATATCTTCAAGAACAAAGAG
Source organism: Ammopiptanthus mongolicus (assembly GCA_039655645.1). Lineage (NCBI taxonomy): Eukaryota > Viridiplantae > Streptophyta > Magnoliopsida > Fabales > Fabaceae > Ammopiptanthus > Ammopiptanthus mongolicus. Next base: position 60,757,251 of record CM077345.1, read on the forward strand.
TTTTCTAAATGATTCATGTGGTTTCCAAAGGTTTTGGTTAGTAAACCTACTTTTAAGAGAAATGAGAATTCCTGTAAGTGTTTTCTTTAAAACAATAAGTCTTTACACTGCTACGATTAATTTTGAAATCTTACAAAACAAATGAGTTATAGTTTTCATTTGAAAATGAAAAGGTGATTTAAAGAAAGATATGTTTTCCTTTTTTATGCTAAGTAAAGGAAATTAGTATTATTTCAAAGGAAGTTTTACGCTAGTTTGGAAAAAGACAAGGTACTGTGTATCTTGGGGTTTTGAATACCTTACGAGTATATGTATAGAGTTTCAAAACTATGTTTGATAAACGGGGATTTCATGAACCAGTTGACCACTAAGGAAAGTATTTTGAAGATCTTACTATAGTAGCGTAACTATATTATCTTCAAAAAGGAAATTCCATGAGTTCCATAATGTGCTCACAAAGATTTAGTAAAAGACATGCACTAACGTCTAGTGGTCATGACCAAATCATGTCCCACATCCTTGATGATTTATATCATCCAAGGACTCCATAATGTTTAATCATTAAGAGTTACTTATAGCAATTAAGTAATATTTCCTTTGGTAGACAAGTGAGAAGATTGATGAAGGGGATCCTTGTGAACCCTGTTCTCCATAATACATCTAGGTTATGAACTAACGTATCATAAGACATGAACATCGTGTTACGAACGACGAGGTGGTAAGCGATTGCAAGGAACGGAACCAATGATGGGCGATTGATGGCAAGTCGTGTGAAGGGGTGCCCTGTGGTTTATCAAGAGATAGACGTGGTGCTACAGTGATAGTGCAGTACTTATTTGTGTTGTGGCATTTCTCGACATGCATACGCATCTGTGCATGAGTTGGGCGTTGTGCCTGGGAGTTGAGCTTACACATTGTGCGGGTCCAATTGTCTGAGGTGCTGATCATGAGGATCTTGGGGACGTCGAGGGTTAGGGAAAACACATGTGGCCAGAGAGTAGCTCCTCTGTGTCGTGGATATCCATCAAAAAACACTGGCGTCCTGACTGAAACACCGGGCAAGTCACGATTTGGGTAAAGAACGTCTGGCGTGAGCCGTAAAAGCGAATTTGCAATCTTGTTGAGATAGCACATGTTGGGCTGAGATAACGCAGACAATGTTCTCCCAATCACGCACTCCAGTTATGTTTAGCTCCATGGAGTAGGGGTCAGAGTCTTACCCTTGTGGCATATGGCATTGAGTCATGTACATTGCATTGCATTGCATGACTGCTGATGGATACATTTACATGTTATACATTGTTATCCTATGTTGATGATGTCTTATGCTGTTGATTGGATAATATGAGATATTGAGATGTATGATATGCATGACTAGTATTTTGTTGTCTTGTGTGTCGTACCATTTTTACTTCTACCATGTGTTGTGCTGATGAATGGGAATCTCACCTCATTACTTTGTATTGCATCGTTGTGTGCTTCTCTGGTTGTCTCCCGAGAAGGTCGTGTTATCGAGACTTCAACCGATGTTTTGGATGCACCTCTCTGTTGAGTCTTCCAGTGGTTTCTGGCGTTTGGACATCTAGTCATGATGAGCTTCTAGCAAAGTACATGGTAAGAGCCATACTCACTATCCGCAAGAGTCGCAGAGGAAGAGTTTGTAACGCCCCGATTTTCACGTTTTCTAATCTTCCAGTATTTTAACGTTTGTATTTTATTGGAGGGTTTAGAGAGTGAAATAAAATATTCCGAGAAGATAGGAATGTTCTACACAACCATAGGAAGACATGGTTAAGTTTCGGGCGAAAGCTCAAACGGAGCCCGGTCTGCGTTTTTCACGGATAGTAGCCTGAGACCTAATTTGAACTCGTAAACGAGACAGTAAGTCTCGGGATTTTATTCTCTACATCTTCGTTAAAATCCGTCCTGATGTCCGAAAAATAATAATAATATATTATATTCGGTCGTATAATCGAACTAGGAGGCGTTTGGAGTCGTAAAGGGATTCAACGAGATCCGATAATGGATAAGCTCGATACCACATCATCCTAGGACACTTGGGAGAGTATGCCAGAGTCATCATGACGATCGGGAAAATCTAGATGCGAAATGACCAAAATGCCCCTAACCTTAGTCTTGTGCACTTTTACCATTTTACCCTTTTGGCAAATGACCATTTTGCCCTTAAGTGACTTGTTTTAAGGCTGAACTCAGCCCCTCACTCTCTCATTTTCGCACAGCCCCTCCAAAGATAGAGCTCCATAGTTGTTCTTGAGAGAAAACACCATTGTTGGTCTTGAAGCTCCTTGAGTTCTTGTTGGAATCACTTGATTCCTTGAGCAATCTTCCTTCATTTCAAGGTAAGATCACTTTTATGATCTCTTAGCTTCTTGAATATCTCTTTATTTCAAGATCAAGATCCATTTTCATGAAAATCATTTCTTAGATCCAAAAGTTTGAAAATCCATAGGAAATTATAGAAAAATCATTTGATATGAGACCAATTTCTTTGAACTCACATCATCATTCTCTACCTAAACCCAAGAGCTTATGATTCAACTCTCATCATAGCTCAAAAATCACAATATGGCCGAACCCTTCTTGATGATGATGAATAGTGTTTTCATCAATTTTTGATTTCTAACAGTTGATTTCATCCTTAGCTCTCCTAATGCCTTTGAAACCAAGATCAATTCCTAACCTTTTAACCTAGGGTGGCCGAAATCCTCTTTATTAGGATTGTTGAGATTGGCTTTGATTGTTGTTTAATGTTTGATTGTTATGTTGTTGTAGTTGTTGACAATTGCCAGGGGGCTCACAAACCGATCAACCGACTTTTATCCGGGAATCTGCTCATCAACAAGTATGGGGGGTGAACCTCATCACACCAAGATGGTGGTGGTGAAGATGGTTGTTTAATTTTATGTGTGGGTGAAACCCTTTAGTTTGGGTTCACTTTTATTTGTTTTGTTAAGTTCTCTTCAAGAACAAGGTTGTCTTGATGAGTGTATGCTTTAGTATGTTGTGGTGTGTTTTAGCATATGTTGATGATCAGATGATTGAATGAAAATCATTTTCATGTATGTTGAAAAACCTACTTTGATCACTAGATCAAGTATGGACTTTTATGCTTGGTTATGAGACCATGATGTGTGATGGACTTGGATGTTTGATTATGATGTAGTAATGTGTATTGTGGTTTATCATAATTGGTGTGAGCTTTTGAGCTATATTTGCTTTGTTGGTGAAGCAAAGTCTCCAGTTTTCATTGGAGTAGGCTTGTGGCCTTAGTAAGAGGAAATATAAGAATATGTGTTGTTCTTGATCTAGCAAGGTTTTGATGTAACAAAACATGATTTAATAACCTATGTTTCAAAGAACTATGAAAAGTGATTTTGATCCAAAGATAAAATGAAGTTTTAACCTTTTAAGTGTGGCACCAAAGTGGAAAATGTCTTTTCTTTAGCCATAGGTTTGTTAATCAAACTAAGTGTTTCAAAAGAGAATTAATGAAGAAGTTAAGGAAAACTGAAAACAGGGCACTCGCCCAGCGAACCCTGTCTCGCCCCGCGAGACAGAGGGAAAAGAAGGCATTCGCCCGGCTAACCTTGCTTCGCCTTGCGAGACAGTGGGCTAGCCCGAGCAGCAAAGATGCAGCTTCTCTGCCTCGCGTAGCGAATTATTTCTCGCCCCGCGAACCACCTAAGCAGTGAAGAATTACATTTCTCTGCCTCACAACAAGAGACAATTATCGCCTCGCGATGCAGAAGGTCGGTTTGAAATACAGTTCTCTGCCTTGCGAAGCGAGACAACATTCGCCTCGCGATATAGAGGATTTGTATAAGGAGCAAATACAGCTCTCAGCCTCGCGACGCGAAACTTCTGTTCGCCCCGCGAGAAAGGAATTTCAAATGAGGTATCACTGCCTTAATTTAGCTAAGCGAATGTACTCTCGCTAAGCGGATTTCACCTTTTAGAAAATGCTAGAAATGCAGTAAGTAGTTTAAATGTTGTTTCAAATCAAATGAGTTTTCAATTGTAAAAGTTGTTTGGTTTACAAAAGGAGTTTTCTAACTTAATCGTAAAGTTTTGCGCGAGAAAAACCTAAGTTAAGTAATTAACTTAGAGTTCAAGACAAGGGTTAATTAAGTATGGTATGTGGTGGAACAAGACCATGTACTATACCATTGATGACTTAGTACATCAATGAGTTCATAAGACTTAAGTGAAATCAACACTTGTTTCCTTAATTGAAAGACAAGGGATTAATATCTTAGAAAGGCTCAAAGACTTATCTAAGAGGATTCTCAATCCTTATTCATAATGCTTAGGACTTGAGACATAAGTCATAAGACTTAAACACAAACACGAAACGTTTTGGTTTTCGAAACAGTAGTTCGATGACGGACCGATGATTTGGATCTAGGTTAATCGTTCAATTGTTTCCGTCTTGTGATAACTGGAATGAGAGAGGTCCTGAGACTCTGCAGGTATAGGACTGTACAGTGGAAGGAATCCTGAGACTATGCAGGTATGGGACTGTATAGTTAAGGGAAGGCATATAAGAATTGATTGGTACTACCCATACCAACAAGATTTATCTTCTTATCGGGAGCTCAGAACATAAGAACTTTATAGTTAAGCATGGTTGACTTAGAGTAATTATGGGATGGGTGACCTTCTGGGAAGTTTCCTAGAAAGCGTGTGAGTGAGGACAAAACACGCCGAAAAGACTTGTGTTGGTTTGTTGGGACAGTCGGCGATTCTGAAAGCAGTCTGGATCATTCCAAAGGAATCACGAGATATTTATCTGATGGATAAATGTTTTATCTGATGGATACGCATGTAGTTTCTAAGGAAGAGAACCTTAGTGAACCTTGAGGTCTATCCAATGGATAGACATTGCTTTATCGCATCTGCTTTGTGTAAGCATTGGCATTTCATGTGCATGGTTGTAAGGCCTTGAGCCTAGGAGTTGAGCTTACACCTTGATGCGGGTGCGAATCTCACGGTGACGATCTTCAATGGTCTTTTTGGAGGTATAAGGGTTGGAAATGTTGACATGTGACCAGTTGGTGATTCTTCTGTGTCGTGGCGAATCCATGCAATACACTGATATCCTCTACTAGATGTCGTACTTTTCATGTATGGTCGAGAGTGTTACCGTAAAGCCAGATACGTGCACATTACGAATGTTGTAGCATCTTGCTCATGGCTGGCAGAAACCGGAACATGTCCTCCCATTCACTCTCTCCGAATGTTTTGTTAGCTCCATGGAGTAGGGGTCAGAGTAGTACCCAGTGACATTGGCATTGAGTCATGTACATTGCACTACATTGCATGCTTGTGGATGTTTATTATTATACATCGCTGTTCTGTTTAAGAATGCATTATATTGTACTGTTAATTGTTTAACATGATTTATATTGTGAGTTTTAGTATGCTGTTTAACTGCTTAACATGTTGGGTACGCTGTTACCTGGTGAGTCCTCTCGTTTTCACTACTGCTATTTTGCTGTGTTGATGAACGGGAATCTCCCCCATATCTGTATGTTTTCTGCTGGTACTTGCTATTGATGCTTGAACAGATGGACGCGACGATGGTTCGGTTCAGCAGTCCCTTTGAGTTCGGAGGTGGACTCTTTTGCTGTTTCAGTTTTGTTGTCGGCCAGACTATGTCAGTTTTTGTAGTACCTTTTGGGAGCTATGACTCCTAGTACTTATTGTATTTCTTATGTCAGTCATACATTAGACTTATGTCTGTATATAGTAATGTTGATGTTTCTGTTTTCCATTTTCTGTTTCTGTATTTATAATACAATATGTTCTAGAAATGCATGGTGAACCTAAGTTCACTTATTAGTATTATTTATTACCTTTACTAATCCCATTACATCTTTATGAAAAGAAAAGGAAAATAAAAATCGTATTTTTTGCATTAATAAATATTTTCAGCCTTATAAACGTTCGGGAATGTGACACTCGAGAAAGGGTGTTGCATTATTTGGTATCAGAGCTAGCCGAGTCTTTTTGGGGTTTGTAGGTTATGGTCTGTCTTGTTTGTGTTGTGTTTTCTCTGATTGTTTTCTGTGTTATTGTTTCTTAGAGAAAACAATGTTGGAGAGGATGATGACTTCGGTCTATCCTTTTGTATTGTTTGTTCTCTGTGTTGTGTTTCTGTGAAGAAGACAACGATTGTTTGTTACTCTCTGCATTATTGTTTCTAAAGAGGAATGATATTGGACAGGGTAGTAATGTTGTTGCTTTCTTGTAAGTTGTCACTCACAGAGTTCTTCAGAACGAGTGTTTTCCGACGAATGCCAGACGAGTTGAAAGACATGGAGTTCCTGCAGCTACGTCAAGGAGGAATGTCTGTCAAAGAATATGCTGATCGTTTTGAGTTCCTGCTGAAGTCTTCGAGGTATTTCCATCTTCATCCCGATGAGGAGTGGAAGTGCACAAAGTTCGAAGAAGGTTTAAGGGACGAGATTCGAGGAGAGGTGCAACCTCTTGAGGTCAAAGAGTTCTCGGTGTTAGTAGATGAATGCTTCCTAATCGAAGATCTGATGAAGACTCGTGGAGGAAGGCAACGTCACTCTGGACCGACTAGGTTCCATAAAGGCACTAATGGTCGTGATGATAGATCTCGATGGGAACCATATTCAAAACAGCAAGGTCAACAACAACGTTCTGTAGGAGGAAGCAGTGGGAGTATTAGTCAATCTGGAAGCGCCCCAAAGAAGTGCATGAAGTTTGGCCAGAACAATCATGTCACCAGAGGATGCTTAATAAAGGGGATCATATGCTTCAAGTGTGGAGAACCAGGGCATACTTCATGCGACTGTGCGCAATCAAAAGCTAAGTTAGGGTCTTTCCCTGTGTAGTCTGTTATCGGCCAGTGTATGGTGTCAGAGTGTCTGTACCTTTCTTCTCTTTTAATTTTTGTGAAGCTGCGTCTCCAAATATCTTGTGTTTAGGAGTTGCGTCTCCAATCCTTTGTGTTGAGTCTGTATCTTTCTATTTTGTTTCTGTAGACAGGTTTGGTTCTTATGTAAAGCCTTTATGAACTTATGAAATTATATTATGAAATGTTTTATTTACCTTACATGCATAAATGGTTACAAGCTTTTACAATTATGTCTTGTGAAAAGGAAAAATTTACCCCCATCATTCTTATATGTTTTTAATTAACCTGGTTTTCGGCCTTATAGCTTTTTTTAAAATGTTCATAAATGTGATGCCCCCGGAAAGGGTGTTACACGGTATGCTTGTTAGAGTTAAGTTTGGTTGTGTGCCATGTTATTTATCGGGTCGATATCGTGGATGGTACCGTTGTGGTTATGCTGACTGTTGAGGTTGTGGTCGTGTTGTTGAGCTGTGGCTCGTGGATGCGTGGCGTCGAGGCTATGGCCGTGTTGATGTGGTGGCATCGTGATGTTCTTGATTAAGTGTTTAGGCGTGAGATCCGGTATCGAGCCCGTTGATGATGTTTGTTGAATATCATCAGCTGCCAAGTGGCAAGGCCATATGACAGGTAGTATGGGCTGCCAACATCATACGAGGTTAGTTGTACCTGAGTGCGGGTACGGAAAGTAGAGGGGTGGTCAAGTGAGTGACCTTGGGGATGTTGCCGATCTCAGGAATAGTTTACAGTGACGGATAAGGTAGCTCCTATCCGGTCGTGACGCCCGATCCAATCCGGTTTGCCCGACTAATCATTGAGCTTTCCATGTTCCAAGCTAACATTCTGAGGCAAACGAGATACCCCGGTTCTGGTGTGGAAGGGGGATGCACTCTTATTGGTCAGGCGAGCGGTTTGGTTTCTTAGACAAACTAACTTCGTTCCGACACAAGACCTGTTTCTGTGTGGACTTGTTCGGGTGTCGAACCAGCTTTGAGAGTTTTCGGCCGACATGCTGCATGGGATTAGTATCCTGGTCTAGAGGTTTGATCTGAGAGTGAGACTCATAGGGATGGACGCTTGTTGCATGTGTTTCCTTGAGAGACATTTTGTTGGGTTCAATAACTGTTAGACATGCTATAGCTGCTATCTTTTACGTGCTTTGTTTTACTACACTACTGTTTTTATTTCGGACTATGCGTATGCTACATTTCTTATCTCCCTACTGTTTTGCCTATTTGTTTGATTCTGGGTTCGCTTGAAGACGACAAGCCAGCTGAGACACAGGATGGACCTGAGACTTCACCCATTCATCACGGGAGCACCGCGAATGCCGGTGCTAGGCGACATTGACATTGTCTATCACGACAAGAGGGGATGGAGGGTGGATCCCTCGACCTTTTGGTGGTATATATAGGACCCATCAGCTTGATCTTTAGGAGCGGTACACCACCGTACGTGGACATCACCAGACCCTACTGCGTGTATCAGTTCCTTCCCTCCCCTAGGATGTGGCTTCCTCCGAGGCAGAGAGAGCGAGACTACTTGTCGGTGGCACCCTAGTCCTCGGCGGTATCCAGCAGAAGAGGCTTCGTCTACAGAGGCCAGCGTAGGCGTACAGATCGGTTTCTGAGGGCAACCTTGAGGAGTAGGATTGTCGTGTCGAGTTCCTCTTCCGAGTATGTGCCTTTATGGGTTTATAGGCGTACCCATGGAGAGGGATAGTGTAGTTCAGGGAATCCTCATCGCTGATGGTGAGGGCCTGCAAGTGCATCTCTAAGGCTGAGTGGTGAGGTTTTTGATGTACTTTTGAGCATGGGTTGGCGAGTGCTGGCGAGATCCGAGAGTCTTTTCTTTTGCTTTTGGTTGTATTTTTCGGTCTTTATGTTTATGCCCGTACATTTTGTACATGTATGTACAGTGCCCTACTGATGGGGCTAAGTTACGCATGTTCTGTATATATATTGTTATGCGTTCACGCTTTACTCTGATGGTTTTCTATGCTTGCCGCTATTGTTTATCTGTCTATCGTTTGTTTCCGCAACATTATTTGTATACCACACTATCGCTTTAATATGGCTAGGCATAGTTAATAATAGTAGAAGCTTGGGATTATCCTACGTAAGTGGGGTCGTCTCATTTTGGTGGTATCAGAGCAGTTCGGTTCTAACCGGACTGTGAGGTCAAGTGTACTGGCTTTAACGGTTGATACCCGAGTTGTACCAACTGAGTCTGGTTTTGGGTAGAGTGTCTGATGCTATTATATGTCTGGCTTTAACTATTAAGTGCTATTATATGTCTTATGAATTGGAACTGGTAGCGCCTTTCTACAGGAAGCTAAATGGCTCATGGACGAGGTAGAGGAGGAAGGCTAGTTGCAATCGGAGGCGACGGTAACAATAATAACAATAATGGTGATCACTCAGGAACAGGGAGTGGCGGTGACACCTCTGAAGCAATGCTGGCCATGCGGGACTTGGCTATCGCAATGATGTAGCAAACCCAGCAGACTGCCCAGTATATGCAAAGGCAAGAAGAAAGGGAAGCAAGACAGGATCAGCTATGCAATACCCTTTCCCGAGTGTCACATTCTCGAACGTTTATAAGGCCGAAAATATCTACTAATGCGGAAAATATAGTTTTCTTTTTTGTTCTTTTCACAAGATGTAATGGGATTAGTAAAGGTCAATAATACTAATAAATGAACTTGGGTTCACCATGCATTTCTAGAACATACTGTATTATAAATACAGAAATAGAAAACAGAAAACAGAAATAATACTATATACAGACATAAGTGTAATGTATAACTGATAATAAGAAATACAATAAGTACTAGGAGCCGCAGCTCCCAAAAGGTACTACAAAAACATACATAGTCTGGCTGACAACAAAAACAAAACAGCAAAAGATTCCGCCTCCGAGCTCAAGGAAACTACTGAACAGAACCATCGTCACGTCCATCTGTTCAAGCAGCAACAACAAGTACCAACAGAAAACATACAGATATGGGTGAGATCCCCGTTCATCAACACCGCAAAACAGCAATAGTAAAAACGGGACGACTCACCAGGTAACAGCGTACCCAACATGCTTACTAAAATGCTCAATAGAAATCATGTTAAACAGTTAACAACATAATATCATGTTAAACAGTTAACAGCATAATATAAGGCATTCTTAAACAATATAGCGATGTATAACAGTAAATGTAAACATCAACAGCCATGCAATGCAGTGCAATGTATATGACTCAATGCCAATGTCACTAGGTACTACTCTGACCCCTACTCCATGGAGCTAACAAAACGTTGGAGAGAGTGAATGGGAGGACATGTTCCGGTTTCTGCAAACCATGAGCAAGATGCTACAACATTCGTAACGTGCACGTATCTGGCTTTACGGAAACACTCTCGACCAAACATGAAAAGTGCGGCATCTAGTAGAGGATATCAGTGTATTGCACGGATTCGCCACGACACAGAAGAGCTACCAACTGGTCACATGTTAGCCCTTCCAACCCTGATACCTCCAAAAGGACCATTGAAGATCGTCACCGTAAGATTCGTACCCGCATCAAGGTGTAAACTCAACTCCTAGGCTCAAGGCCTTACAACTATGCAAATGAAATGCCAATGCTTACACAAAGCAGATGCGATCAAGCAATCTCGAGTTCCACTAAGGTTCTCTTCCTTAGGAATTATATGCGTCTTTGAAAAACAAAGCCTTTATCCATCGGATAAATCTCGTGACCCCTCCGGGATCGAGTCATCACAAGACTGAAACAAGTAAACGATTGACCTAGATCCGAATCACCGGTCCGTCATCGAACTACTATTTCAAAACCCAAAATGTTTCATGTTTGTGTTTATGTCTTATGAAGTCATTGATGTACGAAGTCATCAATGGTATAGTATATGGTCTTGTTTCACCACATACTATACTTAATTAACCCTTGTCTTCAACTCTAAGTTAATTACTTAACTTAGGTTTTTGATGCGTAAAACTTTACAGGTTGAGTTAAAAACTCCTTTGTAAACCAAAACAACTTCTCAATTGAAAACTCATTTGATTTGAAACAACTTTTTGAACAATTTACTCTATTTCTAGCACTTTCTGAAAACATGAAATTCGCTTAGCGGAATTACATTCGCTTAACGAAATTGAGGCAGTGATACCTTTCTTGAAACTCCTCTGCATCGCTCGGTGAAACATAATTCGCATAGCGAAGTTTGTTGTATTTGGTTAGCGAAAATGGAGGCGGTTACACATCTTTTGAAGCTCCTCTGGATCGCTCGGCGAAACAGAATTCATGTAGCGAAATTCCCTGTATTCGCTTAGCGAATATTAATTCGCTTAGCGAAAATGAGGCAGTGATGCCCAACTTGGAATTCCTCTGTTTTCGCTTAGCGAAGGTAAATTCGCTTAGCGAAAAGTTGCCTTAAAACAACACATTAACCTTATGGAACCATTTTGATTCTCTTAATGAAAAAATTTCTTGTCTCATTTTGAGTCACTTGATTAACTAGATGGACTAAGGATAAGGTATAAAACATGTTTCACTTTGAGATTTAATTCCATTTGATCTTTGGATCAAAGTCACTTAGGGTTTTTCTTTGAAAAATATAAGTTATTAAAACACTTTCCTTACTTGAAAACTTTGATTTGTCTAAGAACTACTCATATTCTTCCTTTTCTTAAGGACATGGCCAAAAGCCTATTAGGAACAAATGTGAAGGTTTGCTTCACTAACTAACCAAATTATGGCTCATAAGACTTACACAATTATGATAGACAATAACACACATCATTGCATCATAATTAAGGACAAAAGTCCATACTTGATCTAGTGATCAAAGTAGGTTTTTCAACATATATGAAAATGATTTTCATTCAATCATATCATCATCAACATATGCTAAAGCATACTACAACATACTAAAGCATAAACTCATCATGACAATCTTGTTCTCCAAGAGAACTTAACAAAACTTAACAAATAAAAGTGAACCCAAACTAAAGGGTTTCACCCACACATAAACTTAAACAACCATCTTCACTACCACCATCTTGGTGTGATGAGGTTCACTCCCCATACCTGTTGATGAGCTGATTCCCGGATCAGAGTCGGTTGATCGGTTTGTGAACCTCCTGACAATCGTCAACAACTACAACAACACAACAATCAAACATTAAACAACAATCAAAGTAAAAATCAACAATTCTACCTAAGGGTTTCGGCCACCCTAAAGAAAATAAAGCTAGGATTTATCTTGGTTTTCCATTTCATGGATTCAAAGGCAATAGGAAAGCTAAGGATGAAATCAAGTGTTAGAAAGCAAAAATTGGTGAAAACACTATTCATCATCGTCAAATAGGGTTCGGCCATATTGTTCTTTTTGAGCTATGATGAGATTTGAATCATAAGCTCTTGGGTTTAGGTAGAGCATGATGAAGTGAGTTCAAAGAAATTGGTCTTACCTCAAAAGGATTTTTCTACAATTTCCTATGGATTTTCAAACTTTTGGATCTAAGAAATGATTTTCATGAAAATGAAGTTTGATCTTGAAATAGAGAGAGATTCAAGAAGCTAAGAGATCATAGAAGTGATCTTACCTTAAAATGAAGGAAGATTGCTCAAGGAATCAAGTGATTCTAACTAGTGATTCAAGCTTTTCAAGAAGAAAAATGGAGTTTCTCTCAAGAACAACTATGGAGTTCTATTTGGGGAGGGGGCTGTACGAAAATGAGGGCTGTGAGGGGCTGAGTTCAGCTCTTTAAAACCTCACTTAAGGGCAAAAAGGTCATTTGCCAAAAGTGTAAAATGGTAAAAGTGTAAAAGACTAAGGTTAGGGGCATTTTGGTCATTTTGCGTCCAGATATTTGCGAACGTCATGACTACTCTGGAATACTCTCCCAAGTGTCCTGAGATGATGTGGTAACAAAGTTATCCGTTGGTGAGTCCCGGTAAATCCATATGTAGCTCTGTTCGTCACCCGATTGAGGATTCCGCTCAAACGGAGATCAGGAAGTGATTTTTCTGAAGTTTGTGTGAAATTTAACCAAAACGTAGAGAATCGAATTCTAAGACTTACTATCTCGTTCATGGGTCCATCTGAGGTCTCCTGAGCAGTAAAATCATACTGTCAGTGTAAAAACGCAAACCGGACTCCGTTTGAGTTTTAGACTCAAAACTTAATCGTAGCTTCCTACGATATCGTCGAGCATGACTATGGCCTCGGAATATTTTATTTCCATTCCTAAGACCTCGAATAAAATAAAGACATTAAAATACTGAAGACTTAGAAGACGTGAAAATCAGGGCGTTACAAGCTACACGCAGTAAGAGGAAATGAGACAGTGGACACCAGTCTCAATGCTTTCATGAAGGGAAATCCTCCTCAGTTCCACGGAGAGTACAACCCTGAAGCTGCAGAAATGTGGTTGCAAGAGATCGAGAAATTGTTCATGGCAACACACCGCAGAGAGGACAGGAAAGTGATGTACACTGCGTTCATGCTGGTAGGAGCCGCAGAAGTTTGTTGGAGAAATAAGCTCAGATTGTTGGAAACTGAGGGCAGAATGATTACTTGGGGTTTGTTCCGGGAGTGTTTTCTGGAAAATTACTTCCCGAGGAGCGTCAGGCAAGAGAAAGAGAAGGAGTTCCTAAGTCTAAAACAGAAACAGCTATCAGTTGGTGAGTACGCCATGAGGTTTGAAGTGTTACACAAGTTTTCGCAGTTCTATCAGGTTCACCCAGATGAGGAATGGGTCTGTAGAAGATTCGAAGACGGTTTGAGGCCCGCGTTAAAGCGAACGATGCTACCTTTTGGCATCACATCTTTCCAGAGCTTGTGGAGAAGTGTACAGTGTTGGAAGGTCATGATAGGACAAGGACAATCCAACCACAAGTTAGGAGTGGAGGACAAGTACGAAGTGATGGCCAGAGAGGTAGAAGTGGTAGGTTCCAACGAAGAGCGAGATCGTATGATCGCCCAGCTCAGTTCAATGTCAATCATGGAGGGAGCAGCTCCAGTCAAGGGCAACAAGAGATCAAGACTTGTTTCCGATACGGGGGACCGCATATAGTTAAGAACTGCCCGAGGACCCAGCACATCAGGTGCTTCAACTGCAACCAGATAGGTCACTATGCATCAGATTGCAAGCCCGGAGTTAGCAGAATGGCTCAGTTTCAACAGAGCGGTAGAGATCAGAGTGGCGGAGCAAGATCAGTAGTGGCAAGTCAGTAGAGTAGGCCACAGACAACCGGAAGAGTGTTTGCTGTGAGGGGTTCTGAAGCCTCTCGAAGCCCCGACCTGATACAAGGTAAATGCTTAGTCTCTGGTAAACTTTTGTCAATTTTATTTGATTCGGGGGCTACTCATTCTTTCATATCATAAGAGTGCATGGATCATTTAGGGTTACCTGTTTCTGTATTACCTTATGATTTGACTGTCTCAACGCCTACTGGCGATTCTCCGACTACCCTATCTGTATGCCTTAAATGTCCTATCACGATAGAGAACCGTCATTTTCTTGTTGACCTTATCTGTTTGCCTATGCAACAGATAGATCTAATCCTAGGCATGGACTGGCTTTCGGCCAACCATGTGATGCTTGACTGTTCAAATAAAACCCTTCTTTTCTCAGAGCAATCTGGATTGATGCCTGCCGACGAGAGTGATCCGACGAGTGGACAATTGGACGAGTATGTGGTGTTGTTCTCTTTGGAAGCAAGGGAGACGCCTAATGTCAGAGATTTACCTATCGTTCGAGGGTCTCCGGAAGTGCTTCCAGATGATGTTCCCAGACTGACACTGGAGAGAGAGGGGAAGTTTGCTATAGATCTTGTACCAGGGACTGAGCCTATATCTATAGCGCCATAACCGATGTTTCTAGTTGAGTTGACTGAGCTGAAGAAACAGTTGGACGAGATCCTAGGCAAAGAGTTCATCACACCTAGTGCATCTCCATGGGGAGCGCTGGTATTGTTTGTGAAGAAGAAGGACGGGAGCTCGAGGCTATGCGTAGACTATCGTCAGCTGAACAAAGTGATGATAAATAACAAGTATCCATTACCACAGATAAATGATTTGATGGATCAGTTGATAGGAGCAGTTGTGTTTTCTAAGATCGATATGCGATCTGGATACCACCAGATCAGGGTTAAGAAGGAGGATATGCCAAAGACTGCTTTTCGGAGTCGGTATGGTCACTATGAGTACATAGTTATGCCTTTCGGTGTGACTAATGCTCTGGCTGTGTTCATGGACTATATGAACAAGATATTCCGACCGTTCCTTGACAAGTTTGCTATTGTTTTCATCGACTACATCCTTGTATACTCTTCGAGTAGAGAGAAACACCAAGAGCATCTGAGGGCGGTGTTGCAAGTGCTAAAGGACTGGCAGTTGTATGACGAAGTGCGAGTTCTGGTTAGAGGAAGTTCAGTTTTTTGGCCATATGATCAGTAAGGATGGAATCGCAGTGGACCCTGCGAAAGTCGAGGCAGTAGTGAGTTGGGAAAGTCCTAAGTCTGTAAGCGAAGTGAGAAGCTTTCTTGGTTTAGCAGGCTACTATCGATGGTTCATCAAGGGATTCTCCAAAATTGTGTTACCTAAGACGCAGTTGACGAGAAAAAGGAAGGCGTTTGAGTGGTCAGAGGCTTGCGAACAAAGTTTTCAGGAGCTGAAGAGAAGACTGACCACGTCACCTGTGTTGGTGCTACCAGATCCTTTACAAGGATTTGATGTATACTGGGATGCATCTTATCAAGGCTTGGGATGTGTGCTCATGCAAGAAACAAAAGTGGTGGCGTATGCCTCCAGGCAGTTAAGAGTACATAAGCAAAACTACCCAACGCATGATCTGGAATTAGCTGCGATAGTGTTTACATTGAAGATATGGAGACACTATCTGTATGGTGCTAAATTCAGTGTATTTAGCGACCATAAGAGCTTGAAGTATCTGTTCGACCAGAGAAAGTTGAACATGAGGCAGCGAAGGTGGATGGAATTCATAAGGGACTATGAATTCGACCTGCAATACCATCCAGGTAAGGCGAATGTAGTAGCGGATGCGCTCAGTAGCAAGTCCCTACACGTATCTGCAATGATGGTAAAGGAACTTTTAGAGGCGTTTAGGGATTTGAATCTGGAAACGGAAATCGTCGAGGATAGACTGAATCTTGGGATGGTTAGAGTAACTAGCGATTTCCTGAATTTTATATGGGAGAAACAAGCTGAGGACAAGTGCCTCGAGAGTTTAAACCGGTTAATAGAAGGTAAGACCTCAGAATTCAAAAGAGGTACTGATGGTCTGCTTAGGTTCGGTGATCGGATTTGTGTGCCAGCGGATAGTGAAGTTAAGAATATGATCTTGGAGGAAGCACACAAAAACAAGCTGAGTTTTCATCCGGGGGTTACCAAGATGTAGAAGGACCTGAAGAAGCTATTCTGGTGGTCGGGGATGAGGAAAAAGGTAGCGACGTATGTCCTAACCTGCTTGGTGTATCAGAAGGCGAAGATTGAACACCAAAAGCCAGCAGGGTTGTTATAATCGCTAGATGTCCCAAAATAGAAATGGGATAGCATTGCCTTGGACTTTGTTTCTGGGTTGCCGAGAACAAAGGAAAGGTGCGATGCAGTCTGGGTAATCATTGACAGGTTGACTAATTGTGCTCACTTCTTACCTATCAACCAGATTTACTCACTGGAGCGATTGACTCAGATCTACATCAAGGAGGTTGTGAGGCTGCATGGGGTACCTTCAAGTATTGTTTCGGATCGTGATCCAAGGTTTACCTCAAGGTTCTGGAGGAGCTTACACAGTGCAATGGGAACTAGGTTAAGTATATGTTCTGCTTATCATCCTCAAACGGATGGTCGGTCTGAACGAACAATTCAATCTTTGGAGGATCTCTTAAGAGCGTATGTGTTGGAGAACACAGGAAGTTGGGACGAGTTACTCCCATTGGTCGATTTTACTTATAACAACAGTTTCCATTCAAGAATTGGCTTGGTGCCACACGAGGCACTGTATGGACGGAAGTGCAGGACTCCTTTGTGCTGGTTTGAGACCGGAGAAAGTCAGCTTTTGGGTCTAGAGTTGGTACAACAAACGACGGAACAAGTTCGTATGATCCGAGAAAAGATGAAGATCTCTAGGGATAGGCAGAAAAGCTATGACGACAAAAGGAGGAGACCATTGGAATTTCAAGATGGCGACCATGTCTTCATGAGAGTCACCCCAAGAGCTGGAGTGGGCAGGGCAATCAAATCCAGAAAGCTAACACCTAAATTTATAGGACCGTTTCAGATTCTTCGATGAATCGGTCCTGTAGCTTATCAGATGGCTTTACCACCAAATATGTCAAACCTTCACAACGTCTTTCACGTCTCTCAACTCAGAAAGTACCACCCTGATCCATCACACGTACTGGAGCCCGAATCAATCAAACTGAAGGAACACCTTGACAATGTGGATTCACCTGTTCGGATTGTGGATAGAAGAATTAAAGAACAGTGCGGCAAGCACATTATGTTAGTCCAAGTAGAGTGGAACCCGGTAATGGGAGATTCAACATGGGAGCGCGAAGCTGAGATGCGGCAGAGTCATCCTTATCTGTTCACAGGTATGCGACGAAAATTTTGGGGACAAAATTTTCTATAAGGGGGTGGTAATGTAACACCCCAATTTTCTGTGACTCTAGTCGAGCTGGTTAACCTCGATTAGGGCTTTGGATGCTTGTATGAATTGTTTGGTGTTAGTTTAAGTCTTAGTTTGAAGCTTAGGAATAGGCTAGAACAAGATTGGAAGTGCCTGAGGTGTTAAATGTAACACCACCCCTCGGGTGCTACATGCTCAGACTCTAATAGTAGAAAAACATCAAGAAATAAAATGTCGGTTGCTTTCGAAAAATAATATAATTAAATAACTACGTTCGAAAACGTGGTTCTAAAAATTTTCTACAGGCATAAGCAATTCAACTCAAAACAAGGAATAACCCTTATAACACATACACCGATATTCATTGTTCATAAAAACATAATCATAATGTAAGTTCAGTATAATATATCATATTGCAAACATAAAGACATGGTCAATATA
The DNA here is from genome assembly GCA_039655645.1 of Ammopiptanthus mongolicus. NCBI lineage: Eukaryota > Viridiplantae > Streptophyta > Magnoliopsida > Fabales > Fabaceae > Ammopiptanthus > Ammopiptanthus mongolicus. Next base: position 60,775,261 of record CM077345.1, read on the forward strand.
AGTGCAGTAAATAAATATAAGACTGCTTCAAAAAGATAGAGTCCTAGGCTGGTCGGGCTAAAAGTAGCCATTGGGATACAACCCCAAGTCAACTTCTTCAAAAGATTCCATCATCCGAGTCCTCATGTGTCCGCAGGGACCTACGATCAACATCTCTACATGTGTTCCAAAAACACAACAGAGTGTCCAACATGCACAGGCAAAGTTGAGATACTCATTTGATAAGTTTATCACAATAGCCGCATAAGCGACAAACAACAGTTACAGTCACACATAAAAACAGTTATAATAACAGTTATTCATATGAACCAATATCTCCAACACTATCATGAGTTATAACAATGCATGAGACTTCAATATCATCTTTCTAATTCATGTACTCCGGAGATTCTTACTTCCCTTCATCGAGCGATAGGCCGCAAATACACCCGTAACACAATTATTCTCATGAGTCGGCCTCTCAATTTAGGTCTGAACTCCAATTGTTCAAGGGAAAATGCGTCATAACCATATCCTGAATAGTCCAGTCTCTGATTGAGTTCATTCGTGTTAGGCAACCGATTTACCAAACAACGAGGTTGCTACGCCACCGGCCACTTGTGGAGTTTCGAACACAGAATGTCCATATAGACCTAGTGGTCTTAACTGGCTCAATTCTCAACTACGTAAGTTGTAGCTCGTTTTCAAATGTTACGTCTGCCGGTTCATGCATGTACACAGAAAGTTTTCTGTTTTGTTTTTCGTTCATTCTTTCTTTTGTCGAGGCATATAGCCCACGACTTGTTTTAAAGGACATGAAGCCCGTTCAAATCAAAACACAGGACACAAAGTTCGAGTGCTCAATCCACAAAACACTAGTCCGATGTCTCGATCTCGAGGTTTGCATTCATCTCAAAGGTTCCTCGTTTTTCTTTTCAAAACAACTTGGGAAAACCAAACTCAATTTCATATTCTTGAACTAAAACATCTTTTTCCCAAGAAAACATTTTCCGGAGAAAAGCACTTTTTCGTAAACCAAACTGTTTTCTAAAGGTTCTTTTCTTTGAAAACGTCTTTCAAAAAGGAAAACGTCTTTTAAAAAAGGGAAATCAACTTTTCGAAAAGGAAAGCTACTTTTTCTTGAAAAAGCAACACGTTTTTCCAAAACACCTTTTTGCTTTTCAAAACTAGGTTTTCAAAACTTCGATTCCGGTTTTCGAGTATTATAATTATTTATCGAGTCATAACCAGTCCTATACTCATCCAGGATATATATATATATATATATATATATATATATATATATATATATATATATATATATATCAAAACAGCCCAATATCTCAATAACATTCATCAAAGGCATCCATACCGCAATTCTAAATCAAATGCTCAAGTACAAACTTCATCAAGTACATAAGTCAATCATTCACAACTTTCAATCATCAATCAACACTACCACATCTCATATAACCAATCAAATACCATGAAGCTATCAAACTCAAATGAAATACCTACCTTTACCTCTCTAAGTTTCTCAATCAAATCCCGAACGATTCTCGGCTCTGGTTCCGTTTTCGTCCGCGTCATCTAAAACAATTAAGCACAATTCAATTCAAACAACAATCAACACAAAGTTACAACATCAAAACATAAATTTTCTTCCCCAAAAAGGTCCAAGGTTCGGCCAAGCAAATATGAAAATGCTAGGGATCTCATATGGTTCTAAACTTTTGGATGGTTGGTTCATAAGCTTGGTTAACACTAAGACAAGTCTTAATACTAAAAAATATGAAACAAAACTCAATGTTCTTCATACATGAAGGTCTCGGCCATGAATGGAAAATTAGGCTAGAATTGATTTGGTTTTCCATCACTTGGATTCAAAGACAACTGGAAAGGTAAGGATGGAATCAAGAGTTAGAAATAAAAAATATGAACAAAAACACTATTCATCAAGAACTCTAGGGTTTGGCCACTTTTGGATCAATAGGGTAGGATGAGAGTTTGATCATATGTTCTTGGGTTTAGATAGAGGATGATGAAGCGAGCTCAAGAAATTGGTTTCCCATTAAAAGGATTTTTCTACAATTTCCTATGAATTTTTGAAGTTTTGGATCATAAACTTGATTTTCATGAAAACAAGATTTGAACTTGAGATAGGAAGAGATTCATGAAGCTAAGAGATCATAGAAGTGATTTTACCAAAGAAAGGATGAAGATTGATCAAAGATTCAAGCTTTTTCTCAAAGGATTCAAGCTTTTTTTAAGAAGAAAATGGAGTTTTTCCAAGGAAGAAGATGAAGTGTGTGATAGAAATGGGTGAAGCTCTCTTATGCAGTCGGGGGGGCGTGGGAATGGGGCTAACCAGCCCATAAAATGGGTCACTTAAGGGTATTTTGGTCATTTCCTTCAAGGATAAAATGGTAAAATTGAAAAAGGTTAGGGGTATTTTGGTCTTTTCACGTCCAGATATTTCCAAACGTCATGATGACTAGAGCTGGTGTATGGACCTAGGTCCACGGACAATCTGTTTAGCCCGTAGCCCGCGCGGGCCTGGACTAGGAAAAATTCATGTCCTTTTAAATGCGGGCTTTTTAAATCCGGTCCGTTTAACCCGTGGACTAAACGAACTTAATCCGCGGACTCGCTGACCAATCTGTGGACTTACACAATATAAAATGCCCAATTTAGTGCCCAATTTATGACCCACCAAATTACTTTAGATTGTGTTTGATGTACTCATATTTGATGTACTTCAGTCAAATATTACTTGCTTTGGAGAATTTTTAAATAAAATTGCTTGAAAATGGTGCAGGCTATTAAAACAAGTCATATTCAGACTTTGTATTTACCAATTTCAATCTTTGTAGCATAAAAAAGGTTTTAACTAAAGAAATTAAAAAATTAAATAAAATTTAGAACTGGCCTATAAAATTTGCTCCTCTATTTTTTCGAGTCCGTGGACCAGTCCATTTAACTCGTGGACTATGCGGACTGGACGCGGACTTGATAAATACAAGTCCATTTATTTTGCGGACTATTCCGGTCCAGTCCGTCTAAGTGAGGACTAATGCGGACTGAACCAGACCAGTCCGTATACCCAGCTCTAATGGTGACTCTGGCACACTTTCCCATGTGATTTAACATGATGTGACATCAAGATTATCAGTTAGCAGGTCCCGGTAAGTCCGTATGCAGCTCTGTTCGTCACTCGATTGAGGATTTCGCTCGAACGAAGGTCAGGAAGTGATTTTTTTGAAATTTAAACAAAATGTAGAGAATCAAATTCTAAGACTGACTGTCTCGTTCTCGGGCCCATCTGAGGTCTCCTAAGCAGTAAAATCTTACTGTTAGTATAAAAACGTAGACCGAGCTCCGTTTGAGTTTTCAGCTCAAAATTTAATCGTAGCTTCGTACGATAACGTTGAGCATGAATATGGTCCGATTTATTTTATTTCATTTTATAAGTCCTTGAATAAAATATAAACTTAATTATATAACTTGTTGATTTATAAAGACAGTGAAAATCGAGGTGTTACATTACTACCCCTTTAAAAGAAATTTCGTCCTCGAATTACTTACCTTGAAAAAGATCGGGATACTGTAACCTCATCTTGTCCTCGAGCTCCCACGTCGTGTCTCCAGTCACTTCATTCTAAACAATCTTGACCAAGGGAACTTGTTTTCCCCTAAGTTACTTGATCCTCTTATCAACGATTCGCACAGGCGATGTCTCATAAGACAAGTTTTCTCGTAAATGTACTATATCGGGTTCGATTATATGGGACGAATCAGGAATATACTTTCTAAGCTATGAGATATGGAAAACATTATGAATGTTGGATAGAAAATGTGGTAAGGCAATCTGGTATGCTACTGGACCAATACGTTGAAGAATCTGGTAAGGTCCAATGAATTTGGGAGTGAGTTTTCCGGACTTAATAGCTCTACCTACCCCAGTCGTGGGTGTGACTCTCAGGAACACGTGTTCACCTTCTTGAAACTCGAGGGGTCGTCTTCGTTTATCGGAGTAGCTTTTTTGTCTGCTTTGTGCCGTTTTCATCTTTTCAAGGATTTGCTTAATCTTTTTTGTTATTTGTTGCACAAGTTCGGGGCCTACAATCATATTCTCTCCATCCTGGTACCAACATAACGATGTTTAGCACTTTCATCCATACAAGGCTTCATAGGGTGCCATCCCTATGCTAGAATGATAGTTGTTGTTGTAGGTGAATTCGATAAGAGGTAACAGATCATCCCAACTTCCACCATGGTCTAGAACACAAGCTCTCAGCAAATCTTCCAAGGATTGTATCTTTCTCTCTGTCTATCCATCAGTTTGAGGGTGATAAGCTGAACTCAGCCTCAGCCTTGTTCCTAAAGCTTGATGCAGACTTTGCCAAAAACGTGACGTAAACTTTGGGTCTCTATCAGAGACTATGCTTGACGGCACTCCATGTAGTCCGATTACTTCTCTGATATACAGCTCAGTTAACTTCTTCATGGAGTAGTTGATCTTAACAGGTAAGAAGTGTGCTGACTTCGTTAACCTATCAACGATCACGCAGATTGAATCAACACTCATAGAAGTCCTTGGCAATCCTACCACAAAATCCAGTGAGATGCTCTCCCATTTCCATTCGGGTACATCCAAGGATTGAAGCATTCCACCAGGTCGTTGATGTTCTACCTTTGCTTTATGACAGGTCAAACATGATGCTACGTACTCATCCACTTGCTTCTTCATTCCTGGCCACCAAAACATTCTGTTTGAGATCTTGATACATTTTGGTTGATCCAGGGTGAATGCTCAGCTTGCTCTTGTGTCCTTCTTCTAGAATCATTTTCCTCATCTCTGGGTTGCTAGGCACACAAACTTGTCCATTGCATCTCAAGATGCCATCAATTCCCAAGCTGAACTCTGTAGCCTTCTCTTGTCCAAGTAACTCCTTTTTCTCTTGGAGGTACTCATCAGTTTCTTGCTGTTCACGGATCGTTTCCATCAGTCCACTAGATACCTTGATCATTCCCAAGCAAATTTTCTCGTCATTCACTTCCACAGCTACATTGAGATCACGAAACTGCTCTATCAATTCTAACTCCTTAACCATCATTGCAGAGATGTGCAGGGTCTTCCGACTCAGAGCGTCTACAACGACATTTGCTTTCCCAGGGTGGTATAGCAAAGTGAAGTCGTGGTCCTTAAGAAACTCCATCCAACGTCTCTTCCTCATGTTAAGTTTCTTCTGATCGAACAGGTACTTCAAACTTTTGTGGTCACTAAAGACATTAAACTTGGATCCATACAAGTAGTGTCTCCAGATCTTCAATGCAAAAACCACAGCAGCTAACTCTAGGTCGTGCGTCGGGTAATTCCTTTCATGAGTCTTCAACTGGCACGAAGCATACGCTAGAACCTTCCGATGCTAAGTACACATCCTAATCCCAGATGCGAGGCATCACAGTACACTTCGTAAGGTTCGTCCGGTTTGGTTAACACTAACACTGGTGAGGTTGTCAAACATTCCTTCATCGTCTGGAAACTTTCCTCACATTTCTCAGTCCACGTGGACGGTTGGTCCTTCCTCGTAAGTTAAGTCAGCGACGCAACAATCATTGAAAATCCTTCAATGAATCTTCTGTAGTAACCAGCCAGTCCAACGAAACTTTGGATTTCTGTCACAGTCATAGGTCTCTCCCATAAAAGTACTGCTTCCACTTTCGTAGGGTCGACGGGAATTCCTTCCTTCTTAATCACGTGCCCCAAGAATTTGACTTCATCCAGCCAAAACTCGCACTTGGGCAGCTTTGCGTACAACTTCTCCTTGTGAAGGATTTGCAAAACTTGTCACAGGTGTTCCTCTTGCTCCTCGGGACTCTTCGAGTAGATAAGTATATCTTCTATTGACACGACAACGAACTTATCCAGAACGGACGGAAAATTCGGTTCATGTAGTCCATGAAGATAGCAGGCGTGTTCGTCACTCCAAAAGGCATCACGAGGTACTCATAGGGACCATAACGAGTTCTGAATGCAGTCTTAGGTACGTCCTCGTTCTTTACTCTAATCTGGAGGTAACTAGATCTCAGGTCAATCTTTGAAAAGACAGCAGCTCCCTGAAGTTGATCCATCCAATCATCTATACGGGGTAGAGGATACTTGTTCTTGATCATTATCTTGTTGAGTTGACGGTAATCCACGTAGATCCTCGAACTCTCGTCTTTCTTTTTCACCAATAACACCGGTGCTGCCCACGGGGACACATTTGGCCTCACAAACCGCTTGGACATCAGATCCTCTAGTTGGGTCTTCAGCTCGGCTAACTCCGCAAGTGACATCCTATAAGGAGCTATAGAGATCAGACCAGATCCTGGAACTAGATCGATCGAAAACTCGATGTCCCTCACAGATGGCAAACCTGGAACGTCCTCGGGAAAAACTTTCGGAAAATCTTTCACAACCGGCACATCGCTCAAGATAACGTCCCTCTCGATTTCTAAACAGGATAGAAGCGTGTATCCCTGAGCTCCTTCTTTCAAAGAAGCTCTTACTTGGTTGGCAGTTAAAAATCCAGAAATCTCAGGGTCAGGAAGAACTAAGGCTCTATGTGCACAGTCTAAAAGGATATGGTTGAAAGATAACCAATCCATGCCTAGGATCACATCCAATTGAGTCAAAGGCAAACATATTAAGTCAAAAAGAAAGTTCCTATCATGAACAATAATAGGACAGTTCAAACATACTGTATTTACAGTAACAGGTTTAGCAGTTGGAGTAGTGACAATCAAATAAAAAAAAAGTGAAGAAACAGGCAAGTCTAATAGTCTCACGCAATCCAAAGAGATACACGAATGTGTCGCACCCGAATCAAATAGTACAGTTAGGAGATTACCAACTATGATGCAACTACCTTGTATAAGATCATCAGATTTGGAAGCATCGGCGGCACTCATGGTATAAACCCTTCCCCTCCCCGTTGGTCTAGCAGTTCGAACATTGTTGACAGTCGGCTCAAACTTTGGTGTAGGGCAATCCCTCGCGAAGTATCCTATCTTTCCACATTGGAAACACAGAACTCCCTTGAGCTCGCAGTTATCAGTTGGGTGTCCTTGTTTCCCACACTTGAAACATCTCTCAACTTGCCCTTGATTCTGGTCGTTTCCACTTCTTCCACCGTAAGCAGAAGCGACAGGACGATAAGATTATTGTTTCTGACTATTCCCTTGAGGTCGAGAATACGGTTTCTTCTGGGACTGCTTCCCTTTCTGGTTCTAGTATTGGGTCCGGTTCCTTGACCTAGACGGTCCTCCCACAGTGCTCCTGTTATCTCTTCCTTTGCGTATCTTCTCAACTTTTATGCACTTCTCCACCAGAGCTTGGATGTTACGGATCTCCAGCAATCACGCCGACTCTTTGATTTCGAAGCGCATACCTCCTTCGAACCTTTCATATTTCCAGTCCTCATTATGTTGGGCTTGGAAAAAGCGGAAATATTTGGCGAGTGATTCAAACTTCGCCGCATATTCCCCAACAGTCATGTCCCTCTACTGCAGCCTCAGAAATTCTTGCTCTTTCTCGGTTCTGGCACTCTGGGGAAAGTACTTGTCCAGAAACTTGGTGTGAAATACTTCCCAAGTGACTTCTTGGTTGTTGGCTTCCAGGAGTTGTCTGGTTCCACCCCACCAATACTCTGCATCACCCAGAAACAGGAATGTGGCATAGTCTACCTTCGCTCCATCGGAGCAGTGCAGAACAACAAGAATCTTCTCTATCTCTTGCAGCCACAAGTAATCTTTTTTCGGGTCACAGTCCCCATGAAACTACGGAGGATCATGATGCCGAATGTTGACTAACCCTATAGCATCAGCAGCAAGGTCGGCTTATCGTTGATTCTGTTGAGCCATGTCAGTTGAGCAATAGCAGCCGCCATATCAGCCATGGCCTGGATAGCCCAATTAATGTTGTTGCCATTAGCATTGTTGTCAGCAATGTCGCGACCTCCACCACGACCACCTCTAAGATTCATGTTTCCCTACAAGGCAAACCAATCATACCTTAATAAGGAAACATAAGCTCTTGTGTCAAGCACTAGTGTGCTAAGTACTGGTGTGTCATGGTGCTAGTGTGTCAAGTAACAGTGTGTCAGATACTAGTGTGTCAACACACATTGCTTCAACGAAGAAACAATACAAACAAAGTTCAAACAGAGGTCACACAACACAAACACAACAGACCTATTCCCCAAGGATTCCCGAAAGACCCGACCAGCTCTGATACCACTAATGTAACACCCCCCACGGGTGCTACATGATCGGACTCTAATAGCGGAAAACCATTAAGAAATAAAATGCTGGTTGCTTTCGAAAAAAATATAATTAAATAGCTATGTTCAAAAATATGGTTCTAAAAGTTTTCTACAGGCATAAGCAGTTCAACTCAAAACAAGGAATAACCCTTATAACACATACACCGATATTCACTGTTCATAAAAACATAATCATAACGTAAGTTTAATATAATATACCATATTACAGACTTAAAGACATGGTCAATATACGTGCAGTAAATAAATATAGGACTGCTTCAAAAAGATAGAGTCCTAAGCTGGTCGGGCTAAAAGTAGCCATTGAGATACAACCTTAAGTCAACTTCTTCAAAAGATTCCATCATCCGAGTCACGCGTCCGCGGGGACCTATGATCAACATCTGTACATGTGTTCCAAAAACACAACAGGGTGTCCAACATGTACAGGCAAAGGTGATATACTCATTTCATAAGTTTATCACGATAGCCGCACAAGCGACAAACAACAGTTACAGTCACACATAAATACAGTTATAATAACAGTTATTCATATGAACCAATATCTCAAACACTATCATGAGTTATAACAATGCATGAGACTTCAATATCATCTTTCTAATTCATGTACTCCGAAGATTCTTACTTTCCTTTATCGAGCGATAGGTCGTAAAATACACCCGTAAAACAATTTTTCTCATGAGTCGGCCTCTCAATTTAGGTTCGAACTCCAATTGTTCCAGGGAAATGCGTCATAACCATATCCTGAATAGTCCAGTCTCTGATTGAGTTCATTCGTGTTGGGCAACCGATTTACCACGGCACGAGGTTGCTACACCACCCGCTACTTGTGGAGTTTCAAACACAGAATGCCCCTATAGACCTAGTGGTCTTAACTGGCTCAATTCTCAACTACGTAAGTTGTAGCTCGTTTTCAAATGTCACGTCTGCCGGTTAGAGTTCAGTTTGGTTGTGTGCCGTGTTGTTTATCGAGTTGATACCGTGGATGGGGCCATTGTGGTTATGCTAACTGTTGAGGTTGTGGCCGCGTTGTTGAGTTGTGGCTCGTGGACGCGTGGCATCGAGGCTGTGGCCATGTTGATGTGGTGGCATCATGCTGTTCTTGATTGAGTGTTTAGGCGTGAGATCCATATCGAGAATAGTTTATCGTGACGGATGAGGTAGCTCTTATCCTGTCGTGATGCCCGATCCAATCCGATTTGCCCAACTAATCCTTGAGTTCTCCATGTTCCAGGCTAACGTTCCGAGGTGACTAAGATACCTTGATTCTAGTGTGGAAGGGGGATGCACTCTTATTGGTCACGGCGAGCGGTTCGATTTCTTGGACAAACTAACTCCGTTCCGACACAGAACCTGTTCCGGTGTGGACTTGTTCGGGTTTGGAACTGTTCCGGTGTGGAACCGGGTTTGAGAGTTTTCGGCCGACATGCTACATTGGATTAGTATCCCAGTCTAGAGGTTTGATCTATGAGTGAGACTCATAGGGATGGATGCTTGTTGCATGTGTTGTCTTGAGAGACGTTTGGTTGTGTGCAGTAATTGTTATACATGCTATAGCTACTATCTGTTACGTGATGTGTTTTACTGCACTATTACTGTTATTTCCTACTATACATATGATGTATTTCTTATCTCCCTGCTATTTTCTCTATTTGTTTGTTTCTGGGTTCGCTTGAAAACGATGAGTCAGCTGAGATACAGGATGGACCTAAGACTTCGCCCGTTTATCACGGGGCCACCGCGGATGCCAGTGCTAGGCGACATTGAGATTGTCTATCACGACGAAATGGGATGGCGGGTGGACCCCTCATCCTTTTTGGTGGTATATACAAGTCCCATCAGCTTGATCTTTAGGAGCGGTACACCACCGTACGTGGACATCATCGGACCCTACCGTGTGTATCAGTTCCTTCCCTTCCCTAGGATGTTGCCTCTTCTGAGGCAGAGAGAGCGAGACTACTTATGGGTGGCACCCCAGTCCTCGGCGGTATACAGCAGGAGAGGCTTCGTCTATAGAGGCCAGCATAGGCGTATAGATCGGTATCTGAGGGCAGCCTTGAGGCGTAGGATTGTCGTGTAGAGTTCCTCTTCCGAGTACGAGCCTTTGCGGGTTTATAGGAGTACCCATGGAGAGGGACATGGTAGTTCAGGGCATCCTCATCGCTGATGGTGAGGACCTGCCAATGCGTCTCTAGGGCTGAGTGGTGAGGTTTTTGATGTACTTTTGAGCATGGTCTGGGGAGTGCTGGCAAGATTCGAGAGTTATTTCTTTTGATTTTGGTTGTATTTTTCGGTCTTTATGTTTAAGCCCGTACAGTTTGTATATGTATGTACAATGTCATACTGATGGGGCTAAGTTACGCATGTTCTGTATATATATATTGTTATGCGTTTGCGTTTTACTCTGATGGTTTTCTATGTTTGTCGTTATTATTTATCTGTCTATCGTTTGTTTCTGCAACGCTATTTGAATACCACGCTATCGCTTTAATACGGCTAGGCATAGTTAATAATAGTAGGAGCTTGGGACTAATAGGATTATCCTACGTAAGTGGGGTCGTCTCACATTACTTATCTTGCAGTATATCTGTGCTTATGCATTCTTTTACGTATATTTGAAATCATAAAAAAAAAAAAAAAATTTGACATCATCAAAAGGGGGAGAATGTTAAGTCTCCAAACATCTGTAATGACTATGCGCATAAGCATCTATTCCCTATGTTTTGATGCATGCAAACATTTCGATTAAATGATTTTAATGAACTGTATGAGTATTGCTGATTATCTACTTGAGTGTGCAGATTAAAAGCATCTTATCTAATCTATCTCAAGAAACCTTCTCTTCATATGATAAAGCATCAGAAATACAAGATCATGCATCTATACGAAGAAGATAAAGACTAAAGCAAACACTTCTTCAGAGCGTCCAAATGTTGTTCATATCAAAGAATACAGTTATTACTTAAAGATCAAAGAAGCGTCTGAAGAAACTCGAAAGAATATTGTTTGGAACAATATCAATGAAGCATCTGATATCTCTCTTGAAGCAAAGAAGTCTTGACAAGACATCAGTTGTAAATCTTTCGAAGGTTCAAGTAAAGAGCTCAAGCGTCTCATATCTTTTACGAAGGAATCACATAAAGAAGTATCTTGACAAGGAACTAAGTTGATCAAAACAAATATTAAATATACTATCCGCATATTTAATAATACTATTTGGATGGATATACTACCTTTCACTAACAATAACAGTCTAAAAAGAATTGTTGTTCTGACTTGTTACAAAAAAAAAAAAAAAAAAGAAATCTGCCTTGTAAAACCTGAAGCTGCTTTGAATAGTTTTGATGCTCTGAATAGAAGTGTATGATTACACTAAGCTTGTCTTCAATGGTCCAATATCTTCAATAGAACGATTACTTCGCATTGAACACTGTGATAACTTTAAAAGAAGGCTCATAAGAAAACTCGTCTCACAACGGATCTTTACATTGTTCAAGAAAAGTGAAGAAAAGATTAATTTTCTCTCAACGGATCTTTTATCGTGAGAAGTCTATATAAAGGAAACTTTGCTAAAGATCAAGCAGAGAGAGATACATAATCAAATAAATATACAAGACAGAAAATCTCACCTCAATATGAGAAAAAACAACAAGAAAAACACAAGAGATCAACTCAAAAGCTGCTAGCTATAAAGCTTTATTTTCTTCTACACTCTTTGTAATATTCATAGAATAAGTTTTTCTTAGTGTTGTCATACCTACAAACGAATATCATATTCACTCCTTGAGTGTTATTCGGTTGACTAGCATACTGTAATCTAAAGCTGCTGCTTCAAATCAACTCAGTAATATGAGAAAGGCCAAGAGAGGCTAGCTGAAAAATACTTGTTGAGCCTGGAGTGGCTAGGTGTGCAAACAATACTCGTTGATCGAGCCTGGAGAGGCTAGGTGTGCAAACAATACTTGGGCTTGGTGTAACATCCCGGTTTCTCTGTGACTCTGATCAAGCTAGTTAACCTCGATCAGGGCTTTGGATGATTGTGTGAATTGTTGTGTGTTAGTTTTAGGCCTAGTTTGAAGCTTAGGAATAGGCTTGAATAAGGTTGGAGTTGCCTAAGGCGTTAAACGAGTAACTGAGGAAGTCAGAAGACTGGAAGTTCTTCTCTCGCTGAGCTTGACGCTCAAGCGTGGTAGGACTCTACGCTCAAGCGTTCAGACGCTTCAGCGTGGGAGGAGTTGGACGCTTCAGCATGCTGAGTGCGCTGAGCAGCTACTCTGAGTTTGGACGCATGTGAGACACGTGTCAGGTCAGGGAGCAGGCAAGTGGACGAGGTCCCACGCTCGAATGTGGAGAGATCCCACGCTAGAGTGTGGCAACGCTCAAGCGTGCAACGTGATGAACGCTTAAGCATGGACAGCAGAAACCATAAGTGGAGCTTCCACTTTCATCTTCTCATTTGCACGAAATCTCCTAACTTTTCTGCAAGTAAGAGTGAGAGGCTCTGAGTTTTTAGAGTGAGAAAGCTTGAGGTTAGAGGTGATCGAGCCACCAAAACGCGATTCCGACTACACCGTTGCAATCGCGGTGAAGTTTTACACAACTCCAAGGGATTAGTTTCTCGATTCCCCACAGGTAAACTCGAACCCCTAACACGCGTTCTTCGTGTTCTTGGCATTCTTCAAGTCTTTACCTTTTCTTTGATCTTTTGGGCTTGCCCTAGGGCTAACACTGTTGTATATGTGTTGTCCTCGTTATTAAGTCAAAGTGCGTGCTCGTGATTTCCCGCAAATTAAGGACTAAGGCTGCGGCTACCAAGAGGATTGGGGGTTGTTCTTGGAGCTACCATTGAAGGGGGCTGCGATCTTGAGGAAGGAGGAGTGAGCTGGTGATCGCGTGGATAAGCGTGCCGACAGTTCAGGTAGGGAGAAAGAGTACTGCTGCCGTCGGGAAGGCAAGAGTAATGTAGTTGTGATTTCTGCTATTCGTAGGGAAGCCCTAACCCTACTAGTGGTTGAGCCCTGATAAAGTATCTAGACCATAGGTTTAGCTTACTTTGGGCTATCGCCGTTAAATTTGGAAATCCAAGGTTAGAGAACTGTTAATCGAGGATGTTTACTGCTGTATGACTATATACTGTTGGCTGTTGTTGCTATCAGTCTGCCTATATGTACTTGGTATATGTGATATGATGCTAGCTGCTTATATGTTGTTGTTGATGTTACTGCTACTATGGTGATATTATTGTTGTTGCTATGTTGTATGCTGCAATATTAAGAGTTGTGGCGGAATGCCGAAGAATAGGTTTGGTTGTGTGCCGTGCTGTTATCGGGTTGATACCGTGGATGGTGTCGTTGCTGTTGTACTGACTTCTTGAGGTTGTGGCCGTGCTGCTTGAGTTGTGGCTCGTGGACGCGTGGCATCGACGCTGTGGCTGTGCAGATGCAGTGGCATCGTGTTGTTTCTAATTAAGAGCTTAGGCGTGAGATCCTGTATCAAGCCCGTTGAGAATCTTTGCTGCATATCATTGTCAGCTGCCAAGTGGCGAGGCCGTGTGACAAGTAGTATGGGCTACTAGCATCATACGAGGTTAGCGGTACCTAAGTGCGGGTACGGAAAGTAGATGGGGAAGTCAAGTGAGTGGCCTTGGGGATGTTGCCGGTCTTGGGAATAGTTTACAGTGACGGATGAGGTAGCTCCTATCCTGTCGTGACGCCCGATCCAGTCCGTTGTTCCAGGCTAACGTTCCAAGGCGACCGAGATACCCCGATTCCGGTATGGAAGGGGGATGCACTCTTATTGGTCACGGCAAGCGGTTTGGTTTCTTGGGCAGGCTAACTCCGTTCCGACACAAAACTTGTTCCGGTGTGGACTTGTTCGAGTGTGGAACCGTTCCAGTTGGGAACCTGCATAAGTGCGTTTTTCGGCCGACATGCTGCATAGGATTAGTATCCCGGTCTAGAGGATTGATCTGAGTGTGAGGCATGGGATGGATGTCTGTTGCAATTGTTATCTCTAGAGATGTGTGCTGGAATGCAGTAAATGTTGTAAATGTGATATCTGTTATATGCTACCTGTTGTGTGTTTACTGCATTACTACTGTTTTCCTACTTTATGACGCGCTGTATTTCTTATCTCCCTTCCGTTTTTCCTTGTTGTCTATTATGGGATCGTTTGAAGACGACGAGCCAGCGAAAATTCAGCATGGACGCGAGGCTTCACCCAATCATCACGGGGGTACCGCGGATGCCAGTGCTAGGCAATATTGAGATTATCTACCATGATGAGAGAGGATGGCGGGAAGACCCCTCTACCTTTTTGATGGTCTACATAGGACCAGTCAGCCTGATGTTCCAGAGTGGTACACCTCCGTATGTAGATATTATTGGTCCCTATCGCATCTACCAGTTCCTCCCCTTTCCGAGGATGTGGCGACCGTCGAGGCAGAGGGAGCAGGACTACGCTTGGGCAGCACCCTAATCATCAGTCGTGACCAGCAGGAGAGGTTACGTCTACCGAGGCCAGCGGAGGACCAAGCAGTACTTGAGGACTTACCGCTGGCGTAGGATTACGGTGTCCAGTTCTTTGTCAGAGTATGAGCCGATTGTGCATTACAGGCATACTCATGGCGAGGGTCAGGGTAGCTCAGGGCATCCTCACCACTGATGGTGAGAGCCTGCCAGTGCGTCATAGGGAGTGAACTGAGAGCTTTTGATGTATCTTTTGAGAGGGGATGGGGGTTGGTGGTGAGCTCCGAGTGTTTTCTTTTGGCTCTTGATGTATTTTTGGTTTCTACCCGACCATATGTATATGTATGTACAGTGCCCTGCTGATGGCGCTAACTTATGCATGTTATTATACAGTTATGCTTACTTTGCGCTTTTACTCTGATCATTGTTTGCTATGCTTGTCGTTCTTGTTTACATCATTTTGTTTTCCGCAACGCTGCTTGTATACCACGCTATAGCTTTATATACGGCTAGGCATAGTTAATAATAATAATAATAATAATAATAATAATAATAATAATAATAATAATAATAATAATAATAATAATAATAATAAGAGGTTGGGACTAATGGGAAGGCTTCATACGCATAGGGTCGTCTCATTTTGGTGGTATCAGAGCGTCGAGGATGTTCTGCAACCAATGGGATTATTCTCCTAAGAGAGGAGGGTCATCTCATTATTATGGTATCAAAGCAGTTCGATTCTAAATTGAACTGTGAAGGTTAAGTGTACTGGCTTTGACGGTTGATAACCGAGTCGTATCAACTGTGTCGGGTTTTGGGTAGAGTGTCCGATGTGCGAGATATCAAAGTATGATAATTGTTTTCATTCATAAGGCATACGATATGTTTAACTGGTAAAGTGCTATTATATGTCTTATGAATTGGCACTGATGGCTCCTTTTTACAAGAAGCTAAATGGCACGTGGAAGGGGAAGGCCGACAACTAGACCTAATGATGATAACAATAATGGTGACCACTCAGGGATAGGGAGTGGTGGTGACACCTCTGAAGCCATGCGGGCCATGAGGGATTTGGCTACCGCCTTGATGTAGCAGACTCAACAGACTGCCCAGTACATGCAAAGGCAGGAAGAGAGGGAAGTCAGGCAGGATCATATGCATACTGTAAGGGAGAATGAGATGGTGAATACCGGTCTCAATTCCTTCATGAAGGGAAATCCTCCCCAATTCCACGGAGAGTATAACCCTGAGGCTGCGGAAATGTGGTTGCAGGAGATAAAAAAAGTTTTCATGGCTACACACTATAGAGAAGACAGAAAGGTCACATATGCTGCCTTCATGTTAGTAGGAGCAGCAAAGGCTTGGTGGAGAACCAAGGCCAGACTGCTAGAGGCCGGAGGAAGGGTGTTGACATGGCAACTGTTCAGGGAGTGTTTTTTGGAGAAATACTTTCCGAGGAGCATCCGGCAGGAAAAAGAAAAGGAGTTCCTGAGTCTGAAATAGGAACAGTTTTCTGTGGGTGAGTACGCGATGAGGTTTGAAGCACTACTCAATTTCTCAGTTCTATCAGATCCATCCGGATGAAGAATGGGTCTGCAGGAGGTTCGAGGATGGGTTGAGGCCCGAGTTGAAGCGAGCAATGCTGCCTTTGAGTATTGGATCTTTTCCCGAGTTGGTGGAGTAATGCACATTGGTTGAGGGACATGACCAAGCAGGGACTGTCATCTAACAAAAGACAAGTGATGGACCTGTTCGGAGTAGTCAAAGTGGCAGAAGCAGCAAGTTCCAATGGAGAGTAGGGCCGTATGATCGCTCGGCTCGATTCAATGTCAACCATGGAGTGAGCGGCTCCAGTCAGACAGCAAGGGATCAAGACTTGTTTCCCGTGCGGAGGACCGCATATGGTCAAGAACTATCGGAGGACCCAACACTTCAGGTGTTTTAATTGCAATCAGATGGGTCACTATGCGTCAGACTGCAAGCCCAATGTGAGCAAAAGGGCTCAGTTTCAGCAGCAGAGTGGTAGGACTCAGAGTGGTGGAGCGAGATCAGTCGTGCCAAGTCAGCAGAGCAGGCCACAGATGACCGGAAGGGTGTTTGCAGTGCGAGGTTCTGAAGTCTTCCAAAGTCTTGATCTGATCCAAGGTAGGTACTTAGTTTTTGATAAGCTTTTGTCGGTTCTGTTTGATTCGGGGGCTACGCATTCTTTCATATTGGTAGAGTGTATGGATCATTTAGGATTGCCTATTTCTACTTTGCCATATGACTTAACTGTTTCAACACTTACCGGTGATTCTCTAACAACCCTATCTGTATGGCGTAAATGTCCCGTTACGGTAGAAAACCATCATTTTCTTGTTGACCTTATCTGTTTTCCTGTGCAACAGATAGATGTTATCCTAGGCATGGACTGGCTTTCAGCCAACCATGTAATGTTAGACTGTTCGAATAAAACTCTCAGTTTTTTCGAACAATCTGGATTGATGCCTGCCAACGAGAGTACTCCAACGGGTGGACGATCGGACGATTATATGGTGTTGTTCTCTTTGGAAGTGAAGGAGACTCCTAGTGTTGAAGCTTTGCTTATCGTGCGAAAATTTTCGAATGTGTTTCCCGATGACGTTCCTGGATTACCACCAGAGAGAGAGGTGGAGTTTGCCATAGATCTGGTACCGGGAACTGGACCTTTATTGATAGCACCGTATCGGACGTCTCCAGTGGAGCAGATGGAGTTAAAGAAGCAATTGGACGAGATGCTAGGCAAGGAATTCATCAGACCTAGTGCATCTCCGTGTGGAGCTCCGATGTTGTTTGTGAAGAAGAAAGATGGGATCTCAAGACTGTGTGTAAAGTATCGTCAGCTGAACAAAATGATGATAAAGAACAAGTATCCGTTACCACGGATGGACGATTTGATGGATCAGCTGAAAGGGGCAGCTGTGTTTTCTAAGATCGACCAATCTGGATACCATCAAATTCGGGTTAAGAAGGAGGATGTGCCACAGACTGCTTTTCGGAGTCGATATGGTCACTACGAGTATTTGGTTATGCCGTTTAGTGGGACTAACGCTCCAGCCGTGTTCATGGATTATATGAACAGGATCTTCCGACCGTTCCTCTACAAGTTTGTTGTTGTTTTTAGGCTTAATTGCACTTTTGGTCCCTCGGGTATCACGATTGTGCAATTTTGGTCCCCCGGATTTTAATTGCGCCAATTGGGTCCTCCAAGTATCACGATTGTGCAATTTTGGTCCCCCATGTTTCAATTGCGCCAATTAGGTCCCTCACATATCATAATTGTGCAATTTTGATCCCCAAGTATCACGATTGTGCAATTTTGGTTCTCCATGTATCACAATTGTACAACTTTTAACATCAATAGCCTACGAAGCACATGTGCAACTGATTTGGCACTTAATGAGACTAGTTTGCTAGCTTACGTCACTTAATGATGTGCATTTGATCATTAAATTGTGTGAAATGTCAATGATGTCTTATAAGAATGTCCCGTAAACTGTCAAGTTGACTTCACTAAGTGTCAAATCAGCCTCACGTGTCCTATGTAGGCTACTGACGTTAAAAATTGCACAATCGTGATAATTGGGAGATCAAAATTGCACAATCATGATACATGGGGGACCCAATTGGCGCAATTGAAACTTGAGGGACCAAAATTGCACAATCGTGATATTTGGAGGACCCAATTGGCGCAATTAAAACCCGGGGGACCAAAATTGCACAACCGTGATACCTGGGGGACCAAAAGTGCAATTAAACCTTGTTTTATTGATGACATCCTTGTATACTCTTCGAGTAAAGAAGAACACCAAGAGCATCTGAGGGCGATGTTGCAAGTGCTAAAGGACCTGCAGTTGTATGCTAAACTGTCGAAGTGTGAGTTTTGGTTAGAGGAAGTTCAGTTTCTAAGCCATGTGATCAGTAAGGATGGAATCGCAATGGATCACTAGTATAGAAAGCACTTTTTACATCGGTTAAAAAATACTTTTAACATCGGTTAAGGAGGCGATGTTAATTCAAGGGATATTAAAAGTGTGACTTTTAACATCGATTGTAAACCGATGTTAAATCTTTACTTTTACCATTGGTTAATAAAAATCAGATGTTAAAAGTACACTTTAAACATCGGTTATAGGAACACCCGATTTTAAAAGTGTGGTCTCAGTCAGAGATGTCCTCTGGTCAGTACACTTTTATCATCCATTGTAGCTGCAACCGATGTTAAAGGTAAACTTTTAACATCGGTTTTAGGAACACACGATGTTAAAAGTGTACTTTTAACATCGGTTATTATAACAACCGATGTTAAAATTAAATTATTTTTTTTTAAATGGTGTGTTACATTTATAGTTCTTTCCAACCCTGCATATCAATCAGTATATCATCCACAATTCAGTATACAACATAATGCCAGAAACAGATGCAAACGTGTAACTCATATATTGATACTCCAGAATTACAATATTACAGTTACACAAGTCCAGAATAATTAAACTAAATTATCTGACAATATATATATACAGTGTTATAAGTGCAATAACCTAAAGTCCAAAATGTGTCACATGCAATACATACAAGTGCAAAAATCATATACAATCTATATTATGCTGCCTAGTATACTCATAAAAGAAATTAGCAAAATGATCCCTCAGGTCTTTCATCTCTTCTTTATCAAGTGGAGTTTGATCGTCAAAAGCCTGCACAAGTTTAAATAAACTCCAAATTAAATCATCAACCAAAACAAAATATAATTTAACTTATGCAAAACTTTATATTTATTACCTGTTGCCATCCATCAATAATAGTGGCGGAGACCATGTTCAACATATGTTTCATCACGTAGTATCCACACTCCCAGCCGCCAGCTTGTCTACGAGACTACAAGGCAATATGAAATTGAATATCAAGTACAGTACTAATATAATAATAATTACTGTTGTAAATTTTTTATAAGAAATAATAAACTACTTACGAGTGGGATAATCCATTCAGGCTTTCTTTTTGACTTGGATGGCCTACTTTTGCCATCTGCACAAGCCATGATACTTGCAACCATAGCTCTATGATTAAAAATAATAATGTCAATTATGTTCATGTAATAAAGCAAAAGAAATTTGAATTACAAATTAAATTAAAGCTTATATGTCAATCGCGTCCTTCAATTCAGATGTCGGACTATAGTGCAACGAGCATAAGAAGACGACATGATGCTGGCAAGGATGAAGTATGAGCAACTGCCAATGGCCACTCCTAAGTATTAATTCTAGATAAATATCTTTCTTTGTTCGACCAAGTAGCTTCAGGATGTATGTCTTCATCTCATCCCCATCAGTGCAGAAATTTCCCTAAATTACGCTTGGGTCTAAGAATCTGTATATATTCTGGTTCCCTCTTTCCATACATAAGCGATGAAGATACCTAAGATATTAGAATAAAATAATGTTAAATACCTAAGACATTGAAATAAATTATAGAATTAAAATACCTAAGATGCATGTCAACGGTGTACTTCCGTGCACCACATACTCAGAACGGTATTGGCTAGCCAATTACCAGGCAGACATATGTCACCTATATCCTTCCCAGAGAAAAAAAAAGGCTGGCAAGTTGCAAGCGCCTTTGTGTTCCAAGGGAATAGCATACTTTTTATCCAGCGCATTCGCAGCAAATGCAGCCAAATGAGCTACATTCGATCTTAGCTTTTTATCAATGTTCTAAGCAACAAAGATAAAGCATTAGTTAAGTAATGTCATTTGTAAATAAATAAGACATAAGTAATTAAATGATTAATATGAAATTAATATGCATGCCTGGGATAAAGGCATCTCAACTGGCTTATGTGCATCCTCACAGTTCCCCACGATGCTCACATGCTGAGAAGGTTGGCTCATTGGGCTTTGTTGGGAAAATGTAAGCCCCCTAGATGACAACTCTTTTATGAATGATTCCATAAGCTCTGGAAACATCTCTCTTTTAAGCTCCTCCTTAATGCTTTCTCACTCGTGGCTGCTGATTCGGCTTCCAACATGGACTTGTCGTCTGTGATATTGCCGAATGCCCACTAGCCCTCCAACATCCTTTACAAAGCCAGGGTGGTCATCTTTATCTAGGGCAGTGCTCAGGATATCCCTACGTCCATATTAAACGAATGATCCTTGCGATCTTTGTTCCACCAGCGATGTCTACAAGGGGGAAATTCACAAAATATGTGTAGTGTTTACTTAACTTTATTAATTACAAGTAGAAGTAATATATTAATTACTTACAATCTTTTCAGCGACAATGCGTGTGGGCTCGGCTTTAAAATCTCCCGAATTTGTCTTTCGGGCTTCCATCCATGTTTCATAGCGTTCGGGTGGAGATGGAGGATTAACAACTATTTCTCCATCAGCTTCGGCTTCTCCATCAGCTCCACCTTCTTCTTGCTTCTTTTTGGCCTCTTCTTGCTTCTTTTTCATCTTCTCCTCCATAATCTTTTGCCGAACCATACGATAGCCACCACGAGACATATGGTGTGGGTGTACATTGTTTTTCTGGATTTCCTTGGCCTTTTTCCTTTTCTCCTGTTACAAATAACACGTACTCAATTCAATTAAATAAATAAATTAGATAGGCCTATTATAAAAAATATAACGGGAAACTAACCAGAAAGGCAGGGTCTTGTCAGCTCACAACAAACCTATCCCACATCTCGTTATCAATGAAAAGTATGTGTCAAGTGGAGATTTGTCGTCTTTCTTCTCAAAAATATATCTATTGCCCAAATAGGTCTTGAACCTCGTCCACCGCTTCGCGGCAAAAGAAAGCCATTTCTTCTTACATTCAGGAGTATTCGGGACATCAAAGGTCAACTATAGTACAAAACAAAATGGAGGAAATATTAGAGTATGATAATAATATAAGTAAATACAATTTAGATACAAATAGAGAGGATAAATGTAAAATACCAAGATTGAAGACCAAATTTGATCCTTCACCATACTCAGTACCTGAGCCCATTCCTCAATCAGAATGCTAACCCTGTTTCGAGCTTCCAGGGCCACAAAACCGGTGAATTTGTCAGCATTCAACCCTATGGCCCCCCATATATATCAAACTCAACCGGAAGCCTCTGATCACCGTAACGACTCAGGGCCAATGATCGTAACTTTGTGGCTGATCTAC
Organism: Ammopiptanthus mongolicus; assembly: GCA_039655645.1. Taxonomy (NCBI): domain Eukaryota; kingdom Viridiplantae; phylum Streptophyta; class Magnoliopsida; order Fabales; family Fabaceae; genus Ammopiptanthus; species Ammopiptanthus mongolicus. The sequence continues at coordinate 60,797,219 of CM077345.1, forward strand.
CCCTTTTTTTGGGGCGTGCATCACTTGACCCGCTATGTGAAGGAGAAGGAGAAGGAGGAATGCCTGCTGGATCAGTCATGTATGCCTATTTAGACAAAAAGTAATAAATTAGGTTAGTATATAAGAATGGATAAATAAAAATAAATCTACTATAACATGGGTAAAAAAGCCTACTTTAACATGGATAAATAAAAATAAGTCTAACTTAACATGGAGAAATAAAATAAGTCTACTTTAACATGGATAAATAAAAAAAGAATACTTTAATTTAAACATAACTTACACTATGGTCAAGTTTAGATCAATATCCCTTCATGATGATCATCACGAGTGGCAAGTACATCGTCCACTACATTTTCCTCGACGAAAATAGCCATCTATGTTGAGAAAGAAGGAGTTTCTGGAATATCAAGAGTTGAATCTTGATTTTCATGGATACCATTATGCATGCTTTTTCCTTGGAGAACAACTGACCACCTTTTGTTAGAAGGATCATTGATATAAAACACTTGTTTTGCTTGGGAAGCCATGATTAAAGGCTCTTCCGTGTGACCTACTTTGTCAAGGTCTACCAATGTAAATCCTAATTCTTCAGTTTGCACACCACTGTTACTGTCAGCGCACTTACACTTAAAAACAGGCACTTGAAATTTAGTGTAATCAACCTACCAAATCTCTTCAATAACTCCAAAGTAAGATTTCGATGCCATAATGGGATTTGTATCTTTTGAACTAGAGAAGTGCATCGACTTAGATACGATCATAACCCCACTGTTTTGCATGGTACTCTTGTCATCTTGGGACTTTGTATAGAAGGAAAACATATTGATATCATATCCACTCCAACATATGACTTCAAGACGTGGCCCCTGTGCTAGCCATTGTAATGTATCGGAAGCAGTATGATCATTTGTAATTTTTTGTTTAAACCAAGCTACAAAAGTCTTGTTATGATGGTTCAACAACCATTTTTCGTTCCTTCTAGGGTTTTCTTCCTTGACCTCTTGTTTGTGATCACATAAGTAAGGTGCAACCTCATCAGTGTTATTCAAAATGTGCAAATGGGCTTGAAACACTTCCTCCCGAGCCTTGCTATTAACCTTTATACCTCGTGTACCCTTACCGGCACATCTTCCCTCATGATGAGGCTTAGGAATCCCTATAGCCTCCACTTCTGAAAGGTAGTCTTGACAAAACTCAATAGCTTCTTCTGCAACGTACCTTTGAACAATAGATGCTTTAGGACGGTGTGGATTCTTCACATACCCTTTCAAGATCTTCATGTATCGCTCAACTGGTTACATCCACCTTAAATAAACGAGGCCACATAATCTAATCTCCCTCACTAGATGAACAATTAAGTGAACCATGATGTCGAAAAATGAAGGAGGAAAATACATCTCCAATTGGCACAAGATTATAGCAGCCTTATCTTCCAACTCATCCAACTTCTGGGGGTCAATGACTTTGCTACATATAGCATTGAAGAATGAGCACAACCTAGTTATGACATGTCTAACATTTTTAGGAGCAATACCACGAATAGCCACTGGTAGTAGTTGTTACATCAAGACGTGGCAATCATGAGACTTTAAGCCAACCAATTTAAGATCATTTGAGACAAGTCTCTTGAAATTTGAAGAGTAACCCTGTGGCACTTTGATGCCTCGTAGACACTCCACAAAAACTTGTTCTCTCTTTTCTTGACAAGGTATGACATTCTGGAGGCAAATATGTCCGCTTACCATCCTTTAGTTGTGGAGCTAACTACTCTCGTATACCCATCGCAACCAGATCTAGGCGAGCATTCACATCGTCCTTTGTCTTACCCTGAATATTGAGAAGCGTTCCAATTAGACTATCACATACATTTTTCTCCACATGCATGACATCAATACAATGTCTAACATCAAGTTTGCACCAGTATGGAAGATCAAAGAAGATCGACCTCTTCTTCCATATGTTTTTCTCAGTAGCCTTCTTTTGAGCCTTTTTGAACATAACATTAATGTCTTTCAGGCCGTCGGAGCAATTCCATTCTCTTGGAATCCATTCAAAGCTTTTTTCAATCTACGATATGGGTGATCACGACTGAGAAATCTCCGATGCCCAAGGTAAACTGTCTTCCTTCCATGTTGCAATTGTGTGAAACATGTGCCTTCTTCACATATTAGGCATGCTTTATGCCCTTTAACACTATACCCAGACAAGTTCCCATATGCTGGAAAGTCATTGATGGTGCAAAATAACATGGCACGCATCTTGAAAGTCTCTTTGTAATGGCCATCAAACACATCAACGCCTTCCACCCACAGCTTTCTCAAGTCTTCAATCAAGGGACTTAGATAAACATCTAAGTCATTTCCTGGCTATTTTGGGCCCCAAATCATAATAGATAACATCATGTATTTGCGCTTCATGCACAACCAAGGAGGTAGATTGTAAATTACGAAGAGAACAGGCCATGAACTATGGATACTACTTAAGGTACCATACGGATTCATTCCATCCGTAGCAAGTCCAAGCCTAAGGTTTCTTGGCTCGTTTCCAAAATTCAGAAACAAACTATCAATTCTCTCCCATTGCACAGAATCAGCCGGATGGCGAAGCATTCCATCACGTTTCCTCTCATCTGCATGCCATCTAATGTTCTTTGCGTCATTTACATTAGCGAACAATTGCTTGAACCTTGGAATTATTGGAAGATACCACAACACCTTTGCAGGAGGACCCTTTGTGATCACATCACAACTAGAATCACCATCCTTCACTTTGTACCGCGATACCCCACACTTGGGGCAGTCGTGCATCCCTTCATACACACCCCTGTATAGTATGCAATCATTAGGACAGGCATGTATCTTCTTATACTTCATACCCATCGGACAGAGTATCTTCTTCGCCTCATAGTTACGATTTGGCAGTGTGTTGCCTTCTGGAAGCATGTTGTTCAACAACTCAAACAATTCGGTGAAGCTTTTATCACTCCACCCATTTCTCGCCTTCCCACTGAACAATTTTAAGACCGCCGACTACCTTATATAAGTAGTGCACCCCGAATACAAAGGCGTATCCGTATCACTGCACAAAGTATCATACACATGTGCTTGCTGAAATGACTCTTGTGCAATATAACTGATCATGTCCTCTAGTTGATCGTCCTCCATATCTACATCAAGTTCTTCACTTTGGGACACACTTGGCATGTTTAACAAGTCATCACCATGCCATATCCATCTTGTATAACTCTTGCAAATCCCTTCACAAATAAGATGATCACGTATTTGCTTAACTTCACATTTCCTCATATTCAAACATCTAACACAAGGACAATTAAATCTTCCATTACTATCAGGAAGATTTCTTTGAGCAAATTCTAGAAACTCTTCCACTCCCTCCCGATACTCATCACTTGTGCGTTTACTAACCATCCAACTACGGTCCATATCCACGTTCTGTTGATATACACATATTTATACAATATGAGCACAAGAGGGGAGACTCTCAAAGAGCAGTATTTGAAATTATAGGCCTAAACCTTAAGTCCTATTATAGAATCTAAACCCCTTGACTATTGATCAAACCAATCCAGATGACCTAACATTTTAAAAGAACCCAAACCCCTTGACTATTGAGATTATAAGCAAAGCCTAAAAGTCAATGCTCAATATGTAAGATCAAAGTGTTTAAGTTTAAAAAAACCTCAAAATGCATTTCATTTTTTCATAAAATATTCAAATCATTAAAACAGAGACAATGCTAAATACTAACTAACAGAGAAGGATTACCAAGTAGAAGGGGAGTTGGGGCGGTTCAATTCCGGTGGTCAGTTGTAGAAGAGAAGGAGTTGGGGTGGTTCAGTTGCGATGGTTCAGTTGTAAATGATTCTAAGCAAATATTAGCAAAAATTGTATTTAGCAAATGAGGGATTTAGCAAATAAAAATAGGGAAGAGAGAGTTACGTACCTTTGCGAAGAAGAAGTGATGGTGGTGGTTCTACGGTGGCTCACGAACGGAGGAGAAGGAGGTCAGTGAAGAGAAGAGAAAAGTAGGTCATGGGATTGAGAACACTGTAACGTTGAAATGTAGGGCGCGAGACAAAGAAGGTTTGAGAAAGTTAACATTATACATTTTAATAACTTTTAACATCAGTTGTTAGAAAAACCGATGTTAAACTTTATTTTAACATCGGTTATATAAAAAACCGATACTTTTAACATCGGTTCACTAAAAACCGATGTTAAAAAGTTAGCACCAGTAAATATGGAATGGAGGGAAGAAACTTTTAACATCGGTTGTACCAGAAACCGATGTTAAAAGTACATTTTAACATAAGGTTACTTATAACCGATGTTAAAAGTTTCTTCCCTCCATTCCATATTTACTAGATTGCCACCCAGTCTCCAGTTTTAACATCGGTTTTAATGAACCGATGTTAAAAGTGTACTCCATGCGCTATTTATTTACAAGTGTGCCACCGCGTCTATTTGTAACATTTGTTTTTCTTTAACAGATGTTAAAAGCCTGACGTGAAAAGTCTATTTTCCACTAGTGGATCCTGCGAAAGTTGAGGCCGTAGTAAGTTGGGAAAGCCCTAAGTCTGTAAACGAGGTAAGGATTTTTCTTGGTTTAGCGGGCTACTATCGGAGGTTTATAGAAGGATTCTCTAAGATTGGGTTACCTATGACGCAGTTGACGAGAAAAGGGAAAACGTTTAAGTGGTCAGAGGCTTGCGAGCAGAGTTTCCAGGAGCTGAAAGGAAGACTGACCACGTCACCTGTGCTGGTGTTACCAGATCCTTTAGGACGATTCGATGTATACTGTGATGCATCTTATCAAGGCTTGGGATGTGTGATCATGCAAGACAGAAAGGTGGTGGCTTACGCCTCCAGGCAGTTAAGAGTACATGAGCGGAACTACCCAACGCATGATCTGGATTTGGCTGTGATAGTGTTTGCATTGAAGATATGGAGACACTATCTTTATAGTGCTAAATTCAGTGTGTTTAGCGACCATAAGAGCCTGAAGTATCTGTTCGACCAGAAGGAGTTGAATATGCGGCAGTGAAGATGAATGGGATTCATAAAAGGCTATGAATTCGACTTGCAATACCATCCAGGTAAGGCGAATGTTGTAGCGGATGCGCTCAGTAGGAAGTCCCTACACGTATCTGCGATGATGGTAAAGGAGCTAGAGCTTTTAGAGGCGCTTAGAGATCTAAACCTAGAAGCGGAAATCGCCGAGGATAAGTTGAATTTGGGGATGGTTAGAGTAACTAGCGATTTCCTAAACCTGTTGTGGAAGAAACAAGCTGAGGATAAGTACCTCGAGAGTGTGAATCGGTTGATAAAAGAAGGCAAGACTTCGGAATTCAGAAGAGGTATAGATGGTCTACTTAGGTATGGTGACTAGGTTTGTGTGCCGGTGGATAGAGAAGTTAAGAATATGATCTTGGAAGAAGCACACAAAAGCAAGATGAGTTTCCATCCGGGGGCTACCAAGATGTAGCATGATTTGAAGAAGCTGTTCTGGTGGCCGGGGATGAAGCAAGACGTAGGAGCTTATGTCCTAACCTGCTTGGTGTGTCAGAAAGCGAAGATTGAACACCAGAAGCCAGCAGGGTTGTTGCAATCGTTAGACGTCCCAGAATGGAAATAGGATAGTATTGCTATAGACTTTGTTTCTGGGTTGCCGAGAACTCAGAAAAGGTGTGATGCAGTCTGGGTAATCATCGACCGATTGACGAAGTGAACTCACTTCTTACCAATCAACCAAAGTTACTCTCTGGAGCGATTAACTCAGATTTACATCAAGGAAGCTGTAAGGCTGCATGGGGTATCCAAGTTTACCTCAAGGTTTTGGAGGAGCTTACACAGTGCAAATGGGAACTAAGTTAAGTATGAGTTCTGCTTATCATCCTCAAATGGATGGTCAGTCGGAACGAACAATTCAGTCATTGGAGGATCTCTTAAGGCCATACGTGCTGGAAAACACGGGAAGTTGGGACGAGTTTCTTCCATTGATCGAGTTTACTTACAACAACAGTTTCCATTCTAGTATTGGGATGGCGCCATACGAAGCACTGTATGGACGAAAGTACAGGACTCCGTTATGCGGGTTTGAGGCGGGAGAAAGTCAGCTGTTAGGACCAGAGTTGGTACAGCAGACGACGGAACAAGTCCGTAAGATACGGGAAGAGATAAAGGTTGTAAGGGACAGGCAGAAGAGCTACGCCGATAAGAAGAGGAGGCCTTTGGAATTCCAAGAGGGTGACCTTGTTTTCATGAGAGTTACCCCTAGAGCTGGAGTGGGCAGGGCAATCAGATCCAGGAAGCTAACACCTAAATTCATAGGACCGTTTCAGATTCTTCGACGAATCGGCCCTGTAGTCTATCAGATAGCTTTGCCACCAAATCTTTCAAATCTTCATGGCGTCTTTCACGTCTCTCAGCTCAGAAAATACTATCCTGATCCATCACACGTGTTAGAGCCCGAATCAATTCAATTGAAAGAGAATCTGGAGTACGAAGCTTCATTCGGATCTTGGATAGAAGGATCAAGGAACTACGCGGTAAGCACATTCCGTTAGTAAGAGTGGAATAGAACCCAGTGACTAGTGATTCAACGTGGGAACGCGAAGCTGAGATGCGCCAGAGTCATCCTTATTTGTTCGCAGGTATACAACGGAAATTTCGAGGACGAAATTTTCTGTAAGGGGGTGGTAATGTAACATCCCGATTTCTCTGTGACTCTGATCGAGCTAGTTAACCTCGACCAAGGCTTTGGATGATTGTGTGAACTGTTGTGTGTTAGTTTTAGGCCTAGTTTGAAGCATAGGAATAAGCTTGAACAAGGTTGGAGGTGGCTAAGGTGTTAAACGAGTAACTAAGTAAGTCAGAAGACTGGAAGTTCTTCTCTCGCTAAGCGTGACGCTCAAGCGTGGTAGGACTCCACGCTCAAGCGTTCAGACGCTTAAGCGTGGGAGGAGTTGGATGCTTCAGCGTGCTGAGTGTGCTGAGCAGCTGCTCGGAGTTTGGACGCGTGTGAGACACGTGTCAGGTCAGGTAGCAGGCGGAGTGGACGAGGTCCCACGCTCAAACGTGGCTAGAGCGTGGCAACGCTCAAGCGTGCAAAGTGATGAACGCTTAAGCGTGGACAGCAGAAGCCATAAGTGGAGCTTCCACTTTTATCTTCTCATTTGCACGAAATCTCCTAAGTTTTCTGCGAGTTAGACTGAGAGGCTCTGAGTTTTTAGAGTGAGAAAGTTTGAGGTTAAAGGTGATCGAGCCGCCGGAACGCGATTCCGGCTACACCGTTGCCATCGCGGGGAAGTTTTACACAACTCTAGCGGATTAGTTTCTCGATTCGCCCTAGGTAAACTCGAACCCCTAACACGCGTTCTTCGTGTTCTTGGCGTTCTTCGAGTCTTTACCTTTTCTTTGATCTTTTGGGCTTGCCCTAGGGCTAACACTTGTATATGTGTTGTGCTCGTTATTAGGGCAAAGTGCATGCTCGTGATTTCCCACAAATTAAGGACTAAGGCTACGACTACCAAGAGGATTGGGGGCTGTTCTTGGAGCTGCCATTGAAGGGGGTTGCGAGCTTGAGGAAGGAGGAGTGAGCCGGTGATCGCGTGGATTTGCGTGCCGACAATTCAGGTGGGGAGAAAGAGTATCGCTGCCGTCGGGAAGGCAAGAGTAATGTAGTTGTGATTTCTGCTATGCGTAGGGAAGCCCTAACCCTACTAGTGGTTAAGCCCTGATAAAGTATCTAGACCCTAGGTTTAGCTTACTTTGGGTTATCACCATTAAGTTTGGAAACCCTAGGTTAGAGAACTGTTAATCGAGGATGTTTGCTACTGTATGACTATATGTTGTTGGTTGTTGTTGCTATCTGTCTGCCTATATGCTACTTGGTATATGAGATATGCTGCTAGCTGCTTATATGCTGTTGTTGATGTTACTGCTACTATGGTGATATTATTGTTGTTGCTATGCTGTATGCTGCAATATTAAGAGTTGTGGCGGAATGTCGTAGAATAAGTTTGGTTGTGTGCCGTGCTGTTATCGGATTGATACCGTGGATGGTGCCGTTACTGTTGTACTGGCTTCTTGAGGCTATGGTCGTGTTGCTTGAGTTGTGGCTCGTGGACGCGTGGCTTCGAGGCTGTGGCCGTGTGGATACAGTGGCATCGTGTTGTTTCTGATTGAGAGCTTAGGCGTGAGATCCGGTATCAAACCCGTTGAGGATGTTTGCTGCATATCATTATCAGCTTCCAAGTGGCTAGGCCATGTGACAGGTAGTATGGGCTGCCGGCCTCTTACGAGGTTAGCGGTACCTGAGTGTGGGTACGAAAATTAGATGGGGCGATCAAGTGAGTGGCCTTGGGGATGTTGCCGGTTTCGGGAATAGTTTACAGTGGCGGATAAGGTAGCTCCAATCTTGTCGTCACGCCCGATCCAGTCCGGTTTGCCCAACTAATCCCAGAGCTTTCCAGTTGTTCCAGGCTAACGTTCCAAGGCGACCGAGATACCCCAGTTCCGGTATGGAAGGGGGATGCACTCTTATTGGTCATGGCGAGCGGTTCGGCTTCTTGGGCAGGCTAACTCCGTTCTGACACGAACCTGTTCTGATGTGGACTTGTTCGGGTGTGGAACCGTTCCAGTTGGGAACCTGCATAAGGGCGTTTTTTGTACCCCGATTTTCACGTTTTCTATTTCTGTAGTATTTGAATGTCTTTATTTTATTCGAGGTCTTAGGAATGGAAATAAAATATTCCGAGACCATAGTCATGCTCGACGATATCGTAGGAAGCTACGATTAAGTTTTGAGTCAAAAACTCAAACGGAGTCCGGTCTGCGTTTTTACACTCACAGTATGATTTTACTGCTCAGAAGACCTCAGATGGACCCGTGAACGAGACAATAAGTCTTAGAATTCGATTCTCTACGTTTTGGTTAAATTTCGTAAAAATTTCAGAAAAATCACTTCCTGACCTTCGTTCGGGCGGAATCCTCAATCGGGTGACGAACGGAGCCACATATGGATTTACCGGGACTCGCCAACAGATAATCTTGATATCACATCATCCCAGGACACTAGGGAGAGTATGCCAGAGTCGTCATGACGTTCGGAAATATTTGGACGCAAAATGACCAAAATGCCCCTTACCTTAGTCTTTTACACTTTTACCATTATACCCTTTTGGCAAATGACCTTTTTACCCTTAAGAGAGCTTTTAAGAGGCTGAACTCAGCCCCTCACTTCATCATTTTCGCACAGCCCCTCTTCCTTTAGAGTTCCATAGTTGTTCTTGAGAGAAAAACCCCATTGTTGGTCTTGAAGCTCCTTGAGTTTTGTTGGAATCACTTGATTTCTTGAGCAATCTTCCTTCATTTCAAGGTAAGATCACTTCTATGATCTCTTAGCTTCATTAATATTTCTTTATTTCAAGATCAATCTTCATTTTTATGAAAAGAATTTCTTAGATCCAAAACTTTGAAAATCCATAGGAAATTGTAGAAAAATCCTTTTGAGGTAAGACCAAGTTCTTTGAACTCACATCACCAATCTCTACCTAAACCTAAGAGCTTATGATTCAACTCTCATCATAGCTCAAAAAGCACTTTTGGCCGAACCCTACTTGAAGATGATGAATAGTGTTTTCATCAATTTTTGATTTTTAACACTTGATTTCATCCTTAGCTTTCCTAATGCCTTTGAATCCATGAGATGGAAAACCAAAACCAATTCCTAACCTTTTAACCTAGGGTGGCCGAAATCCTCTTTGTTATGATAGTTGAGATTGGCTTTGATTGTTGTTTAATGTTGGATTGTTGTGTTGTTGTAGTTGTAGTTGTTGACGATTATTAGGAGGTTCACAAACCGATCAACCGACTTTGATCCGGGAATCTGCTCATCAACAGGTATGGGGAGAAGAACCTCATCACACCAAGATGGTGGTGGTGAAGATGGTTGTTTAAATTATGTGTGGGTGAAACCCTTTAGTTTGGGTTCACTTTTATGTGTTAAGTTTTGTTAAGTTCTCATGGAGAACAAGAATGTCATGATGAGATGATTGAATGAAAAACCATTTTCATGTATGTTGGAAAACCTACTTTGATCACTAGATCAAGTATGGACTTTTATTGTTGATTATGAGACCATAATGTGTGATGGACTTGGATGTTTGATTATGATGTAGTAATGTGTATTATGGTTATCATGATTGTGTAAGTATTGTGAGCCATACTTTGATTGGTTGATGAAGTAAAACTTCACATTGATTCCTAGTTGGCTATTAGCCATGACCTTGAGGAAAGGAAGGATATGAATAGTTCTTGGACAAGTCAAGTTTTGATGTAAAGAAAGTGTTTTCAATAACTTGTGTTTTTCAAAGAAAAACCCTAAGTGACTTTAAATGGAATTAAATCTCAAAGTGCTTTCACCAAAGTGAAACATGTTTTATACCTTATTCTTAGTTCATCTAGCTAATCAAGTGACTCAAAATGAGAAAAGAAGTGGTTTCATGAAGAGAATCAAAATGGTTCCCTAAGGTTGATGTCTTGTTTTAAGGCAACTTTTCGCTAAGCGAATTTACTTTCGCTAAGCGAAAACAGGGAAAGTCTAAGTTGGGCATCACTGCCTCACTTTCGCTAAGCGAATTCATATTTGCTAAGCTAACCAAACGAGTTTCGCTATGCGAATTACGTCTCGCTGAGCGATCCAGAGAAGTCTCCAAAGGAGGTATAACCGCCTCCATTTCGCTAAGCGAAGAAAGTGAGAAATTATACTCGCTAAGCGAAGAAAGTGAAATTTCGCTACACGAATTCTGTTTCACCGAGCGATTCAGAGGTGTTTCCAAAGAGGTGTAACCGTCTGTACTTGCGCTAAGCGAATACATATTCGCTAAGCGAATACAATACATTTCGCTACGCGATTTATGTCTCGCCGAGCGATCCAGAGGAGTTCCAAAAGAGGCATTATTGTTTCAATTTCGCTAAGCGAATTCCGTGTTCAGAAAATGCTAAAAATAAAGTAAGTAAGTGTTTCAAAAATTGTTTCAAATCAAATGAGTTTTCAATTGAGAAGTTGTTCTGGTTTACAAACGTTTTGGGTTTTGAAACAGTAGTTCGATGACGGACCGATGATTCGGATCCCGATCAGTCGTTCAATTGTTTCAGTTTTGTGATGACTCGATCCCGGACGAATCACGAGATTTATCCGGTGGATAAAGGTTTTGTTTTCAAAAGACACGTATAGTTCCTAAGGAAGAGAACCTTAGTAGACTTCGAGGTTTATCCGGGAGATAGACATTACTTGATCGCATCTGCTTTGTGTAAGCATTGGCATTTCATTTGCATAGTCGTAAGGCCTTGAGCCTAGGAGTTGAGCTTACACCTTGATGCTGGTGCGAATCTTACGGTGACGATCTTCAATGGTCTTTTTGGAGGTATCAGGGTTGGAAGGGCTGACATGTGACCAGTTGGTGATTCTTCTGTGTCGTGGCGAATCCGTGCAATACACTGATATCCTCTACTAGATGCCGTACTTTTCATGTTTGGTTGAGAGTGTTACCATAAAGCCAGATACGTGCACGTTACGAATGTTGTAGCATCTTGCTCATGGCTGGCAGAAACCGGAACATGTCCTCCCATTCACTCTCTCCGAATGTTTTGTTAGCTCTATGGAGTAGGGGTCAGAGTAGTACCCAGTGACATTGACATTGAGTCATCTACATTGCATTGCATTGCATAGCTATTGATGTTTACATTTACTGTTATACATCGTTGTACTGTTTAAGAGTACCTTATATTATACTGTTAACTGCTTAACATGATATTATGCCGTCAACTGCTTAATATGTTTGACATTGAGAATTCTTGTAAGCATGTCGGGTACGCTGTTACCCGGTGGGTCGTCCCGTTTTTACTACTGCTGTTTTGTTGCGTTGATGAACAGGAATCTCACCCATATCTGTATGTTTTCTGTTGGTACTTGCTGTTGCTGTTTGAACAGATGGACGTGACGATGGTTCAGCCCAGTAGTTTCCTTGAGCCCTGAGGCGGACCTTCTTTTTGTGGTCTAGTTTTGTTGTCGGCCAGACTATGTCAGTTTTGTAGTACTTTTGGGGAGCTACGACTCCTAGTACTTATTGTATCAGTTATACATTAGACCTATGTCTGTATATAGTATAATTCCTTTTTCTGTTTATGTCCCTGTAATTATTATGCATATTGTTCTAGAAATGTATGGCGAACCTAAGTTCGTTATTAGTATTATTTACCTTTACTAAATCCCATTGCATCTTGTGAAAAGAAAAAAAGAAAACCGTATTTTCCGCATTAAGAAATATTTTCGGCCTTATAAACGTTCGGGAATGTGACACTCGGGAAAGGGTGTTGCATTTTTCGGCCGATATGTTGCATGGGATTAGTATCCCGGTCTAGAGGATTGATCTGAGTGTGAGGCATGGGATGGATGTCTGTTGCAATTATTGTCTCGAGAGATGTGTGCTGGAATGCAGTAAATGTTATAAATGTGATATCTGTTATATGCTGCCTGTTGTGTGTTTACTGCATTACTACTGTTTTCCTACTTTATGATGCGCTGTATTTCTTATCTGCCTTCCGTTTTTCCTTGTTGTCTATTATGGGATCGTTTGAAGACGACGAGCTAGCGGAAATTCAGCATGGACCCGAGGCTTCACCCGTCATCACGGGGGCACCGTGGATGCCGGTACTGAGCGATATTGAGATTATCTTCCATGATGAGAGGGGATGGCGGGTAGACCCCTCTACCTTTTTGATGGTCTACACAAGACCAGTCAGCCTGATGTTCCGGAGCGGTACACCTCCGTATGTCGATATTATTGGTCCTTATCGCATCTACCAGTTCCTCCCCTTTCCGAGGATGTGGCGACTGCCGAGGCAAAGGGAGCAGGACTACGCTTAGGCAGCACCCCAGTCATCGGTCGTGACCAGCAGGAGAGGTTACGTCTACTGAGGCCTGCACAGGAGGACCGAGCAGTACTTGAGGACTTACCGCAAACGTAGGATCGTGGTGTTCGTCAGAGTATGAGCTGATTGTGCGTTACAGGCATACTCATGGCGAGGATCGGGGTAGCTCAAGGCATCCTCACCACTGATGGTGAGAGCCTGCCAGTGCGTCCTAGGGAGTGAGCTGAGTGCTTTTGATGTATCTTTTGAGAAGGGACGGGGGTTGCTGGTGAGCTCCGAGTGTTTTCTTTTAGCTCTTGATGTATTTTTGGTTTCTACCCGACCGTATGTATATGTATGTACAGTGCCCTACTGATGGGGCTAACTTATGCATGTTATTATACAGTTATGCTTACTTTGCGCTTTTACTCTGATCATCGTTTGCTATGCTTGCCGTTCTTGTTTACGTCGTTTTGTTTTTTGCAATGTTGCTTGTATACCACGCTATCGCTTTATATACGGCTAGGCATAGTTAGTAATAATAATAATAATAATAATAATAATAATAATAATAATAATAATAATAATAAGAGGTTGGGACTAATGGGAAGGCTTCATACGTATGTGGTGGTCTCATTTTGGTGGTATCAGAGCGTCGCGGACATTCTGCAGCCAATAGGATTATTCTCCTAAGAGAGGAGGGTCGTCTCATTATTATGGTATCAGAGCAGTTCGATTCTAAATCGGACTGTGAAGGTTAAGTTTACTGGCTTTGACGGTTGATAACCGAGTCGTATCAACTGTGTCGGGTTTTGGGTAGAGTGTCCGATGTGCGAGTTATCAAAGTGTGATAATTGTTTTCATTGATAAGGCATATGATATGTTTAACTGTTAAAGTGCTATTATATGTCTTTTGAATTGACACTGATGGCTCCTTTTTACAGGAAGCTAAATGGCACGTGGAAGGGGAAGGCCGACAATTAGACCAAATGATGATAACAATAACGGTGACCACTCAGGGATAGGGAGTGGTGGTGACACCTTTGAAGCCATGCGGGGCATGAGGGATTTGGCTACCGCCATGATGCAGCAGACTCAACAGACTGCCCAATACATGCAAAGGCAGGAAGAGAGGGAAGTCGGGCAGGATCAGCTGCATGCTGTAAGGGAGAATGAGATGGTGAATACCGATCTCAATGCCTTCATGAAGGGAAATCCTCCCCAATTCCACGGAGAGTATAACCCTGAGGCTGCGAAAATGTGGTTGCAGGAGATAGAAAAAGATTTCATGGCCACACACTATAGAGAAGACAGAAAGGTCACATATGCAGCCTTCATGTTAGTAGGAGCAGCAGAGGCTTGGTGGAGAACCAAGGTCAGACTACTTGAGGCCGGAGGAAAGGTGCTGACATGGCAACTATTCAGGGAGTGTTTTCTGGAGAAATACTTTCCGAGAAGCATCCAACAGGAGAAAGAAAAGGAGTTCCTGAGTCTGAAACAGGAACAACTATCCGTGGGTGAGTAGGCGATGAGGTTTGAAGCACTACTCAAATTCTCTCAGTTCTATCAGATCCATCCAGATGAAGAATGGGTCTGCAGCAGGTTCGAGGAGGGGTTGAGGCCCGAGTTAAAGCGAGCAATGTTGCCTTTGAGTATTGGATCTTTTCCCGAGTTGGTGGAGTAATGCACAGTGGTTGAGGGACATGACCGAGCAGGGACTATCATCCAACAAAAGACAAGTGGTGGACCTGTTCAGAGCAGTCAAAGTGGCAAAAGCAGCAAGGTCCAAAGGAGAGTGGGGCCGTATGATCGCCCGGCTCGATTCAATGTCAACCGTGGAGTGAGCGGCTCCAGTCAGACACAACAAGGGATCAAGACTTGTTTCCGGTGCGGAGGACCGCATATGGTCAAGAATTGTCCGAGGACCCAACACGTCAGGTGTTTTAATTGCAATCAGATGGGTCACTATGCGTCAGACTGCAAGCCCGAAGTGAGCAGAAGGGCTTAGTTTCAGCAGTAGAGTGGTAGGACTCAGAGTGGTGGAGCGAGATCAGTCGTGGCAAGTCAGCAGAGCAAGCCACAGATGACTAGAAAGGTGTTTTCCGTGCGAGGTTCTGAAGTCTCACAAAGTCCTGATCTGATCCAAGATAAGTGCTTAGTTTCTGGTAAGCTTTTGTCGGTTCTGTTTGATTCGGGGGCTACGCATTCTTTCATATCGGTAGAGTGTATGGTTAAGCCAAGGACTAGACGTAACCCATGTTTGGGGTGAAACGGGTTAAATCTTGTCTCTCTCTCCTTCTCTCTCTCTTCCCCTCTCTCTCTCTCTCTCTGTTAGTTATAATATCTATTTGCAACATATTTTCTTGTTTATATTTCTTTAACTAATAGTGGGGTTTAAGAGTGTGCATATCATCTTTTGAGATGAAGTTTTTCAGTCAAACTATTTTCCCAGATTTGTGTAAAATTAAACGGTTCATATTAGCTGTTTCTGTGTTATGCTTTAAAATCTTTTAAGTTGTTTCTTAATATCAAAACTTCGTTTTAAAACTTGCGTTTTCCACTTCAGTTTAGTAAAACACAATTCAACCCACCTTTTTAGTGTTTATTTGTGGTACCTTTTTAGAGTTGTGAATACGGATCAACCCGGCTCACCGGAGTTGGCCCACCACGGGTTAAGCAAAATATGTGCCAACCCAACCCAGCTCAGTTTTTGGTGAGCCAAAAAATAGCCAACCCGACTTGACCTACCTCGGGTTGGTGGGTTAAAGGAGTTTAGGAATGGTAGCGATGCTAGGCGGGCACAGGTAGAACTCTCCGTGCCCCGCCCCGTGGGGAGAAAACTCTGCCCGTCCCCACCTGTTACCCGTGCGGGTACCCGCTGGGCGGGTATTTGCGGATATCCACAGATACCGCGGGTATTCACGGATATTTTTTAACTTTTTTACATATTCATTAATACATTCATTTATACACAAAATCCTGCACTAATTACTTGATAATACATTAAACTTTGCATAATTTCAAATAAAACAACCATGCCTATATTATTCACTATCAGCTTTCGTGCCCCCTGGACTATTGGAACTGGATTCTATACCATAATAGAAATTAGCCTCGTGATGAACCCATCCAACAAGTCAATTCATTATCTTAACTTGTCATGAGCTGCTGCTCTTGTTAAATGTAGCATCATTTTAGGGACATAAAAGGCCAAACCTACCTTCACAGCAATTCCATTACCTTAAAGTCTTGTCCATGAGTTTAAATTAAATGGTCTGAAACTCACTACAGAAGAAGATAATTAAAGTTTGACTATTTTCTCACCAAATACTATTTAATTATTATGCTGAAAAGTAATTAGGAAGAGCGAACATGGCAATCTAAGGTATATGACAATGACTGTGAAAATCAATGGAACTCAGACAATCAAGACACAGTTCACCGGCAGAAGAGAATATTGTTATATTGGTTGGCTAATCCAGAAACGTCCGCTCCAAGAACAAAAACAACCAAATAACTAGATTTTACTCACCAATTATAAAGCAATTTGACTTCACATAACAAAAATCAAATATAAAAAATCATTATGGAGCCAGCCACTAAAGACAGAGATGGTTTGCCTCCGACTGACTAACAATATCTATTATATATAGCATTTCGGCACTAGAAATGAATACATATGCTATAAACACCAGCAAATGAGAATACTGAGATGCAAACTAAGATTCAAGATGCAAACTGAGCATACTTGAGCAAATCAGCATACTGAAAAAAGGACAAATAGGAACAGAGCCACCACATGTACAAACAAAAATCAAAATCAAAGTGCAACCAAAGGGGAGGGACCCTAACAAAAATCAAAACTCATAACAAAATGTGCATGTGATTTTGACTAACAAAAATCAAAATGAAGGAACCCTAGCAAAATCAAAACTAAAAAAATTAGTGAGGAGAGAGATCATACCTCTGCACGAACGGTACTGGACAGCTGGAGTGGTGGCCCGATGCAGAAAGGGGCGAAGCTAGATGGCTGGATTGGTGGCCGGACTAAGAAGGTTGCGCAACAAAGGCACGTTGTGCTTGTGCTACCTGGGTTGCTGCGGTGGTGGAACAGATGGTTCTGATGGAAGGAGCTCGTGGTGTCTATCTGGGTTGCTGTGGTGGGGTCGTGACTGAGCTGTCGGATGGGACGAGGCGAAGGAAGTCTTCTGAGTGTATTACTTGGTGACAGCACGACGCATATAAGGTAGAGATGAGTCGCGATTGAAAGAGTTGTGAGTTCTTAGGTTAGGTTTATATAATTAGGGGTGTTTTACTATTTTCACATGCGAGCAAGGGTACCACAATGCTCGCCCCCGCCCCGTTAACAAGTGGGTATTAAAATAACCCATTTTTTCCCGTGGGTACCCATTAAGCCCCCCGTCCCATACCCGTTGCAGATTTTACCCGCAGATATTCGCGAGTTTGGATAAAATTTTCATCCCCGAATGGCTTGGCTCACCTGAAATTAAAAATAAAAAATATACAAAACATTAAAAAAATGTCAAACAAGTGCCATTGCTTGCCCTTTAAGAAAAAGATGAATAATAAGAGAACTATGGAGGGGGATGTTCTTTGAAGGAAGAATCTTGGGACTTGAAATCATTCCACGTCAAGGAGGTTCGGGGAATATGTATAGAGTCACACTCTCTAATGGGAAACAATTAACTCGCGGTTAAGCACGTATGGAACAGTGATTTCGGTGCGAGGAAGAAGTCATGGAGTAACATTCACATGCTTGCAAAACGTGGAGGGAAATCGAAAGAGTTTGATGCAGAGGGTGCAAGCATTGAGCTCAATAAGGCACGAAGAGCTTACGTTTGGTTTGGGCTGCTTGGTGCTTGCTAGGCCTCTTTGGTTTTGACCTTTTGGAGTTTTGGGTTTTATTTTTAAGCAATAATATAATAATTTTTTAAAAAAAAAGGTCCCAACCCGTAAGCCAACCCGCGAGTTAAGTGAGCCGGGTCAAAATAAACCGAGATCAATGTGAGCCTACTTTTTATTAATCTAACTCACCGGTGATCAGGATTGGGTCGAGTTGACTTACGGGTTCCAACCCATGTTGAGAGTTTCGTCGTCTTTTTGGAGGCATTTGGGCGCTTTTGATTTTTGTTTATATTTAAATGAAGGAATGTTAAATTTGTATGTAATATGTATTAAGGTGGGATTTGCTTTATGATCAAGATATACTCACGTAGTCTCTTCTGGTTGGTTCCTAAGCAAGTTTTTCTTTTTTTTTTTTTACTAGGTGAAATCTACTCGATTTGAATATGTTGTACAAAGGACTAACGAAATATGATATACTATTAAAATGTATTTGCTAATGTAGCCCGTCTATGTAGTTTGTAATATAATATGCAGATATTAGCCTTTCATAACACAAGTGTGAAGCTAATAAATAAATATGTGACAATAGATATTTCTTAATCACAATACTTACCTTGCAATTGCATTTTAAGGATATAAAAATAATTTAATATAATTACATTTTTTTCTCCCACTTTTCTTTCTAACCAAACAAAAAAATATATTCAAATCTTTTTTTCTTTCGCTTTTCTCTTCATCCAAACAATAAAAGAAAACAATATATTTTCTGCTCATCCAAAAAATATTAAAAGAGAATAATATATTTTTTTTCATTTCTTTTCTCCAAGTCCAAACAATGTCTAAAGAGACCGGCTTATCCCAATCACATATGTGCCCATGTCAACACAAGCGCGGTCCTCTTGCCTTCAAAGAAACAACATAATGAAAGCAACATGCAACATCTAATGTGCTATCAAATAAGCTTTGTGTAATGGATCTAATATGAGTACTGTATTATTAATGAAGGAAATAAGGACTCAGTTATTAATGTATCAGCTGAATAGCTATTACAAGCATGATAACTAGAAGAAGAGAAATAAAAGAGTGGAGACAGGCGAGAAAGAGATAGATAGGGATGAGAATAAAAGAGAATGACCTCACATAATCCACACCCTCCTCATTATCCTTTCTCTCTCTTAGACACCTCACCTCACACAAATCCCTTCCACCTGTTTCCTTCTTGTCCCTTTTCTGTTACAACTATTTTGCTGATTTGTATGGCGTCTATTGGTATCATTACATTACTGCCCCCATTAAAATCAACCTTGTCCTCAAGGTTGTAGCCAAGATAACGGTGTTGAATGATAGTGGCAACTTTCCAAGTAACCTCCAAGTCAAGTGGGCCTTCCCCATGGACAAGAGAACCTCCACCCGGATCTCATTGTTTGAATTGTAAGGACCCTTTAGTATGGGAAAAATAGTCATTGGACATAATGGCTGAGATGCCATGATAAGATTTACCCAGAGAAATTGTATTGTATTTAGTTGGACTCCACCAGTTGAAAATGCAACAACGACATTTATGACCAGAGATGCTATATTGATTGTAAGCTGAAACTTGAATTCCCATTGCATGACCTATATCAGCCTCATGAGGTGTTGGAGCATTCTTTATTCCATCCATAGTTACAGCCATGACATACCCCTTCCTCCTCCATGCTTGCACAAGCAAAATCTTGTCATTAGGAGACAGCCCCTTCCTATGCAGAAAAACCGCAAAGTAGCCTGCAATCTTTTAACTAATGCCACAATAGTAATTATCACAACAAAAGTTCATTGAGAAGCAAAACCAACATAAAAATAGCTCCGGTTATAATGGACTATTCCTTGCTTTGCAGCTTCTAGAGCCATTTGCTGATTGTCCACTTGTTGTAGGCCACAAATATAATTCTCAGCATAACTAGACACCTCCAAATGGTCCTCTCTCCAAGTTTCCTGACCACACCCCCACCTTGGGTCACGACACACATTCACCCTAGGACTCCATAATGTCAAACCAGCAAAGTCCACATTGTCATGACTCGAGCCTCGGTTGCCACAACCTGCCTCATCTTGTCCCATCGAGTTGCATTAAGGCTCGCAGTTGATAGTATCACTGCTTGGAAGCTAGTGGCACGTGGCACCTTGCCTTCAAAACGTATCCCTGGACCTAAATTGGAGACACCATGAAGTGCCTATGACCCCAATTTAGAGGCAAAACCAAATGTCACTGTAAGATTAAGTAACACTTGCCCAAACTTCTTCACAACATTGTTGAAGTAAATAAGGTGATGCATGTTTTGTTGGCTCCTTAGAAGTTCATTCAACACTGTGTAGCTACAAGATTGAATGACAACTAAAACAACTAGTGAAACATCCAAGGTAGTAAATAATCCAAAAGCGGAAACTGAGTTGTTGGATAGCAATACCATGCCATTTTGTGGAGATAACCATTTTAAATGTGAAGTAATTGGCAGAGTCTTCAACTTAATGGACTGACCCTGTGTTCTCCACTGAGTTTTCTCGAAGTATCAGCTACATCATTGTGCTCAACCCAACGGCCATACGCCCCAGTGGCAATCACGGCGGCGGTGCCCGTGCGAGATTGCAGCAAGTCGAATGCGAAGAAACGGAGGCGGGGACCTCGCGATGGGTAGATAAGTAGACTCTTCACCCATTTCTTAGGGACCCAACCTTTAATAGTATTGGGCTTGATTTGGCCCATTATTGTTAGAAGGGGGTCAAGTTGTAACCCAGCAAATTCTTCCCATTTGGTGTTAATGTTCGTCAATATAAAAGAAACCCAGTTTTGCGACCACAGTTCAGCCTCCACGACGAAGCAACTCCGATCCGGTGGCGCCGGAGGGTTTGCCATTGCATAATAGGGCAAGTCTGGAGGTTTAGGTGGCGATGGAGCAAAAACTGAAGGTGATCGCGTGACTGAGGTTCCATAGTGGCTAACATGGCATTCAACATCAAGTTTGCGAATACCAAGTGATTCCGTAGTGGCTTTTGTTATTGCTTCTAAGAGGTTCCGACTTTCGCCATTGACATCACCCTTTGGATGCACCACTTCCACCGTACATTCTTCTCATTGTGTGAAGTCATCTGTTCCGTGGATGGGGGAAATTCATTCGAAGCCGGGAGAGCTTCGTTTAACGATTCTGAAGCGTCGATCTGCTCTTGCAACAAGTCGATCATTCTTGTAAGTAATTGTCTGATTTCTCGGGACGATTCAGCTATACGCTGATCGATTTCTCTAGACGATTTTGCCATGGGAGGTATGGGGTTCGACTGATATGGTTGTCTCCGGATCTCTATAAATGAGTTCGCAGCACCATGGGAAGAGCTGTGTGAGCTGTTGTGTTTCTGAAGTAAGGCTTCCAATAAAGCTTCAATTTGGTCAATTCAAGCGTTACAAGCTGCGTCCATCCATGTGTGTTATGCCATGGTGACAATGAAAGCACCAATGTAATGGGTCTAATATGAGTACTGTATTATTAATGAAGGAAATAAGGACTCGGTTATCAATGTATAAGCTGAATAGCTATTACAAGCATGATAACTAGAAGAAGAGAAATAGAAGAGGGGAGACAGGTGAGAGAGAGATAGAGAGAGATGAGAACAAAAGAGAATGACCTCACATAATCCACACCCTCCTCATCATCCTTTCTCTCTCTTATACACCTCACCTCACACAAATCCCTTCCACCTGTTTCCTTCTTTTCCCTTTTCTATTACAACTATTTTGCTGATTTGGATGGTGTCTATTGGTATCGTTACACTTTGATACCTTCAAAGCTTTCTCATAAGAACAAATTTGGGAGAATGAAGAGAAAACAAATAGAAAATCAACTTCTATATTCTGATTGGGAAAAGAATGAATACAATCATTTACATTAGCCTTTCTAGATGGTTACACGTCACATCTAGCTACAGCTAGCAGAACTAACTTATTGTTATTCAAATTAATTTCTAATTACAAGCTTAACTTTTTTTTTTTTAATAAGCGAAAAGTATATTAAGTAAGAGTATAAGGGTTACTCTAACTCATATACAAAGGCAACCAAGAAACAAAAGCTATGTAAATTTAATACTGCTTCTAGCCAAGATAATAGTATCTATTTTACAAGAGTTCTGCCTAAAAGAAATAAAATAATAAAAATAAAGCAAATAACAACATAGATTCAAGACTAAGAACTAAATTACAAGCTTAACTTGCTTAACTTCTACTTACATGTTTAGAGTATGATGTGAGAGGTTCAATTCATGCTATTTGAATAGAAAAGACTTTTTGGAAAAGCCAAAACTCACTTCAATAATCATTATGTTTCGAAAGAGATTAATTTTCGACTATCAATTTTTTGATTTACCAAAAAATGATTCAATACATTAGAATTGCTTAACTCTACACTTTTTATGAAAGCTAAAATACCATTTTGGCCCCTTAACTTATTTTTTAGTTTCAATTTAGTCCCTTAACCTTTAAAAGTTTCAATTTGGTCCCTTAACTTATCTTTGTTAACACAAGTTAGTCCTCTCTGTCAATGACATAAGCAAATGAATTTTAAATTGGTCCTTTAAATTGTTAACAAGTTTCAAATTGGTCCCTTAACTTTTAAATGAGTTTCAAATTGGTCTCTTAAATTTTAAATGAGTTTCAAATTGGTCCTTTAAATTGTTAACATGTATGACACTTTCGTCATTTTTGCTTATGTCATTGACTGGGGGGATTAACTTGGGTTCACAAGACAAGTTAAGGGATCAAATTAAAACTTTTAAAAGTTAAGGGACCAAATTAAAACTAAAAAATAAGTTAAGGGTCCAAAATGATATTTTAGCCTTTTATAAAGCCCAGTCACAAATGTCACCTCTTTTCACTAACAAGAATACAACTTAGTATTGTCTTCTCAATTTTCACATTGAAACACACCAAATCCGTATTTTGGTACTTCGTTCAGACATATTCGCAAACAACTCAATTTCTGCGGCCATTTGTATCTGCTTCAATGGGTTTGTTGGATCTGGAGAAGCACTTCGCCTTTTACGGCGCTTACCACAGCAACCCAGTCAACGTTTTCATCCACATCCTCTTCGTTTGGCCAATCCTCTTCACCGCCCTCGTCCTCTTCTACTTCACCCCACCCCTTTTCTCATTCAACCAACCTGTTCTTGTCTTCAACTTCGGTTTCTTGTTCGCCCTTCTCTACGCCTTGTTCTACGCCGCTTTGGACAAGAAAGCTGGGTCCTTGGCCGCTTTGCTCACTTTACTCTGCTGGATCGGTTCCAGTTTTGTTGCCAGTAGCCTCGGATTTGCACTCGCATGGAAGGTATTATATGTGCTTTCAGGGACGGATCGTTGAGATATATATATCAAATATGTATATATAATTTACCTTACAAAATATATCAAATAGGGAGGCGAGTATGCTAATTCCGATTGTGAGTGTGAGTGTTTTTGTCTTTTTATTACCAAATAGCTGTTCCGATTGCATGCTAATTGAGCTGAATTTGTTTCATCCGTACATTGAATCGATGTGTGGAGTTTATGAAGTCCGTAATTCGGACCATTATGTACTTAATCCAATCATCTGTCTATGTTATCTCTTTTTCTTTCTTTGTTTGTATGCACATACAGTCGTACACAAATAGAGTTGTCGTGCTAAAAAGTACACAAATAGATGATGGTTTTTAAATTGAAAAAAATGTGTACCCACTTTTTGATCTTTCCCTTTTTATGCCAATTTTGCATGAATCTCAGCCTGGTAACTTGCTTTGTATTGTATTTTTGCTTGTACAAGGTGCTAGTGAATCAAGATCTTTGAAGGAGATAAATATGATTTATGGTTGAACAAGATGGAATTCATTTCTGTTCTCTTCTATATAAGACAGCCAGCAAACAATTTAAGTTAAACATAACGCTTTTCTGTTATGTTATATTTGAACTCTGAATATTTTGTCTTCACCCTTGGTTTCTAACATTTGTCCAACCTGTTTATTAACCCTAGCCCTCTATGTTTTGCCAACAGTGATCTCATAGTTGTTAGTTTTTCCTTATAACAGACCGAACTGTAAGCTTAACCTTATCTGGTTCTGGTATATAGTTGGATGAATTATGTGTACAACTTCTATTTCTTTTAGTTGCATAATTAGAGAGTTATTAGTGATATCTAAGATCTTCATATTACATTGTTGCCCTTGGCCCTCCTAAATGGTTATCTGCTGCTGTTTGCTTAGAAGGCAGAGTTACAACAGCAAAATAGCATTTTAGAAAGTGCGGGTTGGCTCCAGGGACCAGGGTGGGGGTGGTTTAGTAGCAAGTAGCAACAGGAAGCACACAGTCATAAAAATGAATTTGAGTCACATTGTTTACAGGATTATTTATTTTATAGGTAAGGACTAATGACTCACCTAGATGTTGTTTTGGCTAATAAAGTTTTGTGGGAATACTGGGTCTTAATTTTCTAATAAGCAAGTAAGGATAAAGAAGCAAAAGATGAGATAAAATGATATAAAATCCATGTTGAATTGAAGTAGAATTATCTTCATTCATGTATCTTGATACAATGGTAGCTGCTCTATATAATGCATGAGTCAGGTGTACTAGAGTCCAGCTAGACTTAAATGCATAGGAGTAAAACTATCATAACAGAAAAGGGATAAAAGGTGTGACTCGCAAGCATGACAAAGGGTGGCACCTCCCTCACTCATTCCCTCGTGACTTGAATCCTTGTGAGCCTTTCTTCAGTGGCTGTGAGCCATTCATGTTTTCACCAAATGAGTGGACCGGATTGCTTGCATGGCTTGCATGGTTTGCATCCTCTGCATCCTCATGGTTTGCATCCTCTGCATCTTTATGCTCTGAGTTCAACATCCCCCCGCAAGCTGGAGCTTGATAGAAGTCAAGCATGCCCAGCTTGGAAAGAAAAGGAAGAAAAGAAACTGGAGGAAGTGCTTTAGTAAAGAAATCAGCAAGTTGGGACTTGGAAGAGATAGGAAGAAGTCGTAGGACCCCATTTTGAACCTTCTCTCGGACGAGGTGGCAATCAATTTCCAAGTGTTTTGTGCGCTCATGAAACACCGGATTAGCTGCTATATGCATTGCACTTTGGTTGTCGCAGTAAAGGACAGGGGGTCGATGACACTGGATTTTGAAATCCCCAAGGAGATATAGCAGCCATTGTAGCTCACACGATGCAGTGGAGAGAGCTCTATACTCAGCTTCAGAAGATGATCTTGAGACAGTGTGTTGTTTCTTAGCTCGCCAAGAAACAAGGGAGGAACCAAGAAAGAAGCAATAGCCACTGATGGATTTTCTGGAGTCTAAGCAGCCTGCCCAGTCAGCGTCTGAGAAGCCAAAAAATTGTAAAACTGAATCTCTGGGAAAGAATAAGCCTCGGCCAGGGCTGCCTTTGAGGTATCGGATGACCCTGCAAGCTGCTGAGTAATGAGTCAGGGTTGGAGAACTAAGGAATTGGCTTAATTGCTGAATGGCAAAAGTGATGTCCGGTCTGGTATTTGTAAGGTAGAGAAGTCTGCCAATAAGCCGTCTATAGCCACCAATATCTGCATAAGGCTTTCCTGAATCTTGGTGTAATTTGATGGCAGGATCAAGAGGAGTTTTAGCAGGTTTGGACCCAAGGAAACCTGTTTCAATCAGTAAATCCAAGCAGTATTTCCTTTGACAAATAGAAATACCACCCTTTGATTGGGCAACTTCGAGGCCTAGGAAGTATTTGAGAGTTCCTAAGTCCTTTATCTTGAAGGCACCATCAAGTACAGCCTTAATTCGAGTGAATTCCTCCAAAGAATCCCCTGCAAGAATCACATCATCCACATAGACTAGAAGTGCAGTAAAGCTGTCATTTGTTGAATGAGTGAATAGAGAGTAATCTGAGGTAGACTGGCAATAACCTTGAGTCACTAGTAAGGAAGTGAGCTTCTCATACCATTTTCTACTTGCTTGTTTGAGCCCATACAGAGATTTCATCAACTTGCATACTTGATTTGGCTTAGCACAGACCACTCCCTTAGGAACTGTCATGAATACATCTTCATTGAGGTCTCCATGGAGAAACGCATTATTTACATCAAGTTGATGTAAATGCCATTTCTGCATAGAGGCTATGGCCAATAGAACCCGAACCGTTGTGAGTTTTGCCACTGGACTAAAAGTATCAAAAAAATCCAGCCCTTCAACTTGATTGTATCCCTTAGCTACCAATCTTGCCTTGTATCTCTCTATTGTACCATCTGCCTTGTGTTTGATCTTGTAAACCCATTTGCTTCCTATTGGTGTCACCCCTGCAGGTAGATCAACTAAGTCCCAAGTCCCATTTTTCTGCAAGGCCTCTAATTCTGCTTTCATTGCCTCATTCCAGCAAGCATATTTACTGGCCTCTTCATAGCCCTTTGGTTCTGATAAACTACTTAGAGAAAGAGAGAATTTCTGTTGTGCAGGTGATAACCTTGAGAATGAATGGAAGGCAGAGATAGGATAAGGAGTACCTGAAGATGTGGAATTGGCTGGCTTGGTTGAGAGGCTGCAGATGTAGTCAGTAAGGTGGGTTGGTCGATGCTTGTCTCTGGTTGACCTTCTCACACTTGGAGTCACTGGAAGGACAGATTCTTGCATAGATGTGTCTTCAATAGTGTCTGGTTCAACAGTCTCTGGTGCTGTTGTGCCAGAAATTTCGTTCTCAGTAGTTGCCTCAGGGTCGGGAATGGTATCTGGTCCAGTATCAGGAGGAGTTGGAGAGTGATAATGCCATTGGGACACAGGCTAAGTATTTTTGTATGGCAAAATATGCTCATGATAAGTGACATTTCTAGAGACAAATAGTTCTCTGTTATGCAAGTCCAATAGAACAACCCCCTTGACCCCAGGTTTGTATCCCAGGAAAATGCATTTCCTAGCTCTGGGATCTAGTTTTGTCCTATGTGATTGTAATGTAGAGGCATAACACAAAGAACCAAAAACTCTTAATGTATGTAAGTCTGGTGTTTGGTTATGTAATGCTGTGTATGGGGCTTTATGCTGTAAAAGAGGGCTAGGGACTCTATTGATTATGTAAGTAGCATGTATCACAGCATAGGGCCAATATGTTTTTGGAAGTTTAGATTGGAAAAGGAGTGCCCTCCCTACATTCAAAACATGTTGGTGTTTCCTCTCAACTCTCCCATTTTGTTGGGGAGTTTCTACACAGCTAGTTTGATGTAAAATTCCTTTGGAAGCATAGAAAAGTGGTATTAAAAACTCTGGACCATTATCGGTTCTGATTATCTTTATTCTAGCATCATTCTGATTTTCCAGCATAGCAACAAATCTTTTCACATGATTGCTAACTTCAGCTTTTGATTTGAGTAAAACAATCCATGTAAATCGACTGTAATCATCCAACACAGTTAAGAAGTACCTATGACCATGCACAGAAGGAGTAGAAATAGGTCCCCATATATCAAAATGCAGAAGTTCATAGCAGCTAGTAGCTCTACTAGGACTTAAACTATATGGTAACCTTTTGTGTCTAGCATAATGGCAGACATCACATACTGCATTATTGTCAACAGTAACAAAGGGAAATTCACTATGTATCTTTTGTAGTCTCTCATGTGATAGATGTCCTAGTCTAAAATGCCATAAGGCTGCTGTAGGGAGATATTCTGCTCCTGTTGCTGCACTGGTTGAAGAGTTGACCACCTTAGACTGAACCTGCAGGTAGTACAGCCCCTCAAAATGCTCAGCCAAACCAATCATCTTCTTGGTTCTCGAGTCCTGTATAACACATTTTGGCCCATTGAATTGAACAAGATAGTTAAATTCATAACTGAGTTTGGAAACTGATAGTAAGTTGAAGGAAAATTCAGGTACATATAACACATTTGTGACTATGAAACCAGGGGAAAATTCAACAGTTCCAGCTAGTTTGGCTGTGGAAAAATGACCATTGGGCAATTTTATATTTACTGGTTTAATGGACTGGTGATTTTTGAAACATTGTAATGAAGAGCTGATATGATCACTTGCCCCTGAGTCAATGATCCATGAACCGAGGCAAGTACTACTGAGGGATGAAGAAGCATAAATGTTACCTGATTTGGTATTATCAAAAGGTGTTGCACCACATTGAGTTACCATGTTCGTCTGGCTAGATGACCCTGAGAACTGTGGTGTGATATTGGTTCCCTGGATGAGACTTAGTAACTTCTCATATTGTTGCTGGGTAAACCCTGTTGTATGTGAGTTGACTTCTTCAATTCCATTATGCTCATGGCCCTCATTCTCAGAATTGTGAACCATATTCAACGAGCTCCTTTGTTGATTTGTCTGCCAATTAGGTGGAAATCCATGTAGCTTGTAACAAGTCTCTATAGTGTGTCCTGGCTTATTACAATGAGTGCAATATCTGTTAGAATTTTTGAAACTCTGAGAAAAAGTGCCTCTGCCTCTGCCTTGAGTTCTTCTGAAATCAGTGCTATTTGCCAACACTTTGGTGTCATCATAGCTAGAATATTGTCTCTCATGTTGGATCACCATAGAGAAGATCCTATTTATATTTGGTAAGGGGTCCATCAACAGAATCTGAGACCTTACCATAGAGAAATTTTCATTCAATCCAGTCAAGAACCGAATCGTATAGTGTAAATTATGAGAGTATTGAGCTTTCCTTATACCTGTCTCACAAGTACATTTTATAGGACAACCACACGTTGCCATTGGCATGTAACTCTCCAGCTCTTCCCACAGAACCTTTAGTTCAGTAAAGAATTCACTCACAGTGAGTGATCCTTGTTTTAGAGAGTGAATTTCACACTGCAATTCTGAGATTCTAATTAAATCTCCTTGAGAGAATCTTTCTCTCAATTCGTTCCAGGCATCAAAAGCATTTTCTAAGAAAACAATGCTCTGTGCTATTGGATCAGCCACCGAATTCATGATCCAAGAGTGAATTAACATATTACATCTACTCCAAGCTTTAAAACTTGGATGGAAGGAATCTGGGATTTCTATAGAACCATCTACAAAATCGAATTTGTTCTTACCTCCTAAAGCTCTTCTCATGGATCGAGCCCATGAATGGTAGTTCGATCCAGTTCCACCGAGAACGGGAGTAACTGCTACTGAGGAGGGTCCATCACCTGGGTGTACATAGTAAGGAGATGAAGGGTTCTGGGAAGGGTCCATTGGGACCTGATTGTTGTTGTTTCTATTGTTTCGAGCCATAAAGGAAGGAAGGAAGAATGCAGCAGCAAAGCTTAAAGAAGCTTTGATACCATCTTAATTTTCTAATAAGCAAGTAAGGATAAAGAAGCAAAAGATGAGATAAAATGAGATAAAATCCATGTTGAATTGAAGTAGAATTATCTTCATTCATGTATCTTGATACAATGGTAGCTGCTCTATATAATGCATGAGTCAGGTGTACTAGAGTCCAGCTAGACTTCAATGCATAGGAGTAAAACTATCATAACAGAAAAGGGATAAAAGGTGTGACTCGCAAGCATGACAAAGGGTGGCACCTCCCTCACTCATTCCCTCGTGACTTGAATCCTTGTGAGCCTTTCTTCAGTGGCTGTGAGCCATTCATGTTTTCACCAAATGAGTGGACCGGATTGCTTGTATGGCTTGCATGGTTTGCATCCTCTGCATCCTCATGGTTTGCATCCTCTGCATCTTTATGCTCTGAGTTCAACACTGGGGTTTATGCCAATGCTTCAGTAGTTAGCTGCTCCACAGCACTTTTAAGTCTCAACTGTTTGCTTCTAGTATGAATGATGGCAACTCACTTGCATATTTGGGTAATATGCAAGGCAGAAAAATGTGTTCTGAACCTGCATTCCTGCATTTGGGAGTAAAAAGCACAATTCTGCTTTTGCTTTAACTTTTTTTCATTCTATTGTTGAGAAGTGATTTAAAATATATATCACTTTGGATTGTGGAATGGATGGCAGAAGATTTGAATCATTAGAGAGCTAAAAACAATTTCAGTACTTTTTTCATTTGCTTTGTCCTTTTCTTATCCTAATGTTGAGAAGTGATGAAAAACGCCCTTTTCTTTAAATTGTGGAACAGTTAGAACAAGAATTGGATTGCTAGTTTGCTACCAATGGTAAAGAGAATTTGTAACTTTTGAATTTGGTCCAATAACTCTGAGGACTGTTAAATACAAATCCTTATCTTGACAAAATTAAGCATCAAATTCTTTAATCTTAATTTGTATGCTTCATTTAATTTTCTTTTTCTTTTTTAAGAGAAGAAAGCACAAAGCAATCTCGTAAGAAAGCAATGATGCATCTTAAAGTTACTTTATCGTGCTTTGGACAATATTGTAATGTGTTTATGACGACAATCTTTCAGGTTGTGTTGGCTGCTCAGTTGTTTTGTTGGACCGGACAGTTTATTGGTCATGGCGTGTTTGAGGTGAATGATTTATTCTTTATTAAATAAGCATTAATCGCATGATGCATGGGTTGCCCATTTCAATATAGTTATAACCCCTTTTTTCTCTGTTAGAAACGTGCACCAGCTCTCTTGGACAACCTTGTTCAAGCTTTTTTAATGGCTCCTTTCTTCGTGTTGCTTGAGGTAATTGTTTGTCATATTTATTTGGACCGGTCTCGTTGACAATTGAAACAAGTTGAATGTGATACAACTGGCTCTTTCAGATTCTCCAATCATCTTTTGGATATGAACCGTATCCAGGGTTTAACACAAGGGTGCAGGCAAGGATAGATGCTGATATCAAACAATGGAAGGACAAGAAGGAAAAGAAACTTTTTTAAGTGGGACAAGTGATGTACAAATGTGGTTGTTGTAGATCACTCTTCTGATAACAAAGAAAAAGGATTTGTATTATATACAGTGGCAGATGTTGACTACAATTTCAGGGGGAGCCACCAACTACTAACTAAAATAATGTAATAAAAATTCATATGAATTATATATAATTTTATCAAAGATTCAAAATAACATCAACACAAAGTAATAATAAAATATATAAAAGAAAAAATGTACCTGCATTTAAAGAGCTGCTCTTCTTTCTTTTAAAGACTTCAAATCATAATGATTGAATCAGAATTAGAACTTTCAGCTATTTCTTTTTCAATATAAATCACCCTATTATTTGTAAGAAATTTATCCTCCATTTTATTATGCAATCTTGCCTTGATTATTTTCATTGCTAGAAATGATTTTTTTGTAGTATTTGTAGAAATTAGAAGAGTTAAGATAAGGTGAATTACCTGATCAATCAAGTAAAATGTATTTGCTTTCTTTGTTTTTGTCAAAGCTTCAAACAATTCAAACATAGTTGACAGATTATTCAAATCTGAATGGCTAACAACATCAACCATAAAATGTTGAAGTTGATATCTCAAATTAATCTTCTCTTACTCATTGAAATCCATAGGATAAAATTTGTTTACAAGAGAACATAGATCATCAATATTAAATGCTCAGGAAACATCCTTAGGAACCAAACTAGTGCTTAGATTTAAAAGCTTCATTGCTTGCTCACTGAACGTATCATTCAATTCTTGCAATTGCTTATCAATTGTAACTACAAAGATGTTCACTTTAAAATGATGTTTCAGTGTGATGTGTAGGATTGCATGGCGATCATATTAGCAACGAAACAAGTAATTCAAAAATAAAATCTTTTGAGTTCAAAGTGTATTTCTGTAATAAGATGTTAATCGAAATACCTGATAAGGAATTTCTGGCACTTTTAAATTTATCTTCGATTGTACGAAGACTATATGCATATCCATATCGAGACCAAGCTTTGCTATCAACACTTCGAAACCTGAAACTTATACAAAACTGAAGAAAAACGAGACCGAAGCAAGAAGCAAGAAGCAAGTCCTGCCGAGACTGGAGCAAGAAGCAAGTCCTGCCGTCTTACTTCAGATCATGTTTATATATACATATATATCTCATAGATATGTATATCTTTTCCTGCACCGTTTTGATTTCTCATGGCAATTATCAATTCCATTACCATCAAAGCACGCGTCCTTTTATTTGCTATGGCAATCAAGGCATCACCATCAAGTGCCATTATGTTTAAAAAGGCTTCACGTTACAAAAGATTGCAATGAATATAAATTCATTGCATGGCTAACTAAAGCCATCCCTTCCTGTGTCCGTTGCACCATTTTAATCATATTAAAATCAATTGAACTTTCAATTGCTGCAACGTTGCACTTCAATAATCAATCATAAAAATTGAAGTGCTTTATTTACAATAAATAATTTAGCCATGTTATCGATCTTAGCAAATGTAAACGTGGTGCCACATTCAATAGGATTTAGTGCAGCGAGATAAATCCTATCTAATAGGATTCCAAAATCATGGGTGATTTATTCTAAATAGAATTTCTTCAGATAATTGTATCATATATTAATTACATTCTAAGTGCTAGCAAAGAATATAATAATATTCCATTAGGATTGAAAGTTTATTTATTTGATTAAATTAAATTCTCTAATTTAATTTATCAAACAATAAATTAAATAATCCTTTAGCAAAGACTGGAACACTCGTTAGTATGTCACCCCATAGGTTCAATACTAAGCTGGTAGTAAATTAGTCGAACTAAATTACTAATCAAGGTTAGCGTCTAGCAACACTCCTTAACGATCAGATACGATAAGATAGAATGAAGTAATATCTTCAAGAACCTTTAGAAGAATAATGTAATATTTCCTTCCATCGTTTCAGCTCTGAGTTACCCTTAGAGTATGGTATAATAGTCAAAGCTCTAAATGGTAAACTCTTATATTTTATAACCAACTAGTGAATGACTTAAGAAACTCATTTTTTCATTCATTCAATTGTCCTTGGCCAAAGTCTTTAACTTTGTTGTTATAATCATAGAGCTCAAACTCATTACCGAGAGTTGATGGATTCCTTCTTGATATATCATTAATCCTAAAAGTATTTAGCCATACCCAATATCCATTCAACTAGTACGCTAGGGCATTAGGTGTCCGGAATCAAAGTATAACAAGTAACTTGTTATGTACTATGATAATCTCCGGTTAAAGGAAATATTTACACTCTTCATGATAATATCCTATTGACAAATTAACGGTAATATAAACCATTAGGATTTCTCAATTGAGTCAGTTCAATGATCATATCTTCATATGCATCATCTATATATGTGAATTAATAAATGAGATCTATTAATATCTATCCAATAGAGACCATCACATATATATTGATCTATCCGGAATATTGATGTCTCATTCTCAATAATCCTTCGATCAAGAACACTTTAGATTAAATTATAAAAGACTTGTCTCTCATTATCATGATCTCTATCATGATGACAAATATCTGATTTAATCAAGGACTTTGTCATGTCATTTAAATAATTAAATAATAAATATGACAAATAAAATCATTTAATGGAATGCAAAATTATTTTATCAAAATAAAATAATTCTAATGCAATACCCAATGGATTGGATCTTGGGCATACCACTTATTCCCTAACAATCTCTCACTTGCACTAGAGATAATCTCTCATGTGTTTCATTCTCAATTCCCATTTGTGCTTGTCAAACACTTTTGACAACATGCAATGCATAAGCAACGCTGGGATTTATACGAGTAATGTCATACAAGATAGCTCCCGCTGCACTTGCATATGTGATTCTATTCATTTGCTCTCTCCCTTGAAGGGTTCTAGGACTATCCTCCTTGTTGAGAGAGATTTCAGTGCCTATTGGCAGATAGCCTCTTTTGAAGTTTCCCATGTTATACCTCTTTATGATGATACCAATATACATAGATTGTGAGAGACCAATCAACATTTTAGATTTATCTCTATAAATCTTTATTCCCAGAATATAAGTTGATTCTCCCAAATCTTACATGGAAGATTATATTCAGAAAGCCAAATCTTTGTACTTCATAATGTTGGCACGTCATTTCTTATAGGAAATATGCCATCAACATACAACACCAAGAAAATAATTGTGCTCCCACTAAATTTTTTATAAACCGAAGGCTCCTCTACATAGGTTCTAGGGTCATCATCATTATGATCAACCTCATTGGACGCATCATCTTGCACCATTAAGTTTAATCTATTTGGTGCTCGATGCGCACGACTAGACCTTATAAGAGGTTCATTTACAACTAATTCACATTGTACTAGATCTGGTGGTTTGTTGAATCGATTCTATAATCA
Organism: Ammopiptanthus mongolicus; assembly: GCA_039655645.1. Classification (NCBI taxonomy): domain Eukaryota; kingdom Viridiplantae; phylum Streptophyta; class Magnoliopsida; order Fabales; family Fabaceae; genus Ammopiptanthus; species Ammopiptanthus mongolicus. The sequence continues at coordinate 60,831,244 of CM077345.1, forward strand.
CTTCATTAACCTGTTCTAGAAATCTTAACGATCGAAGGTGATGATGACCTTCGGGTAAACATCACAACATCCAGCAATGGATCATCAGCTTGTATTTTAGGCTCTTGAGCCCGCAGTATTTCATTGGTTTCTCGAACTTCATCAAATTCTATTTCTTCACCGCGACTTCTTTCTAAAAGAAAGTCCTCTTTATAAAAAGATTGTTCCTCTTGCCACAAACACTTTATGGTCACAAGGGTGATAGAAATAATACCCCTGTGATTCTTTGGGATACCCAATGAACCTACACTTATCAGAACTTGCATCAAGTTTATATGCAATCTCTTGACATTGGCCGAACATCGCCAAACTCTAATCTACTTGAGGCTTGGCTTTCGACCTTTCCATATCTCATATGGTGTCGTAGAGATTGACTTTGTGGGAACTTTATTTAACAAATCTACTGCAGTTTCTAAAGAATATCCCCATGAATACTTTAGAAGATCAGTGAACCCCATCGTGGATCTTACCATATACAATAAAGTTCGATTCCTTTTTTCAGATACACCATTGTTTTGTGCTGTTCCTAGAGGTGTCCACTATGACTGAATTCCATTTTCATTCAGATAATCAAGAAAATTGTCACTAAGATATTCTCCTCCTCTATCGGATCCGAGTGCCTTGATACTCTTACCAAGTTGTTTCTCAACTTCACTACGGAATCTTTTAAATATTTCAAATGACTCGGATTTGTGTTTCATAAGATACACAAAACCATATCTTGACATATCATTAGTGAAAGTGATGAAATAAGAATAACCCCTTTTGGTTTGAATTTTCATGGGTCCACAAACATCTGTATGGATTAGACCTAATAATTCGAAAGCTCTCTCTCCATTTCCAGTAAATGGAGATTTGATCATTTTACCTTTGAGACAAGATTCACAAGTTGTATATGATTCATAGTCATACTGGTCAAGGTAACCTTCCTTGTGTAACTTGTTAATTCTTTTCTCGTCTATATGACCAAGTCTACAATGCCAAAGATATCTACAATTTACTTGATCGTCTCTTTCTCTTTTAAGACTAGAAACATGCGCACTCGAATTCACATTAGGTAAGACATAAAACCATGTTGGAGATAACCATTCACATATAAATCACTCTTATGATAAATTAAGCAAATGTTGTTATTGAAAACAATATGAAAAACATGCCTGTCCAACATAAAAATTGAAATATTGTTCGAAACAAATTCGAAACATAATAAAAAATTCTCCAACACTAAAGTTGATGACAACCAAACGGTGTGGTTGCCTTTTGAAGATCGTTTGGTTGAATTCAAAGCATTACAATTCGTGTTCTTCTTATGGAAACAAATGAAACAACATAAAAGTGAAGAAAACGAGAAAATGGAAAGAAAGAGATGATGAGGCGCCACAAACCAAGAAGGTTGGATAAGCCAAGTGATGTTCGCCACAAGAATCTTGGATTCTTGATAAGAACTAAGTTTGGTTCAACCAAGAACCTAGGAGAAACAATTCTCACTCAATGGAATTTGATCCAAAATAACTTCAAAGTTCCATTTCTCAAGGTTTTAGGTGCATACATATAATAGTCATCCAACTCTTGGCATCCAAAGACAAGGCATAACCCCCACTTTGAATGGCCTAATTCCTAACTTGATGACCACTAAAACAAAATCAATTCAGCCCCCAAACCCATTCATACACGCCTACCCTTCCTTCTTCATGAGTAGTTACACTTTGTTTGTCAAATTAAAAGTGTAACACTCAAACAATTGAAGGCAGCCACCAAGGCACTCATAACTCACCATGAAGCAATTGAAGTCAGCCCCAAGCACTCAATGTCGCACCTACTCTCCCTTCATGATGGGTGGTTACACTTTGCTTTGCAAATTAAAAGTGTAACACCCATAACTTATAATTTATTGACTCAACTTAATGAGGAGTTTCTTATAGCATGCAAGCTAAAGATTCCCTCCCCAAGACTCCCTACTCAACGTGTAGCTTCATGGAAAGTATGGGCTAGACCTTCATGCAACTCTTAGTGTAGCCCACTAATAGAGAATGCTCAATTGGATCCACTCACATACCCCATTACACTTTATTGAATTGAAAAACAAAACAACAACTATGAGAGCAAAGTCACGCCCCCCTTGTCATCATTATGGGCCTCTACTTGACTAAGATAAGTCACCATCTTGGCCTCCATTCCTTCTAGCCCTGACGTTGGGCTTGCTTCCATAAAGGTGGTCACCATTTGTTTTAGGACTTCTTGGGCTTTCTTGGTTCTTGATCTGGTCATAGGCCCACCAAGTCCTTGAAGTGCTTCTTGGTCCATACTCCTTATTGGGCTCATATCAAAAGTTTTGTCATTCGACATTATTAAAGAAATAGATCAAACAACTAGGGTCGCAACATTTGCTTCACTCCCAACTTGAAGATTTATTTCTCCTTTCTTTAACCTTCTACTCATTTGTAGTCCCTGTAACATATCACGTGTATTAAAGCTACTAACGGTATCTAATACCCATATTCAAGAATCAGTAATGGTTAAAGAAATAATGAAAACATTTTTCATTAAAGTCTCACCTTGTTTCTTTTCTTTCAGAGAAGCAAGAAACTTCTTGTAGTTGCTCTTCCAATGAACTTCTCCTTACAGAAGAAACATTCAATATCAGACTTGTCAGGCTTACCTTCTTGAACCTTAGGTTTGGTCACACCACCTTTAGGTCCAAAGGGTTTCTTTTTTGACTTATACTTACCCTTACCCTTCCTTTTGAAGGATTTACCAACCACCATAGCAATTCCATCCTTCTTCTCGGATGCAACCTGATTCTCATAATCAATCAATAGATTAAGCATCTCATGAAGTTCACAACTCATTTTATTTATATTGAAATTCACAATGAATTGTGAAACTGAATCAGGAAGCGACTGCAAAATCAAATCTTGAGAAAGCTCTTTTTCAAGTTTGCACCCCAACTTCTCAAGTTGTTCAATAAGGTCAATCATCTTTAGAACATGGGGTCCAACTGGAGAACCTGCAATCAAAAAGGACCTGAACAAATTTTTGGACAACTGATACCTAGCTGTCCTGCTTTGTCCACCATACATCTTCTTAAGATGTTCAATAATTTCAGGTGGCTCCATATCCTCATGTTGCCTTTGAAATTCAGAACTCATAGATGCCAGAATGATGCATTTAGCATTAAGACACACTTCCAAGTACTTGTCATAAGCCTTGGTTGCTTCAACATTTTCTTTGTCAGTAAGGGCAGTTTTGACAGGTTTATCGATCGTATCGATTAGTTTTTCATGCATAAGAACAACTCTTAAATTGTGAAACCAACCATCATAGTTGGCTCCAACTAGCTTGTTGGCATCAAGAATGTAGCGCAATGATAGAGAAGACATTTTGAGAATTCTAAGAACAAGAAAATACAAGAACATAAGTTCGCATTTTCATTTATCATAGATATACACTTTTATCTAGATAAAATTTTCCACAAACTACTATAGTTTCAGAAATCTCTATTTCTTGTGGTGGAATTAAAAAAAAAAAAATCCCTTAAAAACATATATATGAATGAGCCCCTTGGTTGTCAAGTTGTTTCTCAATCATGTATATTTTAAGGAATACAATTTTGTATCACATACAATATTAAAATAAATTTCACACCATATAGTTACCCGGTTGTCAGGTCATTTCCTATTGATATAAACGAATTAACATTTATACTCCCCCGGATAGTCCAGGCATTTAGTATAAGTTAATTCCTTTTGATGTATTTACATCATATGCAATAATAATTTTTCTTTTATTTCAAAATCACAAGTCTCGTGGTTGTGAGGCCGCTCCTTGTAATCAAGAAATGTAGAAAACCATACAATTGATACATTATATTTTATCATATAAAATTTCCAAAAGACACATAGAAGTAAATTGCAATTATCTTATATTGCATATGTAAATCCAATGTCACATAACATGCTCGTCGGTCACCGGTAAAGCAAAAACGCAGAGCATGTGATAAAATTAAAAAAAAAAAAACAATTATACACATAAAATAATGGTTATTATATGTATAAACCTGTCCAAGAAAAAATGCATCTCTGTGCAGATTAATTCCTTGCACTGCAACATTTTCGTTAGTCACTTTTCCAAGAAAAGAAACATACGAGGTCATGCTACTAACAAATAATGACACATAAAAATATAATAGCCAAGACATTATATCACTTATACCAGATACATCAAATGCAGTAGACAACATACTTATTCACAAATAGTATCATACAAAAATAATTCATTAATTACTCATGCATCTTCTATGCAAAATCAGCAATCCAATTTAAACACAAATAACCTATGCTCTGACATCACTGTAGGATTGCATGACGATCATATCAGCAGTGGAATAAGCAATCCAAAAATAAAATCTTTTGAGTTCAAAGTGTATTTCTGTAATAAGATGTTAATCGAAATACCTGATAAGGGATTTCTGACACTTTTAAATTTATCTTCAATTATACGAAGACTCTATGCATATCCACACCAAAACCAAGCTTTGTTATCAACACTTTGAAACCTGGAACTTATACAAAACTGAAGAAAAACGAGACTGAAGCAAGAAGCAAGTCCCGCCGTCTTACTTCAGATCACGTTTATATATACACATATATCTCATAGATATGTATATCTTTTCCAGCATTGTACCTTCACTTCAATACTTTCAATTCCATTGAAGCGCATTACAACCATTGAAGTGCGTTATACATTTTTCTGCACCGTTTTGATTTCTCGTGGCAATTATCAATTCCCTTACCATCAAAGCATGCGTCCTTTTATTTGCTATGGCAATCAAGGCATCACCATCCAGTGCCATTATGTTTTAAAAGGCTTCAAGTTACAAAAGATTGCAATGAATATAAATTCATTGCATGGCTAACGAAAGCCATTCCTTCCTATGTCCGTTGCACCATTTTAATCATATTAAAATCAATTGAAAATGTCTTTCAATTGTTGCAACGTTGCACTTCAATAATCAATCATAAAAATTGAAGTGCTTTATTTACAATAAATAATTTAGCCATAGTATCGATCTTGGCAAATGTAAACGTGGTGCAACATTCAATAGGACTTAGTGCAGCGAGATAAATCCAATCTAACAGGATTCCAAAATCATGGGTCACTTATTCTAAATAGAATTTCCTCAGATTGTATCATGTATTAATTACATTCTAAATGCTAGTAAAGAATATACATTAGTGCACGAAGCACTTTTAACGTCTGTTAAAATAGACTTTTAACGTCGGTTTCCATCCAGACATTAATACATCATATGTTAAAAGTGTGATATTTAACGTTGATTCTGAACTGACATTGAATATATTATTTTAACGTCCGTTAATAAAAAAAATAAACGTTAACTTTTAACGTCTGTTAACTATACACTGGACGTTCAAAGTATATATATTTGTAAAATTAAAAAGATTTTAACGTCGGTTTTATATATAACCGACGTTAAAAGTTAACTTTTTTTTTTTAATACTGGTCATATTTAGTTCCCAGCTCCCTGCAAAATTTTACAAATTACAACTAGAATTTCCAGAATACAGAATTTTGCATAATTACTCAATACTGTTCCAGAATATATAGATTTTGCAACATTATTTACTCAACATCACTAGTCCAGACTACAATTCAGAATTCTCTCTAAGCTACTAGTCAGTACAATTTAGAATTCTCTCTAAGCTAGTCAGTACAATTCAGAATTCTATACATGCACAATTCATACATATATAAACTAATCATCATTCTCTTCTAAGTATGCAAGATTTATATTTTCTACTCTTTTCTCTGCAGCATACTTAAAAATGAAGGTTGCAAAACGCACTCTCAAGTCTTTGAATTCTTGTTTAGTGACAGGAGACTGATCACTGAAAGCCTGCACAAGTTCAAATAAACTCAATATTAAATTAAGTTATCAACAAAAACAAATACCTAAGATATGAACCTGAAAATTAATTACCTGCGTCCATCCGTCAGTAATAGATGCTAAGACAATGTTCAACATATGAAACATCACATAGTAAGCACACTCCCAACTTTGTATTTGTCTACGAGACTACAAATGAATATGAAATTGGATATCAAGTTAATGTATAGATAGTAATGATGATGATAGTAATAATAGTAATAATAATTACTATTAATAAACTGCTTACCTTTATGATATACCAATCAGGATTTGATTTTGACTTGGAAGACCTACTTTTCTCATTTGCACAAGAAATGCTACATGCCTTCATAGCTCTATGATAAACAAAATATTCTTGTCAATTATATGTTTATAAAATAAAAGCAAATGTTATAAATTAAAGTACATTAAATAAAAGTTTACGTACGTATTGATTGAGGCCACCACCTCCTTCGCCGGATCATGGTGACACGAGCAGAAGAAGACAACAATATGCTTGCTAGGAATAAGTAGGAGCATCTGCCAATGGCCATTCCTTACAAATGGTGTTATATATATTTGTTTTCGACTTCTTTCCATTAGGGTCTCCATGTATGCACTGACTTTAGCGTGATCAGTCATGAAATTACCAAGAGTGACGGTGGGATCTAAGAATCCATAAACATGAACGCTGCCCCTCTCAAGTAATTGGCGATGCAGATACCTAAGATATGCAATAAGTTGATGTTAATTACGTAATATATTGAAATAAATTATAAAATTGTAATACCTTATGCAATATATATAAGGTCACAAAATGTACTTACGTGCACCAAATACTCAGAATTGTTTTGGCTATCCATTCACCATCAATGCAAAATTGACCAATATCGTGTTCCATCAGAATTACAAAAATATCATTACCATGATCCAAACCAAATGCAAACAGACGAGCTAATGGAGACTGAAGAAGCGTTACCGGCTTCGACTTTGGCTTCAATTGTAAATAAAGAAAACATAAATAATTGAGAATACCGTAAACATAAGTAATTAAGATTGAGAATAAAGAAAACATAAGTAACTGAGAATGATTATGAATACCAGGGACAACTCCAACTCTCGCTGCGACAACTCCAACTCCCGCTTTTCCAACTCCAACTCCTGCTTCGACAACTCCACCTCCATATGTGAAGGTTGGGCAACTTCTTGGGATTGCCTTGATGAAAACTCCTTCAAAAGCGTTTGCGTGAAGGTGTGGTCCTTTAGAAGTGAAAACATAAGCTCTTGTCTAAAAGTTGGGTCAGAGATAACATCCTGTTTAACCACTTCTTTAAGCTCCTCCTTATTGATCTGCTGCTCGACCCGCCTACGTGACTCGCATGTTCCATGAAATTTCTTAATGCCTACCGTCAGTGGAATACCACGAACATGGCTAAGGTGATCTTCTTTCCCTAGAGCAACGACCAAGATATCTGACCGTCCCTGTGGAACGAAGGACCCTTGCGAGCTTTTTGCTTCAGCTCCTCCTACAAAGACATAATTTTTAAAAAATGTGTAAGACAATGTGTTACAATTACAAGTAGAAATATAGTATTTTTAATTTATTACTTACAATCTTTTCAGCAACAACGCGTGTGGCTTCAACTTTAAAATTTCCAGATTTCGTCTTTCGTCCTTCCACCCATGTGTCCTCGCGTGGGGGTGGAGACGGAGGATCAAGAATTTCACATACTTCTTCTCCTGCTTCTACCCGCTCTTTCAACTTCTCCTCCCTCTTTCTCAACTTCTCATCCATCAACTTCTTCTCCACCAATCTATACCCACCTTGAGACATGGTGTGGGGGTGGACATTCTTCGCCTGACTCGCCTTACCCTTTTCCCTTTTAACCAAAAACTCAGGACTGGCGCGGCTCAAAACAAATCTATCCCACGTATCCTTATCAAGGAACGAGTAAACATCAAGAGGAGATTTATCGATCTTCTCTCCAAATATGTACTTATTACCCAGAAAATACTTAAATCCCGTCCAACGCTTAGCCGCAAGTTGAAGCCATTTTGTCTGATGTTCAGAAGTATTCGGCACGGCCCATATGATCTACATTAATTATAGCACAAGAAGGAGGAATTAGTAATGCATGGATCATATATTATACGCTTAAATAATGTAAATACAAACAAAGAGGTCATTGAAAAATACCGTGATTGACTCCCAAATCTGATCCTTCACAGTCTGCGGTACGTGATCCTAATCATCAAACAAAATACTAGTATGAGTTTTAGCTTCCAAAGCCACAAAACTGGTGAATTTCTTAGCATAGGGTCCCATGGGCTCCAGGCGACTATCAAACTCGATCTCAAGCCTCTGGTTATTAATCCTGGATCTGGACTAACTTTTCAAAGTTATGGCTTTGCTACCCCTTTTTTGGGAAGGCCGACTACCCGACGCTGCTGAATCAGCCCTGTGTGATGCCTGTTTAGAAAAAAAAAAAAATAAATTAACCTTAGCTGAACATGGATAAATAAAAATATAATTGGCCTAGTTAATTAACATTATATGTATAAATAAAACTTACACTATCAGTCAGCGGAGCCATGACCGACTCATCCTGTGAATGAGGGATGTCTGCTGAATTAGTCATGTGTATGCCTGTTTAGACAAAAAAGTAATAAATTAGGTTATTATAACATGTATAAATAAATTAGGTTAATATAACATGTATAAATAAATTAGGTTAGTATAACATGTATAACATGTGAAGCAACTTGAGGGGGAGTGAAGGAACCCGACTATGACCACCAGTTTATGAGCAACCGTCTATAACCACCCGTCTATGGCCACCCGTCTATGACACATATAGTAACTAAAATGGTAACTAAAATTGCATAAGGGACATTCCTTTCTTGTAAACATAACAATATAACCCTAAAAAACAAAACTCACATCATGGATAAAGATAACTTACACTATAGTATCAGATTTTAGCTAGATCAATATCCCTTCATGATGATCATCACGAGTGGCATGTACATCGTCCACCTCATTTTCCTCAATGAAAGTAGACATGTGTATTGAGAAAGATGGAGTCTCAGGAATATCAAGAGTTGAATCTTGATTTTCATCATTACGATGCATGCTTTTTCCTTGGAGAACCACTGACCATCTTTTGTTAGAAGGATCATTGATATAAAACACTTGTTTTGCTTGGGAAGCTATGATGAAAGGCTCTTCCATTTGACTTACCTTTCCAAGATCTACCAATGTAAATCCTAATTCATCTATTTGTACACCACTTTCACTATCAACCCACTTACATTTAAAAACAGGCACTATAAACTTAGTGTAATCGACCAACCAGATCTCTTCAATGACTCCAAAGTAAGAATTCAGTGCCATAATTGGATTTGTATCTTTTGAACTAGAGAAGTGCATGGCCTTGGCCACTATCATAACCCCGCTATTTTACATGGTACTCTTGTTATCTTGTTCCTTTGTATAAAAGGAACACATATTGATGTCGTATCCGCTCCAACATATGACATTAAAGCTAGGCCCACGTGCTAGCCATTTTAATATATCAGAAGCAGTACTATCATCCTTCAAAATTTCTTCCTTCAACCATTTTAAGAAAGTCTTGTTATGCACGTTCAACAACCACTTTTCACTCATTCGAGGGTTTCTTACCTTGACGTCTCTTTTGTGATCACATAAGTAAGGTTGAACTTCATCAGTGTTATTCAATATATACAAATGTGCTTGAAGCACTTCCTCCCGACCCTTGCTCTTAACCATTACACCATGTGTACCCTTGCCTTCACATCTTGCCTCATCATGACGAGGCTTAGGAACCCCTATAGGATCAATTTTAGAAATGTAGTCTGAACAAAACTTAATAGCTTCTTCTGCAACATACCTTTGAACAATAGATGCTTCCGGACGGTGTGGAATCTTCACATACCCTTTCAAGATCTTCATGTATCGCTTAACTGGGTACATCCACCTTAAATAAACAGGGCCATACAATCTAATCTCCCTTACTAGATGAACAATTAAGTGAACCATGATGTCAAAAAATGAAGGAGGAAAATACTTCTCCAATTGGCACAAGATAATAGCAGCCTCATCTTCCAACTGATCCAACTTCTGGGGGTCAATCACTTCATTACATATAGCATTAAAGAATGAGCACAACCTAGTTATGACATATCTAACACTTTTAGGAGCAATACCACGAATAGCCACTGGTAGTAGTTGTTGCATCAACACGTGGCAATCATGAGACTTTAAGCCAACTAATTTAAGATCATTTGAGACGAGCCTCTTGACATTTGAAGAGTAATCATGTGGCACTTTGACGTCCCGTAGAGAATCACAAAAACTTGTTCTATTTTTTTTGACAAAGTATGACATGCTGGAGGCAAATATGTCCGCTTACAATCCTTTGGCTGTGGAGCTAACTGCTCTCGTATACCCATCGCAACCAGATCTAGACAAGCATTCACACCATCCTTTGTCTTGCCCTGAATGTTGAGAAGCGTTCCGATTACACCATCACACACATTTTTCTCAACATGCATCACATCAATATAGTGTCTAACATCAAGTTTGCACCAGTATGGAAGATCAAAGAAGATGGACCTCTTCTTCCATATGTTTTAATCAGTAGCCTTCTTTTGAGCCTTTTCGAAGATAACATTGATGTCCTTCACCCGTTGATAAACTTGCTCTCCAATTAAGGCCATCGGAGCAATTTCACTCTCCTGGCATTCGTTAAAAGCTTTCTTCAATCTACGATATGGGTTATCACGTCTGATAAATCATCGATGCCCAAGGTAAACTGTCTTCCTTCCATGTTGCAATTGAGTGAAACATGTGCCTTCTTCACATATAGGGCATGCTTTGTGCCCCTTAACACTGTAGCCGGACAAGTTTCCGTATGCTGGAAAGTCATTGATGGTGCAAAATAACATGGCACGCATCTTAAAAGTCTCTTTGTAATGGACGTCAAACATATCAACGCCTTCCACCCACAGCTTTTTCAAGTCATCAATCAACGGGCTTAGATAAACATCGAAGTCATTTCCTGGCTGTTTTGGGTCATTTCCTGGCTGTTTTGGGCCCGAAATCATCATAGACAACATCATGTATTTAAGCTTCATGCACAATCAAGGAGGTCGGTTGTAAATTACCAGGAGAACGGGCCATGAACTATGAATACTACGTAAGGTACCATACGGATTCATTCCATCCGTTCAAGACCAAGCCTAAGGTTTCTTGGCTCACTTCCAAAATCCGGAAACAAACTATCAATTCTCTTCCATTGCAATGAATCAGCCGGATGGCGAAGCTGTCCATCACATTTTCTCTCATCTGCATGCCATCTAATGTTCTTTGCGTCATTTGCATTAGCGAACAATCGCTTGAACCTTGGAATTATTGGAAGATACCACAACACCTTCGCAGGAGGACCCTTTTTGTTCACATCACTAGTAGAATCATCATCACCATCCTTCACTTTGTACCGCGATAGCCTACACTCGGGGCAGTTGTGCAACTCTTCATAGTCACCCCTATACAATATGCAATCATTAGGGCATGCATGTATCTTCTTATACTCCATACCCATCGGACACAGTACCTTCTTCGCCTCATAGTTACGGTCCGGCAATGTGTTGCCTTCGGGAAACATTTCTTTCAACAACTCAAGCAATTCAGTGAAGCTTTTATCGCTCCAGCCATTTCTCGCCTTCACAGTGACCAATTTTAACACCACTGACAATCGTGTATACTTAGTGTACCCCGGATACAAAGGTTTATCCGAATCACTGCACAAAGTTTCATACACATGTGCTCGATGAAAATACTCTTGTCCAATATCACGGATCATATCCTCTAGTCGATCATCCTCCATATCTACGTCAACTTCCTCACGTTGGGACACACCTGGCTTGTTATTTAACAACACATCACCATGCCATATCCATCTTGTATAATTCATACAAATCCCATTACAAATAAGATGAGTACGTAGATCCTTCACTTCACATTGCCTTAAAGTCAAACATTTGACACAAGGACAACAAAACATTCCATCACTATCAGGAAGATTTCTTTGAGAAAATTCTATAAAATCTTCCACTCCTTTCAAATACTCATCACTTGTGCGTTTACTAACCATCCAACTACGATCCATAACTAGAGAGGTTCTGTAGATATATACACACAAATATCCAATATAAGAACAATAGGGGAGATTGAAAAAGCACTAGTATTTGAAAACCTAACAACCATATATATATACCTAACATACCCTATATGTGCATTAAATTTCAAATACCCTATACCCTATAATACCTTTAGCATCATATACCCTATATATACCCTCTAATACTTTCAGCATCATATACCCTATATATATACCCTCTAATACTTTCAGCATCTTAACCTGACAGCTATATAACTTGCTCTACTATAAGAGAGCATGCCAATGAACCAGAAAAATAATCTAAACAAAGTATCATAAGCAGCAACAGAGACCCAAGCAGTGGGAAAATCTAATGAGAGGAACAGCAAGATAAAGAAAATGATAATAAGAGTTGAAAACCAAATGAGGGTTACCTGTTGCAGGAGCAGTAGCAACTTGAAGAAGAGAAAGGAGAAGAGCAGCAGCAGCAGTGGGAAACCTAATGTGAAGAGAAGCTCAATGAGAAATCTAGAAGAGAAAGGGAGAATAGAAAGGAAGAAGAGAAAGGGAGAAGAAGCATAACTAGGGCGCGATGATGGCGCTGCGACGGTGGTGGTTCGACGGAGAAGAGACAGACTTAGACAAGAGTTTTTCAAACGGAGAAGAGAGGCTGTAGTGAGCACGCGTAGAACTGATACCTAGGGCACGACATAACGTTAAAAAAAATTGAGTAAAACTATTAACGTCGATTGTCAAATAAACAGACGTTAAAATTAATTTTTTAACGTCGGTTATTTAAATAACCGATGTTACGGTTATTTAAATAACCGACGTTAATAGTTTTACTCAAATTTGATTAAAACTTTTAACGTCTTCGTTTTAAAAAACCGACGTTAAAACCTTAATTTTAACGTCTGTTTAGTTGACAATCGATGTTAATAAATTTTTAACGTTAGTTATAAAATCAACCGACATTAAATATGATTTAAATGAGCTAATTATTTACAATTCTGCCACCGCGTATTTGTTAACGTCTAGTTTTTTTTAACCGACGTTAAATCTGGTGGTAAAATCCATATTTTCTACTAGTGATAATAATATTCCATTAGGATTGAAAGTTTATTTATTTGATTAAATTAAATTCTCTAATTTAATTTATCAAACAATAAACTAAATAATCCTTTAGCAAAGACTGGAACAATTGTTAGTGTGTGACCCCATAGGTTCAATACTAAGCTGGTAGTAAATTAGTCGAACTAAATTACTAATCAAGGTTGGCGTCTAGCAACACTCCTTAACGACCAGATAGCATGAAGTAATATCTTCAAGAACCTTTAGAAGAATAATGTAATATTTCCTTCAATTGTTCGAGCTCTGAGTTACCCTTAGAGTATGGTATAATAGTCAAAGCTCTAAATGATAAACTCTTATATTTTATAACCAACTAGTGAATGACTTAAGAAACTCATTTTTTCATTCATTCAATTGCCTTGGCCAAGGTCTTTAACTTTGTTGTTATAATCATAGAGCTCAAACTCATTACCGAGAGTTGATGGATTCCTTCTTGATATATCATTAATCCTACAAATACTTAGCCATACCCAATATCCATTCAACTAGCACCCTAGGGCATTAGGTGCCCCAAATCAAAGTATAACAAGTAACTTGTTAATTACTATGATAATTTCAGGTCAAAGGAAATATTTACACTCTTTATGAGAATATCCTATTGACAAATTAACGGTAATATAAACCATTAGGATTTCTCAATTGAGTCAGTTCAATGATCATATCTTCGTATGCATCATCTATATATGTGAATTAATAAATGAGATCTATTAATATCTATCCAATAGAGACCATCACATATATATTGATCTATTCAGAATACTGATGTCTCATTCTCAATAATCCTCCGATTAAGAACACTTTAGATTAAATTATAAAAGACTTGTCTCTCATTATCATGATCTCTATCATCATGACAAATATCTGATTTAATCAAGGACTTTGTCATATCATTTAAATAATTAAATAATAAATATGACAAACAAAGCCATTTAATGGAATGCAAAATTATTTTATCAAAAGAAAATAATTCTAATGCAATATCCAATGGATTGGATCTAGGGCATACCACTTATTCGCTAACAATGTGATCCTTTGATAACGAGAGAGCCTTTGACACGCTATATAAGTCGCATTAAAATCAGAAAGATCAATATCATGTTGTCCACAAAACAATGTCACAATTTTCAATAAATCTTACCAACCATCGTCTCTCAACTTTTGAATCAACACTTTTGTAGTGCGGACTAGATGTATAGCATTAAGTATATCTTGGGACTTCTATTGTAAAGCTTGACAAAGACAATCTATAATTCCTATAATCTGTTTCATGAAGTGTAAAATTTGTA